>CM026079.1:16628473-17228473 GCA_014839685.1 Anableps anableps
GAATACATGGTTGGCAACAAAAAAATAAAATTGTTCAGTAATTATATATTCAGAATTTGAAATTCCATGGGCTTCTAAAAATTTCCATTTTGTATGAGCATCATCTTGATATTAAAACCTAAGCAAGAAATATTTGATTCTCCCTGATGCACTTGAGACTCCACCTACCATGAAATTCATCCTTCTTGATCTTCATTGTATCATGATGCATACTAAGATAATGAAAAAGTGAGATGTCTTTGATTTTTCTGTTGATATAATGGGTAATGATTTAGAGTTAACACACAGAAGCAGCATTTGTATTTGAAAGGCAAATGTATATTTGAGTTCTTTCTGTAAAACAAGTCATTCTTCATGTTTCAACCCTTATTTGCATTGCAAAACAACTTTTAGGGATCATGCATTTTCTGGATTTGTGACATTGAACTAAAGTGCTAAGCCAGTCAGTGATAAAGATGAACTGCCCACTGATCAGCCACAACATTAAACTACTTGCCTTCTCTTCTGTAGGACTCATGGTTCCTAAAGCAAGTCTACTATGTTGCAGCAGGGATGTAGAAGAGAACCTTTCTGGTTGCAGACTCTGCCATATGATCGGTTCTTTTGGAGATTAGTTGAGATATGGATGGTTCTGCAAGTGCTGTTTGAGCCCTTTTTCCACTTTTTATTGTTCACCTCAGCAGCATTGAAGATGTTTAGACAGAGACATAAAGAGTGGAAAGGTAAAATTAGCTTGTATTTGAACTGCTGGTCCACAGCATCAAAATGCCTATTGGAGGTGGCTTGGATATCTGATTAGGATGCCTCCTGTTCAACTCCCACTGGAAGCTTTGGGTACATCCTACCGACAAGATGTTGGATAAGATTAAATATCCCCTCCTGTTTATTTACTCAGCCTTCCCTTCAATGCTCGCTTCTTCCAGGTGGTACCAATGGTTTTTCTTCCAGTGTCTTCAGCCTGCACAACTCTAATTTTGACTTGAGTCTGTTCACCAATGTTTAGGGTTGCTGCAGTCATCTAATATCCACAAGAACACCAAAGGGTTGAGTTTTAAAGCAATTTGTTGCAGTTCATTTACTCTCGTAGAGGTTTTACAATTTTGGCTGTTTGCGATTAATCTTACAAGACAGTTCTTGGTAAGAATTTCCTAGCATTACCCGGGACCATTACCATTTGGACTTTCTACATTTGAAGAACTAAACAGTGATACCAAACCTATAAAAGGGAACTGGGTCATAACTGAACATTTGGAATTTGCCTTAAGTCAAAAACAGTTCTTGTACATGAGAGTTGTGTAGAGCTGGACACAAATAACAATATTATTGATTTTGTTGGGAAGATCTGGATTTAAAAGTTTTTCTTTCTTTTGTTAAGCTTCCTGTCAAATGTTTTCATAGGTGGAAATCTTTGAAACTTGACTATTTAGACCAATGGCTATCTTGAGTCCAGACCCCATTGGGAATTTCAAATCCAAAAGTGTGGGGTGTGAAGGCCTTTGTGAAAACTCAAACTAAATTACAAAAATGACTGTAGTAAAAGAATATGTATGTAACAAATGTTGTGATAGAAAAAGTGCATTTTTAATGGATTTGTTATCTTACTCGATTGTCTAATTGGTCATATTTGTGATCTAAACTGAGTGTCACCTGTTCTCTCTTTTGTGTGGATCAGAAAAAAAAAAGTTTGAATTCTGATTTTTGAAATGTAATGAAGGCCTGCTGTTGCTGCTGTTGGGTTGTGTATTTGCTCATCTGTGAACAATGAAACAAATTATCTGTAATTTGAGGTCATCACTTTTAAGGGGCACTCCAGCAAATTACTTGTACACTTCATGAGAAAATTGAACCAGAAAACGGGAATAAATCTGCCTCAAATCAGACTTGAGAAATTCTACTGATAGGAAAATTCTAATCTTTTAATAAATTTTCATTTAGACCTAGGATTTTAATAATCCTCATCAGTTTAGTAACTGTTGGCAGTGTCCCTTGAAATGTATGCATTTTTTTTTCTTGTTTACTATATCCTCTGGTCTGCTTTTTTTAGTTCTTGTGGTGTTGAGGAAATTTTGCTAACCCATTCAAACCTGATTATGTCCTTCAGAACTTATTGATGTGACACAAAACAGTTGTACAAAAATCCTACCAAAAAAATCTGATTAAACTTAGCAGTTGGTGATTCACAAATTGCATGACTTGTGAGCACAACTGACTCATTTTTAGCTTTCCAGGTTACTTGCCAATCTGCACTAAACTTTTATTTCCTATTCTTCCCTCTGTAAATGGGTAATGATGCATCAGGATTTTTTTTGTTGTTGTTTTTTTTCAAACCCCTATTTTTGTAGGCTCCCACTCTTGCTGCTTTGGCAAAAGCTTCCCTTTTCTCAGCTTTTAACTTTTGTTCAGTGGTTCACCCACTCCATTCATTGGTAATATACACCTCGTAATTTTTTCCATAGATGACAATTGGTACGTTATTCTTTCAAACATTAGCCTAGGAATGAGATTCCAGGGCGTCTTTTGCAGCAAGTTAAAGACTGGGAAGAATTTAAACCTTTCCCATTATAATTATATCTCTCTTTTCATAAGTGGATGAAAATATTGGTAAAACTAGACTTTGTTTCCCTGTTAAGGATATTGCAATTCAGTGTATAAACATGAAGCGCCTGGACTATTTATTTTGCTTTTATTGTATCGTTTGATATTTTCCAGTTTGTGAACATAATTTAATTCAAAAGATGTAACTTTAGAGCAATAATCCAATAATGGTTTTTTAATTTAAATTTATAACTTGCTTTGGATATATCTGTGTGAATGTGTTATAACAAATCTATATAGTTTGTTTGGTAGCTATATATTAGTGATTTAGTACTAAACTAAAAGCACAGTCAAATGTCCAACTAAATTGAAGTATTAAGAACTGCACACTGATTTTAAACTCGAAGGGAAAAATCAAAAGCTTTTCAAAACTGTAATAGACAGATCTGCTCCTTACAAAGACTGAAAATAAAAACCAGCCCTGAATATAATGACTGGTACATCTTTGTTAGAGATAATTAGAAAGGAGAAAAATTTAGAGAACCAAGCCTTCTCTTGAAGATATGTTTTAGCCTTTTAAAATGTTCTGGTCTGAATGGGTTAAGCAGGATATTCCATTTCTCTTTACCATCATTCTTTGGCATCATGTTGAAGTATGAAGAACACTCAGCCAGGCATCTCTCAAATGCTGAGCTGCAGATCTACTAAAATGAAGTTTCTGCGACAGGACATCAACGATTCAGTACAAGCATTACACTGTCTCCTCAAACGCAAGCAATGTTAGGGAAGCCAGTGGAGGAAGCACTGCTTCTCAAAGGACACTACTCATTTGGATGACTGCCATAAATGAAATGAAGACTGAGTCCAAACACCACATTCAAGGTGTTGGGACAAATAAGAGTATTTTGTCCAAGCTTTTATGCGTGACACATATGTAGTAATTAAATTGGTTTTAGGGTTTTGCACTATTTTTGTTTTTCAACATTGTGATGATCACACTATATATTCTGTACTTGGTGTCTTGATTTAAGATGAGAGAAAACTTGTGGAAATGCAAAGGTGGAACAATGGAAAGGAAAAATCATTTTTTACCTAAAGAAACCTTTGGCTGAACCTGGCCCAGTGTGAACAGCCTTCAGATGTGATTGAGAGTAGAGCGCCAGTGGGCTGGTGTATCTAGTTCACGTGTAGGTTTGTGCATGGAGATATAGGAATGTATTATAAAAGTGAAAAGATCATTCACTTGACCACTGGATAATGAGCAAGTCGAACTAGAATCAGTCCTTGTGTTCTGAGGGAGACTCTGGATTACTTCATACAAAAATGGTGAAGTAATATTATTGAAGAACTGGTCAAATCTGTGATTGCGGATTCAACAGAATTGGTTGCTGTTAATGACGCAATGACCTATTTAATTCTGAGGTGACAAAATAAGCGGCTGGATGATCAGACATGGTGGCCCTGTTCTAATGCTTTTTGGGTTCTTTTACATTTTCTTTATTGTCTTAAATTTGGCAGACAGAAAACTAACTGCTGTTTCATTTATGGCACTCAAAATAACTAATTAATGGCCCTATGAACCCTCTCCCTGCTCTGGTTTGAACAACTTATTTCCTCTGGTCCAGATTGCAGTTCGTGCAACAAAAAACCCCCAAAATATCAGTTTATTAGTGCCCGAGTGCCTAGTGCCTACAAAACTTTCTGTCTTTGTGCCATTGAAGTATGAACTATCCTGTTGCTGCAGTTTAGGGAAAATTCTGGACTCACTAGCCCCGACATACTTCATCCGAAGTATCGAAATCGGTTCTCATTGATGTAGACACGTGATGAAAATTGTGTCATTTTGTTTGCAGAGAGCCGAACTTGACACCAGGTCCAGTTGAACTATTTTGACAGGGCTCTGTAAAAAGTGTTGTCTGATTGGTCAGAAGTTTGTTGCTGTGTTTTATGCAGAAATGCGCTTGGACAGCAGTGTTATTTCTCTTCAACTAGTCCGATTCCACTGTCTGGTTTTTGTATCTCCAGGACACATACTTTTGAGGAACGTTTATTTGATGTGGGGAGGAATTATGTACATTTGTATGATTCTTCACTAAATTACTATAATAAAGACTGGCAAATGGTTAATAACTCCTGGATGGAAATTGCAACGCTGTTGTTCATGGAGGAGGCTGTCTGCACAAAAGTGTGGCGCTCTCTGTGAATGTTTCATAAAAGCAAAACGGAGGATGCTGGGTGGGAGGGGGAACCCTGGCGAGTAGGGGCGTGACTTATATTGAAGCGGGAGGGGTGTCTCCCAGGTGGTCTTCGACATCGTATGAAAGGTGTGTGCGAATATGAACGGTTCGCAACCATGTGACTGCGTGTCAACTGTTCGGCTTCGGATGAAGTATGTCGGGGCCTTAAGGCTCGACCAGGTTGCAGTGACCAGGAGAAAGTCTTGTCTGTGGGATGTGAAGAAATTACTCAAATTTTGTTTGTGAGGGATTTATCATTTATTAGAGTCATTATATTAGGAGTCAGGCATAGAATGTTAATCACTAAAGACACCTGGACCAGTGGGCATAAGTTCCAGGGACTGACCCTGTGCTTACTGTAATGGAGACAGCAGCAGCCTGAGAGTTCTACATGACCATTAAATCCAGCTGTGGGTACCAAGTAGATGCCAACCAGCTCCAGTGAATGCCAGGAGATAGAGAGGTGGTGAATAGATACAGTGAGGGATGTTCTCAGTACGTATCACACAGGTTCTTAACTTTACCTGCTGGCCTCCACACTTGTCCCTGCATCTGTGATGACTCCTTCAGATAGAATTGAGCTGGTGCTCTGAGTGGGTGTGCTGGTACATCCGAGAAGAATGGGGGACATGCAAATGTTTTCTCATCAAACCTTCTGAAGTTATGTGCAGCAAAACTAGATCTTCAAGTGTTTGGGTTTTGTACACCAGTATGGAATTGACATTATCCATGAAAACAGCAACAACATGATCATAAACAAAACTGACAGAGACGGATGACAACCCACACACAATGGCACGATCTTGCCATGTCCCAGAAAATAGTTTACATTGTAACATTCAAGATGGTTTGAAAGGGATCTCATAGCCCACAATGGGGCAAGTAGAGCTTTTTTGCAATCAGGGTATTTCAGCTCTGGGCCTGTGACTATCCTTCTGGCTTAAACCACCTCATGCTAATCTTGATTATAGTGTGGATATGGGCTAGATCTTACACAGTCAGTTGTGAAACCTATGTCGACAAAGAACTTTGTCACCACTACAGAAATGTATGCTGAAGGGCAGAATACAGTGTGGATTTTGAAAGTCTCCATGGCCAGCTCCTGTGGTTTAGCCAACACAAATGTAAGGTCTTTTGTAAGAAGCTTCTTGAGGTCTCTCAGCATATTCTTCACATATTGTTGACACATATTGTTGCACGCACTTTGGAAGCTGATGCTCAGAAGTCTGGGAGCTTTGATGATCATAATACTCTAAAGCATAGCTAGAGTTCAACTCCAGTGGGCCCAGTAAGAGGCCCATATACTCCAGTTTGGTTTTACACCGTTAACTTGGACTGAACAAATCTTTCACTACTGTGAGTTAACTGAAGCCATAGTTATGGTTTTTGTCTGGTGAACATCCAGCAAAGTGTGATGCAGAAAGATGTCCTCCATGTATTTTAGGGTTTGCATTCTCCATCATTGGGGTATGCTGTTGCTTTTAAAAAAAAAAAAAAGTCTGGTGCAATTGCATAGTCAAATGGAAACTGCTGAAAGTGGATTTATGGTTGGTGGAGAAGGAAACTAGCTTCAGCTAGTTCACAAGAATCATGCAAAGTCAGAAGTCAATGTCCAGTGAGGAAAAGTATCTTGATCCCCTTCTCTATTGTCAAGTCTGGCTCTAATTCTGTTCTTATCAAGTTGGGTGCAACTCCGTTGACAGTAGGTTCCTCACTATAGGAGTGTGAATATGGGTGGGCTGTGAGCAGGCAGTAGCTATGGTCAGCACACCGTTTTGCGTGTGTATACTTGGGCAGGTCGCACCATCCAGTTGATGCTGTATACGGTCTTCTGCCTGAATTGGGGGGGAAGTTTGAACCTTAAAGTTTGACCATGGAATTATTGATTTGTATCTTGCCCCACTGCTATGGTCTTCTCGCTGATTGAAAATGGTGGTTGAACTGTTGTTGTTCGAGGACTTTGAAAAGTACCGCCTTCGCTCATCCAGTGATGTAAATCCACAGGCCAATCGATGAATGCAGTCTACTTCCAGTCACATCGCACATGTGCAATACCCAGCTTGGTGCGGTTTTTACCACCCCTGAGGTGATTCCAAAGAATGGGGAGGAACTGTGCAGGATCTGCAAATGGAGACAAATCTGGCTGGGGCATTTTGGAGAAGAACTGGTTAAAGCTATGCCTGTGGACAAGGGACTTGGAATATTTTTCTCTCTGATGTTCACATTCCATTAATACAAACAAACAAACTATATTTAAGTTATAGAAGAAGTACTCGAACATGACAGAACATTCCTAAGACAAAACTATCCTAAGAAAAAAAAAAAAACAAAAAACACACACACATACACACACACACACACACACACACACATATATATATATATATATATATATATATATATATATATATATATATATATATATATATATATGTTATATTTTTTCCTTAGGATAGTTCTTTTCATTTTTTTCTGACTACTCTGGCTGTAAGGTGCCCTTTGTTTTGACCAATGAGACATCCTGTGGGATGAAACTGAGTCATGGCTGTTTTTTGCAAACAGTGCTCTGTAGTGCCAACCTGAAGGTAGAAGTCTAAACATGTTTGTGCCAAGCATGCCTGGGGTCTGCAGATATGGTATCAGCCCTTTTTATGATCCCAGACCCCCAAAAGTCCTGGATGGAGGAAGGACAGCCCTGATGATTCTCTCTGCAGACCTGACTATTCTTTGTAGTCTTGACCTGTCCTGTTTTGTGTAAAAACTGCACCATGATGGATGTGCTCAGGACAGATGGAATAATGACTTTGGAGAAGATGTCCACCAGGTCCGTGGCAAGTTGTTGCCACGAGAAGTACAGTCTGGGCCTTATTCTGTGATCACTGATTTCTTTTCTGGGCCTTCTTCCAAACTGTAAGTGTGAAGACCAGTTCATGTCTTGAAAAAAGGGTGGTTCTAAGGAACCAGAAATGTTCCACAGTAGTTGCAGGGTTGTTGAGGATGGTGGGCAAAGGAAGACTGGGGGGTGTTCTCTGCAAATTCATAGTCATTACTACAGTCTTGAAGGGGGTTAAACTCCAGGTGCTTCTGACTGCACGGACCTGCCAATCCAGCTCCTGTTTGTTATTGTCCTTGATTAGACAAGTGACAGTGGTGTCATCTTTATAAAATGTACTGAACAATGAAACATGTACATCTGAATAGAAACTTTTAAGAGAATCTTGAGAGATGTTAAACTTTCTGAAATGATGGAGTAACTACAGTGTCTGAGCTTTAATCATCAGTGATTGTGAGTTGTGAATTTTTGGTTTGGTGCTATGATGGTTCCTTGAAATCAGAAGGACTCCACATTAATCACATTGCTGTTCAAAAAGGTTGGCATTAACCTAATAACCAGCTTTCTGCTAAGGGCCACAATCATCTTCACAATCTTGCTGTGGAATCTCTTTTCTCTATCCAGATTAATATTTGCCCTGGAACAGGTCAATCAATGACTGTCATGTCATATGCACACTTTTGTTTAACACAGATGTGTGAAGACCTACAGTGCTGAAGAGGGCAAAAAAAATTAAAAATAAGCTACCACAGAAGTTGAGATGTTATTATGCAATACAGACCCAAAGTGTCTTTGTCATCCATCATGTATATCCCTGGTAGGCAAACTTGAAGTGGTCCAGTGATGTCCTGAAGATGAGCTGTTTCTTGTCTCAAAACATTAACATGATTAAAGATGTTAAGGTAGCTGGTTTGTAGTTATTCAGTTCAGCAGTCTGATTTAGAAGGCATGGGAACCATGGAGTATTGAAACAGACTGGCATTACCCACTGCTCCAATGATCTGTTCAGGATCTTCGTGAATACTGGTGACAAATTGTTTGTACAAGATTTTAAAGTAAGTGATTGAAATGTTATCAAGGCCAGGTGCATTACCTGGGTTTTTGTTTCAGGAGCCAGCTTATTGTCATTAATCTTATTAGCTGATCTGAATAATGCCAGAACACATTGTGAGCCATTTCTGTCCCTACATGTTTGGGATGGTGAGATTGGTTGTGCCACCTTGCACCAAGTTCAGTGCGTCAGCTATAAAACTAGCTTATATCCCAAAGGCACAAGTATACGAAATAGTCCAAGTTCTTCATGCCCTCCTCCTGAAATTTGGCTGTCAGAGGGTGAAATACTCTCTCTGGCTGTAGAAGACTGAGCCTGGTAAGTAAATGCATAGATGATGGTTTGATGGAGAGCAAAAGATGCAGTAGATAAAGATTGAAGGGTGAATTCTACCAGAGGAATCCAAGTAAATGAGATAAAGCCCAGACTAAGCCTGTAAGCAAGATTTTGTTGAGCGAACTGACATATAATGGTGAGATCATTCCAGTTTCATGCAAAAATATATAAGAATTGGTGAACAGATAAAAGTAATGATTCTTCTCAACTGAAGTAAAGGCCTGAGAGATAAACAGGCATATATTCTGCACACTGAAATGTGTTTTCCCCTTTTTTCTGCAGAAGTGAAACCAACCCAACAGTATGAGTAATTAAAGCAAAAATTGTTCAAAAAGAAGTATCTGTAACTGGTATTGTGATGTGCTGGTTAAATGATGATTTTAATGTTGATTATAAGCATTTATTAATATGAAAGCTGATTGTAAATCATGTTAAATACATTGATTTTGACAATAAATGTAATCAGTTGAAGTTGATAAGGTTAGTTAAGGTCTGAGTGGAAAAGTACAAAAGAGCAAGAGAGCAGGCTCAGGAATCAAATTGGGGAAGCGAGTCCAGATGACCGTTGAGGGAGAACGCCCAAGTTACGCAAGGGACTTGAGCAAACCAAGTGTCATGCAAACAAGCACATAGCACCTTGCAATACACAACAATGAGATGAAAGGGTATATAAACTCCTGAAAAGAGGAAGAGCTCGCTTATTCCCCACTACAGGAGTCGAGTCAACTTGGAGCGTAGAAAGAGGAACTAAAAGGACCGCACCCAGGGGCCATGGAATGACAGAGGACCCTGCATCACTGGAGCAGGGAAAAGCCAAGGCCCTTAGCTGTGGTTCCAGATCAGGCTGGAACCACACAGTTGTTGGGGTCTTTGTTTCCCAACAAAGGATACCCCAACAACCTCTAACGGACTTGGTTGATGGATAATATTCAACATATCAATGGAGAACTGACTGATTCAGTAAACAACAACACGGGATCATCATGCAGCCATCGAGAGGGAGACGTCACCTACTGAAGGCACCCTTCCATCCAAAGAGTCATCTGTCATGAGGACTATTACATCTGGGGTATGAAATTGAGTTGCTCCCCAAAGTATCTCTCTTAGATGTTAGTATCAGTGTTAGGGAAGGAAAGTTGATTAGGGTTTCGTATATGTAATAATGGTGAGTTTGTTGAGACTTTTGCTGTTACTTAACCCTGCTAAAGCATACTAAAATAAAAAAGCATGAAAAATTCCATAAAAGTTGTGGACATTCAAATTAATTGTCATCTTACAAGTAGAGTTCTCTAATAGGTGTAAAATATGCAATGATACATGGTTCTAGTAATGGAAGGTTTTTAATGGTTACCTTAGGACAATTTTATAACAATACCCCTGGAACTCAGGCCGAGTTACTAAAATTCATTTAGCTGGTGACAAGTGCACATTGTATTTAGAGGAAGAGCTACCATTAACAGATGTGGTTCATGGAGTCAGGCTACTGCTAGGCTACTCAGTTGATTACTTCATGATCTGAAAAGGGGTATGGCATCTGGATAGGAGGTAATGAGAGGCTAGACGAATCTTCCTCGACACCAGCTTAAACAGATTATCCCAGGAATCTTTGTACAGGGTAATACCCTACAGGTTTGGGGATTTTCCGGACCCGTTGAATGGAGAGTTGGTCATAAGTCAGTCCAGTAGGTTAAGTGCAGGCTTATGTGCAACAACAATTTGAATCGAATGGAAAAGCGCAGGAAGACGATGGCTAGGTTATCCTTATAATTTCAACCGGGCCAATCAGCAAACAGAAGGAGAAGTTGTGAAAAATGGCGTTGATTTTCTGTGCTGTTTTACAATTGTAGTCAGCCTATAGTTTTTGCAATGGCAATGAAGGAAGTGAATGAAGCCGTTCAGTTTGTGTTGGCCACGCTTCCAAATACTGAATTAACATCAGCAGCCACCTCATTCGGGTCAGGACTTCTCTCTTTGCAGTGAAGGATGGTTGTTTACAGCGCAGACAATTTCCGGTAAACTTCATAGCGTTGAACTGGTGTATTACATACATCACGGACAAACATTAGCGATTGGGTAAAATTTAAAACCTCAGAGTCTACGCCTCCAGGAAGCAATCGTTTCTTAATAGCTGAGAGTCCAGACCCTCTGTACGAAGCAAAGGGTAAAACAAGGGGCTGGTTTTTACCAGGCTAGACTAGGAGTGTCCTGATCAGTTTTTTTGCCTCAGAGTCCTTTGATTTTAAGTATCGGCAGATATCAAGTCCCGATCCGATATGTCATCACCTAATTTGCATATTTGGTCATGTGTGATCCAGGCGGGACTATCTATACTGGCAAGGCAAAAGTAATTAAAAATACTCAAAACATTTAGAACTAGAAATAAACTTTATGAAATAATTTAATAATTTCAGTTTAGTAATTGAAAACAGACTTGAAAACTGTAGCGACTCAGAATAGAGCCGCTGTTTCTCCATGTCGAGAGGAGCTAGTTGAGGTGGCTCAGAGATCTGATTAGGATGCCCCCTGGACACCTTCCTGGAGAGGCGGCACGCCCCACTGAGAGGAGGCCCAGAGGAAGACCCAGAACATGCTGGAGGGATTATCTTTCTCAGCTGGCCTGGGAACGCATTGGGATTCCCCCGCAGGAGCTGGCCCAAGTGGCTGAGGAGAGGGAAGTCAGGGTTTCCCTGCTTAGGCTGCTGTCCCCGCGACCTGACCTCAGATAAGCGGAAGAGAATGGACGGATGGAATTTAATAATGTAAATACTTTACTCGAACCTACACTAAATAAATCAGTTTTGTATACTGTCAAATTTAACCAAAAGACAGTTATCAGAGGCACATACAGTGGCAGAGATAAATCAGTGACTGAGGCTATATGAATCAAATGCAGGTATTGATTTTGGTGCAACAGTTTTGGTTAAAAAAAAAAACAAAAAACATAGAACATGGAAAAATTATATTTACTGTAATCCAGAGCAGGATTATAGTCATCCTTGATCCTCTGTTTTGTAATTTCACATGTATGAAGGTGTCTGTGTGTTAATTGCAGAACGAGGGTCTAACTTGGACAAAAAAAAAGGGCTTGGAAGTTTGCAAGGTGTCTTTGCATTTTACCAGCACTCTGCATCTTTTCTTTTGTCCACACTTTCTTCTGTTATGTGTATACATGTTGTCACCTTGACATGAATTTTAAACTATTTACAAACCTGAACAACTACAAAACCTTAGCTGGCATGCACGGAGCTTCTGATGTATAAATTAAAGGTCAACTGATATGTTGTTTTTCTATTGCTTAAAGTGATCTCTGAAATTTGATGGCGCCAGATGACAGATTTTCAACTGGTGCTGTTTGTGTTATTTTTGCCAGTCCTTTTAATTTTTTTAATTTTTATTTTTACTTGTGCTTATAACTCCCATCTGTCTTTGTTTCTGATACCTTTTTATACATCAAATAAAATACATTTTAGGGTCCTCCTGCTGTTACAGATTTGTCATAAAACCATATTTACAAAGCATAGACAATGAGAAGAATGTAGACTTTTGGGAATTTAGACCATTTGTTGTATAGATTGGTATGAAATGTCCCTTGCAGGTACTTTTGAGTAGCACAAAAATGGTACTCCATAAAACATCAGGCTGACAATAGTTTCCTAAGGCAGGGCACATTACCAGAGTTTTCTCAGAATGATCACATCTGTAGAATGTTAGACTGTTTAAAAACAGTGTCAATTAATATTTTAACCTCTTGCTAAGTTCAAGTTTTTCCTGGCAGTTGGTCATTGTTCTGGACAAAACTAAGCCATTACTCTTCTTCTGAGAGAAACATGTTTTCTCATGTCAAAAGAACATAATTATTCTTCCACAGTAGATTATACCATTTCTAAGCCAAGTAGCAAAATGACCAGATGTGTTCTTATTTACACACCAGCGCTGAGAAGCTGTTTTTAAGAAACCTAAAACTTTTATGCAAGGTTCTGCATTTGATTAACTTGATTGCAAGTTAATCAAATGCAAGTTGATTAACTTGCATTTGATTAACTTTTATGCAAGTTAATCAAATGCCTGAATTGATATGTGCAACACAATTTTCCTGAATAACAGTCTGTACATAAAAACTGCAGCTTTGGTTGTGTGTGTGTAGGGGGGTGCTGCAGGAGGGACTGGTGCATCTCCCAAAATACAAGATAAGTGGCATTATGAGGAGAGAACATTACTGGGAAATATTGAGACATGATCTCAAGAAAGCAGTCAGGATGTTAAAGCGCAGACACAAGTTGGTCATCTAAATGGACAATAACCCAATACTGGTTACCTATTACCTGCCTACAAGATTTTGTCACATACTGTTCTGATAAAAAAAGAAGGCTTTTTTTTTTTTTTTTTTTTTTTTTTAATTGTAATCTACTTGTTAAGTTTACTCTTTCCTCTGCATTGGTCCTGATTGTGATATATTTGTTCTAGTTGAGTTTTATTTGTGTTTTTATGCACCACTTTTCTACACTCATATGAACCATCTGTAACTTTTAGGTGATTTCCCCTTTTGTTTTATTTTTTTTAGATCTGCTGCTCCAGATTTGAAAAGCTGCCTCATTTTAAGGATCATGTGCGTTCAGTAAAACATCAACAGGTGAGAGTTGCAGTTCATCTTTACCTAACAAGTGTTATGATTGTGGTGTTAAAGAAAACAAAATCCCTTTGTTACAGTCTGGTTTATAAATGTAGTTTAATGTACATTGGCTTCTCTCTGACAAATTTCTAAAGATTTGAGGGGTGTAAATTAACTTAGTAACTAAAGAGCGAATGGATTCAGTTGATTTTAAAGTGGACATATGCTTTTCCATCCTTCCTTTTCACATTTCGATCATTCAGTTGTGGTTTATATAGAGTGGAACTGCAATGCTTTGGTCTGAATTCCTTGCTATTATAGCTCCACAGGCCCTTCTTTTACCAATGTTCTAAGGTGTGTCTGAGAGCAACTCGATGCGATCTCTTCACACCCTGCCCCCTTCCAGGTGGCACAGCATTACACTCCACCATGTTTAAAGGTGGTTTAAAGACCATGATGTTACTACTCTTGATAGGTTAGCAAACTGGTCTGACCTGAATCCCATGAAGAATCTATGGGATATTATCAAGAGGAGGTTGAGAGACACCAGACCCAACAATGCAGATGCTATAAAGGCTGCCATCATAGGGCTCTGGGCTTCCATTACACCTCAGCAGTACCACAGGCTAAACGCCTCCATGCTGTGCTTTTCAACAGAAACTCAAAAAAGTTCTCAGCTCCAACAAAAAGGTAATCCTATCGGGAACAAAATTTTAAGAGAAAATTCCAAATTCAAAACTCTGACTTCTGTGCAGACGGCCGTTCTCTCATTCAGGCAAAAGCACCGGTCTGTCCGAGGCTCATTTTCCTCTCAAACCCCCCATTCTTAGGACTTTCAGGATAAATTTTTCTAGGTGATTAGTTGATAATGTTGATGTTTTGATACCATTGTTAACTAATAGCATAAAAATGGCATAATAATTGAAGTACACACTCAAAGTGATCTTTGAGAGTGTGTACTTCTAGTATAAACTGATTTATAATAATTATTAAAAATATTCTAATATTCAACAAGCTGAACAGAGAATCCACATACCAAGTATATGAACACATCTAACCTTTTCTCTGCAGTGACAAAAACCACTGACTGTGGCCTAATAACTACTTATGAATAATTGAATTAAATGATTGTATCCACTTGCTGTGGTCTGAATGCACAGCCTCACAACTTCCTCCCGGTCCAACCTGACCTGGACCAACCTCATAGGCATCGTGTCCAAACCCGATCCAACCTGACTGATTCACTTTAATTAGAGGCCTGAGGCTGAATTAAACCTGACATATTTTAATTAAGCTTTTACTGTTTTCGTTTTTATAGCAACATTTGAGTAAGTAGTGTAACTTCTCCCCTTTTTAGGTTTTAACATTTTCCGTTTTGTCGCTTGTTATAACCATAAGGCGAGTCAAGTGCAAATCATCTGGGATATATGATTGATAGGAACGCAGCAGGGTCGGGCTGTGTACGCATTTAGTTGTGCAGTATGCTCTGCCTACTGCACAACTAAATGCAGTTTAATTACTAAATTATTACAACTAAATACAGTTTAATTAACTTCTGCACCATTCTTTCTTTCCCCAACAGGATAAATTGCCTACTCCTCTATTTAGACTACAAATAGATTAACATTATATAACCTCCTCACTTAGTTTTCTCTGTTCTGTATGTAGCCTACCACAGGCTTATTAAACACGCACAGAAGCCCGACCCGACCATCAAGCAAATAATTTTGCCCCGACAAGGCTCGATTTTTGGGTCGGGTTCGGGCTTTAGATCTATACTCTAATCCATGCTCTGCTGGCACACTGGAGACTGGAATTACAAGCGCCACTTCAGCCAAAGTTTTGAATGTGCACGCCATAATTCTTCAATGCATTGTCAGCGCCCAATCAGCAACATGCATTTAGTTCAGTGGATCAGTCGATGCACCAGAATGAAGCTCTGGATGCCATCCAGTCTCTTTGGTAGAAGTAGAGAGAGAGACAACGAAAACAAACAAGCATGCAACTGGAAATTAGCAACCTTAATTTAATTTATCAAGCTCTTTTTAATTTATCATGCGACTGATTAATTTATTGCTTATCGCAACAGGCCTACTCATTCTTTTATATCCCTTGTTGTATAAGACCATTTCTCTATTTGCACATCACGTGTACTTAGGATGTTAACTTGTAATAATACCTCCCCTTACTGGAAACTTCCCGAATATGTGTTTTTGATAATTTAAAATAGTTTTCCCATTTGGTTATTCTGGTTTTCACCCGGCTTCCCTACAGCCTCAGTTCTGGCATCCCCTTCTCTCTCCCAATGCCTTTCTCAGCGTTTCTTTTAGTATCCCTATTCTGTTGCTTTTACATATGATCTTAAAACACAGAATCAAAGAATAATTACACAATGTCCTGATTATTTTGTTATTGGTAAGTACAAGGATACCACTGTAGTCACAAACACATTCCTTCCATCATCTGACTACATACTACAATACTCTCCCTCAAATCAACAGTGAATCAGGTGATTACATAAACTTAAAGGGCCCAGCTTGTTCCGACCGAAGTCAAAATGTCAATGCACTGTCAAGTGGTTTTCGCATTTTTGTTTGCGCATAGACCTTTCACAGGTCACAAGACTCACTGAGCTGAGCTCTTGTGAAACCCCTCCCGCTGCAAAGCAAGTCACGTGTGTGGTTTACAACAGTACAATAAACACAGCTCATAGCAGAGAGGATCAACTATTACCAGTTCACAAGTTTGGAGGAGCAGGAAATAATGATGAATGAGCTGGAAAATCTCATTTTATTTTCAATGTTGTCAGAAAAATATGAATGGAAGGCGTTGGTGAGACGTTCTCGCGCTGCATCGGACCAGAAGCGAGCAGGGGTAGTTTCATGTTTCAGTACGTACTTCCACACAGCCTTGGACAGTTGCTCCTCAAAATGATCGATCCTGCTCTGTTGATGAAAAAGCAGCTTCTGGAAGTTGAATTATTGAGGCTGTTTTCCACATAAATAAGCACACCCACAAAATTCAGACCAATCACAGAATAGTTTTGCATGGAGAGGGGGGCGAAAAGTTCACCAGGTTGGTTGTGACAAGAAGATGCAGACAGCACGAAGCTGAGAACAAAATGACAAGATTTTCATCACGCAGCAGTGAGAACTGATTTCGGCAATTCGATTTGACCATGCAAGGCCCTTCAGTACTTTCAGTCAGAGAATCATAAGTTAAATTTATATTAGAATATTGTTTCATAAAGTAAATAAACATAACTTTCTTTCATTCTACAGCCTTTTGACTTTCAGTTCATTCATCAAACATAATATTTGAAACCTTTTAATGCACAGCTGGATCAAATTCTACTCCACAATTCACTCTCTAGGCACCACAGTTCAGTGTCTCCTGATGATACTGCAACCCCTTTTCCACAGAGGTGATGGGCTGATCTCACCTCTTTCGACAATTGGTGCAGTAATTCATGCAAAATGAGCCCCAACCAAGTTTTGGGAGCTTAGAAATAAACATACATTTCATAATCCTGATATTTCTATTTGAAGTCATTTTTGAATTGACCTTATGTAATCTATCTTTTTTTTTAGACACTGCATTTTGGGTTATTATCTGCAAACCATAATCATAAACATCATAGAACGATCCTACAACATTTCCACATTAAAACATTTCTTTGCTTTTGTACGATGTTCACTAGTCTTTAGAAATTTAATTTGAGTTTTCAGTAGCTGTTAGCCATAATCACTGATATAATACTTAAAATAAATCACCTTGTGAAAAACTCTCACTTTTTGTATTGTTACTGAAACACAAGTGTGAGTGTGTGTGTATATATATATATATATATATATATATATATATATATATATATATATATATATATATATATATATAATATTTTATTATTATTATTATTCTTGTTATTATTATTTTTATCTTACAGAAACCTGTAATGACGTAACTTGTATAGGACTTTTATTAATCAATGGGTTTCCTAAAGCCCTTAAAAATGAAAGTGAGATCATATGCTTTGACATATAACTTTGACATATAACTGTGTTATGATTTAGGTTTCCTCCAAAATCATTATTTAATCTTTAGAAAAACCTGGACTGATCGAAAGCATGTTTTTATATTCAAATAGTATCTTATTTAACACTAAACCAAAAATATGCCTATTACAAATTAACATGCCACAAAAATTAAGAATAATGTCTAGCAGAGGTAAATCTCTGATAATCTTTGAAAAAAAAAAAATCAAGCTCCTCTGCCTTCTCCCAGTGCTCCCAGTATTAACAGCATTAACTGGAGAAATACACCACTCAGTCAGAAACAACCAATCAGAGCCAGAAGGAGGGTCTTAGTGCTGTCAGTCACCCTCATGTACGCACCGCTCACACACTCCACCTTGCTCTCTGCTACGCTACAGCTGGTTCACCACAGCATGGCCTGCCTTGAATGCTAAGGCTAGTTAGCATGGCCACTGATGACTGTGGATAAACAGTTTTTCTGGAACTGTAAGTTGTTTCTTCACCATTAGCACATTTAGCAGCGCATACACAAAGATGACTGACAGCACTAAGAACTTCATCCTGGCTCTGATAGGTTGCTTTTCTGGTTGGGAGTGGTGCTTTTATTTAGATGGGAATAGTGGCACAGGGAGGAGGTAGAGGAGCTCAATTTTTTTTTTTTGTTTGTTTTGTTTTCTACAGATTATCTGTCTCACGCCATACAGTCACAACATGGTGACACTTTTAACAAATATCTTTATATATTGGCTAATAAGGCAAAAATACCTCACCAAATGTCTCAAGTAACACTGTCAGCATCGCTACCTTCCCAGTTATAATTGTTTGTCGGAGGTTTGCTCTACCTGAGTTACACTTCCTCATGGGCGGAGCGATCTTGTTGTGGCATCATGCCAATTGGTTTGTACTAGAAAAAGACAAACTCTTGAGAAAACAAACTCTTCATTAAATTTCTTGTTTTCCAGATGCTTCAAGATGTTTTCCAAAAAGGTAACATTCACTCTGTTTAGCTTCCTTATGTCCGTTTCACAGTATACTTTATGCATGCTTTATGAATACTTTGTCTATTAAAATGATTTTTATTTACTTATAAAATGTTTCTCTTTTCTTAGCAACCTTATACTACACTGGTAAGCATGTTTTCTGTCTTTTTAGTTTCATGGTTTTGACCGCATCTGATGATTTTGTAGGGTTTTTTTGAAGGAAAATTTCTGATAAATCAGATTTTGCCATCATACAAAAAAAATTTAGTATAATTATAACATTCTTACTGGTGACTTTAAAAAGAAATTTGATGTTGTCCTTAGAAATTAATTTATAATATTGTTTTGTTTTTTTTCTTTAAAAGGCCACCTACCCTACATTGTTTTTGTGTCTCCAAAGTACAAACATGAGTTTCCAAAACCTATCGGTGAGTATGTTGCAGTTGTTCCATTTCCTTGTTGTAAATTTCCTTGTTATCTTTGTTGAGACCTGATCACAGTTCCTTGAAACAAGGAACAGAGCAAAAGGTTGAGATTAACTCAATTTTAATCTCTATTTTAAAGCCGTCATTGTAATTGAACATACTGATTGATTATTATGTATCAAACAGAGTCACCGAATGACCACAGCACTGGGTTTCTACTCTACAAAAACCCAAGTGTTACGTTTTATATTTTTGTTCAGTGTATCTAACTAAGCTACACCCTCTCTAGCGGTTTTCCTGTGCGTATCAATGTCTATGTGTGACCAAAACTTGTCTTTACTGGTTTACAACAGTTATAAGTGTGTAAGCTGCAGGAGTGTGCATGCAAGCATCTACAATCACTCTATATATGGGTACACAAAACTGCACTTCCTCAGAGTACATCCTGTTTCCATCACCCCAAAGCAAAATGTGTGAGCTATATCTTTGTGCAAGGTTTACCCATCCCATCCTGCAGGACATTTACCTTATCTAAGGTTTCACAGGACACCTGTGAAACCTTAGATAAGGACGAAGTATAGGCAGCTTAAAGATTCTCATGACATTATAGCCTTTGAAAAGAAAAGCCACAATATCACGTCATTAATATAAATATCTAAAATAAAAATATAGCATGACCAAATTGCATCTATTTAAATAAAAAGCAAGAATATTTTTTTTAGCACTGCTAAATAATCTAAGATGTTTTGATTTTTTTTTTTGTGGGTGGAATAATGTAAACATGGATGGACTGATTAGTCAATTTAGAACACGAAAGTCTAAAAATGGAGGAATTAGTTGCCAAAAAAATACAAAGTTGCCCATTTGGGATTACTTTGGCTTTAAACGAGATTAAAGAGATAAACCACAGAATGTAACCAAAGCGGTTTGCTGCTTGTGTAGTTTAGGCAACGGACTCAAACATGACCAGTTTGCATGAGGATTACATGTTCACCATCTGACTGATTATGATGCGCAATCACCAGGTGCTGCGGCTCAATCAACAAGCTTCGAAAAAGCTTTTCACCTGTGAAAATATGTTTAAATACAAAAAGGACAGCCCCAAATATACACAATGCATTTCGGCTGTGAATATATCTTAACGGAAAATGTATGACAAACGTTTCCCACTGATGTCACAAATGGCAGGAAATACATAGCGGCCATAAGCACACCTTCGGAACCTGTCTTCAGTACCGCTGGTAAAATTGTTAACCACCTGTGCGCACTGCTAAATCCAAATATGCTTGTTTTGCTTGTCAAAGCATTTCTAAGCTTCACCCAAAAGAAATTACCTATTTTCTTTTTTTTTCTGCTTGTACTGCTGTAGCTTTTGGATGTTTCCGTCATGCATTTATTTTGAATGCAGCAAATTGCTCAAAAAGACTTGAACTGCAGCAGAGATTTTTTTTTAAGGATGTGCACACGTTCACTGGAGACAAATTTTTTTATTTTAGTTTTTGTTTAATTTTGTATTTATCGTTTCATACTTGAATCCATAAAACAGATAAACAGTGGAACGGCCCATAAGCACAAAACGAATAAACTGGGGGAAAAGTCTGTGTCTGTTTGTCCCCCTCCCCATCATTTAGGTTATTATTTAAATGAATCTTCTGAATATAGGATTCTGCCTTTCTGTTCTAAGTTTGAGTAAATAAATTGCTGCTGCATTTGGAGGCACTCTGGGGAAAAATAAAAGCTTTGCTTGCAGCTGGAAGGAGTTTATTTGCACCATTAAAAACGGCACCGGTTTTTGTTTTGTTTTTTTTTTTTGTTTTTTTGTTTTGTTTTTTTTTCCCGTGGGCTGCATCTTTTGGCCTCAATCAAGCATTATTACTGTAATTAAGAGAGTAACTCAGAGCCCAAAAGGGAAAAAAAACAATCGCTCTTAAAAAAACAACCAGTGAAGGACTTAGCCTATCATCGATAAATTAGTCCAATCACCCAAACTTATGCAACAACACAACAACCAAATCACAAGGAATCCTGGCCCAAACATTGAAGAATTTGTCCAGATTTCAGAACACAACATCTTGTATAAACCTCTGGACAGACAAACGCATTACCTCATGTGATGAGTGATAGCCCTATGCGAAAAAATATTCTAAGTTGGTTTGAATAGGATTTTTCCTCTTAAAACGTCATTTGAAAACTGCTTATTGTATTTACTGTGATTTTCTTTGTCTGATATGAAAAGTTTATTGATCTGAAAACATTTAGGTCTGTCAAAAAAGTAAGAACAGAATAACTTGATGAAGTGAAGAAAACTTTTTCCTATAATTGTACTTTGATACCAGTAGCTGGTCCTGTTGTGGATTCTTGTTCTTTGTCTTCTTGTTCTTATTCCTGTTCATGAAACTCCAAGTGAGTTGTTATTGTTGCAGGGAACAGAGTAAAGCAGAGTTTCCTAAAGCAGAGTACGTTGACAGCATTTGGTTGTGCACAGCTCATGACATTCTGATTTCTGACTCCACACCTCACTTCTGTTTACCCTACTCACTCACAAGCACTAAATAAACACAATGTGTACAGTTTTTTTTGTTTGTTTTTTTTACACCATGTCTGGTAGCAGATTGCGGACTGTACCTTATACATTATTTCAGTTGGAGCTAATGGTTTTATTTGTACTTTCTTTCAGGCCTGTCTCTGATCACTCTGTGTTTCAGTCAAACTCCTGCTTTCAGTTTTTACCTCTGTCATGTTTGTGAGGATAAATGCCCCGTGGATAATATTTCAAGCCACATCTTTTCACAAGACCATTGCTTCAACTACTTTGTAAGTATTGGACATCTTTAAATGGTTATTCATGTGAAAATTTGTAGTAAGATGTTTAATCATATTTATGTTTTAAGGTCTACACAAACCCAGATGATACGAGTTTCTCCTGGAAACCCGACATGGACATGAAGGCCGTTCTGTGCTTGAAGCACAAAAGGGAAAGCAGAAAATCTGAGCTTCAAAACTTGCATGTTGGTATACTAGTTCTGTGCATTATCAAAAGAGTGTTTTTTGTTTTTTGTTTTTTTTTTTTTAATCAACATTAAATCCACTGCAGGTGAAGTTGGTTATGCCCTTTAAAGAAATGCTTCGCTTTTTACTCTGGTGGTAAATCACATGTTGCTGGTCAACAGCCGCATGTTGCTATTCTGTAGCAATGTTTGACACACATCACTACAGGCTAGACACAATCGTTCCTCTAGCCATGTTATAGGGATGTCTTTTTGTCTATTAACGATGATCAATAAAGCAGTAGCAACCAATCTAAGGGTTTATAATAAGGTTATACAATGGACACAGAGTGAGCTGCTACACTAAGACAAAAAGTAAGGGGAAGCAGGAAATTACAGCATCAAAGCTAAAAAAAAATATTTTAAAATAGAACACCAAACTAAAATACACAATTAACTACAGGCACTTCACAATAAATGAGAATAATATTGAAAAGCTCAGTTATTTCAATAACATAGTTCACTAAGTGAAACAAATTATATAAATTAATTACACTGATGGATGTTTTCAAGCCTTTATCGCTGTTAATTATGATTTTCCAGTTACAGCTAATGAAACCTTGAGATTTAAAGTGGTAACTAACCCCCCTGAGTTACCACACCACTGACAAATTTTAAAAAACGTCAGGAAGTGGGCACACTAGCTATGGGTGTCATATACGTCTGTGGACTTAATTATGATACCTTACTACGGATTTACATTCAAACATTGAAAGAATAACACAAGAAAATACTGACAGGATGGAGTTAGTTAACAACTATTTAGTTTGTTGAGTGTGACACATTTTAGTGTGGCAATATTTTAAGGCTTTTTGGTTTTTATTTACTCGTTTTAATACTTTTCTTCCCCATTTTTTTTCAAGCTTCTAAGATAAAACTTTTTAAAAAGGTTTTCTGTTACTTTTAAACAAGTGAATCGAAAAGAGATTTTTGACTGCAGAAATGCCAATCTGTAGTTTGCTTTTAGCATCAAAAATCTTTTCATTTTTTACCTGTTTTGTAGGTATTGCATTTACCTCCTCTGCTCCTTGAGAAGCTGAGGTCATCAAACTACTCAGAAGGTATTATTTTGTGATTTGTTCAAAAAAAAAAAAGTTTGATTATTTTCTTAAAATGTGTAATAATAACGGTAATCTTGTGATTATTCCTAGTGATGCAAACTTTAGGTGAAAATAACAAGCTTGTTGAGAGGTTTGAAGGTGAGTGTCCAGTTTTCTAAATGATAATTCAGAACTCCGTTTATAAACTAAGACTGTTCCACATTTAACATCAGCCAGAACGTTTCTCTTTAAAGGGTAAATGAAGCTCTGGCATTATATTTACTGATGACATTGAGAAGCAGGAGCACAAAGAAAAGTAAGAGAAGCAGTGGATTGTAGTGTTTATAATATGGTTAAGTATTAGTCTTAATATAATTTGCGCACTTTATATGGACCCCCCCCCCTGCATCCTCTCATGCTGCTTGTGAAAATGGTAATTGCGCTTCCTTCTCCACTGCAAGGCAGAGAAATACCACATTTATTTCCTCCTTTGCAGATTTGTTTTCCACTCATATTGGAGGGTTTTCAAGCATGAACAGCCTGTTTAAGGTCATGCCACAACATCTCACTCAGATTAAAGTCTGGACTTTATGTTGACCACTCCAGAATCTCCATTTTGACTTTTTTTTTTTTTTGAGCCATTTAAACTTGGATTTACTGGTTTGCTGTTGATCAGTATTGTCCTGCTGCCAAACCCAAGTGTGCTTCAGCATAAAGTCTCCAGATGGTTTCCTTTAGGTTTTGTGTTTAGGAGCACAATTTAGGGGTCCCATCACTTAAGGAGAGTCGTCCATGTCTGATAGCTCCGGACCAGCACACTGCCACCTTCATGTTTGACTGATACGATGGGGTTTTTTTCTGAAATGCAATGTTGGCTTTTGATTGGATGTTACAGGCACACTGAGCAAAATGTTCCCCTTTGGTCTTGCCTGTCTACAGAATATTTTACCAAAAGCAATTGGATTCATTAAGATGGTTTTTTTTTTATATAAAGTAATGGGACCTTTTTGTTCATTTGATAGTGGTTTCTGCCTTGGATCTATTATTTGAAAACTGTCATTTTGAAGGTGTCTGTGGTTTTATAGGATGAGTAAGAGCTCATACAAAGAAACAAAACAATGTGCCCGTTTATTGCCAGATCTTTGACTGTAGGAGATGTTGAGTAACTCTCCTTAGTCATGTTTTGATCTCTTCAAATTTTTTTTCCTCTTCCAGCTATGCACAAAAACAGGGTGACTCTTCGAGATTACCACAGCAACCACAACAGGAAGCATCCACTTCTTGGTTAGTAAAATCAAAACAGCAGTCAACATGTCTGAACATGTCATATTAAATGACAAGCTGTGAGTTAACGGTTATACTTGCTGGTAAAATAAATCATACTAATAATAAAAATGCCATCGTTTTCATGCAAAAATTGCTGGTTTTAACATTAAAATGCTTTAATGTTAACCTTTCACAAACTTTTAGTGAAGCTATAATTTCTGCTTTTTTTCTTAATCTCATAGGACTGCAGCACATTGTTGAATGTGTTTCTTTTGAGCCAGGATCAAAGAAATATTACCTCTGCACATTGTGCCACCTTGTGTTTCCCAACCACATGATCATCAAACATGTACTGAGCTTTGACCACGTACACTTGTATTTTGTAAGTTGGCCTGATGTTAAAGAGAAAAGTAAAGATTTCTTTTGCTTTTGATGTTTTGTGACACTTAAATGTTTTAGAAAAGAAAAGAAATTGGATGATCAAGAGATAATCTGAGTAAATTCAAAATCTTTCCAAGTTTCCATATAAATTAATTTCTTTCAGGGGAAAAGCCATTTAAACTAACCTTTCCCAGTGTGGAAAAAGTGATTGTCCCTTTTTGAGTTTAATTTCACTAGCATCATTTGAAGTAGACAAAATGATTTCCATATCGATTATCAACAAACTGAAAAAGTTTAGAATAAAAGCACAGAAAGGCAAAAAGCATTTTAAGCATTTGTATAACAAAGTAGTTATGACATATCCCGCTTTTGTCCTACTCTAGCTCAGAGCATTATTTTTCCTTGTCACTCAGACTGTGTATTCAAGTGTCTGATAACACAGTAGATCATAAGGCCTCAGGTTTAGCGTGGAGCACATTTCTAAGACAAGGTCAAATGCTGAGAGTGGAGAAAAAAGACAAGGCCTGACTGTGCTTGACTTATATGCTTGGAAACAATGTAGCCAAATGTGGGAAAACTGAGAAAATGCAAGAATCACTTGATTTTCTTTGGGAAGGGGTGGGATCACACTAACTGGTTATATCATTTTATCGCAATAAATAAATGAAGAATCAGTTTGTCACTCAGAAAAGGGTAATGATACAATTTTCCCTTCTTTTTTTTTCCTATGCAGAAAGCATGGCATCCCTCAACACCTTTCTCAAAGGAGGCCTACATGGATTCTGACCTGCTTGCTTGTGCAAAGCAGGCTGAGAAAATTCATGCTGCTAAAAATGTTTTTGTGCAGGTAGGTGTTGTTAAAAAAATGAAAGGTGTTAAGGCATGAATGCATTGGGATTGACATAAAAATATATTCTTCACAGCAAGTGAATCTGCAGCCCAATGACTTCAAGTCAGTGAATTTTAATTCCTATTCAGAAGGTTAGTGTTTGATTTTAACCCTTTGGTTCTCCGAGTTTACTTTATTTAGGGGTCCAAGCCTACTGAGGCAAGGCGGTGAGGCTCTGAAACAACAGCAGCTTTTTCCTGCATCCAGCAGGCCATGGAACTCTGAATTTGTTCTTTTTAAAAAAATATTATTTTGATAAAACCCTCTCTGCCTCTCAAACAAAGACTTCCCTTGCAGTTTAAAGGGGCAGTATTATGTAAAATCGACTTTTTTTTTTTTAGCTTTACATCATGTTATAATGTTATTCCCTCATCAAAAACATACCTGTAGTGCTGCTTTGATTCTTTCATGCATGTTTGAGAAATCCTTTAATCCCCCGTGGCAGCCATTCATCTGTGCAAAATGCCTGGGTGGACCCTGCTCTGCCTTCAGGATGCAGCTCCAAGGAGGAGCTGCACCTCGATACTTACTACTACTTAGTATAGTCAAAGTAACTTACTGTTACTTGATTGTGCTATAAAATGATTATATGTAGCTGGAAAACACATAATACTGCCTCTTTAAGCGCACTGTACAAACCGCCATTCAGATAACAAATTACTGATAAGTGCCGCAGTGCTATTTAAACCACAAATCACTCTTTCAAAAACCTTGAATCCTTTGAGGATTCTGGATGATATAAACGGCACTCACCCATTTCCACATAAAGGATTTTTGTTTTTAGATCACAAAAATGTTAAATCTATTGATGTTTTCTGACAATTTCTTTTAGTTCAGAATTTCCTGTTCATGTGCATACTTTGTACTGAGATGAAGCCAAACAGAATAAAGCTGTATGGTTTCTTAAATTGACAAAGCCATATGTAAGCGAAGTTGAATTAGCTAAAAAGCTAAATAAGCAAATCTCACACATAACAGCTGTTTAGATAAAATTAGTAGCCCTGAACAGAAATTAGATCCTGATAAAGTATACCCAATTTGGTAAACATACAACTTTAGGGTTAGTTAATATGATGAGTGAAGTATATTTTTGGGGGTTGTCTATATTATGCCTCTGTGAGATGTATAAGTGAAGACTCTGTAATACAGACTTAAATAAGTAAACATATTTATTAAGCAGTCCAGAATTTACAGATTAAGCAAGCCAAAATTTAGAGACCGGTCAGAGGAACTAAGCCAATGAAAGTCTCCCCCCCCCTCCAAAACTAGAGCCTCTCTGCCTCTTTATAACGGTGGAAGCAGCACATGAACAGCTTCCCATATTTGGCATCATTTATGTTAACCATCATGTTAACCATCACATGAAACCTTGAAACGGCTCTTATCTGAGACGCATCTACATATATGGCATCCTGCAGCTGAGGACTATATAGGCCACTCCAAGCACAAAAGGGTCTCAGTTTGGATGTGTTCCTAAGACTTAAAGATATAACCTGTTTTCAGATACCACATGAACTCAGATTTTCAAGATATATATTCCTTGAATAAACATAAAATAAAACATAAATAAATATCTTGCGACTTACGGTTCATCCTTTTACCTTTTTCACATGTACGTAACTTAAGCCAACTGAATTTCTGAATTTCTTGACTATTGCAGAAAAACTGAAAACTTTGAAAACTCTTAATTATTGTTGAAATCTGTGCTTTAATTTCTGGTCCATTAATTGATTACATATTGATGCTTGGTGGTGATGATGATTACCATGAAAGATCAAGCCTATGATAAACAATGAATATCTTGAGAATGTTATGAGGATTTCTGTATTTGATTAGTGAAATTGTGGATAAATGCTGCCGTCCCATTTATAACAGATTGCGTAGGGGTTCTCAGCGGAGAACTTCATCCAGTTGAGCTTGTAAGGTTTTCCACAGTTTGGATTGCCATTAAATACAGTGTTTAAGTTGCATATTAAATCAACCCGGAAAATAGACATTTGAAAGGGCAGTTGGGTACAGAGAGGGACTTGGGCAGGGCTCATCTTGCAAGTAGAACTTGGACCCCTGTTATAACTGCTTGAAGCGTTACTTTAACATCATTCTTAGTCGAACATTGAAACATGTTTTTTTTTTTTTTTTTTTTGTTTTTTTTTTTTTTTTTAATATATTGTGTCTTTTAGCTTTGAAGAGCCTGGAGTCTATCACAAAGAGCTGCTTAACAATAAGCGTTAAACCAGAGAACAAGCTTGGTATGTGTGACATCAGCATGCACAAATCTGTGTAGTAGTATTTCAAATAATATTTTAAAAAGCTGTAATCCCTCACTGTTGATTAAATCAAATTGTTTCTTTAATTTCTTGTTTGACCATAAAAGCATTACAAATTGTAAATTTGAACGTATTGTTTTCCCTTTTTAGAGTGTCATCCAGCCTCTGCTCCTTCAACTGAGAGGGTCAAATGCATGGTGCAGTGCCAGGTGATAAATTATGATACAAGTGGGACCTTATTACTTTAACTTTTAAATATAGTTGTATCCCAAAAACTGACTCTTTCTCTCCCTACTTCTTGTTCTTCTACATCCTTTTTTATAAAAAAAAAAAAAGAACTGCGGTAATAGTTTTTTCACCATGTACAAGTATGTGAACCATCTCACAACCAAGACACACAGAGCGGTAAGTGATTTTATTTTACTCCAAAGCTCTTAACAAACAGGAGTTGTTATGGTTAATCTCTTAAAAATTATAATCTTCCACAGATGGTGCAGAAATATTCTGTTGAAGGTAAAGTTCAATTTTGTCAAATATGAAATATGTGTTTCATGTTTTATCTCAATTAATTGCTGTTTTTTTCCTGCAGATTGGACAGGACATTCCTATAGCCAGCGAGGTATTTTTACTGTCTCTCTAATCAAAACTTCAACGATATCCATCTTATATTCAATAATAAAAGCTACTTTTGCCTCTAAACACATCTGTTAATCTTTTGCATTGTAACTTACAAAAATGGCATTTCATGAGAAATAAATGTTTTAGGGTCTGAGCACCAATGAAGAGAGTTGATAGGAGCATAAAGGTCATTGTTTTAAAGACTATGCACTGTGATTCTGCTCTTCAGCAAAAACAGACTAGATTAAATGATTAAATGTTTCTCTTTTATAGTTATACTTTATTCAGACATTTCTGTATACTAATCAAAGCAGTTCACTAACTTCTGCTGCTGTATAGGAGCCTTTTCCTTATCTGTTGGCTTGAGTCCAGAACTGTATTTCAGATGGGAGCCTCTAACACCTGCTGTGCCTGCGATAAAAGCGTACAGATTTGTGGTTTAAGTGACAACTTGCCCATAGTGGGGGTTTTAAGTAAATGTATATCATTTGTATCACAGAATAGGATTGGAACAAATGTATGTTAATAATGCATTTCTAAAAATGAAGATAGTGCAAGAATGCAAATAGCTTTTCACAGCTATTAAGCTGTACACATAAGCATGTGTGCATCAGCAATGACATTAACAATCCTCTGGATCAGTTGTGTCTAATTCTGATCCACCGTCTTGCCTAATTTAAATTGCTGAATTACTTCGAAAGCCTTTCATGCAGAGGCCGTTCATTTGGAAATGGGAAAACATATAAAACATGCAGGACACCAGTCACTTAGAAATGGTAAAAAAATACTTGGGATTACAATCTCAACACAAAGACTGAACTTCACAAGCTTTAACTTGAAACATCTGCTGATGGTTTTTTGTTTTTTTGTTTTCTCTCTTTTTCCTTCATGTCCTGATAGGAAAGTTTTATGTGGACCTGTATCCGTACATCAATGAGTCTTTGAAGAAAAATAAGCCACCTGTTGGTGAGGTCTCCTGCATGGTTATGTAGTATATGTGATGGTTAGAAAATATTTACCTTTTTTTTTTTTTTTTTTTTTTTTTTTTTTTTACAAAAAAATTTCTTTTTGTATTTTTGTGTTGTAGGAACATCACTGGTTATCACGTGCCTCTCCTCGGTTTCTGAAGAAGACCCATTTTATCTGTGCTTTGCCTGTGAGGATTCTTTTCACCAGTCTGCCCTCAGGAATCATTTTGAATCCCGAAAACATCTCATAAACACTCAGGTTAACTTCTATTGTAATACATTTCTGTATTTTATTTTATCCTTTTTATGTATGGTTTTTTTTTTCCACACCATGGGGATGTTTTTCACAGCAACAAAACAATTATCCAAACAGATGAATTTTACTTTTTTTTTTTTTTTTTTTTTTTTTTTTTTTTTCCACTGAAGAAAGTTGTAGTCTTTCAGCCAGCTCAAATGCATTGCACAGCAATAGGTGGGGTTGTGGTGAGGTGGCGGTGATCTATATTACTATTTACTTCAAACAATATAAGAAAACACAGAACATTCCAGCACACGTTTTGCCTCCATTAAAATAAGTTTAAACTGTAAGAAAGGTATGATGGAAAACTGTTTTCAAATTGTGCAAAACATGAAATTAGTCATTAAAACAACTGTGTTTATATTTTGTAATGAGGGAGAAAGTCAGAGTTTCTAATGTTTACAATGAAGATAAATTATTTCTCTGCCTATGTTGACACTTTATAGTGTGAAGGTTGATGAATGATACCTATGAGCACAAATTGCAGATTGTAACTGAATGTCTTCGCTGTTTAAAATATGACAAAAATGAATGGTTTGCTCTGGAGCAAGTGTTTGGTTTTGCTTCTTTGAGATCCTGTAATAAATAAAATTAAAGTATCTCATTCACTTGCCACAAACTAATGATGCATTCTAATGCTCCTGAATGTTGCACAGTTTGTAAATATAATATAGGAATTTAAATATTCCTAGCATTATTTGACAAAAAATACAGTAATTGGTATTGAAATTGCTAAAATTGAAGTTGTCTCAAAGTTTTTTATTTGTTTGTTTTAAGAGTAAACATTTTCTGGACCTTCAATTGATGCCACTTTAGCTTTAAAAGTAAGAAAATCAGGTCTTAATGTTTTCACTTAAAATACTGAAAGCGATGGTAGTAATAGTTTAGGTGAAGATTGTTTCCACACTGTCAGGAGAGGAACTTGCATGAAGGCTTGAACTGTTAGGAAAAGCATGTCCCTGAGATGGAGTCTCAGTGGACTTCCAGCGGAAACATCATAAATAAATGTTCAAAGTTGAAACATAAATCTTGTTTTTTATGATGATAGGCAAAAAAATGAAGCCCAGTTTGTCTCATAATATTGGATCCAGGAGCTGTTTAATTGAGTAGAACATTTATTTTAATGACTGGTTTTTTTTATTTTTTATTCTTAGTTATTTCAGAATCCCTGGCAGCTGCCTTTCGCCTGGGACGGTGATCTGGATGACAACATGCTGAGGCGGACGGCATGGAAGGAGGAGGAACAAAGAGGAGATCGGGTCTCTCTGAAGGTAAACCACTAATTTCTAAGAGTATGTGTATATCTGCAAGTTAAAAATTAATCTAATCATTTTATTTGCTCTTTCTGTCAGTGTTTTTTTTTCCAATATTGTTAATATGCTGTATTTGTTGTAATTGCAGATTTTTGACATTCCATACTCAGAAATTCAAAGCCTTGACCCTTCTTCTTATGAACAAGGTAAAAATTGAAATGTGTTTCTCCCTTAATTTATAGCAAGCGCATTTTGTGAGCATCATAAGTATTTTTTAAAGTAAAATAACCTAATATTTATAAATCCATGTTCTTGTTTTGACTACAGTATTGCACAGCTTTCAAAGGCAGTATGGTACGGTCTTTCTGCGTGAAGGTTTGTAGAGGATAATGATAAAGTATTCAAGGTAAATGAATTTAGTAATTATTCTAATTTGATTTTTATTTTCTTGTTAAATGCCCTTTCAGTTCCGAAGTGCAACACATACAGCAAATTTCAACAGAAAGAAAAGTTTCCTCTGCTTGGTGAGTAGCCTACTTGACACTACTCGGGCAAGTATTGGTCTAGAAAAAAATACAAGATAACTTTGATAAACCAGAACTTTTATATAGTTTTACCAACTATCTGCATGTCATCAGTGAACTAATTCCTGTTTTTTCATCAAAATACAACACCCTTCACAATCCAATAAACTCTTAATAGAGTAACACAGTCACACAATGAACATTTTGCTGCAGTTTCTAAAGGGTGAGCTGTGTTGATTGTAAGCACCCTTGGCAACTTTTTTGATATAAAATGAAGTGGAAATGAGACTGGTGCAAAGACATGCAACAGCAATGCTTGTGTATATTAGCTTGTAACTTTATACTTCAGGTTAGGATTTAATAACTAAAACTTTGTTTTACGTTACCATATAAACATGCTTAGGATGGCACACTATTAGCTGTTTCAGTGTTATCCTGACACACACTGAGCCTGCTTGGAAAGAATATAACAATTACAACATTCTGCCTTTTCTTTTGGATATTACTCTATCTTTAAATTTTTTTACTTTAATCACAGAAAAACTATTTCACGTCTTTCCCCCTTAACATTTTGAGTTTATTCCTTAAACCAAATTTCAACCTTGTTCTTGATATTTCAAGTTTATTCTGTAACAAAATAATGTAATAAAAATACATCAAAAATAAAACTCCACCTTTTTTTCCCCTATAAGTGACCCTAATTCTCCTTATTACTGTGTTTGGTGGAAAGATAATCTTGGGTCCTCATACAGTCTTGTTTGTCATGATAACAAGTTCCACTTTTAAACTTTTTTTATAGATAGGGATGGGTTTAGGCAAGAAGCGATTGTCTTGTCTCCATTTCCAGTCTCTTTAAAATCCGTACACATCTGTCTTACTTTAATGTTATGTTCTTTCACATTTCCTATTTTTGACAAGTGATTAATGTAGATGGGCTTTGTGCCCACATCGTATGTAAACCACGGGGAAACAGGAAGTAATTAATGACTGCGCAGTTTCCTCAACTCCTTGTATAATTTATTGAAATGCTTCAGTTACATTTAGTTTGTTGGAATACTGCTAAATAAAAGTACTTTAATCAAAAGTAGGATTTTTATACGTTTTTATTAGTGTAGCATTTGCTATTGCTCTTAACTGCTGTTAGGTTAACTTAATCTACCAAGTCAAAATAAATGTGGCACGCACTACAAGGGACAATTTTCTCTTATGATATATCTTAACCAAATCTCTAAAATATAGACAGAAATACCCTTCATTGTCCCACACTGGGAGAAATCAGGTATTGCAGCAGCAAGCTACGGTAAGTCGGACCATGCACATTCAAACAAAATTAAAACAAAAATAAGAATATGAGACTGTACATTAAGGACGAAGTATAAAACTGAAACCTACATAATTTAGGATCTATCAGGTAGATTTAGAGCTAGAAACATAAAATATCACAGTAATGCATGTAGTTTATTATAGCTGTATTTATGTGTGGTGTTTTTCAGGCCGAGAGTTCCTCGCTCTACACAACCAGGCTGTCGCACCAAACAAGGTGGAGGTGGGATGTGTGTGTTTGCTCTGTGAAAGAAGGCTGTATGAAGAGGAAACTGAAGCTCACATCTTCAGTCGGGAACATGTATCACAATTTCTGGTCAGTTTCTTTTTTTGTTTGTTTGTTCACTTCTACTGTTGCATGATTGATCTTCAGATTGTTTATCTAAAACAATTTTGGTAAAGTTGAAAATTAAAATGGAGATAGACAAATGTGAGACAAGAGCAGAAAGTTTAAAAAAATTTGCTTCAATATATAAATGTGATATTATTATATTGACATTGGAGGCCTATGAAAATCTGTTTTTCATCATTTCTTTACTGACATGTGCACGTGATCATTTCTTTACATATTCATTTGTTTATTTACTTTCTTTCTTTGTCATTTATTTATTTATGTACTTACTAACCTATTTTTATCTTATTTAATTCCTTATTCATTTACTGTTTGTGTATGTTTTTGTTTTTTTCACTTATTTGCTTTCCTGCTTACTTGTCTAGTAAATAAGTAACCATTGTTAAAAAACTTATCCAAGCACTGATGAGGTGAAGTCAGATTTATTGATATCATTCACATGAGAGCAGAGTCACAAAATCAGACACTCTTGAAGAGGTCAGAGTAAAAAAAAAAAAAAGGTTCAGTCAGAGTACCAGCTCTGAAAGCTCTGACTTACAGATTCCCAAACATCTCTTTCATATCCAAAGACAGAAGATAAGACAAACCGTGGGGAGGCAGACTGACTCCCTTGCAGATGCAGAAAACAACTTCTCTGGGACACTAACCTTCAGAGTTTTAGCTCAGACAAGTTATTTCTGGGAAAGTTCATAACTAATAAAATATGACATAAGATATGACATGACCATCAGCTTAATAAAGTCATAAAATATTAGCCAGTAATTCTTTCCACCACACCAGTGTGTTTTTAGACATTTTAAAATCCAATAATCAATGTTTTGTTTATTTTTAAAAGAATGTGCAAAAAATCGAAATGCTAATCAACTCCAAGTTTTACTTTTGATATTTAGTCAGTAGATATGAATCGACTTTGAGTTGCTTAAGCCACTTCATAAGGGAATGTGACATATTTAAATGAAGAACCAAAATCAGTTCTTGAATATTTGCGCTTTAGTTCAGATGTTGTTGTTAATGTTTGCAAGGTGACCTATCAGTGAAGAATCAGTGCCCGTTAAACAGACACAGATGGTTTATAGGAATAGCTAACTTCGTTAACTAATTGGATGTTGAAGTGGAAAATTTTGGTGTACATCACTTTATGTTTTTTGCTCACATACTATTTGGTATAAAAGTAGCTATTTACTCTATTTATGTGAGAAACTCATGCTGTGGCAGAATGTTTCAGCGCGCTTCAGTGAAGGACAAGGAGGGGGGCTGTATAAGATAACTGGTTGAGATCGGATTGAACTGGCTGATATTGTAACTTCTGTTTATTGTCTAAAACTGTGGCCTTGTATGGAATGTACTCTCTGATACAAAAGTGTATACATATACAACTGTGCCTTTGAGATGTTGATCCGCTTCTCTGACTTGCTCAGTGACAGTCTCTAACGCTGAGTGCCTTTTGAATAAAGCTTACAAAGACAAAGATCGATCTTTCTCTGTTATACTGAACAGATTTCGCTCCCTTTTTGATAAGAAATTTCACAACAACCTCACTTAAAAAAAAGCCTTTCAATTTCAACCCATATTCTGTAACCTAATAAACCTTCAATTTCAGGATGTCAGGGTATAGGACTGTAGAAAGCCATATGCGATGTGAGAAGCACAAAGCTGCTGCCAAGAGCCATGAATAGACCCAAGAAATGTCATCGTTTTGCTCCCGCTGGCGTGGCTGAAACTCCCCAGAAAACAGTCAGCGCTACTAGCACTGATCTAAGAGCAGCATTCAGTGCAACACAAACTCTGAAGTCGGTGGTTTAGTGCATTTTAAACATGGTGGTCAAGCACTAGTCTTAGTATTGAAGAATTTTATTTCAACAAAGTTGTTACTAAGGAGGGAAACACCACTGAAAAAGAAGAGAAAATGAAAATGAGTAGAGGATGGAACCAAAAGAGAATAAAGAACCACAGATGCAGCTATGATGACAAATGGGGAAAAAAATTAAAAGGAACAGTAATTATTGTGTTCAACTAAAGTAGGATGGCGCCGGAATGGTGCAGAAGTTAATTAGACCGTAACAAACGCGGCTCCGACCTGCTTTACTCCTATCAATCACACATCCCAGATGATTTGCAATTCGCTCACCCTGCAGTTACAACAAGCAATAAAATGGAGCTGAAAGATGTTGAGCAGAAGATAAAAATGGGAAAGTAATTGATTTGCTTAAAAACCTCAAAAGGTGGTCTAAAAACGAAAGTATAGAAAGTTGGGCAAGCACACGTCTAAGGTGCTCGGCCCGGGTCTGGTTGGATTTTTTTTTTTTTTTTTTTTTTTTTTTTTAAGGCCCAATCTAAACTCTAATGAGCACATAGTGCAAGGTGATGACCCCTCCCCCTCTCCTCACACACACACCTTGAAAAAGGAATCCGGCGCCACAGTACATATATATATATATATATATATATATATATATATATATATATATATATATATATATATATATATATATATATATATATATATATATAAAGAGTCTCAGGTATGAAAAACTGGACAGCACCAGGTCCTGACATGATCCATGCCTACTGGCTAAAGAAACTCACTGCCCTCCATGAGCGACTGGCAGCTCAAATGAACCAGCTGCTACAAAGTGGGACTCACCCTGAATGGTTAACTGAAGGGCGCACAATCCTGATCCAGAAGGATCCCTCAAAGGGTTCGATCCCATCCAACTATCGGCCAATAACCTGTCTCTCTACAACATGGAAGCTCATGTCAGGCATCATAGCAGCTAAGATAAGTGGGCACATGGATAAATACATGAGTACAGCACAGAAGGGCATCGGCATAAATACCAGAGGAGCCAAACACCAACTCCTGGTAGACCAAACAGTCGCCCGAGACTGCAAAACCCGACACACCAACCTGTGCACGGCTTGGATTGATTACAAGAAAGCCTATGACTCAATGCCACACACTTGGATCATTGAATGCTTAGAGATGTACAACATCAACAGGACTCTAAGAGCCTTCATTGCAGCCTCGATGGGGATGTGGAAAACCACCCTTGAAGCCAACTACAAGCCAATTGCACAAGTGTCCATCAAATGTGGCATATACCAAGGAGACGCTCTGTCCCCACTGCTGTTCTGCATAGGTCTGAACCCCCTCAGCCAAGTCATCAACAAGACTGGCTACGGATACCGACTCAAGAACGGAGCCACCATCAGTCACCTCCTCTACATGGATGACATCAAGCTGTACGCTAAGAGCAAACGAGACATCGACTCACTGATCCACACCACCAGGATCTACAGCACTGACATTGGGATGTCATTCGGACTAGAGAAGTGTGGTCGGATGGTTACACAGAGAGGGAAGGTCATCCACACAGAAGGGGTCTCACTCCCAGAGGGAACAATAGCAGACATTGAGGACAGTTACAAGTACCTGGGAATACCACAAGCAAATGGCAGCCTCGATGAGGTCACAAGGAAAGGAGCCACGGCCAAATACCTCCAACGAGTAAGGCAAGTCCTGAGAAGCCAGCTCAACGGCAAGAACAAGATCCGTGCGATAAACAGCTATGCCTTGCCAGTAATCAGATACCCTGCAGGAATAATAAGCTGGCCAAAGGAAGAGATAAAGACCCTGGATGTTAAAACTCGGAAACTACTAACCATGCATGGAGGGTTCCACCCTAAATCCAGCATCCTGAGACTATACGCGAGCCGTAAGGATGGAGGCAGAGGACTAGTGAGTGTGAGAGCCACTGTCCAGGATGAAACATCCAAGATCCATAAATACATCAAGGTCAAAGCCTCAACCGACGATGTGCTCAGCGAATGTCTCAAACAATGGGGACCAGAGGATGAGGTGCTGGAGGAACCATCATGGGAGGATAAGCCCCTACATGGGATGTACCACCGACAAATAACTGAAGTGGCTGATATCAGGAAATCCTACCAATGGCTGGAAAAAGCTGGACTCAAGGACAGCACAGAGGCACTCATCCTGGCTGCACAGGAACAGGCCCTAAACACCAGAGCAATAGAGGCTCAGATCTACCACACCAGACAAGATCCAAGGTGTAGATTGTGCAAGGAGGCCCCTGAGACAGTCCAACACATAACAGCAGGGTGCAAGATGCTGGCAGGGAAAGAGTACATGGAACGTCATAACCAAGTGGCGGGCATAGTGTACAGAAACATCTGTGCAGGATATGGACTGGAAGCCCCGAGATCTAAGTGGGGCACACCCCCAAAGGTGGTGGAGAATGACCGAGCTAAGATCCTGTGGGACTTCCAGATCCAGACAGACAAAATGGTAATGGCGAACCAACCGGACATCGTGGTGGTGGATAAACAACAGAGGAAAGCCGTTGTGGTGGATGTAGCAATACCAAGCGATTGCAACATCAGGAAAAAGGAACACGAGAAACTGGAGAAATACCAGGGCCTCAGAGAGGAACTGGAGAAGGCCTGGAAGGTGAAGACCACAGTGGTGCCTGTGGTCATCGGGGCCCTTGGGGCAGTCACCCCCAAACTGGAGCAGTGGCTAAAACAGATCCCAGGAACAACGTCAGACATCTCAGTCCAGAAATGCGCAGTTCTCGGCACAGCCAAGATACTACGCAGAACCCTCAAGCTCCCAGGCCTCTGGTAGAGGACCCGAGCTCAGAGGTTGAGAAAGACCACCCGTGGAGGGTGAGAAGGGAATTTTTTTTTTTTTTTTATATAAAAATTTCACAGGGAATCAGGTAAACGAGTTTGTTTGTTTTTTAGGCTGTTTTTCAAGTCTCTAAAGTTATCTCAAGACTTTCCAGTTTTAATTTTCACATTTTTCAATTTAATAGTTTGATCTTCTATTGCACACTATTTTGCTGTAATTTAAAAGGTTTGTGTTGACTGTTAAAGCGGTTACAGTAATGTCCAAAATAAGTAGCTGTCAACACAGGACCGAAACTCTTGAGAGAAGCTCCACTTCTATGTCAGAATCGCAAACCTACGTTATGTTTCATGTGGTTTCTGCACTTTGTGTAGTCATAAAGTTGGGGCATATTACTTGATTACGACAACAGCAAAACAATCATTGTATAGTGTGTTGAATGAACTGTAGAATTATGGTGAGATCAGTCCAGTTTCATGCAATCTTATAATAAATTGAATAAAGAAATAACTAATAGTTCTTTTCCACAGAAGTAAAGGGACTGAATAGATAAATGAACACAGAATCTGCACATTTGAAATGTGTTTCCCCTTTTTTCATGAGTGATTAAAAGTAACAACTATTGAAAGACAGTGTATGTAACCAGTGTTGTGATGATTGAATAATGATTTGATGTTGATTTCAAGCATTTATTGATATATTAGATGATTGTAAATCATATTAAGCATATTATGAGAGTAACAATGAATGTGATCAGCTAAAGATGAGGTTAATCACAGGTCAGGGCAACAGCATAAGAAAAGAGGAACAGGGATGAGCCTTAGGGCCGAATTGGGGAAGTAACTCTGGCCGACCGTTGAGGGTGAATGCCTAAAGTTGTGCAAGGGATCATGCAGTAAGGCACCCAAGAAGTCATGCAGTAAGTCATGTAGCACCTTGCCATACACAACAATGGGGTGAAAAGATATAAAAGCCCATGAAAAAGAGGAAGAGCTCGCTTATTCTCCGTGGACAGAGTTGAGTCAACTTGGAGCGCAGAAAGAGGAACCAAGAGGACCGTACCCAGGAGCCACGGAGCGACGAAGGACTCTGCACTGCTGGACCAGGGGAAAAGCCAATGCCCTCAGCCATGGTTCCAGATCAGGCTGCTGTTCATGATGATGCTTGTTGTGTTAACCACACCTGTTAACACTACCGTTAACAGGTGTGGTTCATGAGGTTGAGCTGCCATTAGGCTACTCGGTGGGTCACTTTGTGAACTGAAAAGGGGTGTGGCATCTGGATCTGGTAGTGAGAGGCTAGACATATTTTCCTCGTTACCAGCTTAAACAGATTATCTTAGAAATCTTAGTGCAGGGTAATACCCAATAGGTTCTAGGATTTTCCGGACCCGTTAGATGGAGAGCTGGTCATAGGTCAATCCCATAGGTTGGGCAAGGAGAAGGAGGGGTTGGCATATGCGCAACAACAAGTGTGTTATGTTTGTGTGTTTGTTTAGGACCGTTTTCATCCGGGCTCACTAAATTCCTACACTCTTGATGCTAACATACTTCTGGACTTGGGAAAGCAGGCAGCACAGCTTCACCCTCTGTCAAACATGCAGGTATTTCATAATTAAAATCATATTTCTGTCCCATGGTCACTCAGGTTTTAGCTATGTTTTTTTGGTATTAATGACATGTACTCTCTAAGAAAATTCACTTGGAACAACCAATCTGGGAGCCGTGCACCTACAAAGAAGGTGATCCCTTGGATTTTTAGAAATATTATTCTCGGTATCTGTAATTAGATTAGTCTGTTAACAAGTTTTTTTATATATTTTTTTTTCTAGCAAAGAAGATCTTGTCAAATGCAAAATGGAGAACAGAAAATAAAAATCTTGTACCTTCAATAAACCCAAAGCAGAAGCTGGGTAAGCCAGAAAAAAAACTGAACTGCATTGAGCAAAGATGTGCAACACTTTTTATTTTACAGAAGGTCATCTAGATGTAGTTAAAATATTATTACCAAATATTAAAGTCTAATACTGGCATACCACTATAATGACTAATGTTCTGTCAAAAACTTGTTGCTTTATTTTTCCACATATTACAGCAGGTTGCTGATCTTTTTGTAGTTTGTAAATCACTGAAAATTTTGTAAAACATTTTTACAGGGTAAAAATTCACTCCCAAACAAAGAGGGGAGTTAAATAAACAGAGAAATCTTTAGCTCCTTATGCAGAAAAGAACTACAACATTTACCCTCAAATGCAAGTACCTGGTGACTGCTGTGTGTTTTTGTGCACAGATGTGGTTTAGTACTAAGTAGAATTTGGTCAAACATTTTGGGGGCCTTTCCACCCGCTGTTGACGCTGTATCTACTTGCTGCTGGTGCTGATTAGATCGTCTGCTTGGAAAAGAGAGCATAAACATTTACTGGATGACATGTTTGTAGTGATGCAACAACATGGGTCCAAGTTGGCTCTTCGGATGGGGAAAACTGAGCCGTTTCTTTATAGCACCTATTAGAAACTTTTCTCTATCACCAGACCTGGTTATACACTAGAACCGCTAAATGGGAAAGTCCCGTCAGACACTCTGAAGAAAAGTATTCACAGGATGCAAAAAATAGATATCTTTAATAAATCTTTTAAAAAAGTAATTTTATAATCTATATTATAAGAAAAACATCTTGATTACATAATTTTTCTTCATTTTCTTTGTTGGAATCCCCTGCATTGAATCTTTACTCATTATTTTGCTATTCTTTAACTGCAAATTTATTGACTTTAAATTTGCTCACGATGACTGGATTATATTGTTTTACTCATTGAAATTAAATGTGCTGTTTTTTATTCTCTGCATGTCAGTTCCCAGGATCCCTCCCAAAGACAATAACAGACAGCATGAGACAGATAACCAGAAAACATGCACTGTCACAGAGGCGAAAGAAAAAGGACTGAATAAAGAAGAACAAGATAATGTCAAGGAGACATTGTTGAGAGAAACCAAAGTTGCTGCAGAAAAAGATAAATCTCGAAAAGTGTGTCCAAAGGATTTAAAAAGTGAAGCTGAGACAGACCTGCCAGTGAAGTTGACGATAGAAGAGGCTATGACTGAAAAACCTAAGGAGAAGGTTGTGGGGAGCCACAAAAATACTGAGGAGAATAATGATGCTCTGACTAAACCAGAAGGCAGCTCGAGTATCAAACCGGAAGCAACTCAACAGCAAAAAAGTGAGAGAAAAAGACAGAGTGCTCCTGAAAAATCAACAGATGAAGCTAGCGGAAATGGATCCAAAATGAGCCCGAAAAGACAGCGGCTCGCCTCCAGTGAGTCGTGTTTCGAAGGATGCACCAAAATATCTGATTATTGCACAAAAGTGGAAAACGCAGATGAGGAAGAGAATCGCAAGGAGGTTATGGACAGAGGTGTGTCTTGAATGAACCTGGCGAATTTTGATCTAACACTATTCAAGTTTAAAGATCAATCGTTTCATTTTATTGACATCCTGATTCCTTCTAGCAACATAATCACAAGTAGTTGGATCTAATTTCTTCATTAATATGTCTTCCAGTTTTGAGAACATGTGTTGAATGCCACTGCGGTAAACAGGAGCCAATCTATGTATGTGGGCACTGCTTGCTGAAGATCCCAAAGAAGGACATCCACAGTCATGTACATGGAGCTGACCACCCAGAGATGTCTAAAGTGGTGAGGAAATGTTAAAGTAGAGGGTTTACCTTCTTTTAGTGTAATTCTACGTCTCAAAGATCTTTAAATACAAATTGCTGAAGCGCCTCCTCGTCCATCTATTGGAAAATGGTTTCAAAACGTGTTTTATATTTTTTTTTCCTGCTGCTGCAAGTTCATGGTCAGCTTTTTATTTAAGTTGTTTAACTGGAGATTGATGCTTTTTTTGTTGTTTTATTTTTTGGTTTTACCATAACAGTTGTTTGTAAGGTGAGAGCAGTAGAAAAGTGGAGATGTAATATTTTCTACCCAGTTGGTATGAGCTGTGAGTCATAATTCCTCAGTTTCACTGCATCAATTTATTTGCACAAAAACATCTTTAACATGATCTTATCGGTTTAATTTAAATCGGATGATAACTATTGTTTTTACTGCTGATAAAGAACTGTCATTTTGAGTTTTATCCTTAAATTGTTGAATTTTTTAGTAGTTGAGAATAATCACTTTTTGCTATTCTGCTCTTTATATTGTAACATATGTAAAAGAAGCAGATATTACCTTAATTTTCAAAATATCAGTTTTTGTTTCACAGAGAGGATGGTTTGCATTGATCTGTAATATATTCAGCCATAAAAAAAACTCTGGTCAATCCAGCAACTTCTCTGGTATCTAATTTAACATCCATATTTAAATTACATTACCACTCTTTTTTTTAGTTGGTAGTCTCTTTTATATTGGTTTCTCTTTTTCATAACCTTTCTCTCAGATGCATAATTTATGAGAGGAGGATATATTATAAAATGTTCAACTGTATAAAAGAGAAACTATATAGTGGGCTGCTTTGCTTAAGCAAGATGAGATGGCAATTCAGGTATTGTGAGAAAATATAGAGCCAAAACGGCAAGCAACTCAAAGGAAATAATGTTTGTTAGTAATTAATTGTTGTTTTCTTGACTTCAGGTGGTTAATGTGGGAGAAGATTTTTATCGCCAAATTTTAAAACCAAGCTTCCAGTCAGGTGTAGTGTCATCCATCTTTAACTTCTTTCGCATCATTTTTTAGATTTGGTTTTCTTTCCCTGAGGAAGATTTGATCTAACTTGAGTCTTGATTTTCCTGACTCTCCAGCATCTCTTCATGAATTCCTCCACAAAGTGATCCACAATGCGAGACCAAATCGTCGGTTCAGCAGTGGGTCGTCTCAAACCTCTGCTCAAGCCCGCGTTACACCCAACAACGCTTTGGCAGCACCTCACAGCCAGGAAGTTGAGGCAAAGGTTGGTCAGTTTTTATTCTGATGACATTGGAAATATTAGGAGAAATGTATATTAAATCCTTGCAGTTTTGAAGACACAACCTCGTGGTTTTAACTTCAAAGTGTCGGTTACATAATTTTCCTTCTTTTAAAGGCATTTCTGAAAGAGCTTGGGTCAAAATGACCTAAACAGCCTTACAGTAAACTCATCTTATAAAAACTTTCCATGAAACACTTTAAAATAATGTTGGCTGTTGTGTTTGCAAATTGACTTCGATTAGAAATTCATGGAGCAAACATTTATATTAAATGCAGAATTTTGTTCTTTGTCTAAAGAGTGTAATTGGACATTGTTCCCACATTGGCTTTTCATTTTAGAGCATAGGATCGTCGTAATAAAACGCTAAACACATTTTTTTACAAGAAAACTTCAACAGACATTTTTAAGTGTTTGTGAAACTGTTGTGAAAAAAAAATGGTTAAAAAGATCTCCAAAAAAATATTTTTGATGAATAGTACTGTTTATTTCGAGACAAAGTTCTTGGTAACATAAAAGTAAGGGAATTAATGTTTTTGGGCGTCTGTCCTTGCTTATATTGGCAAACTTTTATATAAAATAAAATGTAGGAAAAATGAAGCATATAAGGCTTCTAAAGATAACAATTTTGAGCCAGTCTAGTGACTCATGTTAATTTGTACTTTTACAAAGTAAAACTGAGCATTCTGCTAATTTTTCTTGTTTCTTTTTAAAGGTGGGGTATATTTCCGATGAGTGTGGCGCAGCCTCAGACACATCTGAAAAAGCAACCACAAGCAAACCCAATCAAAGGAAATCATCCCACTCTGAAAACTCTCACGCTTCACCTTCTCCCAGAAATAACAAAGACCCCACCGATGGGAAAAACAATGCTGGTTCAAGTCCTCAAAGTACAAAAACAAAATGTAAAGCAGACACTTCTCCAAACAAAACATCATTAACGATTGAAGCAGCTACTAAATCTGAAAAACTGAGCTCTGTTCCCTCCACCAGTCCAACAAGCACGTTTAAATCTACCGCAGGCTCTTACAGACCGACAGAAAATGCTTCCACCACTTCAAAAACATCCACTCCACAGTCTCCAACAGCATCCATGTTACCAAAAAGTAAAAGCATCACCGCGTCCAAAGAAACATGCACTGCTGCAGCCTCGTCTGATGCAGGATCTGCAGCAACTGTTAATCCTGAACATCCTCTTGGATGTTGTAAAACAAAATCCAAAGATCCACCAGCACCTATAACTAGAAGAAGATCATCTGCCACTTCTGAAATGGCTAAACCACAAGTCAAAGACATAAATACTGAAGCATCTTCAAAGACAATGACAGGGCAAAACCCAGACACTAAAGCAGCTGCTCATAAGAGGAAACTGCCTGCTTCTCTTCACCAGAACCCAGAAGAAATCAAAAAGGTACGGAAAGACCTTCCTCACATTGCTCCAATTAAGACAACACCTGGTGGAAACCCTCCTAAAGTTGGTAAGTATAATTTATTATAAATTGAATGTTTGTATGTTTTGGAGTCTTTTCAGACCTCTACAACTTGTTAATTGACAGGATTAAATCAGCTGATTGTTGTGTCCTGTGAAAGAAAGCAGCAGGTCTACTGTCTGCTGTGTTCAGTCAAACTGAATTCATCCAGCCAGTATCATCTCACCAACTCTGTCCACCAGTACAAATATGTGGTACGTGAACGTTAACTCAAGATATACGGCTGCAGCTTTTTAGGAGGAGCATCAATACATTAACTGATTTTTTTTTTTTCCACTAGAAAATGAAATACCCTGAATGGTCTGTGAAGGAGCTGGAGAAACAGTTAAACCGCACCGTTCCTCTGTTGGCAGAAGTTGAGAGAAACTTGCCTCACAGTCGGAGCGCTCAGGTATGCTAAATGAAATCAGCTTTGTGTAAAAATAATGAACCTGAGAAATAGGATGACCATTTTAAAGAGCATGATATATTAAACTCTATTTCCACCCCTAAAAAAGATTTTTTTATTGGGGGGGGATATTATGCAAAATCATGTTATTCCCTCATTAAAAACATACTTGGAGTGTTAGTTGACTGTATAATGCATGTTTAAGGAATCCTTGAATCTCTGGTGGCAACCATTCGGGTGTGTGTTTGCTCGTTTGCTCTCACAAAGCAGCGCCTGTTTACTCAAAGCTCCTCCTTGGAGCTGCGGTCTCCAGCCGAGCTGAATGGGGAGTGTTGGAAAGAGTAGGAGGTTCTTATTAAAGAGATGGAGGTTAATTTTGTCTTTTTTTCCCCTTTTTTACACCTCATGTTTTCCTTTTTTGCTCAAAAAAGATTTGTTATTCTTATATGTTTACTGCGTGCACGAAACAATGTAAGATTAAAGGGTTTTCGTACGTCTCATGGTGTTTGTATGGATATTTGTTTTCTTCTAGAAATTAGAGGTGGAAAGGGATGAGTACCAAAAACTGGGAAGTCTTCCAGACAACTTGGGTAAATAGATTTTGCCACTATAACATTTTATTCTGCATGTCCTACAATCATACAATATTTTCTATTGTTTGTCCTGAGAGAAATTTTTAAGACCTAAATTAAACTAATTTTTTTTGACAGAATTTGTTATTGAGGAAAAAGTTTGGCAGAAAAATGTGTGTACTTGCAAGAATCTGACTTATTTTTGTGCAATCTTGTGTTCCTACTTTTGTTTATGGGCTTTGGATTCTCAGCTATTGAAAGAGTGAAAGCACTGGTGAAACAAAGACACATAAAGGCCTCATCATCTCCCACAATTAACAGCATGGAACATCCTTTCCATTACATTTCCAGTCCATGTGACGTTTCGAGCTCAGGTGATTGTATATTTCAATGTTAGCTTCTCATATCATCCTCTTATTTACTTGCCCTACCATGCAGTCACACTGTTTAACAACACTTTTCACTATCCATAAGATCCATTCATTTTTTGTGTCGTTAATGTGTGTGAATGACATACGGCACAGTGGTCAATAATCGGCGAACCATGTCCTGTAAATTTTAACTCTCAGGGATCCCAGTGTTTCACGATGAAATGTCAGACTCTGCAGATGGCAATCAACTCCAGGCAAGACTGGACCAAGCATCAGGTGAGACATCAAATGAGAGTAATTATTCAGTTTATTGTAAGAAATGAGTGCAGTTTTAAGTCTTTTTGTATATTTGTCGTAGAAATTGAGTGCATCGATGTAGAGGATCCAAATGTGACTGCAGGTCAGTCAGTTAGTGAAATGAGCTCAGATGAGGAAGACTTGCAAGTGGATGATGAGATTCAGGATGAACCTGAGACTTTCATGCAAACCCAGAATCCACAACAAATCTTAGATCAATGGGCTCGAGCTGAAGACATGGCAGGTATGTAGGAGGATCCTTTTTTGGAGGCTTTATTTGCAGTCTGGCAAAAATAAAAATGTATAGAATCTGATTTAAATATTATAAAATAAACAAGACCTGTCCACTTCTCCTGGATGAAAGAATGTTTGGGGAAAAGGTTTATGTTACTGCTGTTCCGTTTTAGAGCTGTGTAGCCTCAATGGCTCTTTTTGTATCAGAAAAGTGTTTTAAATAAACTCATCTGCTTTAAATGCTGTAGTCAGTTGTGATTAGTTTATATCTCATACTTTAACAAGTTTTGGGTTTACTAGCTCTAAAGTTTATTTATTGTGTATCCGACAGACTGATTTTTATGCAGAAGTTATATTTTGGCTAGTGGTGGGACTCGATTAACAATTTTAATAGAGTTAATTGCAGGGTAATGTAACTGATTAATCGCAGTTGCTCGCATTTAAATCTAAAATTGTATATCAACAAAATAAGCAACATTTTCAATTGAAAAACACTTTTTGCTGTTAAACTATTTAATAAACAAACGTATGAGCTCAACATCAAAGATATTTATTGTTTTTAATCTATTATTCAGGTTTTTCAACCTTCAGATTGGTGCAAAGTGCTACTGTACTCATTCAGGTTTCACATGTTTCAGGAACCCTTTATCATCCAGGTGGCTTATTTGAAAAAAAAAAAATACTTCTCTAGAAATGTGGACGGTGACAATAGTGTTGGGGACATCTGTGCTTGCTGCAACATGTTTAACATTGAGATGGTATTTTAGGGTTGAATAGCTTCAGTGATAGGCCAACCTCTTTTAGCACGTGTACACAACAATAGTCTTCCAGTCTTTATTTCTATTAAAATTTTTAACGTGTTAAAATCTACATAATTAATTAATTGAAATTAAGGCGTTACAGTCCGGGCCCTAATTCTGACATAAAAGTGGTAAAGTTCTTAAGAAAGAGAGGTTTATCCAAATACTATGCGTTTTAGTGTAGACCAGGGGTGTCAGACTCATTTTCATTTTGGGCCATATTAAGATCACCAATGTCCTTAAAGGGCCAGTAATGGCAGAATGTATTGAACAAACTACCCACTAACAAACTGTTAAAAATATTAATAAATAGTTGTCTCTGCATTGGATGAGTACTTCTTGAAATTAAATAATATTGGACATCTTCTCAAATTGAAGTAATTCGGCAGAATACAGATAAAAATTGCTCTGAGTTGAATGATAAAATAATATTTAAGCACCAAACTGTAATCTTGAAATTTCTACTTATGTGGCTCTCTAGAGTCCAAAGGGCCACAGAAAAACTTATGGCGGGCCGTATTTGGCCCCCGGGCCTTGAGTTTGACACATGGTGTAGACTTTACCAAGCTTGGAAGTCAAGATGTTGTACAATGTTTAATATTTCGTTATCCTTACCCCAGATTCAGAGACCATCCTGAAAAGTGCAGAAAAGTGTTGTCCAGCTGAGTTACACCAGATCTCAAGTGGTGAAGAGACAGAAACACACAATCTGATTCAGAATAAAATGAATCCAGATCCCATTCCAGACAGAAAAGCTGAAGACGTAGCAGGTATGACATTTTTGTCAACTTTTCTTTTTTGAAAGTTGATAAGGTTTACAATTCCAGTTGAACTGAAATTAAATTTTTATGTTTTAGGAACTCTCCAGCTGAATCGGTTCAAGGTGCAAGATGACAGTCAGCCTCATTATAAAGTGACACTTTTGACAGATACCCTTGGTAAGGAAAGTTGTTTTTGTTCAACATTTGATTCTTTGTCTGTCATTATTTTTGTACAGTGCTGAATGGATATATTGGTACCGCTGGTAAAGATGTGTTTGAAAGAAAATTGGGGGGGGGTTGTTATTTTGCATAGATTAATTACACAGTGAACATTTTAGAAAAAAACCAGGCTATTTTTTTTTTTTTTTTTTTTTTTTGACCAAATGTTTTTCATTGGGTGCCAAAACAATCTTAGTTCAGTGACATCTACAGAGTGTTATTGTTTTGGTTTAAATCCCAGGATCAGATTTTTTTTTTTTTCTTTTATTCTCATAAGAAGCTGTTTGACTCTTTTATTTGTTTTTTGTTTTCTTTTTTGTCAGAATAACATCCCACACAGCTGAAAAGTTATTAATCTATTGGAAGTTGTTTTAAATAACCAAAATTTCAAAATTGTGAGATTTTATGAAAATATTTTTCTGCATTCTTTTGTTTCTGTCTGACATCAAAATTCAGCACCAACTGTGGAAACAACTTCCAAGAGTGCGGCTCATCTTCTAACTGCAGAAGGACAACACTTGAAGAACAATGCGGCTTTCCAAGAGCCACAGAGAGCAGTTGAATGTGTAAAGAAAGTATCACCGGTGAAAGTCAGCAGTTTTGGGTTGGAAGTTGCAGCAAGACAGCAGAACCAATCAGGGTTGAGCCACAAAGCCAAACCAGCTCCAAAACTTGACACACAATCTGAAGAGCGCAGTGCTTCACAGGCAAACTCCACTACTTTGTTTGGTTAGTGCTGAGCATCAAACTGTGACTGTATTTTGGCATTCATGCGCTGATTTGTAGTAATAGATGGGTTTTACAGGGAGAAAAGTTCAAGACTCCAGTCGTTTGTCATGTTTCTTGATGGCAAGTAGACAGGATCTTAATATGGTTACTGGTGAGTGTCCCATTAACAGCATGTCCTCAGCATCCTGTCCCTTAACAGAAGCACGTAACATGTTAAAATTGGTTGCATTTGCCAGGTATGGAATATGTGTGGGAGTGTCAGGGTATACCTCAGAAAACCTTCTTCCTGTGCGAAATCTGTGAAAAAACGCTCTCATACCAAGACATCTGTCAGCATATGGTCAGCCTCAACCACCAGCTCAAATACTTGGTGTGTATTGGGAATGGCATGAAACAAATGTTCGAAAAAAGTTTTGCACGTTTTTATAAAGTTCTTGTTTTTCAGAGGAGGGAGGACCCAAGGTTCCTGAAGATGTTTTGGCTGGAGGATGACCTGCCTCTGGAGTTTAAAAAGCTGGTTTTAAAGGATGTTGTCCAAGCGCTCTCAAAGCGGGAGCAAGTAAATAAAGTTGATGCACAGGTACCTTGAGTCAATAGATCCTTTCTGTTACCTAATTTCATTTATTTGTGCTCTTCACTTTAAACGCTTTGCATAAAAATGAGCAAATAGTGACTTTTTTTTTTTTTCTTCAAGCGTATATTGCTGGGATCCCAGTTGCATGAATTTGTCCGAACAGCTCCTTTCAGTGAAGGTAACGCTCAACTTTATTTGCAAATGTTGATAAAATGACTGTTCTGTGTAAATTGTACCTTTAGAGAAAACTAGGAAACGCATAGTTTGCTTGAAGAATTGTGTTTTGCACGTAACATCAACAGTGTTTATACTCATTGAACTTTTTCATATTTGCCACAAGTAAACCTTTGGTGTACTTAATTGTGAAACAGAAAGAAATTGAGATGTTTTAACAAAAAATTCAAACATAAATTTGAAAGTGTGGTGTGCATTTGTATTCAGCCCACAAAGTCAGTACTTAGAACCACATTTTGCTGCATCTGAAAGGGATTTGAAAACTGTCTCTACCAACTTTGCACGTTTGGAGCCTATAGCTCAAACTCAGTCAGACTGGATGAAGACCTTCGGTGAAGCTCAATTGTGAATTGCATATCTTTCAACAATAACTGTCTCTCCTGCCTTTCCATGAAAAACAGATTTGTAGATCGGCCAGTAGTCCTGTTGCCAAATTGTTCGACTTAAGTTGTGGATCTCTGCAGCTCCTTTAAAGATGGATTTTTTTTGGCTGCTTTTCTGATAAATATTCTTCATTGGGTGCAGTTGTGTACAACTTTTATGTCATAAAGATGGATTAAACAGTACTCAGTGAGATGTGCAATGCTTGAAATATTGTTCTATGTCCAAACCTTGCTTTAAACTTCTTCTCAACTCTCTCCCTGCTGTGTTATTTGGTCGCCATGGCGGTATTTGATCACCAGTCTTCTCTAACAAACCTATGAGGCCTTCACAGAACAACTTTATTTATACTGATACTAAATTACACACAGAAGGGCTGTGTTTACTAAGTAGCTGGCCTCCAAAGATAGTTGTTTGCTCTGGGTTTTATTTGGGAATATCAGAATAAAATGAAATGAATATAAATGCATGTCACACTTTATATGATTTTATTTGTTAAAACATTTGAAAACAATTTATCATTTTAAGGGGTATGAATACTTTTGAAGGGGACAAAGTTGATTATGAAAATGCTGTACTTGTTTTGTCATAGGCACAAAGCTCGCACTTAAATTATGCATCAACTGCAAAGTAAATGAGCAAAAAAGACAAACTTCTTTTGTACTAATCCATTTTCTGTCCATTCAATTTGCTTTTTGTAGCATTAAAAATTGTGAAAAACATCAGAGACGAAGATAAGCAAAGTGTTTTCCATCCATCTGCCTCTGCTGACCATCAGAAAAGCAAGTGTCACCAGACTGGTTAGTGTCATGTGCCGTTGTGAAAAATAAGCTTTACTGCCTGCTGTGTCAAAAAACGTCACAGCACTGTGCCTAACATTTGCATTTAATGTCTTAAATATCTTGGCTCCTCCTGTTCTGCTGTGTATTTGTCCATTACAAACGCCACCTCTCTTCACAATATGGGTCTGGAAAAGTATGTAAATCTGTCATAAAAATATGTTGGAACCCTGTGTTTAATAAGGATAGTTTCTTGAATAAATAGCAGAAGTAGTTTCTTTTGCACATGTGCTGTGAGGACACCCTTATAAGATGTTATAGATGCACCTAATGGTCTAAGATAGAAAAGCTTTTTTTCCATTATTAGATATAAATAACAATGATGGTCAATAAATTTTTTATTATTATTCAGGGAATTTACCCCAAGATAATGTTTATATTTTGTTGGGCAAATACTATACTACTAATAAAGTACTAAATACTTTAACTTATGCTTTTTGTTAGTAGTTCTTCAATCATTCTTCATTCATTCTTTTCTTTTGTCAATTTTACTTGCTAATCCTTTTGTAATCTTACCTCCTGTTTTGTTCTTAATATCTTTTTAATTCTGCTACATTTTTACTAATCTGCACAGCAGCTCTTTTAGTACCTTCATCAGAATATGTCTCCATTGTTTCCATTGTTCATTTCTAAGTTTCATGTGTGTAGGTATGTACTGGTATTTGGTTCTGTGGTAGCACTTTTATAGAGTTGCATGAAGATCTTCTCATGACCACAGCCTCAATCCAGCCCAAGCTGCAGCACCACCCCAGTTCCACGTCAGGGCTACAGTCTAAGCATCAGGTCAACCTTCATGCCTTGTTCCTTGCTGCTGTCTGAGCTCAACTCCAGAGCATTTCCACACAACAGTGTGAGCCCACCACCCCATCCAAGCTGCAGCAACTCCAGACAGTCTCAACGTGTCTCAACTGATACCTAGGATGGAAACTTGCCTGAGAAAAACAGCTCCAGTATTTGTACTGGGATATGAAATACCGGAACTCAGAAATCATGAAAAAAGAAACATGGCTAAGTTTTGCATAGTACATATTTTTTACCACCAGGTGCAAGCCAAGTACATGATGAAGAATGCTCCAGAAGAGATGGTGATTGGTGCTATTTGCCTTGTACTGCTTCAGGCCGAGCAACAGGCAAGATCGACATCATGCTTCAAGCCATTTTGACATCACCATTCCCCCATCCAATCATCCAGGGGGTCTCACAGGATCCCTTTCCACCTGACATGAGAGGGGATGAAAAGAAGTGATCATTGGAAAAAGATTGGTTTTGTCCAGAGGTCCCAGAGGAGTAATTGAAAGAATATATAATTGGATTACTTTTGAAAACCGAAAATGCACATGAGCAATCGTAGCTCAAAAACTGGATTATGTAACTTCAGTTTTGGGAAACATTTGATTCTCTGCCAAAACGGAAGTAAAGCTTTGATGAATTAGTGGTTTTTATGACCAAACCAAGAGGATCGTATCATGGAACTGCTGAGAAGATTTTGATTTTGTCGGGCCCCTTCTGTACCTGACAGGCCCAGAACCATTAAAACCGTATGCAAGGGAGTCTGAAACGAGATGGACAGCTGGCCCAAACTTTACGAAAGAGAGAAGTCAGTTCTAGATTCAGCAGGGTAGGGCCTTTAGATGAGGGGATATTATCTCTGTCTCTCCAGGAAATGTAGCACATTCCTCTATGGAACTTAAAGATATCTGCCTGCTGAAAAAAGAACTGAATGTGAAGCAACCTGATCAAACTTTTTGTTTGACGCTGTCCAGGACCTGTAAAGGGGCTTTGGATCGATTGCTATTCAAAGCAAACTCTCAGGTTGCATTACGCTGCAACTGAGGACATGAAGAAAGACATACCAGTGTCTGAGTAAAGAGCACTTATTTAAAGTGAACCTCACCTGCAATCCTGGAGTTGACCTTCTCGTCCTGTTGGATGGAGAGGTGGATGAGGCGATACTGAGCAATAGGTTATTTGCACTGAAACACTGCCTTGGGCAGGTAATCAGCATTAAAGAGGAAGTCAGACTTAGACTATGTGTCCAAGCAGGAACCATGCGAATGGAGACATTGGTCTGAATGAATGGAGCTGTTGCCCTCTACTAAGAGGCAGAGAAAAGCTCAGCTTTTGAGCTGTGGAGGAACATTGTAAAATCTAAAGTGAAAAAAATAGCTGACACAATCCATGAGAGAGAAAGGGGGATCTTACCCAAAGAATATGAATATGAAATGGAAACTTGTGTCAGTCACTTTGTTATGAGTTCAGACACGTTACCTGCAGAATCATGTGTGGTGCATTGTGCCCCCCTCCCCTTCTAACTTCCTATCACTGAGAGGCCAACACCCTCTCCCAGCTTGCTTCTTTCTGCAACAGGAGTAACACCTAACCAGCTATATACCCCTCTGGTACTTAGATCCCTTAATCTGCAGAGTATAACCCACCTCAGAGTTCATGGAGAATCTGTCCAGCTGGCTTATTGGAAAAGATTCGCCTGGATTCTAACAGCCTACATCTGAATGTCCCATCCTGCTTCCTTCCTAGGATTAACCAACTGTACCCTGACTCAGCTAGTTATCACAGAACACATTCATTAAACGGCTGCTCTTCTCATCTTACAACTGGCTGTTGGATCTGATCCAGGTTAAATTTAGTGACTTTTGTAAGTCCCCGGGATGTTGTTTTCCTAAACTTTGGGCTTAAAGCAACCTTTGAAAACCTTATAAGATCTAATAATCATGCACAACCACTATTTTACCACCATGGAAGGACATAAAGCTACGATGACAATAATTGAATGTCCACAACTTCCTCTAAAATTTTACATGCTTCTTTAATTAGTACTGCTTAGCAGGAGTCACTTATAGCATAATTCAGCAGCTCAGATCAAAATGAAAATCAAATAATTTCAGTCTAGCCTTTCTTTCCCTAACGCTAAAACTGTGGAAATCTAATTTAAGGCTTTAGGCTTTAGGAGATGGGGTGACTGTCATACCATGGCTGACCTGCTCATCTGGGAGGTTGCTGGATGGGTCCTCGGGCAAAGAGTGGTGACTGCTTCAGTCTTTCTCCCTCTGTCCAGCCAGGTGTCCTTTTGCAGTTTTGTTAATTGCAGTTCCCTTTTCAGCTTGACTTCTGTTACCCGAGCTCGATATGATATGCTAGGCCAAGCAGGAGACAGTTTTATTAGTTCTTCATTTGCACTTCCATCAGTTTCCTGGCTGTTGTTGAAACATCGGTTCATTGCAACTCCAATACATGGACTACATTGCATTAGTTTCCACATTTTTACCCTATAACTACACATTACAAAGGTCAAATCAATTCTCTAACACATTTTCATTTGGTACACTTTTGAATCATCATTGCTAAGATTAAAATATTAAAATCATCACTGTTACAATCATCTAATATGCATGAGTACTAAGTGCAGACACACACACTGGAGATCCTTATCAAAGATAGCTGCTGATGCATTAAGCTTTAAACATCCAACTTCAATTTGGTTTCTTAATGGCCCCCCAACCACATGGTCATTGCTGTAGGACACAAAAGAGACACCTCATTAGACATCACAGTTTTAACAGGCTCATGCTCCTTCTCCGCTCCACTATTCTTTTACATGTTTTATTGTCCTCTATATCTAGGAATAAGGAAAGATCTCACCCAATTCGACACATCAGGAATGGAAAAATGGTTGAACGGGATGGACACGTACCGATAGAGATATGAGGATTTGTCCTCAGAGAAAAATAGATGAAGAGTCGTCAGAGGAAACAGATGTGAAGCAAACTCTGACACTAGGGGAATTTGTTGCTTTCATTGAGATGTGGCCAGTGAGGGGGACCAGAAGGGTTCCTAAGGAAGTGGCCACGACAGGGGTTCACCCAAAAGACTGAAAGAACTGAAATGTGAGAGAGAAGCCTGGGTTTGTTTTTCCTCTGGCATCTGTTTGCAAGCTGATATTGGGTGTGAGGAAACATAGTTTGTGGAGCAGGTGGACAGCCACCTGTGGCTGTTGATGAATACAGATATGAAAAAGAGACTAGTTATCAGTCAGCCTGTGGGGTTGCAAAGGGGAGCTGTGGTTGCTCCATTTATGTTTTTGTTATATTTTCTACTAACCTTTAACCCTTAAAATTGTTTTTTGTTGTTGTGATTTTCTTGTGTTTAAGTGATAAAATATAAAACTGGTAAGCTTTTAGGGTTCACCCAAGGTGAATGTCTCATGTTCTTATTTGAATGTTAGATTAACTTTTATGTGACACGGAAGAGCCCGAAAGGGGGCATCTGATAGTTCAACTTGTGATTAATGGATTGATGACCACACTTTACTATCTTAAGACCATTTGAGTCAGCCTACGTTGTTGTTGTTGCCTTACGGAAATTTTGGAATCAGTGGTTTCACTGACAATAGCTCCTCGGGAGCGAATTTCAAACTCCAGTTAGACCGGCCTGTCTGGCTTGTGAAGCTCATGCACGGGACTTACTCTTTGGGAGTACTGGATGGGGAAATATGTTTGTCAACCTAGTTTGAATGAACAGTAGTAGAGGAGGAAGGTTCCACTGTGTTTCCTTGTCTTCCTGATTTGACCTGTCCCTGGCCTGTCAAATCAGGGAGGGGGTGAGTGCTGTGTGCTTTTGGTTTGAAAGAAAATTGCCATGGAAAACGAAGTGCTGGCTTTGGACTAGGATCCTGAAAGTGATAAGGCCTGCAGAGGCTGGCGTACAAGATTATGGGTCTGCTGTGCAGCAGCAGGAGAAGTAACATGTAGATGGTTGCAGCTGCGGATAGCAGTTGGAGGAAACACTGGATGATCACCTTAGACAAATGGTGATGATTTGACTTAAGAAACATGGCTTTTGAGCTTTGACTGGAAAGGCCAGTGAGCTCACACAGGCTCACCCCTTCGGAGTGTTGTATACGACAGACAGGGAAACGCCCTGTGAAAAGTCCATTTGGGGCTGAGCAGTGTCACTGGGCTTTTTAGATTTCCAAGGGAGGGTGTTATGAATCCCAAGTGTGGAAATTTAAAATAAGCAAGCCATTGCCAGCTTTTGCTCCAGAAAGAAGCTGGCGGGTCAGAGGTCAGCCCTCTGTCAGATATGGAAAGAAACTTCAGCCTGAAAAGGTGTTGTGCTTCAGACTTTGGGATGCAGCTGCTTCAGTGCAGGAGGGGTTGCAGAGAGGGAGTCACCTGGAGATTTATTCAGCACATCTGTGTACACATTACAAGTTACAAATTACAGAAAATCTCCTGGTCTGGATGCTTTAACCAATGATGTCCTTTTCTTTCTATTGGCTCGTTTCATGCTAAACATTTCCAGGAATCATCCACAGCTGGGATGTTTCAAGACTTAGCTACGTGTCTGTATACAGCACTTTTGCAATTATTTCTATTTCTCTCAAAATTTGAATTCCTTCCTGACTTTTCAGGCCAGGGTGACCTGTTATATCACACAAACACATTCTTTCCAGTTCAGAATGACCAGGAACATTACACTGACTGAAACTGCACAAGCAACATAATTATTCCCCTACAATATTTATTTGATTCAGGTGTCAGACCAGGAGCACAACCAAAGGACTAACTTCATTTTCAGATGATGGTTTGAACAATGCTTATTTTAGTTGTGAAAATATTTTTAAAACTGCATATTTTCCCTTTATTTCACATTAAATACTGTAGTTCTACATTGTGTTGCTCTGTCACATAAAATTCCCCATAAAATACTTTGAGATTTGAGGTTGTAATGTGACTCAATGTGAAAAGGTTCTGGGGATACAAATTCTTTTGAAAGATGCTATATATAACTTGATTTTTAACACGCACCACATCGTGTTTATAAAGCTGCATGAACTGAACTTGACAATTCAGAATAAACACTCTTTTAACTTAACATTTTTATTTCTATTGCATAGGTCAGCAGACTATAGATCCACAGAGCATACAGGAGTCTCTTCCGACAAAGAGCCTGCTAGCTCAGATACTCGAGAAAGACCAGAGAAGTGAAATAGGTAAGGATAACTAAACCACATCAGGCTAAATATGTTCTTTCTCTTTAGTAAATACTGATCTGTTTCCATGTTTAGTTCCACATTAACAGTTAAGAAGGTATAATGCATATATAATTGAGTAGTTTATAAGCAGCATCTTTAAGAGGACGTTTTTCACTGTTCATGACAAAGTTCTCAGTCATTAGAAAAGTGTACACATTTTGGCACAATGATTTGTCTGCACTCATTTAGATTTGCTACAATTTAGATTTAGAAACCTTTACAACAATTAAAATAATTACAAAAAAGTTACCCATGGATTTTAATAAATTATTGCCTCTCTTCCCTTATTTTGTGATCACTGATTTCTTTTCCTATGTCTTTTTTTTTTAAAGCTGGCCAGAGTCAAGATAAATCATACTCTAAAGAGGCATCCCTGGTTGAATGTTGTGATGTTGCTGAATATGGAAGAACCTCAAAGATGGACATAAACTCTTCCTCTTCGAAGACTGACCATGTGGTCTTTCCAAACCTGATTGTTTGTGCACAAAACCCAAATCCTCTAGAAGTGAAATCTTCAAACTCAGAAATTTATCTTGTTCCTTCAAGCTCTACAATTGGTATAGATCTCAGTCAAGAGCCCTGCAGTAGTTCTTTGCAGCCACACTACAAACCATCTGTCTCTCAGATTGAAGGAACACCTAGCCCTCTAGAGCTGAATGTTATTAATTCAAAAGCTAATATTGTTGTTCCTTCAGGCCCTATAAACCCCAGTCAAGAGACATGTAGTGGTCGTCCTCTGCTGCCAGGATTTAAACCGGCTGTCTCTCAGCTCATACAAAACTCAGGTTCTCTTGATGTGAAGTCTTCTAACTCAGTAGCTGATCTGGTTTCTTCAAGCCCTGTAAATCTCTATCAGCAGACTTGCAGTGTTCCTTCACTGAAAGATAAAAACTCTTCTATTGACCCAGTTGACTGGAAAGTTGTTTCGGACCTAATCTCTGTGTTAAAAAGGACTTGTAATCAGTCAGCTTCAAATATTTCTGAAAGTAGAGAGTGTGTGAAGATCAGCCATTCACTTAGTGTTCTTAAAGAAAACGCTATAATATCCACTGCTGACCTCAGAGACCCACAGAGGTTACAAATCAACATTCCTCAGGACATCAGTAGAATTAGAAACCCAGAGCCCAGTGAGACCGGGATTAGTCAGCTGCCCATTAACACCATCATAACTCCCAGGTCAGACCACATTAAGCAGACCTGTAAAAGTCAGACTCACTCTGTGAAAAGACACCACCAGCTCAGTTGCCACTCTAATCCAACACCGAGCCCCACTGACTCTGTGGCAGCTTCAGGAGGTGTCAACCCATACACCCAAGCTGCTTATCTCTCAAGTGAACATCCAGGTTCTGCTCCAACACAGAGCCAGTTTCCCTTCAATACTTTAAGCATTCATCAGCAGTATTTCTATCCAAGCCAGAGTTACCCACAGCAGGCAGCGAACCCCGTCGACCTGCATTCATTTGAATACAATTTAACTGCACAGATGCCTCTAAGTTGGAGGAACATGGATATGCAGCAGGACTACTCCATGATGAGAAGGCCAGAAAGTGACCAGTAACTATCCATTTCTGTTCTTAATGGTTTTTTAAATTAATCTTTTCAGCTCAGTTTGGCGTTTTCTTTTTTATGTCAGAGTTCTGTTTAATGTAAATATGATTTCAAATTGTGGAGTCAGTGTTTTCTTATTTAAAGACATTGGTGTTTATTTTTCTAAACCTGTTTCAAAGGTTATATGTTCAAGTTTAATATGCTTAAGTGAGCTCATTACGAAGAGTTTTCCCCAACTTGAAAATCAGTAGCAAGCTACCTCAGTTCATTTTCTTGTAGTATTTTATATCAGTTTGTGATTTCTTTTTTTTTCTCTATATAAAAACAAATGGGAACATTTTTGTTAGATTGTTGCATCTGTTCAATGTAAAATGTTTTTTATCATTAATGGTGTATATGAATAAAATGCATGTTTTATCTACATTTTTTACAAAAGAATCTGGTCAAGATGAGTGACTCAAGTTGTCTCTGAAATGCCACACATTTTACAGATTAAAAACATTAAAGTCACGAAACTATGATTACAACTCATGACATGTTTAACAATGTTATCCAATGACTGTAGCAAGAAAGCAGTAAGAAGAAAGTGGACAAGGTTCCCTTTATATAACAACTTCTTTCATCACATTGTTTTATACCCCCAGAAATGGGGGTAATGATTTAGTTTTTGATTTTATTAGAAATATAATTAGTACCATGATTTTCAATGGCATACATGAATATTTCTGGTTAAGATAAATGATTTTATGTGGTTTTCTTGAAGTGTGATTTTAAGAATTAAAATAAGCGATTTGTCAAGAAGTTAAGCAAGAGGCAGAGGATAAGGCTGAGAGAAGGAAGACCAGGAGAGGTAACAGTGCATGTTGGTGGCTGTTGTGGAGAAGAACTGGCTGCTTCAGCCCAGATGGTCAGAGTATAAACTATCTAATGAAATCATTACCATAAAAGACAATGTGGATAGTACCTTCAAGTACAGCAAACACTGTGGAGGACGATAAGCGCAACACCCAATTGAGCATGAAGAGGAAGGGTGTTGGTTTTTCGCAGAAGCTTCTAGGATGGGTGTCTTGTCAAAGATTGTGGAATTTAACAGGAAACAGACCTCAACAATTGCTGCTGAAGATTATGCGTTGAGGAGGAAAGCAGTTCAAAGTTTTGAAGATCCTCTAGGTCAGGGGTTCCTAAACTGTTCCATGCCATGGCCCCCGAAACAGAATTAGTATCTGAACGGGAACCCCCTTTGCAGACCCACAGACAATGATACAAAATATGTAAAGAAACATAAACCTTTAGAATGCTTTTTCTCACTTTAATTCACTCAATACTTATTACATTTGTTTTGCATTAATGCTCCCTCATACCTTCTGATTTTAGTTGGCCATGAGTTCTTAGGGTTTTTTTTTACAGCAGTGTCCTCCACAGCAGGGCTGCAGGACAGATCCTTCTGTCTTTTTCTTCTCAGAAACTTGTCCATTTTGTGCTTGCTATGCTAACTTGGGAAGCAAAGCCGCTATCTAAATTTGAGTGGTAACCAATCAGAAAGATGAGTATGGCAAATAACATTTCAATAAATTATTTTAACTTACATTTTATAATTATGATTTACGAACAGATTAGATTTAATTTAAAAAGTTATGATTAAAAATGTATGCATAAAATATATTAATTTTTCTTTATTTTTCCAATTTTTTTTTCCTCATCTTTCCTCAAGTTTTCTGAGGCCCCCTTAGCATCCCGTGGAGGCCCACCAGTGGGCCTCGGCCCCCACGTTGACACACTGCTCTAGGTCACTGTAAATGTGGACATTTGACAAATCAGCAGCAGTAAAAAGTCTGGGTGCTTGTATTCTGGTTGCTGATTGAGGTGCTACTCACCCTGGTTATTTCCTCAGATGAAGCAGGATGAGATGCTGGGATCTAGGCAGTGCGAAGCTTGCATAAACAGACTGCTGGGAGTTCCTACTTGGAAGAGCTAAGGCAATGACAGAGATGCAGGGGTGGGAGCATAGGCCAGATCCTCCAAGATGGAAGTAGAAACATCGGCCGCACTCTCTGGTACATACACTCCAGCGAAGGGCTTCTCTCTGGCGAGAAGACAAGAAAGCAGCTGGAGGAGCAGAGACGAGGGATGTTGAAGAAGGCTAGTTCTGTGGCCAAGGCGGCTTTTGGATCAACTCCACCAATGAAGCCTGGTGGTCCCATTCCAGGAAGTAGAATATGCCATCCCACAGCAAACACTTGCAGTCCATACATCAATCATCTCCATGGGGAGAAGAGCTTAGTCAGAGTGTCTATGTACACTTTAAGAGGCTGTTTTATCTTCACAAAGGCCTCTTTGGTAAAGAAGCCTGCTGGTGGCTGGTGGATCGTGGTGGCTGATTTCTTCTGTCATGTTTTGAAGTAGTAGTGGAGTCAAAGCTGGAAAATTTCCAGGATTTCTGGAATTGTGCCACTCTAGGTGGCAGTATGTTGGAATAGCTGTTACTTTTGTTATGATTTTGTCTTTTTTAAAAACGTTTTTCCTCTGTTTCTGGTAGAAACATGACTTTTGATTGGACAACAATTCTCCTTGGTTTTGGATGCTGTGCAGCTGGAAGGATTTTTACTGATACATTTTTACTTTGGGGCATTTGTTGTGATGTGTGACCACAGGAACAAGGTGGTTTACAACTGGGAGTAGCTGATTAACATTGCAAAAGCTCAAATAATACCTCAAAGGCTCCCTCAAACCCCATATGAGTTGAAGGAGGAAAAAGAACAAACCATTTCTTCTATAAATCATAATGGACAATGTGAGATTGTTGGCATACAATCCTCCTCATCAGACTGTGATAAAACTACAGTGTCTTCAGTTAGAGACTTTTTCAGATCTAGAGTAATACAGACTGCGACATGAGATCATCTCTGCCCAAAGCCATCAATATCTTCAGCAAAAAATTTATTTATTTTATAACATTTATTTTCCCTATGGAACTAATAAAGTATTTTTGAATTGAATTCTTAAATAGAATTTTGAAACCAGAAGCATTGTGTAATGAAAAATTAGTTGATAAAGAAAAAAAAAACAAACAGGAACCTACAATTTATGGCACAACATCAGACAGGAGTGTGTAAAACAGAAGACTCCAGCAAGGAACGATGGTTCTTCTTCTTCTACTACTTCTTTTAGGTTTTTTTTTTTTGTTTGTTTGTTTTGTTTGTTTTTTTTTTTTGCAGTTGGCAAAAAAACTTTAGGTGTGCATTACCGCCACCAACTGGTATGGAGTGTGGTACTGGTACAACTTGAGAGGGACATGTTGCAGAGCGCTCATTCAGAATTTAAAATAAACATACTTTTATCTCTATAACTTATTTTTGCTTTGATGGATCAGTATTCATAAAATAAAATATACATATTTTTGGTCTAACTGTTACAAATTTTAGTTTACAGCTAAATTTAGAACGTTAAATGAGCGGTTTCTATGACAACAGGTTGCATTCTCTTGTCAGGCGGACAGTAGCCGTTTCTCAATATTCGTACTTGAGTATTGAGAAACGGCTAGTTACTTGACTTTAAATTAGTGATAACGGAAGAACACAACTCTGACAGCCATTGTTTGGTTTCTGATTTGTTGTCTTAACTTGGAAACAATCTCGCCCTGGTATGTTTCTGTAATTTAACTTACTGACGTTCAGCTGCCTGATTGCCTGCCCAAATCGTCATTAATTTCACCTGTGTATTGTTATGCAGCGGCTCTCCATACCTATTTATTCTAGTTTTGTTTAAAGTCACTTTTTCTTATGTGCCTGTCCTTGCATTTCTATAGATCAGAACTTAATTTTGTGGAATTTCAAAATTGAATTGTGGGGCTCCGCTGACTGCATACACTGTGGAGAGAAGGTGAGGGGTTTTTTTTTGTTGTTGTTGTTTTAATTTTATTTTTCCGGGCATAAATGAGGTACAGTTGAGGGCAATGCTACAAAAGGAAGGGAATAATAAATAAGAAAAATAATAATTTAAAATAAATAAATAAAAAATGTTGCGACGACTCTATAGTAATTTGCTTGCTAGCGTCTGCTCTACAGCTGTTATGCCCTCAGCTGATTGGTTCCAGCTCCCTGTTTGATTTCCCACAAATGACTTTCCTAATACAAATGAAGCTCTTGTCAAGCTGTACTGAGTATCATAAGTGATACTAATGCAACATTTCAAGGTTAATACTATCCATTCTCTGGTGGACTGCTACTTGTTCACTCAGTTGTTTTGGTTTCATCAGGGCTCATCGTCTGTCATATCTGCTTATTCAGCTAGTGTACATTGGAACAACAACCAAAATAAGACGAAATGGGGTTTAACCCCTTTAACATCAGTGCCACGACTTGATCCCCACGTTTTGGGGATGATAGTTAAGGGGTTGACACAAATTCTTCAAAGAATAATTGTCATATTAGAATTATTTTTTGCCCTATATACACAATCCATAGAAAAGTTTGGCTAAGAAAAATAAACTGATCTGCAATGGTTTAGGGCAGGGGTGTCCAAAGTGTGGCCTGGGGGCCATTTGCAGCCCTCTGAATGATTTTTGTGTGGCCCCCAACTAGAGTTCTAGAGTGAGGCAAATATGACCTATAAGCACAGGTGGACACATTTTTAAATTGCTTCTAGATTGTTTGGTCTGTAAAATTTGTCAATCTTAAAATTAAACACAAAAAAAGTTTGCAATTCATCATTTGCATTTAACTGGGGGAAGCCTGCAAGTGCTTTCAACTTGACAATTTTGGCCATCAGGACAAAAAGTTTAGACAAGACTCTGTCTCCCTGTTGTATTTATATTCAAACACTGAATGCTAAGGGGTGTTTTTTTTTCTTTCTTCCCCCTCTCTCTTAAAACAGGTTGAAACTAATCCAGAACATCCAACACCAAGGTGCCTAAGATGGCAGACCCTTTTCATAAAACTACCAGTGTCGTTTCAAATAAATCAAGATGTAAGGATGACTTTGAAAGCGTCAAAGACTAACTCTAAACGGAACCCAGTTTCTATCCTAAAAAAGTAGTCTAATTTAAATGTACCACTGTCACCTCACTGACAAAAAACACCTCCATTTCCAGGACTGCTATTCCTAATACAGAATCTGCAAAATCTGCAGCAATGTCCAGAGTCATGAAAAGCAGTGGAACTGTTTCCAAAGAACCATCGTCATGTTGTGTTGCAGAATCCAAAGTGTTGCATAAAGTTGGCTTGAATATCAAAACTAGTGCTACTACTGTAACTGGTTTTGGATGCGGTGACATGAATTCCAGTACTATTAAACCATTGCCTCAGACTAAGGTAACACGTTTAGCCCCTGCTAAAATGCCTGAACAACCAGTAAGACCCATAAGTGCTGCTCCTGCTAAGACTGGGCTTGTTAAGAAGCTGACAGGCGTAAACACTGAAGTGCATGCCCACCAGAGAAATTTGTCATCTTCTACCAAACTGAACACCAGCTCTGAAAAGAAGAAGCTGCTGAAAGAGCTCTCAAATGTCCCTGTAAGCGGAGGGATGACAAGTAGAAGCCTTCCTAAAATTGGCAAGTATTAAGCTTTTTGTGTGTGTATGAGGCTTCTTGATTTTTAACATGCGTCTTCTCTTGTATTAGGCTTAAATCAGCTGATCATTGTGTCTTGTCAAGAAAAGCAGCAAGTCTACTGTCAGCTGTGTTCAGTCAGGCTAAGAACATCCACTCACTCCACCAGCTTCACCCACTGCTATAACTATGTGGTAAGTGCTAGAGTTGGTCTTTCAGAGATAAAAGGTTAACCTGTCCTTAACAGTAAAACTTTTTTTTTTTTTGGACTAAAGTTTGTATGAAGACTTGGCTCTAGCATCTAAAAGGTTATTTCAGCTCAACCTGTATCCATTATGCAGGTCAAAGTAGACTGTGCAAAAAGTCAGATTTCCAAGTGGTTCCTATCGCCGCAGAGATGTCTAGATGTGGGTTGTCTATTTTAATGAAACAGACATTTCAGTTTTTAAATTTGTTAGCCATTAACCTAAATGGAGAATCTTCACCCAGCCTTTTTTTTTCCTCCATACTTTCTAACATGCCATCTAAACTCTAGCAAAGTTAACTGATATGATTTCGCAGGTGTGTTTATAAAAAGTATTCAGTATTGCAGTGATTTACTATGCTTATCTGTCTTTTCTCTCCCCCCCCCTAGAAAATGAAGTATCCAGGATGGACTGCAAACTTGTCATACTTGGTGGACAAAATGAGAGACATTGTGGCCCATTTAGCTGAGATTGAGAAAACCCTAGGATCACAGAAACCACAGGTGATGAGCTCTAGAAATAATAATAATAATAATAATAATAATAATAATAATAATAATAATATCTCTCTTCTAGAGGATAGAGGTGAAGAAGGAATTGTACCTAAAGCTGGCTGCTCTTTCAGAAAAAGAAGGTACTGTAATCCTAAGGGTTGAAAATATTTTAATGTCAGAAAGCCACGCAATCGGCACCAAGTCTTGAATTTTTTTTTTTTTTTTTTTTTTTTTTAAACAAAGCATAGTTGCTGCCGACCTTTGTAGAGAGCATGCAGGCCTCTAGTTCCAGCTGTAACGTGCCATCTTGTACTGCCTGGTAAAGCTGGCACCCCTGGCTTGGAGTCCTCTTCCTGTTATACTGTAAAGTAATCCTTCACCTGTTACCCCTTCAACTCAGCTTTAGGGAATCAATGTTTTTACTAGTTGAACACTTAATTTTATAGTGAAGCATTAAAACCTCCTTGCTACCCTGAATATACTTGATGAAGAAGTTGCACTTGGTCAATATTGTGACGCATTTTCACACTGCGTTAATTCAGTTGACTAAATTTAATGTTGGTGTTTTGTAAAATTCACCAGTGTGCAGAACTGACAATTCATTAAAGTGTGTGCGGATTTAGAACGGACTTTTTTTTTTTTTTTTTTTGTGTGTGTGTTTTTGATTCTCAGCTGTTGAGGAACTGAAAGCAACTGTGAGACAAGACCCTCGAGACTCATCCTCCATAGCTGAAATTGTAGCACAAAGTCCCTGTGAAGTTTCAAGCTCAGATTCTGGTAAGTTATAAGGAGGGTCGTCAAAATTTCCTGATAAAGACTCATTAAAGCAGGAGAGTGAGGCTGTACCAGATAAGTGAAGGGTAAACACCATTGCTGATGGAGAGGTTGCTACAATAATTAAAAATTTTTGGTCTCTAAAGTGTGAAGACTGTTGCTCAAAGAAAATAGTGGAGACACGTTTTTATTACTGGCCATCTAACATATGTCAGGTTATCCTAAACCAGCTTCCCATTGTTTTGACTTCATTGATCCCACAGTGGGGAAATTCACTTGTTGTTGCAACAGATGCAAAAGACTAAAGTGCAGTCCAATGATACACACTAGAATAACATGAGACCACAAAAGTAAAAAAACAAATACAAAAAGTCAATTTACAAATTGCACAAAAATATAAATGTATATGGCCATTGCACAGACCTTCATTACTGGTTAATGTGAGAGGAAGAAAAACCCTAAGCTGTAGAGCAATACAGCTGTGGGAATAAATGGTCTGCAGTTATGCTCTGTTTTGCATTGGGGATGTTTAAATCTGCCACTGCAGGAGCTGCTCAGTGCCTTCACAGGCAGATACAGTGGGTGAGAGGAGTTGTCCAAGATGGAGGTCAGCTTTGGATATGATTGGTGAGAAAAGGATGCGGGCCGCCCAGCACTGTGCAGGCTTTCTTAACCAGCTTATGTCTCTTCCTGTCTCGGTCAGAGCTGCCTGCTCTACAGCAGATTGTAGAGCCAACAACAGAATGGTTAAAAAGTCCTCAGCAGGTGGGTGCTCACTCCAAAAGTCCTCAGAATCCTCAAGAAGTGTAGGTAGCTTTGGCCTTTCTTATGCAGAACGTCTGTGTTGTGGGACCAGTTCAGTTTATTGTTGAGGTGAACACCCAGGTACTTTGTGTGTGTGTCGTGTTTCTCCGAAGGTCTATCATCTTTGTCTTACTGGTGTTTTAGATGTAGGTGTCTTAGATGTTTAGGTGGGTAAACCATCGGTGGTTGAACCACTCCCTGTAATGGCTTCTCTGCTAGATACACTTACTACTGAAAGTTGAGCTAAGTTTTATTTGCGACTCAAAGAACCCATCCAAAACGTTTGCCCAGCCACGTCAGAAGAGACCTGAACACAGGCAAGATTCACTTGTGATTAATGTTCATTGTCATTTGCTACCAAGACATCCCAGGATTTGGACGAGAACAGATAACTGCTAGTCTCTGAATCTTAGTTTTATTAACAATACATTTTAGCATTTGACAATATTTACTATTCCCCCATATTGTAATTGAGGTGTGTGTGTGTTTGAAATTGTAATCTTGAGAAATGTACAAATCTCTCCATACTTGTATAATGGAAGAGGGAATTAATTCTTCAGACTGTTTATTACTGTTTGTTTACTGAAGCTTGCTCCTACTACAGAGGTAATCGGAAAGAATCTTTTAATGTGTTGTCTAAGGTGGAGATTGTAAATTCCCACAACCTGGTAGACTGATTCAGGACCATCCCCAGCCATCTATAAGTTCCACCAAAATAGATCCAGATTGTGTTCCAGGCAGCAAAGCTGAAGATGCAACTGGTAAGACTTTTATTTAATTTTTTTTTTTTTCCCCTCTGAGAAAAATCAACATTTTACAACTTCTTTCAGAATGTTGTTGTACTTGGGTTTTTTTTGTTTGTTTGTTTTTTGTTCCCCCCCTCCCCCATTTCAGAAAGTGTTAAACAGGATCCATTTTTGCCTGATCCTCAGCCTCATCGTAAAGTCACACTTCTCATGAAGAGTCCCAGTCAGTATCTCCCACCCATCATAAACTATGAAAGTATATATTTGTTTAGCCATTGGCATGTTTGCATATTTCTTACATGCCAGCTAATTCTTCTGCACAAATTCTTCACCAAAACTTGACAGGAGTGAAAGAGGAGAAAGCAGACCTTCTGTTTCCTCTGGAAAGATCACTTTTAAAGAGTGTGTCACCCTCACAAGATTCACCAAAAGCTGTTGACTGTAGACCAAAAGCTGAAGTCTGCAGCCCCCAAAAACGAGCAGGATCAGTACAAATGAGACTGACTGGACTGAGCCACAAAGCGAAAAACTCTCCAAAGCATGGCATACCATCTAGAGAAAACAGTGAATTACCCTCTCCCCCCATAACTTCCCTTGGTTAGTGTTGAGCATTCAATTTTAACTTTTTGCCATTTTTGCTGACTTGTAGTAATAGATGGCTTTTACAGGGAGAAAAGCTCCAGGATGCAGTAATTTGTTCCTTTTCTTGCAAGTAAGACAAGTGGACACTAAACATGTTATTGGTGAGTGCCCTTCTAACATCTTAGCATTTTCTGCCTCTTTACAGAAACTTGTAGCTTATCTGAATAATTTGCACTCATCAGGTATGGAGTCTGTGTGGGAATGCCGAGGGATTTGTCTGGAAACTTTCTTTCTGTGTGAAACCTGTGAAGAAACCATCTCGCGCTGTGACATCTGTCATCATATGACTAGTCTCAAGCACCAACTCAAATACATGGTGAGTGTTTGGTTCAAGATGCCAGGATGGATGAACACAGGCCTGCATGTATTTTAGAGGAACAAAAGAATTTGATACACTGCAGATTTTTCAAGTTTTCCCCACTTACAAGGAATGGAGAGGTCAATGATTTTTATAAGTACATCTCAACTATGAGAGGCGGACTCTAAAAAATCCACAAAATCACATGATTTTTAAATGATTGGCATTTTTATTTCATAATTACTTGATACAATTGAAAAACATGACTTTGTTTTATAATTCCAGATATCAGATGTTTGCTGTAGTTCTTAACCTGGTTTGCACATACTGTGGCAGGGATTTCTGGCCCACTCCTCAATACAAATCTTCTCCAGATGTTTCAGGGATGTCACTGGAAAACATGGTGTTTTAGTTCCCTCCAAAGATTTTCTATTGGGTTCAGTCTGGAGACTGGCTCGGCCACTCCAGAACCTTTAAATGCTTCTTACAGAACCACCCCATAGTTGCCCTGGCTGTGTGCTTAAGGTCATGGTCATGCTGGAAAACCCAGTCACAGCCCAGCTTCAATTCTCTTACTGATGGAAGGAGGTTGTTGTTCAAAAAATTGCGATACATGGGCCCCATCCAGCCTCTCCATAATATGGTGCAGTCATCCCTATAATTCATGGTTGGGATGGTGTTCTTGGGATTATACTCATTCTTGTCCCTTAAATCACAGTAATAGAGTTTATACCAAAAAGTTCTTTTGGTCTCATCTGACCACATGAGCTTTTCACATACCTCCTGTAGATCATCCAGAATTTTCATTAGCCTTTATGTCCATAGACTGCTCCTTGGTCCTTCCAATAGTGGAGAGGTTGGAGTCTGACCATGTGGACAGATGTCTTTGGTACAGGTAACCTGTTCCAGTATGTATAAATAATACAGGTAATGAGTGGCGGAGGGCTTTTTAAGAGTGACATAACAAGTTTGTGAAAGCCATAATTTTTGCAGGTTGATTGGTGATCGTATCCTTTGTTCAATATAATGCAAATTAATTCATACAATGGGATTTATCTGGATTTAAAAATACTTTTTCCCATAAATGGAAAAGCTTGGCAGTGTGTCAAATACTTATCACTGTATGTTTCAGTGGAAAAAACACCCAGAGTTTCTGCAGATGTTCTGGCTAGAGGAAGATCTACCTCAAGCCTTAAAAGTGAACATTTTGCGAGATGTTGTCTGGAGGCTGGCGGAGCGTGACAGTTTCTTAAGGATCGATGCAAAGGTATTTTAATGGATCATGAGATCAAACATGATTATTAAAATAACAAAGGTGTATTTGTGTTAATCTTTGCTACTTTTCTACACTTACTTTTGGTAAAATGTGTTTTTTCTTTTAGTGCATAATATTGAAACAGAAGTTGCATCAGTTTGTGAGGATGGCTCAATTCAGTGATGGTAAAATATTTTCCATCAATCTGTAAAGTTTGCAAGTTGTATGCCACAAGTAAGGAGAGATGTATAAATAACTTTTTTTTTTTTTTTTTTTTTTTTTTTTTTTTTTTAAAGCTTTAAAAACTGTGCAGAACATCTTTTATGAAGAAGAGAAACCAACTGTCCGTCTGCCGCTCAGTGCTACACACCTGTTGAGTAAGTCTTCAGGGGTTTTGTTTTTTTAAAATGCATGATTTGTGGGTCAATTCATCCCTTCACCATTCTTTCCCCCCCCCCATCCCTTCTCTATTTCATACTGTTGTGGTGTGTATGGACTTCTGGAGTTTGACCTCTGCATACTGTACTGTCTACTGTATAAGCAATGAATCTTTTTTTAGTCCAGATGTCACTGATTTTAATTTTTTTTTTTTTTTTTTTTTTTTTTTTTTTCCTCTCTCCCATTCGCTCAAGATTCTAGAATGTGACAGGAAAAGCTAAAACTGAACATATAACCCTCTGATTACAAGGCAGCTGCTCTACAGACTGAACCTCAGTCATACCAAATGCAAATTTGATACAAATTGAAGATTTATCACAACAGCAGCCCAAAAAGACTGCTCTAGCTTTGTGACTGAGTCTGGTTAAGGTTCTTTGGGTGAATTTTGAAAGTTAAGTCTCAGAGCAGTTCCATCCATTGTCCATACCTGCTTGTCCTGCAAAGACAAACAGGTATAGAAAGGGGGGCTGCCAACCTCCAGTGGTCAATGGGGGAGAGGTGGGGCACATGCCTGGGCAGTTTCAGAGCACCACACACACACACACACACACACACACACACACACACACACACACACACACACACACACACACACCTAATGACAATTTGGAGAGTTCAATTAACCTAACAGTCATGTTTTTGGACTGTATGAGGAAGTTGGAGTACCCAGAGAGAACCTACGCATGCCCAAAATATGCAAACTCTCTGCAGAAAGACTCCAGGCCAGGATTCGAACTCAGGATTTTATTTTAATTGAAACAAACACAATGGCAGCCTGGAAAGTCACACAATGTTCGTTGGTTTAAAAAAAAAAAAAAAAAAAAAAAAAAAAAAAAAAAAAAAAAAAAAAAAAAAAAAAAAAAAAAAAAAAAAAAAAAAAAAAGTCACTTTTTAAAAAAATTTTTTAGTCTGCCTGTAATTTAAGCAATGAGGAGGATGTGAACTCAGCCGTTCAGTCCATGTTGGCCATGCTTTCAAATATTGAATTAACAGTGGCAGCCATCTCGTTCGGCCCGGGACTCCAGTGGAGGATGGTTGTTTACAGCGCTGACAATTTCCAGAAAGCTTCATAGCGTTAAACTGGCACATTACATATGTCACGGACAAACGTTAGTGATTGGGTAAAATTTAAAACGAGTCCACACCTCCAGGAAGCAATCATTTCTCAATAGCAGAGAGGACAGACTCTGTACAAAGCAAAGTGTTGTACGAGGGGCTGGTTTTTACCAGGATAATCTTGAAGTGATCAGGTACAAAAAGTACAGATATTTCCTGCAGGAGGTTTAAACTTTTTTTCCTGGTTCTTTTTCATTCGTCTCCAAAGCAGGGCTTTGGTAGAATGTTTTGGCATAGATTGGTGAAAGGGGAGGCAAAGAATTTGTTTAAATTAAACAGCCTTTTAATCTGTATTACATATTTGACCAATAGCTTCCCTGTTATTCTGCAGTGCAAGTGGTTTTTGGTTTTCTGGTGAATACACCTGTTAAATTTTCTAGAACTGCTTCTCTCTTCTCCTCCATGAAGGGCTATAGCACGCCCTAGCTGTCACCATACTGACATACTGGCATACTGACTGTTTCGTCACTGTCAGCCCCATAGCTTAACTACAGTGCCCCATCCTTCCATCCTAATGCTTTGTTACACCTCCGCTTCTTCTTCTCTCCCCCCCCCCCCATTAATTTCAGATTATGAAGAAAATACAAAGAGCACTGTTTTAGAAGAAATGTCCATTGCTGGAACTTCAGCTGTATTTGTGAAAAGGGACTTCAGTCCTGTGGATATGGACTCCTCTTCATCAAAGACTGATCCGGTGGGCTCTTTAGTCCCTAATCCAGGACTAAATTTTGCTAAAAGTACTATAACTGATCCTTTTGTAAAGCCAGAGTTAACATCAGCTGTCTTTTGGCCTCAAAGCTCTGATCAGAAACTGTTCCCAGAATCAACATCTTGCACTACTGTCAGAAAAAACTCAAGAGTGTCCATCAGAGGACCAACCAGGAAAAGATCAGCTGATTCATCTGTTCAAACCCTGCACAAAACCAGCAGCCCACTGAAAGACCCCCTGCCAGCAAAGCGTACATTCATCATACAGAAGACAAAGAGTGAGCCCACTTCTCCAACTTCAGTGTCTCCTCCAGTTAACCTTTCTGCAGGCCCTTCTCTGCTTGATGTGAAAGATGAAGACTCTGGATCCACTGTGGCTCAGGATTTGTTTTCAAAACTAATTTCTCATTTGAAACAAAACATATCCAGAAGGAACAACTTTTCACCTAAGGATGATATTAAAACCATTAACTCCAGTTCTCCAGAAAGGCCTCAAACTAGATGGGATTCAAAAATTGATAGCATTAAATCTGGAAGTGTATCACACAACTGGGATTCAACCTGTCACCTGCTTCAAGCTACAGTGAGGAAGAATCCATCCTGTAACTCTTTAGAAGGGAATAAAACTTCATCTGATCTGGAGTGTAAGAAGAACCTTGTCACCACAGCTGTCAACTCTGCTTCTTCAGCAAGCATCTTGTCCTCTGAAGACCTTCTAAAGAAGAGCGTTGCAGATGATGTGACTAAAGGCAAGCCTATAACTACCCTAGCTCCTACTGCTGACCTCAAACTAGATGCTCTGCAATCCCTCACTTCTCAAAAGATCTATAGAAATGTGAGTAAACTTCCATCTAGCTGTGTCGCTACCGACCATAACTCAGGACAAATACTGAAGCCAAAACGTGACCCAGACAAGACTGTGATTTGTCAATTACCCTTTAACACTCCTGGAAATGACCAGTCATACACCATAAAGCACATGCTTCAGGGCAGCTATAAAAAACAGGCTCACACTGACATCAACAGAGACCATCAACCATCAACAATCAGCTTCCACATTGATCCACCACCAAGGCCCACTTCCACTGTGGCGGCTTCAGGAGGCTGTAATCCACACATCCAGTCTGGCTGCAGCCCAAGGGGGGATTCAGGTTATCCTTCCTCTCAGGCTGCTGCTGGTCAAAATCAGGTGAACGCTTCCTTTAACACTGAAGGTTCATGTCAACAGTTTATCTATTCAAGCCAGCCATTTGCACCGCAGATGGTGAACCCTTTCAGTCCTTCTCCTTTCAGACATAATTTAACAGCTCAATTACCTCCAGGGACAGGGGCTTTCCACATGCCCTCTTACCCATGGACAGTAGGGATGGGAATGTGACCCATGAAGCTTGTTTGGATTTATTTAAAAAAAAAAAAAAAAAAAAAAAACAACTTTTTTTTTTTTTTTTTTGGGGGGGGGGTTTGTGGCTACTTATATTTTTGTCTTGGAATTGTTTAAACAATTTACACATTTTATTCTTGTTGTCAAAAAGGGTTTGTTTGCATAAGCTGTTAAGTTTTCCATGTTTAACCTAAACAGAACTGGGTGGATATTTCTGTTTAATATTGTGTGTGTGAGAGAGAGAGAGAGAGAGAGAGAGATTTTTTTTTTTTTTTTTTTTTTTTTTTTTTTTTTTTTTTACACACAATCTCCTAATTTGAAAAAAAAATAAAAATGTTCAAATGTATTTGTTCTGTGTATTGGAATACAGTTTGTAAATTAAATTGTATGAGTCAAATGTAAGGGCTAGACCCCACTATCATCATATTAGTTTTAAATTTTTCATTGTCAGAATATGGCATTACGATTTTATTTGTTGCCCTCTACTAGCTTAAAGATATTTGTCCATTAAATGCACATTATACATAAAATTTCTCTATTGCATCTTGCAAGAGAGTACTATACAAGTCATAAAATTATAAAAACCGCAATTTAAAAAGTGGAATAAATATACTAGTCTATACATGCATACAGTTGGGGTCCATAGATGGCCCATGAACGGAAGGACATTTTTAATTGGTCAGTTATTTCTTTGTTTCAGTTGTTATTAGAAAGTGTGTTCATTTCCATTTAAAAGGAAACCTCACATTTGTGAGGAAAATTTGAGTTATGCAGCAGAGTTGAATATGTAGGTTGCTCCCATGAAAAGTTTAAATCCTCTCTGCCAATGACTAACAGCTGATTCTTGTTTTGTGTTTATTGGTGGCTTAGTTTGAATCAAAGACATATTGCCAGTTTAAGTATTTATTCATTCAACAAACAGGAGCCCAGGTAGTGCACAGGAGAATTTTTATTTTATTTTTTTTTATTTTTTTATTTTTTTTTAAGAGCCACAACAGCCTTTCACCACCTCCTCCTGCTGGTCACCAGCTTGGTCACACACTATTGTGGGAAGGCATCCCATTCTTCCACCAGCTTGAGTCCCAAGTAAGCCAGTGCTGTTTGTCGCTCTGGAATGCACAAGCTGCCCCCACAAGTAGTAAGTAGCTTACACCTGTCTATGAAATAGCTTTTAAATCAGTTGTCTGATTACTTTGGATGCCTTTGAAAAAGGACTTTACTCTCTGTAAGGCTGAACAAGGTAAGAAACTGATTTTCATTAACTTTATCAACTTACTGCTTTAGGGACAATTGTTTTTTTTGTTTTTTTTTTGTTTTTGTTTTTTTTTAAACCCCCCATGATCCTGAAGTTTATTTAGGAAACAGAATATCCTTCTCTGTCTGGGGAAGGATATTCTTCAGTCGTGTGCATAGTTTATCACTCTTCTAGAGCTTTCCCATTACTTTGAAGTACAATGAAAGGCAATATAAATGTTTTTGAACAAACATACAGAAGTTGCATGCAGTTATCACTGCAAGGTCTTAATTTATACTAATGATGCACTCTAAAGTGTGGTTATATAAACCTCTCAGGCTGCCCCATTATTTCCTTTGATACAAACACAAGTTTGATTTTCATGGTGGGGTTTTTTTTTTTTTTTTTTTTTTTTTTTTTTTTTTTTTTTTTTTTAATCCATGTTAAATCAACTTAAAGGTGAAAACAATTCCTTAGTTCTTGATAAAAGAATTCAAAATGTAACCTTTGTAACAAAAGGAGGGGAAAAAAAAAAAAAAAAAAAAAAAAAAGGTGAGTATGAGTAAGTCATGTTTCATTTCATGGCCAGGTTTGTGACTGGCCTCCCCCACAACTTTCCCAGCACTCAGCCTTTTAGAGTAACTGAATGTTATGAGATGAAGACATTTGCTTGTGTTAGAAAATTATAATGAACCAGTCAAGACAGAATCAGAGACAGATGATCACAAATGTTTGTTTCAAGAAGTTCTACCTGCACAAGGAGAAAATGCATTTACATGGGATTTGTAAGGTCAAGGGCATTCTCCTTGTATGCAATCTGTCTGTGCAGTGCTGAATGTAGGCATCCTGAAAACCAGCAAAGACATCTGCTGGAATGACTCTTGCTTTACAACACCGGAAACGGTTTCTGAAAACGCTGAAGTGTCATAAAAAGGTCACAGCTTTCAAAAAGTCATCAAAAGGTTACAGTGAGCAAAGTTATTGTTCCAACAGTCAAATCTCATGTTGCTCAGACTGTCCAGAAATATAAGGTTAAAGGAACAAAAAATGATAAATGAAGACATGTTATCAATAAATGCAAAACAATATGAGTAAAATAGGTGGGTAAATATGAGTACATGAGTAATAAAATTATTTAAAAAAACATTTTCCAACAGCTTGCAGGTGGAATCCAGACCATAAACATTGTATAGTTCAAACATCAACACAAAAATTGGTGTGAATAAAGAGGTTGCATCATGTACACAAATGTTTAAAATTTACAATCACTTGTAAAAGTATCCATACTCAAGCTTTGTCATGTTACAACTACAAAATGCTGTTTTGAGATTTTATGTGAGACCAAAATGAAGTTGTGCAAATGGAAAATGATACCCACCCATCCAGCCATTATCCGTCACGCTTATCCTTGCAGGGTCATGAGCGGGGCTGGTACCTATCTCCAGCGGTCATCAAACGAGAGGCGGGGTACACCCTTGACAGGTTGTCAGTCCATCACAGTGAAAAATGATAGTTTTCCTAATCTTTTTCATTTTCAATCTAAAAATTTATTTGATTTCAGACCTACTGAGCCAATACTTTGTAGAACCAGCCTTTAGTGTGATTATAACTACAAGTTCACTAGGGTATGTTTGTACCGGCTTTACAAATCCAAAGACTGAAATATTTATTGCAAAATAGCTGTAGCTTAGACTGTATTGGGAGTTGCTTAAAAGCGATCTTTAAGTCTTGCCACAGATTCCTGATAAGATTTGGATCTGGATATTTTTTTTGGTCTTTTGGAGCCTTTTAACAGTGGCCATTTTTGAAATGGACCATGTAAACATTTGCATAGGGTAGAATTTAACTCTCGGTTGCGCCTTGAACAAGTTTTCTGTTTATTTTATGCATATGCAATCTATGGGAAGATGGCTGCTTGCTGATAGGAATTGGACAAAAATATTTTATGTCTCCCCCAGAGGTTTATCCTGCCCTTGAATTTAGACTACTTTTTGCCTCGGGATGGGTTGGATGATTGCAGGAGGGCAGGTGTCCTTTATACAAGAACTGCTACTGACCCATAACATATTTCATTTTCCCTGTTTGCAGGTCCCTGTGGCGGAAAAATTTATATTGAACTTCTTGTCATTGTTTTCTAAGTAATTATGTTGAGCATTTGAGTGTTTTAACAGAGTGTTCTAATTTTACTTTTGAGTTCCTGATAAGCAGGTCCTGGGCCGCAGCTTTGGCCTTCTTCTGACATTCTTCTATTCTTGCTCGTAGCTAAGTCTGTGTGGAGTATTCCTTTCTCATGTGAAACATTTGCTTGGAATGTGCTGTGGGCTGATACCCCACTGATGTCAGATAACAAGATGAGTCCATATGCTGTGTGCATCCCATGGGCGAGGTATGCATTCTGCTAGAGAGCGCACCTCCAGCGCTTCTGCCTTTGAAATAAAATACAAAGACAAGCTTGTTCTTTATCTGGCTGTTTAAGACTCTGTCTCATTGTTTAATAACTGAATTTCCACTACATCCCTTAATCTTCCCAACATCTCTGGCTAGCTTCCTTAACCTTAATAAAGAAAATAATCCCCTTAGCATGAGACAGCCACCACCATTATTTTTCTTTCAACAGGCGCCCAGAAAACTGCAAAACAGCCGACACACTGAGTTCCTTTAAACCGAGGCTAAAAGCCCAGCTGTTTAGAACTGCCTTTGATTAGTAGTAAGTGGAACACTGATCAATATATTCAAATTATATTTGCTCGATGATTTTGATTATTTTCATGTGTATTTTCTTGATGATTTTGTTGTATACTTGATGGCTATTTTTATGATGTGAAGCACTTTGAACTGCCTTGCTGCTGAAATGTGCTGTATAAATAAATGACAATAGCTTAGCATATATATAGCGATACCTGCCTCTATATTTGTGTTTTATGTAAGTAAGCTGTTTAAATAACTGTAACTATGTTTAAAATTATATACTATAACTTCTATGGTAGATGTGTTGTATGTCTATGACCTGGAGGAAAGATTTCTCCCTCGGCATTCCTCATACAAAATCCACAACAAAACATGCCCCATGTTTCACCTGGGATTCATTTCCTTTTAAATAATTGAATCTGAAAATGAATTACTGAAGCAGTGACATACTAAATGAAGCTTTAGATATCACTGAACTTTTATTTGAGGTGGTCTCCAGATAGTCTACCCACCTAAAGTTACTTCACTAAACAAAGAACAAGCATGTTTTATCCACCAGACACAAACCTATACACTTTATGGTACAGTAAGACTTCTTATATGTTTACAAACTTCATTGTTCTAATGTCATTTTCTGTCTGCTGAGCCTGATGTGCCAGCTGGAGGTCAAGTGAATATATCCACTGTAAGTCTTGGCATCAGACTTGACAATATGAAAAGTGCTCTGTAAATAAAGTTTGAAGCTATATGTTGTAAAAAAAGAAAAAAAAAAGACATGGATATGTTTGTTTCTTCTTCCCGAATTTGTTTTTTTGTAATCATGTTACTTATTTTGACCCTTTTAATTTTCACTTTATTCTTAAAAATACTAGAATGACAATATTTTTATCTGTCTAATTACATCATTTTTACAAGTGAAAGCTGATTTTATGATCGGTTACTCAGTCCTTGTCTTTTTTTGACCAAATACTTTTTTTACTTTGAGTATCTTTTTTTAGATGACATAGTTTTACATCTATTTGAGTAAAAATATATTGAACTATTGTAACGCCTTCCTTACTTGAGTACAATTTCTGACTACCAACTACTAAAATGTGTGGAAAGGTACAGTCACTATTTTTGAGATCAGGCCCTTGCACATTTTAAAATCCTCTTTCCTTAAACTCATTCCAATTTGAAATGCATGTTAACTTTATATGCTGTTTTTTTCAGCTGTAGCCTATTTGATTTGTGGTAACAAAAACATCTTTGAGGTTTACAGAAGAAACAGTACCCCTTACAGTGAAAGCTTACAACAGTCGCAGAATTAGGTGCTGGAATATTAAAAGAAAAGGTGTCAGATTTTTATTTCTGTTTAACAGTGATTTGGCTTTATTATTTACATGATTTAGTTTAACCTAGACATTTTTCCTAACCCATGTCTATTCCTAACGCTAACCTTAACCTAATTCACACCTTACATCTAAACCTAACCCCTGACCCTATACAAGGGGTCCACCGTGTTAGGACCGGGCTTTGGTCCCCATAAGGCTCATCGGTCTTCAGAAGGTCAGGAAATATGCCAGAAATTATCACGCGTGCGCACACGAGCACGAGGGCTGGCCTGATGGGGGTGTCTTCAACAGAACAACTTGTGGCGCTACACGCAACATGTTGCTAAATTTTCAGGGCACACAATTAGTGCGTCATTGTTAACGTTACTTCCCGTTCTTCAAGCTTCCTACACTTTAAAAAGCTGCGTAACAAACGATAGCCCCGGGTCCGAGAGAGAGAAGGTACGTTAAGCCGGCTGTTTACGGCGAACCGAACTTGTAGAAATGCACGGACTGAGTCGGGTTAGTTGGGTGTCACCTGCCGTGGACACCTGGACGGTTAGGATTTCTCACTCTGAAAATGGTTGTTAAGCATAGTTACCGTCACCTTGTTGAAACTGTTCATGTCTTCACTTACTTCGAAGAATGTTTGTTTTTGTTTTTTTTCTTCTAGCTACTGTTGAATGTGAATTTTATGTTGCCTGTATAGTTGTTTAACACGGTTGGTGTACTTAACGTGTTTACAGTGACGGTTATCCGGAGGAGAATCAGAAAACTGAGCTCTATGGATGGGCAGAAATGCTATAATTAACGCTATTAGTGAATATTTCTTATCTCAGTATGGCTGCACTAAAGGAAATACCAAAACCACTGGTTGTTTGCTCACACATAAGTCGTTTTGAGTTGCTCGTCTACATTCCACCGCAGTGTCAACATTAAATGACGAGAGGCCAGAACAACTTTAATCCAGAAACTGTACGTTTGTTAGGTTTAAAAATTGCTTCAGAATGTTTTCCCCGAAAGCAAATCAAAATAATATAGTATTTTCGTTGAGGGAATCTTCAGTTTTCAGTTGCTAATGTTTCAATTTACAGCGCCATCTAGTGGTTACATTTGAAATGACAGAATCCTGGTTTACCCAGTCATTGAAATAGTATACATGTTAAGACATAAATCACTTTTCCGCCTAAATCATATTTCAGTTAAATTATTAGCAAGTCATTTATGTATCCTATACTAAAAGAGATGCAAAAGTAAAAACTTTTTCACGCTTTTTAAATTTATTTGTATTTTTGTCCAGTTTAACTTTTTTTTTATTTTTTATTTTTTTTTTTTACTATTATTAAATTTAAATGTACAGTGCCTTGCAAAAGTACTCATACTCGAACTTTTACCATGTTGTCACATCTACAAATGTCAGCGTGTTTTGGAATTTTATATGAGAGACGTGCATAAAGTACTGCATAATTGTGGAGAAAAATGAGATGCATATTTTTCAAAAGTGTTTTTTTTTCTAATAAAATTCTCTGTAGTCAGCCCTTCAGAATCAGTACTTTTATAGTTTCTTCTTATGTCCTTTGGACTCTCTAACAGTGTTTCTTTAGAAGGTGTTCTGCTTTTAGATCCATTCTTCTTCAAATCATCAGTGACCAGTTTCTTTGTTGCTGCTGAAGAAAAGCATCCCCACAGTATGATGTTGCCGCCACCATGTTTCACAGAGGGAGTTGTTGTGTTTGGGGTGACTTTTGGCATCTTTCTTGAAAAATGGACTCCATTTACTTATTAGGTGATCTCTGAAGGCAAGTATTTGGCCTGGATTTTAGGGTTATCGGAAATAAGGGGCTGAATACTTATACATGGCAGCCTTTTTAGAATTTTATTTGTCAAATATTTGGAAACCATGACTCATTTTTCTTTCTCTGTACAATTATGTGCTATTTTATGTTTTTGTATCACACAAAATATCAATAAAAAAACCCAAATCTGTGGTTGCAACATACAAAAAAAAAAAAAAAAAAAAAAAAAATCTGAAAAGGGGTGAGAAAACAAATTTCAGAGCAGGTTAACAAGAACTTATGTAGCTGCGATCCATTTCTTTGTGCAACAAAGGCTTGTTGCATTTAGGTGTCACCATCTGATGTTGAAGAACTGAACCTTTTTTGTATCTCAGAGCTTCCAAAAGAGAAACACAAGATCTGAATCTGTCTAAAACATTAATTAGAAAGAAGGCAGCACAATTGTAACTTTGGGCTATGGCCAGATTTTGAGTTGTACATCATGTATTCTGTTTTTATTTATCTTAAATGTATTTAAAATTCACAAAATGCTCTTTAAAAAGTTAAGAATTTCCTTTTTTGTAAAACATGTACACATGATCTTTTGTTTAGTTGGAACACTTTTGTATACACTATACTTTTATATGAACTTCATTAACTTTTAAGTTTTCTTTTATATGAAATTGAGTCCAGTCGTGATAAATATTTGAATTTAAGATTCACATGATAAGTAATGCATATAGAATAAGGATTGTGTTATGTTGTGGCTTATTTGTTGATTGTTCTTGATTAAAACACAGGTATTTTCCAAAAAGGTTTTACTAATTCCCTTCAATTTTCCATGTGCAGGTAGTACTTCCTTGAACTTGCAGGATGGATCCAGGTGGGGTTCAAAAAGATGTGCTGCACCATCGACAGATTCCTTCTGTTTTTTTTTTTTTTGTTTTTTTTTGTTTGTCACACTTAAATTTTTGACAACACCAAGTACATTTTAATATCAGACAGATATGACCAGAATAAATATTAAAAAAAAAGACATTTTCAGCTGATGATTTATTTTGTTTGGTGGAAAAATCTACATCTACCAACTCGGCAATACTTCCCCCATGGACAGGAAGGTAGAACTTTTTAGATGGTGTGCGTCCTGTTACATCTGGTGTAAACCTGCAGCCTTTCAGAAACACAGTGGTGTCAGTGTGTTGGTCTGGGCCTGAGATGGCTTGTGATATAAGATGGAACCATCCATTCTGATTTCCTGAAAACACATCTGAAGGTGAATATCTGGCCGTCGGTTTGTGACCTTAAGCTCAAGTGCACTTGAGTTATACAGCAGGACAATGATCCAAAGTTTATCAATAAAAAATTGCACAAAAAAGATTAAATTAAGGTTTTATGAGCGGCCTAGTCAAAGTCTGTACTAAAATTACCCTTAGATGCTGTAGTATATAACCTTAAAAAGCCTTAATGTCTCCAATGTGGCCGAATTGAAACGAAAGAGTGGAGCAAAATTGCTCCACTGTAAAAGACTCCTTACCAGTTATTACAAACACTTGACTGCAGTCCCGTTATTAATGTTGGGGGGAAAATTACTTTTTCCCCCAACATTAATAACATTTTTTTTTTTCTTTTTTTTTTGTTTGGATAGCTTTTTTTTTTTTTTTTTTTTTTTTTTTTTTTTTTTTTTTTTTTTTTTTTTTTTTTTTTTTTTTTTTCCCCCCCTCCCCTCATTAAATGAAATCATTTGAAAACATTTTTTTTACTCACTAAGACTATCTTTGTTATTAAAATAAGTTTGAGGATTTGAACCATGACAAAAAAAAAAAGCACAAACAGAAGAAATCTGTAAGGTGGCAAATACTTATATGCTATACATATGAGTTACAGTGTAAAATATTTATGTAAAATATGTTTATTTGATGCTTGCAGGCAAAAGCCAGCTGCTGAACTCTCTGGAGGGGTATCTGAACAGCAAAACCAGATTACAACCCATTATAGGTCTGTAGCAACAAATCATGGTTTGTTTAAATGTGGCTTTTTTTTTTTTTTTTTTTTTTTTTTTTTTTTTTTTTTTTTTTTTTTCATTCCGTAATCCTGCTGTTTTGTGCATATTTAGGTCTGGGCGCAATCATAGAGTGTGTGAATGTGAGTTCACGGATCAGAGAGGCATTGTACCTGTGTGAGGTGTGTGCATGCAGACTCAATAAAGCTGATATGCGGAACCACATAATGGGAAGTCACCACAGATTCAACTACATCGTACGTTCTGCTGAAGAAAAGTTGTCGTTGCATGTGTCTGGTCTGCTCTGGGTTGTTGTTTAACATGTAATGTCTTGCTCATCAGAAAGACTGTTACCCCCACTTAGTGTCTAAATGGCTGGGGAGCCCTGACCTGTCTAAGATGGCTTGGCCTTTGATGGAGTTGGCTAAAGTGTTGGAGAAAAAAGAGGGACCAGGAAATGTCCAAGTATGCTTTTTTGTATTGTTTGAGATTTTAGCTACACACTGATGTGTTTTGATGTGCTCATACCTTCTTGTGCCTCTATTTAAAGTTGTTTGAAGTTCAGGATGAGCTTTACCAGATGATGGAAACACAGAGTGAAAATCATGGTTAGTCCCCCCCCCCCCCGCATTTACACTTTTATGTTATTCTTGTACATGTATATTTATTTTCTCTGGGATTTCCTTCTCTCTTCAACACCACAGCAGTAACTCTGATGAAGACCTTAAAACACAAGCAGGTCAAGTTGGAAAGCTTATCAGAAACGAAACCTTTGCATTATCCTGTCATGTCTCAGAGGACTGTTTTGCCGGCATGCAACCAATGGGAAGATCCAGAGACATTTGACACGGCTGACATGAAACTATTTCAAATCCCACAACAAACAGAGTCAAAGGCATCCCTAAAAAACACATCAACACCACAGCTGGAGAAGGTCCAGATGTCGGGCGAGGCCTCTGTGTTATCTGAGAACAGGGATGGATTTCTGGATGACTTCCCTGGAACCAAGCCTCTCATTGGTAAGCACAGATGAACTGTTGCTACAAAGCAGCTTAAGAGAACGTAATCTTGTGTAAATAGCAACATGATCTTAGTATACAGTCGTATTTTAAGGATTAATTACGCATGAATAAAATTACTGATATGGAGTGAGAACAAGTTCTGAAACATGGGAATATACACTACCAGCCAGATGTTTATATCCACATGTCATGGACATAGATCTTAAATTAATGTTGGCCTTTTAATGATTTATTTGCTCTTTGTGTTTTTATATTTTAAGAACTAGAACTGGGTATAAAGGCCTGCATCTATGATGGATTTTCGCTTACCCACAGATGGTTAAAATGCTTAATTTATAAATGCACCCTTTCCAGTTTTATGTCCTGAGCATTTCACATGTCCTTGCAGCAAAACTACATGCTTTCTATAGCCATCATCAAAGCCCTAGTGTAATTCTATGTGGATATTTAAACTCTAATAATAGTTTCTTGAAACTGCTTTGCTTGAGCTTCTTGACTCATTCCAAAACCAGTTTGGATGTTTGAATTTCTAGTTGCTGATTTGAGCCGAAGTTGAAAAATGTGATGATCTTCCATGCTCAGCATTACTAAAAGCAAAACAGACCCTCAGCATGATGCAGCCATCACCGTGTTTGTCACTAGTGTTCTTTTTGCTCTGAAAGCTTCACTTTGACTCCTGATAATGGGGAAAAAAGAAAAATGAAAGGAAACTATGAACTGTCACTCTGAGCTGCGAAGCAGAGGTCGTTGATTTTTACTCAACCAGCACTTTATTGAGTCTTGCGAGGATGATAACAGAAAGCAGACGTGCCACCAGTGCTCCGTGTCAGTTCTAACTAGACAAAGGGAGTCACTGCCTTTCAAACCAGTGATCTCTGTGAGAGGTGTCACACCACAATGTCTCAGCAGAGGTCTGGGAATCTTCCAGCCTGGCTCGGGTGAGCCGCAGTGCAACTCTTCAGGTGGAATTTTGACCAAGACTGAACCTTGAACCTGGGGAGCAACTCAAAAGCATCTTTAAAACTCCCAAATTATTGATATTCGTTTCCATGATAAATGTATTTAAACCTCTTCTTGGTTATATCAGCTGCTTCAAACATCACCTTAGCACATCCCATTCAAAAAACAAAACTAAGATTAGCTTCAGCGAGAGCATATGTTCTCTTTTTGACAGTTTTCTTTTATATTCAGAGTGAGGTGAAAGATTTTTCCATGTGCATATTTACAAAGGGGAATGTTTTCTCTGCCTAAAATGTTAAAGTAGTTAGTTAAAAATAACTCCAACCATGTTTGTTTCAGGTCTCGTCCGTGTGGTTGAGTTTAGAAGTGAAGATGGCTGCTCATATTGTTTCTTATGCCACTGCTGTCGCATAAGATCCACCAAAAAGGACGTGATTGATCACCTAACCAGCTCCTCACATCTAGTTAACTACCTGGTAAGTTTGCTTTAGACTCAAACATGCCTCATGTATGTATGATTGCATGTGTATTTATTATTCCAGTAGGTAAAATAAATATTTTATGATGTAGATGGAAATTTATCCAGACCAAATTCAAGCTTTGGGGGAAGTTAGTGAAGATGACTTCCAGCTTCAGTCACTGGCTGCCAAAGTGGAGAAAGAGGAGGGCAGAGGAGAGATGAAGGTATTTTCACTTCTTAAGAGTACAAGTTATTCTGTTGCTTTTGCTTTAGTTATGCTTAAAACTTTTAAGAAGTAAAAATATTCTAAAATAGTACATTTTAACAATAAGGTGCATAAGGACAACAAAACAAGTGAGATATCTTATCTTTCAGTGTGTATTTGTTTTTATATAAAATAAATATATATATATATATATATATATATATATATATATATATATATATATATATATATATATATATATATATATATATATATATATAAATAAATAAATAAATAAATAAAAAAAATATATATATATATATATATATATATATATATATATATATATATATATATATAGTGGAAAAAGTTTGTGAAACTAAAACACAGAAGAAATAAATCATAAATCTCAAGATGACATTCTAGTTTTAGAAGTGTGGTTTTAAGATATAGTTTGTTTTTTTTGCAATGTATTTGTTATATAATGATAAGTGCCAGGAAAATGCGTATGTCTTTAAAGTTTAGATTCCACTAATTTGCAGTGAAAAAAAATATGAGAAAATTACTTACCATTGTTAACCTTCGTAAAGTATCTGACCAACAAAAATTACTCGGAGAGCAGGATGAAGGAATGCCGTAGGTCAACACTGAGAGAAAGTTCTGAGCACGTCTCATATTCGAGTTCTTCTTCATGAGTCTATTGTTAAGTGAATGCTGAACAACAATGTTGTTACAAAAGCTTACTCTTCTAAGGCCAAATGTCTTAAGCGAAGGTGGAAGGTGGGCTCTCCAGATACTGAAAGAAAAGGCTAACATATTTGTACAACTCACAGATGATCTCATACTTGTTCTTTTTTCCAAAATGACAAATTAAAGTGATTATTCTTCACTGGTTAAAAGGTATTCTGTATATCTACTTCCTGAAACAATGTACACATTTGATTTTGATGTGTGTTTAAAAAAAGAAAATGGCGTCATGTAATGCACAGAAGTTGTGATTGCACTCAACCTAAATATCTCATGTTCCCAGATAGTAAACGTACCGGAGTCCATCTGTAGTCAACTCACTGGCAAAAGTTACCACTGGTGTAAGTAGAGATGACTTTCATTTTTTTGCTGGGCCATAAACCCTCCATCTCTTTTACTCCATCTCTGCTCTCAAAGTCTGACTTGTAAGTATCAGTCTGTCTTTTTGTCATCTTTTTGACTCCATGATGTTAAAATGTAGTTTGGCATAACCTTGTAATTACAGGTTTGAAAAAACAGCTACCATGCTGCATGTTTTTTTTTTTTTTACATCCAGGGTGACACACAGACCATCTCCATAGAATAGCTTACAGAGCGAGAAGTGATTTTTAATTACTACAATGTTGTTTTTATGCAGACATTTCTAATTTTTTTTAAAATAGTGAAGCCTTTGCTATACTTTCGTCACTCTTTTAATTTATTTTTTACACAATTCAAGGCTCTTTACAAGACAAACATGTCCAATTATATGCGGTGCCTTGGAAAAGTATTCTCACTCCTTGAACTCAATAAAACTAATACTGCAAACTTCATTGTAATTCCTCTGGATTTTATGTGGTTGCTCAACAAAAGGTACTTCATAATTGCAAAAAGGAAGCAACATTAAGAATAGTGTTACGGGTTGAAAACCAAACAAAGTTTAGTGAAACCAACCGAGTTCAATGTCATGTATTTGTTCTAGAGAGTCTTTCGGTGTGAGATTTAATCTCACTATAAATTCAGCTGTTCTCTGAAGGCCTCGGAGGTTTGTTACAGAACAAATGGCTTTATAAAGACCAAGGAACACAGCGGGGAGGTTTAGTAACATGGTAACTCTGGAGGAGATAGCAAGATCCACAGCTTAGGTGGAAAAATCTGTTGATAGGACAGGTATTATGTGCTCTACAAACCTGGCCCTTATGGAAGAAAGGCATTGTTGAAAAAAACCCTTAAGAAGTAGCAGTTTGTCACAAACCATGTAGGGAACATAGAAACCATGTTGAGGAGGGTGCTCTGCTCAGATGAGAGCAAAATGCTTTGTTTTGGCCTACTTGCAAACCGCTATGCGTGGTGGAAAACAATCTCCGCACGCCAACCCTGAACACACCATCCCCACTGTGAAACGAGGTGGTAGCAGCATCATTCTGTGGGGCTGCTGTTTTTACAACAGGGACAGGGAATCTGTTCAGAGTTGATGGAAAGATGGATGGAGCTGAACATCCTGGAATATAACCTGTTAGAGGCCCTGGAAGACTTGAGACTGCGTACGAGGTTCTCTTTCTAGCAGGAGAAGGACTCTTAATCATACAGGCAGAACTACAGTAGAATGGCTTAGATCACAGCAGATTAATCTGTTAGAATGGCCTAGTCAAAGTCCAGACCTAAATCTGATTGAGGACCTGTTGTGAGATTTGAAAAATTAATGTTCTCAGATCTTAATAAGCTTGAACTATTTCACAGAGAAGAATGGGCAAAAATTTCAGTCTCTGAATATGTGAAGCTTCTAGAGATGTACCCCAAAAGACTTGCAGATGTAGCCGAAGCAAAGGGTGGTTCTACAACATGTGGACTAAGAGGGGCTGGAAACAAATGTATACCAGGGTATTTAGATTATTTGTGTAAGAAATTGACAAAAAAAACAACCAACTTGTTTTTTTCTTCCACTTCACAATTATGCACTACATGTACCCTGTGTTGATGTGATGTTCAAAGGGTGTGGATATTTTTGCAAGGCAGTGTATAAAGCAGCTGAGTCCAAATTCAATGATGTCACACAACTTTTTTTTTTTTTAATTTTATTTTGAATACTTTGATTCAGATTAAAATCCTGTTTGCAAAGTGCAAAGCAAGTTTTTGTCTGTATACTTTCAACTTTTTGAATGAATTTTGATTTTGAATTTCTTTTTCAGCCCTTTTGTTGTTTTCCCTCATTTTGCTAACTTAACACTCTTTCTTTTTAAAAGTACTTTTATGTGCAATTTTTTCCTGTTTATCGTTGGTGTTTTTCTCATTTTCAAGGTTTAAAGATGCTTTCAAGAGGAGGGGAACATTCCAACCGTCAACAAAAAAGAGAAGCTGTCATAGGTGAGTCTTTCCTCTGATCTTTTGAAAAAGATCTGTCACTTCTTACATAATTCCCCTTGCCTATACATATGTTTCAGGTGTGAACAAGATTACAGCTCAACACGTCCTGGAAAAAAGCTCTGTAGTTACGTCAAAACAAGCAAAAAGAGTGAAACCAATAAAGAAGAAGAAGAAGAAGAGAAGGAAGAAGACTAATACCATGTTTAATGTGAGCCTGCCTATTGGTAAAGGTGAACTTCTGCTGGAGAGAAGATCTTTTGGCATGGATCGTCTTTTTGAGTTCTCTGAATCACCTTCATCTAAACTGGATCCAGCTACATCACCCTCTGAGATTGTAGAAACCTTATCTCCAACAGATAACCCTGTAGATCCTATTGATACTCAGTCAGAACTGCAAACATCTCAACTTGAGCAACACCTCTACCAAGGTGATGCAGATTCTGGTGAATATGTGCCAGAGAAACACATCACAGTCACAGTATTTCAGGACCGGGATGATTATGTTGGTGACAACCTGCCTGGACTAAATAAATTAAGGGTATCTCAGGAATGCTCAGGTAAAGACTGGAGATATGAAGATTTACAGGCCCAGAGTGGGAGGCTTTTTCCTGCTAGACCCCACTCTGAGGAGTTTTCACCTTACAACTCCTGCTTCAGAGAGGGGAGCTGTGGCACTGATCTTTGGTACAATTCAGCATCCGCTGGAGCAAAAGAGGAAGCATTAAAGCTGGAGAGAGAAAGTAAGGAGGTAAACTCAAGTTATGCTGAGCAGCATCAAAACCAGCGGCCATCATGGAGCGATGCACGTCCTCACACAGGCAGGATGTGGGAACATCAAGTTGTGCCTTTTTTAAAGGCTGCCAGGATAAACGTGGAAACTCACTCAGGACATATCCCTGTGCACAGGGGCAGCATTTCATCAGAGCCTAGAGGACAGGTTCATGAGACTGAACAGAGACAAGCCCAAGCATACACAGAGTTCACAACTGACCATCGCCAAGCAGCTCCACAATGTTACACGACTCCGTCTACAGCATTTGAAGTCAGCCCAATACAGCAGAGGCTGATGTTGTATGCCTATCATGAGGCTTTACCCTGCACCAACACAAACTTTAGGTATCCAGTCAGAGATGGCGGTGGTTGGGGAAGGACTCAGGCTGATGCTTTCATTCAACCTGGGCAAGCTGTGTGTTTCACTCCCAGTCCTGATGTTTATTTCAGACCTGGCATTCAAACCGAATAAAAACAAACCTCATGATTCACATTGTCAAGTGTTAAAGATAAGAATAGTTTTTAAATAGTATACTTCCATTGATACATGTTGGAGTCCCCCAAGGAAAATAAAATGATTTGGTTGTTTTTTTGTTTTTTTAAATAACATATTTTTGTACAAATAATCCCTAAATTGGAAATGAATGTTGAAGAACTGAAGAGACAAGCGGCCCTATTATGAAAGACGCCATTGGATGTGTCTGGATGTAAACAAACACCAGAACATGACCAAGATCTTAGGAGATTAAGGGTAAGACTGAGTGAAAACCAACATTAAATCTTATTCTTTCAAGCTCTGGTTTTTTTTTTTCATATAGGTAAACTGCTGAGGACATACCGTCTGATACAATTACTCTGACTTTTTTTTTTTTTTTTTTTTTTTTTTTAAATACGCAGCTGTTGATTCAGAGGTATTAATGTCATATAAAGCTGGGGATTGTTCTTCCAAATGAATATAAATGCTCGCATTTTCGGAGTCATTGTCTTATGTTTTCAGGGATAACATAACTCCATATATTGTGCAGTTGTGCTTTGAAAATCCACTCCAACCATAATACTGTGAGATCTGTTGCATTTTGTTTTTAGCACTATGTCAGATTTAATTTATACTGTCAATGCTACTGTCATTCAGTTCAGTTCAAAGGGAAATTAAGGACCTCTTGTTTTGGTCTATGTTTACAATGCTGCAGTTCAACAAGCCTCTGACTGTCACACTGTTATATTACATTCTGGAGAAGAGCATCACATTATGAGGCGTCCATCTTTGCACAGTCCCTAGATTTGATTGTACCAAAGAAGAAGATTGTCATGATTCCAAATCAAATCAGCTTGAATCAACGAATCATATGTAGGATGTATTTAGATTGTATTTTATTCTAATTCCAAATCAAATATTCACCTGTACATATTTTAAATTTGTACTGGTGGAGTTATTTGTAATCAAGATTTATTCATACAGCACTTTTCATACTCATACTGTCAAGTGTAACACAGTCCTTTAAGGGCACAAAATCCTAGAGTCACACTAAAATCAAGTAAACAAGTCCATAAAACAAATAATTAGAAGAATTAGACGTGAGAAACTGATGATTTATAGAGAATGAGGAGCTGTGGAAACGCAATACAGTTTAAATAAAAAAAAAAGGTTTAGTCAGATTTGGCAAATTTCACGTAAGAGTACAAATCCAGATACATATAAGAAATAATTACTATAATGCAGAAATTATTCTAAAAATATCAGGAATACCTCATTGTTTTGATGAACTCATAAAGTTTTATGTGACTTACACTCATGACCAATTTTTTTTTTTATTACATCTATGTTAGATAATGCCACCAAATTAGCTGTTTCTACAAATTTGTGGCTTTGATGCTGATGTCTTTATGAATTTTACCTGATTTATGTTTTTGCAGTCATTTTTTATAACATTATAAAGCATTTTTAATGTTTATTTTGCTGTTAAATGATGAGTCACTGATCAAAGCAGCACTGCAAATTTAAAAAAGAAAAAAAATCATTCGTTAATCATAATAGGTGTGCTTAGTTTATCATTTGGAAATGGTATGCTTAGGGTCAGCGGTGGCCAGTATGTTGTGTGCAATTTAGGTTGGTTTAGTTACATTTATTGATCTGTCTTCAGTTGGTCATACAGAAACATTAAGATTTGCTTTGAGTCAACTATGATGTATTTCTTTCATTTCTCCGTAATTTCCCCTATAAGTCATTTTACAGATTTTAAAAAGTTTTTTTTTAAAAAAACAAAACAAAAAAACTTGTCCTTTCCTATTGACATATCAGTTATCTGACAACACTGAATACACTTTTATCAACTGATGTTTAATAATTGACCTTTATAACATGCATTGCCAGTACTGGTTTTTCTCTCACTTGTGTTCAGAAAAATGAATTCACTGGATCAATTGCTTCAGGTCTTGGATTAGATTTGTTGTGTTTTACTCAAATTCATGACTTTTCTAAACCTTCACAATAAAAGTGTTAATTGAATCATTTTTCCTGTTTAAAAAACCCCATCAATATGTCAACCTTATATAGTGTAGTGTAAACCAATGGAATACTCTGGCATAGAATATAAAATGTTACGTCTCAGTTTTGAATAAATTGCAAGGGCTCCTTAAATGTGTTCGTCTTTTTAGAAACCGATCCTTACATTGATGCATTAGTGCTAAAGTTTTTCTAATAATAAAACGCATTAGAATAAGCTTATCAATTGTCTTTATTATATAAAGTCATTATTAAGCATTTCATGAGAAACACATTAAGTTTTTGCAAACTGTCTGTAGCTTCTTAATGAGAACCAAAATGCAAATGTTCTGATCCTCAGGTTGCTTTGTTATCACCTTTGCCTGATAACATGCAGCTCCTTTGTGCTTGAGAAACCATTGTTTATCACCAGTGTCCTGGATTGCTGGGAAAAGCTGCTCTTGGAAGGTGTTTTTGAGTCCATTGTTTAACTGAAGTGTTTTTAGGGAAAGTTATAAGAGCCCGCATTTTGGATGGGAGGCAACTCTACAAACAAATGGTCTTGGGAAGCTTCATGACGCAGGACTCATGGCGGTGTTGACCTTTTCCTTTCTGGAAAGAGGACCTTCATTAGATTAGTGTTCCCAAACCCTGGTTCTCAGGGCCCACTGTCCTGCATGTTTTAGAAGTATCCCTGTTCCATCACAGCTGATTCAGATGCTTGCATTATTTTCCCTGCATGTCAGCAAGTGTTGCTCACGCCTTTTAATCACCCATTCATTTAAGTCAGGAGTGCATTGGCAGTTCTGATTTAAAACATGCAGGACAGTGGGCTCTCAATATGAAGGTTGAGGACCTTTGCATTAGAGAAATGGTTTTTCCCCAGTCCTGTGGTACTTCCTGCTGTATTTTAGTTTGGCCTTAATGTTTTTTTCTAAAATTAGTCGCTGTTTTGCTGCCCTTCTTGATACAAAGCCAGCATCCAAACGTCTCCACCTCCCTGTCCACTCAAACCTTCTTGCCTCTGTTTATAAGCAACTTTACACAAGCGGTGACCCGATCCTATACATACAACATCTTTTGAAGCTGGTCCTGGCACTTTCACTTGATTCACTTGACTTTCTTTGTGGAAACTGGAGCTCTTTAAAATTGTGTGAAATAATTAGCTTTGGTTCAACCTTACTAGCAGTAATATTCTTGTCTTTGAAGCCCTTTTGATGCTAAGCAACGATAAAAACATGTGTCCTCAGGGTAGTCAATGGTGACCAAAGAAGAATGATTTCAAGCGCAACTTTCCTTTTTAAAAGCTGCCAATCTGCTGTGTGAGAGATATCTGCTGCCTTGTCAAAACAGTTACTTTAAATCAAGGCTAAAAACTCAGTTGTTTAGAGTTGCCTTCGATTAATAACAACTGGAACATCTTTAACTGTATTCCAACTTTTTATTACATTCCTTTATTATACCACTGGAGTGTAATGGGTGTTTTTTTTTTTAATGTTTTCATCATGTCAAGCACCTTACCTGTCTTCATTAACAGTTAGCAATTAACATCACTGAACTGATACTAGAAGGCCGTTTCCTCATTTATTCAGCTATCTTTGGTAGTATTTAAATATGTTTGATTATCTGAACCATTTTTTCTGTAAGAGAATACTTTTTCACAACACTTACGTGTGTTATCACCAACTTTTCAAACATTGCAATTAGTTGCATTTCATTCGGGATCACTCTTTTAGCAACCAATACACAGTGCAAACTGCCATGATATGAACCGAAGCTGTAATGTTTGTATGAAGAACATTTATGAATAAAACTGTAATTTCCTTTACACATGAACGCAACATTTAAACAGAACCCGGAAGCATGTCTGCGAAGCCTCCCCGCCCCCCCAGCAAAGGCAGTAACCCCGGAGAGCTCCATGAAGAGGGCGGTGACTGGCTAGCATGCACAACTGCTCAGATAGTCGCTGCAGCGCGTAACCTTTCTTATAGATGGCAACAGTTCACGAACTGACCTCCTAACCTGCTGCAGAAGGCCGTTTCCAGTGGACCCTAAAGCTGCCTCCTGCAGTGGTCTCGACTCACTCCTGCTTATCTCGTCGAGATGTCTGCTTTCTCCGAGGCGGCTTTAGAGAAAAAACTATCTGAGCTTAGCAACTCTCAGCAAAGTGTGCAAACGCTGTCGCTGTGGCTCATCCACCACAGAAAACACTCGAAGACTATTGTCACAGTGTGGTTCAACGAACTGAAGAAAGGTAAGGCTGATCTGGGCTCGAAGTAAACAACAGCAGACCATGCTTCACGTCCTCAACCCTTTGCATGTGGCTGCAGGGAGCTGGCTAGCTCAGGCTAACTCTGAGCTTGATGATATCAACTACTTTAGCTCATTCACGTTAATGTTAAAACACATTTTATAGTTAGCTTTGCTGCTGCTAGCAGGCCAACTCTCAAGTAATGTGTCGTTTGTTTTCTGGATTAGCTGTACATGTTAGAGCTTGCCAGGATACTTTGGAAATTTGAATTCAGTACATAATTAGTTGAATTCATCGCTTTAGATATCAAAGAAGTTTCCAAGTTAACTACAAATCTGCTTACCAAGCTTTATAAATTCTCATCCATTCTCTTTAAGAATAATATGACAAAAATAATATCATTGGGGCATAATATTCGGTTCATTTATCGATATTTTTCTGTCTCTAATTTTGGTGCATTGTTCCAGGAGTTGTAGTAGTATTATTAATAATATAGTTTTGTTGTTAATAATAAGTATAATTTTTAAGATATAATTTTGTTTCTAATAATAAACAAATAAAAATGATCTGTTTTAAGACAAAAATGTCTTCTTATCAGCAAATACGTTTTCCTATTAGATCAGTCTCTGTTATACTGATACCATGAGTAATGTTAAGAATAAAAAAAATACAATAATAACGGTCAATGTAGTACTCCAGTTGTTTTTATGGCTAATGATTAAACAAACAACAAAAAAAAAGTCATAAATGTTTGTGTGATATGTTGGAGACTTGGGGCAAACAATAACTTAACTCTGCTGTCAACAAATTTTGAGTTTTCCCCTGGGATCAAAGCCTATGCTATACTGTTATCATGCATACTAACGATAGTAATAATAATATATTAACTTAATATAACTTGCACTGCAATAGCAATGAAAACAGTTATGAGAAAAAAGCTATTTGTCTCGCACTTCTGGAAAAGCAAGATATGAAGTTTCTCAAAATGTAAGATTTCAAAAATAAAATGAAGTGAAAAAGAGACAAATATTGTCTTAAAAAAAATGCCAGATGTGCAAGACAACTTCAGTGAATTAAAATACAATTATATGCATAAATACAAAAGAGATGCATGTATATTTAAAACAGGTTTCATTTGAAAATGAGACCTCTTGTTTCTATGAGATTTTCTTGTGTTAATAAATGTGAAATTAAAAAAAAATTATAACTGAATAATTTGAGCAGAAAGTATTTAGATCATGGGTATAACTCAATTTGGAGGCACAGAAAAAAAACTTGATTACAAAAATAGACCTTTTTTTTTTTTTTTTTTTTTTTTTTTTTTTTTTTTTTTTTTTTTTTGCTTTTAAGAGGTGAAGCTGCTGCAATTTGCACCGTTTCTCATTTAATTCACTGGCATTTATTCTTCATAATTCATCCGATTCCCTCAAAAGACTTTAGTAAAAGCAACAGGGACACAGCATTTTCAATTCTATTTCTAATAATAAGGAATTGTGTTGCGGTTGAAAGCAAACATATCTGCTTCTAGTTTTATTGAGTCAGTTGGAAGGCATGTATCTAAATGAAGATAAAGAAAGGGTTGCAGGCATGCTTGGTGCTTCTGTCAATGGCAGACTATTCTATAGGGGACTAGTCAAGCATCCTAATGATATCTCAGGTGAATGTTCTAGTTTGGGGCTCTGTGTCGGGGGAAGGAGAGCTGGGTCTGAAAAGCTTTGGAGAATAAAGTTGGTTCTCTCTTAAGATTTATGCTCACCTCAGTCCAACAACATCCAAAACATCATTAGTCCAGAAATAGAAACACTTGGTCCCTTTAAAAAAAAAAAATAATAAAAAAAAAAATTATATTTTTATATATATATATATCTATATATATATCTATATATATATATATATATATATATATATATATATATATATATATATAGTTATAATTTTTTTAACCAGTTTTTCCTTTATTTTGTACTTCCTTGAATAAGTTTTGTGACATGAAGTACAAAAAAGGAATAAAACCAAAATGAAAAAAATAATAAAATTAGTACCGTATTTTGCGGGTATATAAGGCACACCGAAAAGTCTTCAATTTTCACAAAAAACGGCAGTGCGCCTTATAAACCGGTGCGCCTTATGTGTGCACTGAATTCCAAAATCTGTCCGACACGGGGACGTAATATGTACGGTACCGGTACGTACTGTGGCAGCGATAAACCAATCAGATAACATTGCGTAATACGTACAGTATGTACGCTGGCAGCCATAATCTAATCAGAGAACACTTATCTCTGCCACGCCTCCGGCAGGTATACCACCTGTATGCTGCAAAACATTTGTTTTTCTCAGGACCCGCGAAATGGCGCCAGTGAAGAGACATGCTTACGAGGCACAATTCAAACTACAGGCTATCAGTTACGCGGTTGTTCATGGGAATAGAGCAGCTGCGAAAGAATTCAACATCAATGAATCTATGGTACGGAGGTGGAGGAAGCAAGAAGATGAACTGCGCAAAGTTAAGAAGACCAAACAGAGTTTCCGTGGGAACAAAGCGAGGTGGCCACAGTTAGAAGACCAACTTGAACAATGGATTATTGAACAAAGAACAGCCGGGAGAAGCGTCTCTTCAGTCACCATTCGACTGAAGGCAACAACGACAGCACAAGACAAGACATGAAGATCGAAAACTTTCAAGGAGGTCCATCTTGGTGCTTTCGTTTTATGAAAAGGCGTCACCTCTCCATCCGCTCGAGGATCACCCGCATCTTCCGCACCTACTGCATAAACAAGATTACCGACAAAAAGATCCAGCCCAAACACATCACCAACATGGACGAGGTCCCCCTCACTTTTCACATTCCCATGAACCATACTGTGGAGAAGAAGGGGACCAGCACGGTATCGATACGCACAACAGGAAATGAGAAGTCGGCTTTCACCGTTGTTCTTGGCTGCCATGGTAACGGACAGAAACTACCACCCATGGTAATTTTTAAGAGGAAGACGCTGCCAAAAGAAAAGTTTCCAGCCGGAGTCATCATTAAGGCCAATCAAAAGGGCTGGATGGACGAGGAGAAAATGATAAGAGTGGCTGAGAGAGGCGTACGTAAGGAGACCAGATGGTTTTTTCCACGCATCACCGTCCCTGTTGATCTGCGACTCCATGCGCGCCCATCTCACCGATGCTGTGAAAAAAGAAGTAGAGCAAACTAATTCGGATCTTGCCATAATTCCGGGAGGATTAACTAAAGAACTCCAACCGCTGGACATTGGCGTAAACAGGGCGTTCAAAGTGAAGTTGCGAGCGGCGTGGGAGCGATGGATGGCAGACGGTGAACACACATTTACTAAGACAGGGAGGCAGCGCCGGGTGAGTTACGCCATCATATGCGGATGGATTGTGGATGCCTGGGCTAAGGTATCTGCTTTAACTGTTATCCGAGCTTTCGCGAAAGCCGGCATCATTGCTGAACAGCCACCTGGCAACGAGACTGACTCCGACAACGATGAGAGGGAATCCGGCATGTTTGATGGCGAAACTGCCCAGCTGTTTAATTCAGACACTGAAAATGAGGACTTTGATGGATTTGTGGAGGAAGAACGTTAAAAAAAAAAAATAATGTCAGTGTATTGTTACATTGTAGAATACAGTTCAACCAAACTCGCTGTTTTGCTTCCGTGATCATCTTCTTCTTCTTCTTTTTTTTTTTTTTTGTAGACAGTCTGTTTTAGCGTGCGCCTTATAATCCGATGCGCCTTATGGTGCAGAAAATACGGTAAACATTTTGTCCACATGATTTATGATTTTATTGATGTTTTGTACTACACAGAAATAATGCTAAAATATTATAAAATGTTTTACGATTATTATTTATTTAAATAGGAATTAAATCTGGTATTTATAGTAGAATGAGCAAATCTACGGAAGCCGAGAGCAGGCGTGTTGCGCATAAACATTTTTCTGATGGTTTTCTCGAGATAGCGACTTAATTTCGACAGAATAAACTTTGTTTTCTCGAGATCACAAGATGATTGGTGTGTGTGTATGTGTGTGTGTGTGTGTGTGTGTTAAACCTGATTCAATCATTCAAATTCATGCCACACCAGCGGGAGAGGACTTATAACATGCATGCCATGACTAACATGGCATGCATGTGTGATTTTATGAATGATGTGAATAAGTGATAGGTAAACCATAATGACACGACGTTGTTGGTCGTGTCTTTAAACCATCGGGAAATCAAGTCGTTATTGCGAGAAAACAGTTGTCGTTATTTCGTGATAACGACGTAATTATCTCATTTCGAGTTAATCATCGGGAAAATAAACATGCGAGTACGGCCGCTCTCGGCTTCCGTACGAATCATATGTAGGATGTATTTAGATTGTATTTTATTCTAATTCTAGCACATTTGTTTGTATTAATTTTTTTTTCTATTGCTCAACAGAAAAGTCAAATCAGTTCGTTCCCCCTTTCCATACCAGCTGTTATTATTTCATCTCAACCTCCTTCCAGTTTGTACCTAGAAACAAATTGGTTTATAACCAAGTATATAAACTTTACTTGTCACTTTATTTCTCTTTTATAATTTACGATTTTTAATGACCTAAGGAGGAACATATGCATAAAAATGCGTAATAATTCAGTTTAGTTTCAGAAGATCTTTTTGCTGCACCTCATTTCCAGTCATTGTGGTTATGATTCCCATTTGGGCCAATCGACTTTGGAAATTTGAGTGATTAGGGGCCCTGATTCAATCAAAACGACTGAGTGGTTTTCTGCTGGTAGATATTAGTTGGAGACGGATGGTTGGTAAGAAATCTGAGTACTAAATGTAAAAGGAGTGATGTGATCAGCGCTTCTGTCGGTTTCGACGCCACATTCACGTGCTCTGTTGTGTGTGTTTGAATATCTGCATGCAGCTCAGGTATCACGCAAGCTGACCTTCCTTTACTTGGCCAACGATGTCATTCAGAACAGCAAGAGGAAAGGACCGGAGTTCACCCAGGACTTCGCGCCGGTCATCGTTGAAGCATTCAAACATGTTAACAGGTCAGGTTCGACTTTGCAAAACAAAATTAGCAGGGTACTGAAGGCTGATTGAAAAATCGTCCTGTGTTGTCCTGTTTTTAAGTCTGATCGAAGTGAATGTGTTTGTTTCGGGTGTTTCCGTGTTCAGGGAGGGCGAGGAGGGCTGCAAGAAACAGTTGGGTCGCGTTTTATCCATCTGGCAGGAGAGAGCTGTGTATGAGAACAACCTGCTGGAGCAGCTCTCAGAGGTCCTTTGTAAGTTCAACACTAATCTGTTTGGGTTCACCAACAACTGATGTCTTATCATGCAGGATAGTATTATGAGACAATGTTGGCGTGTAGCTGAATACATAGAAACCTCTCAGTTTTATCTTTTCTCTGATATTTTCTGGGGGTTTTTGTGTGTCTTTCTTGACTAAAAAATCGTAGATGGAGAAAAAAAACCCAAGAAAAGATCCTATGAGGAGATCCACCCCGACGATGAGGGCTTCGCCTCCCGTAGCTCCCCAGCTGATCCTCCACAGGTGATGTCTCTGAAAAGTGCAGCAATAAATACAGGAGGTTGACAAAACTCCAACCACTTCAGTACCATTTTTTTCTTTTTTTTTAATGTTTAAAAATCTGACTTTCATTATTTCTCATGATTTGCCCTTAAATAGCACACATCCTTGTTGCTTTTCCCCAGTCTTTTCCTGATTTGTATCCTTTTTCACCCACAGACAGCAGAGTTAATTCGAGCCTTGCAGGAGCTCGAGAACGCAGCCTCGAGTGACTCGGTGCTGCGTCAGCGCATCTCCTCTCTTCCCGCTGAGGTCCAGGACACGTCCCTCCTTCACAGGATCACAGGTAGACATGAAGTTTAGCACTGCTTTTACAGTGGGGCCAGGAATTATTGGATCCCCTGCTGGATTTGTGAGTTTATGCCCTTGCAAAGAAATGGTATGGCAGGTTTATTTTGTCAGAGAGACGTAACGCCAAATAAATGTATTTATTTTTTTAGCAACATTTCTATATCCAGAAGTAAAAACAACTCGTAGTGGGCGTCCGTCACTCTAACTGGTATGACCTGGCTGATGTGCTGTTAGTGAAAGGTGTGCAAACCACACCCAACCAGTGCTCTGATACCATTGCTGTGTGACAAACAGGCCACACCCCCTAAGTCATGTTCTGCTTGAGGATCAAATATTTTTTCAGTCGTATATAAATTAATCTGATCTTCTTATTTAATTTTTTCTGGGTTTTTAAAAAAAAATTAAAAAAAATTTTGTTGACATTTTGGCTCCCTCTGTTTAAAAAGGAGCCTACTACAAATATAGACTCTTTGGTTCCTTTTGAGAGAGTCCTTTTACACATTCGGGAGAAGATCGAAGTTATTTCCCCCATTTTATACTATTTTAATAAAACAGATCAATCATTTTACATGTTTGTTTTCTATTAATTTGAGTTTTTCCTGGAAAACTTGCCTTATTTTCACTTTGGTTTTCACAGTTGGCCTATTCCAACCTCCCTTAAACTTTTCATAAAGATTTATAGTTATAGTGTTATTAGATGCTGTAATAAAGTGTTTTTCACTTTCCAGCAGACTGTTGTCTTTTAAGTCACACTAGGCCTTATTTTGATTTCATGCAAAAATGTTTATTCTCTTAAACTTCCTCACATTCTTGTACCATTTCAAATGATGAAATGGTACAAACGAATGGTAAAACATGGTGAGAGCATCTTTTTTTTTTTTCTTTTAACGGGGGCTGTGAAGGAGGATAACGCTAAATGCAGGGTGGTCATGGTAAAAAAAAAACAAAAAAACAAACAAACAAACAAAAAAAAACCTGTTGGAGGCTTTACAAAGCCTGACTCGATTCTGAGTCAGAAGTTCTCCTTCCACAGACAGCGTCCCTAAAATGTCCCAGTCAAAGTCCCGACCTGAATCCAACCGAGAACCTGCAGCAAGGCTTGGAAATCGATGTTCACAGATGCTCACCATCCAATCTGACCATCCATTCTGACTAAACTTGGGACTTTTGGCAGAGAGGAATGGGCAAAAAAAAAAAAAAAAAACCCAACTCAGTCCTGAGGTATACAAAGCTGGTACAGACATCCCCCCAAAAATAAATAAATAAATAAATGACTTGCTGTTGTAAATGCAGCAAATGCCTACAAAGTATTGACTTTGATGGGCTGAACAGATATGCACACCACACTTTTCAGATTTTCCATTTCACAAATATATACTGCGTTGTGGTGTTCTGTAACATAAAATTCAAATAAAATAGATTTAAGTTTGTGGATTTTTGTGTGAAAAAAAATATGGGAAAGCACTGTAGTGTTTCTGATTTTCATAATGATGATTTGCAGCATACATAGAAATTTAAACTCTTCTTCGTTTGGGAGGGTGACTTTACCCACCATAAATCTACATGTGACCTAAATACCTGCCTGCTGACTTTGTGCCCTTGTGTCTGCATGTTTTTTTTTTTTTTTTTTTTTTCTGATTCAGATAAAGAGTCGGGTGAGCGGCTCTCCCGGATGGTTGAAGAAGCCTGCATGCTTTTAGCCGACTACAGCGGTCGCTTGGCCGCGGAGATCGACGACAGGAGGCAGCTCACGCGCACACTAACGACGTTCCTGCAGAGCCAGAAGGACGGCTTAACCCAGAACGAGCAGAAACTTGAAGTGCGTACATCACTCTTCTGTTTTCATTCTAAGTAAATCACTTTTATGTCTTGTTTGAATCACATTTGTGTTACTCTTATTCAGTTTTAGGTTTCAGCTGTCTTAACAGTGAGATTAAAGTTTCATCTTAAAGGAAACTCAGATTTTAGCTTGTTTTTAAAGAAAGAGTCCTTATATCTGAGTTATCAGGTAATGTTAAGAAAGGCTGTTGGCAGATAGGAAACCAAAATAAGGTTGGTTTCCTTATTTCAAAAAAACAAAACAAAACAAAAAAAAAAAACAACTTGTAGCCTTAATTTTTTCTTTTAGTTCAATTCACAGGTTCTGAGCCCCTCATCTGGTAAGTGTTTAACAGTCATCTCTGAAAAAAACAAAACAATAGTTTTTCCATAAATATGCTTCTTTGTGTAGTGACAGCTGTGTGCAGCCTTTATCCACAGGAATCCAGGAGAAAAAAAAGTATATCACATGTCTTCACCAAGATGTTGAATAAAAATGAAAATAAAAGACTGAAATGGTTTTTGTGTGCTTTTATTTTGCTCTGAGGCTTGCAGCTCCTGATGAACTTGTCTTCTTACACTATGAATATCTTCTAGCTCTATTGAAAATGGCAAAGTTAAGGCTTTGAAAAGTTTTTTTTTTTTTTTTTTTTTTTTTTTTGTAAAAAATTAAATTAGGCTGAGTTCAGTCCAGCAGAGATGTGCCCTCTGAGTCAAACCAGAACAAAACAAAATTAGAACTGATTTTAGAAATGAGTTATGGAAATATGTATATTATTTGATGTGGAAGTATGTGTGTGGGACCCCCCGTCCCCCAGCCTGAGATTAGATATTCAGCTTGCACAGCTCATATGCTCACATCAGTTGTACTGCAAACTCATAATGATCTCGAAACTAATGTACATAACAAAAATGACAGAGATTAAAACATTTGCAAAGCCTATTGATAAACTCAAAATAGTTTGTTTACCCAGATTTTTTTCTATTTTTAGCACATTTTTAAATCCCATGTTAGTTAGCAATCCAGCTAACATTGACATTCATTGTATAGATGTTTAAATCAAGACTATTTTGCATAAACGTCCAACAAAAAGCACTGGAACTAATAAGTTTTACAAGTATATAATGTAAAGCAGTGGTGAAACCGAAGTAAATGCTGATACCTTATAAATCCCGATGCAGTTTAAGGAGGCCAGAGATTAATAATTGCAAGTGGAAACAACTATAAATCTTCAATCAACATTTTCCTTTCATGCTAATACACTGATGTACTAGACTAACCATATGAAGACAAGCATTTTATGTGAAATCCAAACGCAAACCTTAAACACACTTTTGTCTCACAAAATGCAAATGCAATATATTTGTATAAATTTGTTTCATACAAAATGTATTTGTGGTGCTAATGAGCTTCAGTTAAATTCAGACTAAAAACCACTAAAATGTTCAATATTACAGAGAAAAACCTCTTATTTTATCTTCTGTTGGGACACTTTTCAGGAATACAAGAGGAAACTGAAGATGGTGTCGCAGGTCCGGAAAGAGCTGCGATTGCGCCTCAGTAACCTTTCAGAAGGACATCACAACTCATCCAAATGAGTGCCGACTCGCCTTCTCACCAGTTCTCAACACATCTTGACATTACTGAAGCAGCATCTGTTCTCAACTGTCACCACTGGACTATTTATCCATGTCTCTTGACCCCCAAGTATCTACATGTCTATGTACAAGCTCATCTTTAATTTAAGGATAAGTTAAGATTGTATTACAGGACTTTGATGTGTTGGCTCCTGCAGTCTAACTTTTACAGCTTTAAAGTGGTGTGGCTCTTTTTCGTAACTTAAAGTTGTGCACCAGGGTGTAGATCCTTTAAGTGTGATGATCCAAGAATTCCAGTATTGGAATCTTTTTGTAAAATGCCTTTCATTATTTTTGACACATGCATTTACATAGCTTTTTGTTAGAGATCACTGTGGCAGTCACTTAAGCTGGAATTACTGGTTTTATAAAATGTACTGAAGAAAATGTATATTTTGAGATTCTCAGAAAACGTTAGAAATCCTGGTTCCATAAAGCAAACCACGTGTTTACGCGTTTCATAAAGCCTATTTGTGAAAGGATTGTTTGAAGTCCTTGCTGAGTGTACACACATCTGCATGTAAATATGATGGAAATCATAAGTGTTTATGATTTGTATTCATCATCATGATCAAGATACAAGTAGCTTGGGTATTTTTTTTTTACCTATAGTATGCTTAGACAGTGAGTGAAGTTTTGTGTTGTCTTGTTTACTGTGACGCTTTATAGTTTCAAATCAAATGCGTCATACAGCCTGAAAAGTGCCCTAGTTTCCAAAGCTAGACTTAAAACCAGCTTTGTTTTTGTCACTTTCAAGCAAATTCTTTATGAAGCAGAATAAACAGACTAATCAATATATAAAATGTCTGCAGTTTTGTCTGTAGTAAAAGACCTGCAGGATTAATTGAGGTATGACCAACAGGGGGAGTGAAATGACCCTCCAGAAAAGGGTACATTTTTTCTGTGTGCACTCGTTTTTATCACCGGCGCATCGTTTTTATTGCAGTAGCGCTTGATAATTATTCCGCCCCTCCGGAGATTTAGAAGGAGGACCGCACTAACACACCCAGGAAGTAATCAAAATTTTGAATCAATTGCTTCTTTGATTGCAGTCATTGCGTCATTACATGTACGCTGTAATATAAAGTTTATTTTTAAGAGTAACTCAATATTGATGAATTAGTATTAAATAAGAAAAACGCCGTGATTTGTTGTGGAACTGCCATACAAATTATTGCGTCACTGCAGAAAAAACAAGCTAGGCGTTGCTAAGCTAATATTACCTTGTTAGTGCCACGAAAAAAGAAAATAAATGGATAACCTCGAAACGCCATACGATGAGGACGATGGTTTCATTGAATGCACGGTAAGTTAGCCAGCATGGACTAGCAACTGAACAGTTAAATCTTGAAGGAACTGGAAGCAGCTTGGATTATATAAGGTTAGCCAGGCAAGGCTAGCTTTAGCCCACTTACAACAATGCAAGTATTGCACCGTTTATAGAGTATATTACTGTTACTGCATATAAGTATGTTTTAAAATGTATACTATAGTAGACTCGAGGTATACTTTTCTATATGTAATTTATTATTCTGTCATTATGGTGTTAATTAGAATAATTTTAAATATGCAAAACATGAGCTGTCCACTGAGAAGTATATCGGTTAGAATTAGTATTTTATGTTTACTTTGAATATCTGTATGCAAGCGTGATATGTTTATATCTCGAAAGGGATTAAACATGCTGTCATCAGTTTGAGAAAATGTCGAAGTCTCTGATGGAAAGTCAGGTGCATTTAATGTATTTCGAAAGGTAGTGATTGGGGATATGGATATATATGTATTATTATTATTATTATTATTATTATTATTATTATTATTACATGACAGTGACAGTAGGGAAATATTAAAACAATATCCCTACATATCAGAGCCCCACTTGAAAAAATGTACTCATCAAATAGGGTACATAACAACTACATTCAGTAGTTCGCAACCTAATTGTACGCTAATAATTACGCAATAGTTGCTTCCAATCCTATTTTGAAACGTGAATGCACCAATCAATGAGGCTCTAATGCGACCGACTATAGAAAAAAATAGTTTTAGCAATAACAGTACCAGTTCCAGTTTTGGTACTTGTTTTGTGGTTTGCACACATCATCAGTTAGAGTAAATTATTTTGCATGATGTCTAATTTCTAATTTTTTTCTCACGATGATGATAAATGCCAAGAGAATTGCCCATCGTCGTTAAAAAGATTTTTGGACCAGAATTTGGAAGCCAATTTTTAAATTCAATTTATTTTTATTTTCTCAATCTATTTATAAAATCCTGCTTAGAGCGCATCAGTTATATACTGATTATGTCATCAGTTTAATTTGATATATTTAAATAAGGAGAGTATGCACTCAAATGGGTGTTCTCTGAACACTACCAAGTCTGTTGTGAATTCACCACAGATTAACTCTTCCTCTACTCTGGGTCGAAAGAAAGCAAAAATCTCTGTCATGTTTGCCGTTTGTCTGCTTACTGATACTGACTTTTCTGTTGAACCCAGGTCTGTGAAAAATCTTTAAGGGGTAACACCCTCTACAAGATACACCTGACCACACCAGGACATTTAAAGGTACACGCCACAGTTTACCTGTGGGGAAAGATTTTGTAATCATGGAAACTTGTCAAACTTTATTAATATAAAGTTTAGTAACTGACTTGATGATTTTATTCTGCTAGTTTTTTATGTTTAGTTATGAGCACTAAATCAGCTTTGTATGAAAAGTGGAATATTTTTGTTCTTTAAATTACTCGCTTTTGATGTAATTGTGGTACACACCACTCTAATAAATATTGTTCTTGTTGTTTCACACAACAGCATACTTACAAAAACCTGAGCTGTCAGATTTTCTCTTGAAAAGAACAATGTGGATGTTGTTCTGGAGGACTGGGGAAAAGGTGGTACTTTGTGTGAAAAGAAGAAAAAAAAAACTTCTTCAACAGTGATATAAATTTTATGTGTTTATTGTTGTTAATGGATCGCCTGTCATCTGTTTCTCCTTATCGGACTTGATTGGTCTGAAAAGCTGGAAGACTGAGACCCTGGATTCCTGCTTGATCTGGAGAATCCTGTTGCAGGGGTAGCCCTCATCAGCATGTCACTTAGCTGTGCAGATGCCTGGTAATGAGCCATTTGATTCTGGTGCTTTGGAGCATGGATTCATCTAAAAGTTGCAGCATAGTAGACCCTCTAGGACTGGCCTTGGGCACCCCTATCCAAGACAAAAAAAAAAAAAAAAAAAAAAAAAAAAAATCCTGGACAAAAGTGTTTTCCACCTCTTGAGTCACTCTTACTTTAAAGATGTGATTGCAACAGTGAATATATTCCTTGTTGAGGAACACACTCAACCAGTGCAGAGTAAGACTTTGTCTCGACGGCACTTGCAGGTTTTTTTCCAGACATGAAGGTAATATCTGGATACATTTAGGTAAGACTGGCACTTTAAACCTAAAATATTTTTTTCCTGTGCTTCAACAGCACTTACGAATATCAAGTGTTTTTGTGAACAGTGCTAAGTTACTAAGCGTTATAAAATTGGTCAAATAAACCTAAAGAGGTCATGTGTGGAGGCCTCTAACTTCAGACGAAATTAGATCTGTCCTGTTCCTCAATGTTCACTCCAGCAAGAGAACACGCGCGTCTCACTTATTCCATCCATTCGTCTGGCTGTCACTTATCTGAGTCTGGGGTTACTGGGCTAATCCCAAGCATCTTTTACGCCATCAACATTCTCCAGTGCATTATAGGGGATCAAGCATTGTTACATCTTTTTGTATGCGTGAACTGGACCAGAGGTTCCCAAACTTTTCTGAGTCTGAACAACAAAATAACAGCGAAAATGCCTTATCACGCCATCTACTGGTTGAGTGTCCAAATATTACTGGTAAGCCAATTAATTGGTATGAAAGCTATCACAAGCAGCGTTAATATATCACATGTAGGTATTGATTTTGTCTGTGTAACAATCTCATTCCATATGTATAATTTTAATTTTCCTATCATTGTCAAGTGTTCTTGTTGTAAATAAACAAGCCTTTTGGAGGCCTTGACATATTCAAAAACTCTCCAAACTTCACTGAAAATTGCCCTTATAAAATTTTCAGATTTTAAGCAGCTCTACAGCGCCCCCTAAAAGGATATAGGCCAAATGGTACATCAATACACCTCCGCCTCCATAATCAGAAAAAAAAAATTTCTGGGAGCCATGGTCCAAACCCCACAGATGGTGGGGTTTTTGACTTGAAGACTAGAAAGGGTTATCCATCTACCTTTCGTCTTGTTACAATAGCAGTGTCTTGTCAGCATCTTCCGTTTCACTTTTGGTGACAGCGGATGTTTCGGACTGTTCTGCTGCTTTTTAAAGTTGTCTGAACTTTAAATCTTTCTTGATTTATATAAATCTTATTTACAGCCTCTCTGGAAACGGATTTGCCTTGGTACAGAAGATTTGATTTCTTATGACTTAATACATCTCATAAAGGAAAAGCAAAGCCAACTGCTTTTGTTTAATTACATCAAACAGCGCTTGCATTTTTAACAGTGCCTGAAGAATGACTCGGACACATTTCTGGTACCTGGACATTTAACTTGTAAGTATGACAGTGGAAGTCGTCAGCCCCAAAGAAGCTGGATCTTTAATCGGGTCACCGAGCCCTGAGAAAACAAACTTGAATCGACGTGCCTGTTTAACTGTGAGCTGACACAGTGGAGCATGCCACACTGGATTCAGGCACTGTTGTGCGTCTTGATGTAACAAAACTCCATGCTGTTTAAAAAAAAAAAAAAAAAAAAAAAGTGCACCATGCTCCCCCACTTTATCCAGTATAAAAGTTCAGCAATAACCCTACATCAAGTGCTCTTTCTTGGCAGAGATATTTGAGGAGGATCAATTGATGCTACAGATACACTGCTGTGGTTTGTGTGACAGAAATCTTGTCATCGCTGTATAAAAAAAACCTGTGTGCATGTACCTGCTAAAATTTCCTTCATTTATGTGGTGAGTATAATTGGGCTCTGTATGACAGGGTAAGATAGAATTACACATATTCTTCCTCTGGTAAGGTTGATTATAAATGTTTTTTTTTAATGAGCTAACAATTTCTTTGTTTTTTTGGGGGTTTTTTTTTTGTTGAGAAAAGTTGGAGTTGTGCTGTTTGTTCAGCATCAGATCACCTAATATTTATTGTTCTCCTTTTATTCCTGGCAGAAAGAGGATGCCCTTGTTGCTGAGGGTAAGTAGGCCTCATCTTTAAACGAATCTCTGAAATTTATTCCACATGAAATTAATGTAATTTCGAGGAAGAGGCGTCAAATTCTGCTATTTTAATGGACAGAATTTAAACCTAAAGCTGTCGGAAGCTGTGTACAAACAAAACTTCTACCTTTCACACTGTGTGCACAATTATTAGGCAAGTTGTATTTTAAGAAGTTTATTTCTGAACAACTGCAGTACTAAAATATTATTAAACCCCAGACTATTTAAGAAATAATGGCGACGTTTCAGTGTTCTTAGATTATCTGTGTGTGCACGATTATTTGGCAACTATTGTGCAGAAATATTATGCACCTAAATGAAAAATTTCCAAGCAAACATTTATGACCTTTTCAAAATAGTCTCAAGCTTTCAATTCATGGGATCTGTCATTTTCTTGATCTATTGATGATGAACCTTTGGTGCAGCAGCAACCACAGCCTCACAGACGCTAAAGCCTCTTCTCCATTGTCAAGTCTCACTCGAGCTGGTTAATGTCTGGTTCAGTTCTAGCCAAGATGTGTGTGTCTCTATTCGCGGTGTGTTTCTCATTATTGTGGGTGTGGATATCAGTGTATCAGTGGGAACGTTGGGGGGGCATGAGCACGCAGGAGCTGTGGTCGATGACACTCGGCAATGGAGAACCTCAAGGTTGTGGTATTGATGGACTCAACCTGTTTGGATTTAGATAATGCAGTCAAAAAAAAGTCCACCAATATCCACACATGAACTTTACTGGAAAGAAAAATATGGCGCACGCGCCATAAGAAAAAAACCCCAATAACCAAAGAATAATATGCACATCACACCAAACTGTTACCTAGTCCGGTGTTTCACACTGGCCGACGCAAAACTGTAAGTAGCTCCAACAGAATGTGGACTAGACTTTCACCGTTACTCACTTCTTCACTGCATGCCCGTTCTACCGACAAATGTGCTGCTTGCAGGGCTGCAAAATCGCGGTTATTCCCCTCCAAAAGTTGACACATGTGCTCCTGGCGCTGCTCATGATTACGCTTGTCCACAGTGAGCAGCTCTGTGATCGCAGTCGCCAGTCTGCTGTCAATCAAATCACTTGCGAACAATACACAGGTTGGGAAAGCTTGCACAACCATGAGGTGGTTACGAAAAAATGGGAGGAACTGCAGGATCTGCAAATGGAGATGAATCTCGTCTTGAACAACTGTACTGGGTTCCCACAAACTGAAGTACTTGGATGCATGTGATGAACCATTATCCTACATAAAAATCATAGTTTTCCTGAGAGATGCAGACTTTTTCCCATCTTACTGCTTGATGAAAGGCTCATCTAAAAACTGTCCGTAGGTTTGGGAATCGATTTTAAGAGTCCATCATCAACATGAAAAGGTCCAACGAGCTCATCTTTAATAACAGCTCATCCCAGTACTCTACTCCACTCTGCTGGTGGAGCTCTGTGCCAGTTACTGATCCAGCCCTGGCCCCATCCATGTGGTGCATCAAGAGTCGCTCTGATCACATTAGTCATAAAATCTGATGTTTCAACGTATGTTTCTTCTGTGGCGGACGGTCTTTGAGCACTGAATACCTGCTGCTTCTGGGCACTCCAGGTAGGTTGCACATCTGGAATATGACAGAACTGGAGGATAATGGGATTCTGGTAGCTTCATGTTCAATTCTTCTCAAATCTTTTTTTTTTTTTTTTTTTTTTTAAGTTTCTTCCAACATCGTTGCAACAAAAATGTTTAATCGCTCTAATCTTTTAATATCGCGGTAATTTCAGGACTACACTTTCTAGGATTTTGAGAAATCACTTTTTGGCCTGTTTTCCTGGAAGAATAGAAACTGCCTAATATTTCTGCACACCGTGATATAGGGTGTTTGATTTCCTTAAGCCACATCTTCTTTCATCACACAAATGCACATAAACTTCTATGCGTGAAACTGATGCTCATTTGCCTAATACGTAAGCACACAGTGTTTATGTTAATGGTTTGGTTCGATATATCAAAATGCCTTTAAACTCCAGTTGGTAAAATCACAGGTTGGTCTGATTCACCAGAACACCTGGCCAGCAACCTAAGCAGCGACTTTGCAGCAGATTCAACTGAGTCTCGTGCTGAATCTGCTTTGGCTTTCAAATCAGCACTGATTCCACCATATGATTTTCAACTTACTTTTTATCGACTAAGCACAGGCCGGTATCAGAAGCCTCTTTCAAAAAACACGAGTTGGGATTTGGACCCCATTTCTATGTATTGCCTGGAATAACCGAAGGCGTCACGTGCCACTAATATAACTAAACCTTTAGAATGGGAGATGTGTACATTTTATGCGTGAGGCTCTAAATTGACCCTCATTTGGTTCCAAGCCGCTGTGGGTGGCTTGTTGGATGAATTAAAACAACCAGATGTATCTCATTGAAAATACTTTGAACTGTAGAAACTGTATGATGGAAAATTGTAGCCGTTCCAAACAGTGATTATTATTATTATTATTATTTTTTTAATCAGCCTATGCCTAATATTATCGCTACCACCACTAAAACCAAGCATACTATTTTGCCGTTTTGGGAGGAGAAGGTGAATCACCTACTATTGGGTCGAAGTTAAATCTTTTTTTTTTTTTTTTTTTTTTTCCTAAGTTTGCCGTACTTTCATTGTGTATTTCATTGGTATTGTGGACCTAAGTACTTATAATAGAGCAACTGTTTTGCCATCTGGCTGTCAAGGTGTCCTCATCTGGTCATGAAGCACGAAGATGAGTGAGGACCTGAGCAGAGAAGATCTTAAAGAAAAGGAGCCGACATGGAACATTTGCTTGTGTCAGGAGTGTTAAAGCCAGAAACAGGATGGTGGCGTAAGGATTTTTATGGCCGTGCCTTGCAGCCGTGTTGGTTAAACACAGAAAAAAATGTTAACGGCTAAAGCAACTTAAGCTGTTATGTCCCAGGAAGTAAATGCACTCTCACTCTGCTGTTGTTCCAGGATTACATGACTAGATGGAAATTAGAAAATATTGTTGTCGATCACCTTGTTCATCCCTTTTCTCCATTTACCAGAAGTAAGGTCCAAGGGGGAAATCCACACTTCTTCTTTGTTGCTCATCCCAAGGTGGTCCCAGGCTAGAAGCCAAAACCACCTCATCTGACCTCTTGCGATGTGGAGCATGTGCGCAACAACTAACCCCACCCCTGCCCAGACAGGATGACCAAGCTCCCTACCACATCTTCTAAGCTGAGCCCAGACACCCTACATGCAAGGTGGCTAAAATGAAAGTCAGCTCCTCAGAGTCTGAGGTAATGGTTATCAACCCTGGTCTGTGGTCATGAGAGGTGGATCATGACCATACATACAAATCCTTGGATACAAGCGACTGAAATGGTTATGTTCTGCAAGGTGGCTGCTCAACCCTCTGAATTAAATAAGAAAATGCAAGCATTATTTGTTTGTTCTCAACAAACTAAGAAAGCAATAACTCCAGAAGGTGAGATATGAGATCTGTGCACGTTTGCTAACCTGCACCATGTAGAGGAGGGATTCCAGCCTCCCAATGGATCGGTTTGTTTTACCGAACTACCAACATCCCAGGAAGAGGATTTTCATCACTTCGAAAAATTCAAAAGGCAGGTCTGATACTCGAGTAATTAACTGAACTCATTACCTAACGCAGAATTCATTGCAAGGTTTTCATTTTAAAGGTTCTTGGAACCAAAGAAAAAGGCTAAAATGAGATTCCCAACTTAACCAGATGGCTCTGATCTCTCAAAAACAAACAAACAAACAAACAAAAAAAAAAACTCCCCAACAGAAGATAAAAGATGTTAACTGCTTTAGTTGTTTGTACGTAAATTAAAATGCAACACTATGCTCAGGTTTGAGTTGTAACTGAACAAAGCATTTGGATAACTAAACCCCTTCTTCTGTGTTTGACTAATTGTGTTTGGTTTCTCAGGGAAGGCTGTCAGAGAACACATCATGCCAAAGTTTAAGGACATTTTACACTACCTGGAATACCTGAATCTTGATGAGCCCATCATTGGTACAAACATTTTCTGTTGTTGTGAGATTGTGTATGGAAAAAAAAACAGAAAAGTAATTCTGCTTTTATCTTAGGTTTGAGTTTTTTGGAAGAAGTGGCCAATTTTGAACCACAGTTGGGTGCCAGATACACCTGCAAGTTATGCAGTCAGACATCCAATCTTGCAGAAATGGTCTGCCACGTGATTGGTCGTAAACACCGGCAAAAATATGTGGTAAAGCATCAACAATGTATTCAAAAAAACTTTCTTCTGATCATCTGTTTTGCCTTTTCTTTAGACATTAACAAATCCTTTGCATTCATAGGAGTTAAAACGGCCAGATTTGGTGACCTGGGACAATCACACTATAAATACCCAAGGAGGGAAGATCATGCGAGCCAAAGCGGAGATAGTTGAAAGACAGAACGGACGAGGAGTTCCAGAAGTTAGACATGCATATGACCTGTTATGTTGAATATCTTATGAAGATGTTCTTTTAAATTAATTTTTGTAACTGTTCTCATGTGTTTCAGCCATTGTTGCGAAAGGGGATTGAAGGAAGGTTGAACATCTCAAGAGGTAATCAGGGTTTTTTTTTTATTTTTTATTTTTTATTAAAAATTTAACACATGTTTGAAGTGAGTAAAGAAATGGTCATTTAATTAAAATTTAAAAACTCCAGATATGAACTTAAAATTTTATAACATTCTGACAATTTACCTAAAATTCGTTTGGCTTTATCTTTTATTTCAAAAGGAGGATTCTGAAATGCTATGCTAAAGCTAGCTCATGTCCTCTCTGTTTTGATATGACATGTTTATAATTTGACTCCAAGACTGTTTTTCTTTTTTCCCTTGCGATTCCAGTTGATCATGGGAGGCTTAAATGTAGTCATATTTTAATGAAGAGGGATTTAGCAGTGTCCTATATTGTGTTGCATTTTGAAGTAGATTCATTTTTAACACTCAGATTCTGCATTTCAGTCTGTTTTCTGCAGCATAGAAATCATATGGCCATGGTTATAGATGGTATCATGATCTATGCTTTTGCAGATCATTAACATGTCATGTTCCCTCACAGTCTAATATCATATTACCCATCCGAGATCTCTGAATACACATTTTAAACAAAGCCTCTACAGTTGTCAAGGAAATTTAAAATTCTTCTGTTTGATGATCAGATTTGCCAGTGCTAGTCATATTTGATTAAGTAATTTTCTGTTTTTTTTTGTTTTGTTTTTTTTTTTCTGAAGTAAAGGAATGTGCTTTTTGTTTTTTTAATAGTTCCAAAGCACAGGCAAAGTAGGCCGCCAAGCAGCACCCAGAGATCCGTACCAGATGTGCCCCCCCTCTTACCTGAATTGCGGGACTATCGCCAAAAGAAGGATCTTTCTGGGGTTTATCCAGACCCTCTCAGCCGTAGTCGCTTTGAAGAGGGACGGAGAGGAGCGGATTACATGGGAGGTCCTAGGTACAGAGAAGACAGCATGAACCTTGATTACCACACTAGATATCAGCCGGAATATGGCGAAGAGCCACTAAAGGCAGCAATACTGGACCCACGAGACGTTTCCAGGTATGATCATAGGTCCACGGTGCCGCATTCTGTGGATTACATACCTGAAGCTTCTGCTCACAAAAGACCCTACCCAGAACGAGATCCTCTCGAGGAGTTCTACTCTGAGGAAATTCGCCGTGGGCAAGTTCGTTCTCAAGGATATCAGCCCTCTTCGAAGATGCTGTATACAGAAGACGAAAATCAGCAAAGGTCTCTAGAGAGGGAACCTGGTAGACTTGACAGTATCAGAAGACATGGGTCTAGTGAACCAGAGGCCAAGAGGAGAAACTTATCCGCTCCTTTCGAAGGGGATCGATCACATGAGTCTTCGTTTGACATGCTTAAAGATTATCATCATGAAAGGAACGACCCATATCAGGAGGAGCCGTTTAAGAGAGGAAGACCCACTTCAGCTCAGAAACACGGAGAAGTTCCCAGTGCCATGTCTAATATACCAGAGCCGTTCAGGCGCTTCCTGAAAGGTAACAGAGATGAAGAAGGTCTAAGACGAAAAAGCCGCTTCTCCGATGCCACCCCGGAAGAAGTAAAGATGGCGAAGGAGATGTGAGTGTAAAGGCTGTACAGTTTGCTCTCCAGGAAACACTTTTTTTTTTTTTTTTTTTTGCCCTATTCTTATGGGCTTTTTTTTTTAAAATTCTGCTTTAAGGTACAGAGATGATTATGGACTCCCATACACACAAACTGGTGCAGATCTTCGACCAGTTGATACGCCAATGAGACCGGACACCCTCTACGGAGAATCTCAAGTAAGCTGATTTTAAAGGTGTTACCGATCTAAATTTTCTTATTCAAGATCCAAGATTTGCTGAAGTGATGCAAAGTGACTATTGTAGTGGTCTCATGTTAATTTTGTTTTTTTTTTGGTTTTTTTTGTTCTTAAGCCTCCACATCTGGGAGAAGGAGAAGGCTACAGTCGAGGAGGCTCTGAGGCGACGAGTGTGTTCGACCTTCTGGTACACGCTAGGAACATTTACAGCAGTCTCTGTTCCATGTGGTAATCTGAATATGGTGATGAAATTGGTGCTTAATGTTTTGTTCTTTTTATCCTTTCCTGTAGAAAAACATTGAAATTGAGAATGAAGAAGAGGCTAACTTTCTAAAGAGCAAAATTTCCAACCTTCTAGAAGAATTTAAGAGAAAAAAGATGGAGAAAGCTGCGGTAAGTTTCCATCCAGCCATCATTTATCAATTTGTTTGTCCACTTGTCCACTCTTAAATCTGTTTGTTCATTCGTTGTCCTTTAACTGTCCCTCCCTTGGTTCCTTTGTTAATCTGTGATTTTTGCAGGTTTCATATTTAAACCAGTGTAAAAATATTTACCATAAATTCAGGGAGAACTTTCCGTCTTAAAAAGGGGCTTAAAAAAATGACTGAAGACTTTGGAAAAATGTGGAATTTTGACTTGGGGAAAAAAAAATGTGTGGGAAAACTGGAACTAACCAAGCATGTTCATTTTGTTACTGCAGTATGATGACCACGGTCGAGCAGGAGTCTCCAAAAATTACAGTGACCTAAACCTGAACCCACAGCTTCCGCAACTATACCAGTATGACAGACCCGCAAGAGAGGAGTCTGACCTTAGACGATCAGAGGAGCTCGATTTCAACAATGGCAACAGACTTGGTTGGGAGCAGCGTGATCAGCTACCCGTACAGCGGTTCCACGAATACAACCACGGGGAACCCAGACAGTCCAGCAGAGGTCGTTTTGAAGGCATGTCATTTACATAAAACTTAATGCAGACCAGGCAGTAAAGGGTGCAGATTGATGCTTCAAGTAGAAGTCAGATTCATAAGGAGCACACGTGTGCAGTGAAGTTTGATTTTCAGCCTTGCAGGTTATCCTTAAGATAATTCTTAGAGGTGGAAAATATGACATTAAAGTCATTTTAGAGGTTGAAAATTTATTTAGTTAGTGACGCAGCCTTTACGCAGCTGCCAGAGCAGAGTCCACAAATCATATGCCAGCTTCAGCTCCTAAAAACACAAAACATGTTAAGTGAAACTGGAAATTAAGGACAGTGTAGGAAAGATTAGCAATCCTTCCCAGAATGTATGTAATTAATTAGATAGTAGAGAAATGAATAGTTAATTCATTGAAAAACATGTTTACTTTAAATCAACTGATTGTGGTGCGTCTGCAAGACCACATGATCGTTGCTTTATGCTCCAGTGTATAAATACCCTGAAACAATGTGTATACACCACGGTTTTATCCATTCTTGTTGTAATAAAAAAAATATGAACAGAGACACTGTGCACCCAATAAAGGAAAAACCTACATTTTCCTTAATAAATAAATGAAACACAGAATTTATTTGAAACATTTTTGAAAATTAACTGAGCTATCTGTAAAGCTTAAGCCTTCTTCTTTATCTGCTTTGATTTGGCTGCTGAAGATGTTCTCCAGGCCTGGATGAGTGTGGAAAAGCAAAAATGAGCATGGCAGATGTGTTTTTCCAGACCAAAGTCTGGAAAAACACATTATTCCTTGTCCCATTATCTAAATGTACATCCATTCATCTATCTGCTTATCCACCCACCCCTTTGTCCATGAGTCTGTGTTTTTCCACAAGTTTTGTATTCGAGGCCTGACCTCCAATAGAAAATCTGCAGTGAACTCAGTGATCTTTTGGATTTATACATGGAACTGAGAACTTTGATCACATGGAAATATGGATTTTTTATTTTTTTTTTATTTAATTTTTTTTTTTTTTTTTTTTTACATGAAAATTTGTAGACACCCTGACATTGAAAAGGATACTGCTCTTCTGTCATATTTAATTTCTCACTTTATTTTTTTTCCAGGCCAATATGACATCCATCTGACTAGAAAAATATTTTGATTTGTGAAATATTTGTCTTAATGACTACTAATTAACCTGTGGAACTAGCAGGAATATTTAGATTACATTGTTGCTAATGGTAATAATCTACTTTGTCTTGTTTAGATAACAAACCTCAATATCCTGAGTCCATGCGTCCTCATGACTTCAAACCTCCTACTGAGAGCTATTTTGACCCTCACTCCTCTGTACCTCCCCTCCAAATGGCACAAGACAGCAGGATGCATCGTGAGCCTCATTACTCTTCAAATATGGATAAAATCACCTGTGCTCTCATGGACCTTGTTGCAAGAAAATAGCCTAAAAGTTTTAAAGAAAACTCTGAAATACAATGGAAAAAAAAGATCATTTGCGATGAATTTTTTTTTTTTTTTTTTGTGTGTGTGATGTGCTTTAAATACCAGTGAAAGTTTAGTTCTTGAAATGTTAAAGCCTGACTTTTGTGTAATAAATAAAGAGTTTCTCTATTGCTGTACTCATTTTTTTTCTTCCTTCACAAAAGAAATTGGAATGATTGGGTCAGTGTTATGCATTTATTGTTTAGTGCAGGTTTTAATTGGTTTTAATCTTAAAAACTAATATACAGAATGTACATTTAGATTCACCAGTGACATTTTTGTGCGGATTTGCCAAGTACTTTTATTCCTCATCTATGAAATGCCATTAAATTAAAATACACCTTAGCAATGCATGAACCAGAAAGAGTGACTGCCAGATTGATAGTGCCAGCAGTTAAAGCCAAAGGTTTTCACAAATGGCACAATGTGGAATTTTACAATTGCAAGTCAAATCTTTCAGAACTGCTTAAACATAGTATAGAAAAAACCTAATTGGTCTTGTAGTAAAAAATGCTTATCTCAGGTTTAAATGGTTTCAAAGAATAGAAATAACCTTTATTGTTTCTCTTGTGGGGAAATTCAAGTGTACCAGCAGAAAACGGTCAGGTAAGTCAAAGCATGTTATTTACACAAAAAACTTAGAATAGCATGCTGTACAGTAAGGGCAAATTCACAACATAAAATACTGTGCAGTTATTAAAAATAACACTCCGATCCAAAGAACTGTAAAACTGTAGGATAATTTTTAAAAATTGCAGTTGTTTTTGAAAGCATGTTTGTTGTTTCATCATTACAAGTCATATTCATTATTACAGAAAAAACGAATTAATATTTTTAATGACGTCTATGAATATATTTTTAATATTTTGTTTTTCTTATAAAACCACCTCAAAGATAGGTATAAAGAAGGTTTTAATTTTTGTAGGAGTCACAGTGAACAACCTACGTGAACTCCACCGGTCTTCTTTTACGTGCCTCCTACGTCATCGCGTAAATGTCTTTCCGGTTCGAGTCAGCAGCCATCTTGTTTCCCTTTGCTAGCTAAATAAAATAAATAATACGCTGAGCCGGACTTCACTTCGAACGAACCCGTAAAAGAAAGTAAGTAAGAACCTGAAATTAATTTACGTGTGTAGTGCTATCACGAAAGCTGTCTGTGATATACGAAAGTGTGGGCAATTACTTGGCTTAATTTCATTTGCTGTTCTTGACCAATAGACGATTGTTTTGGAAGATGAACACAGGCGCCATTTCCCTCCCCGCTCTCTGAGGCGCTTATTGGTGGCCCGCTCAAAGGATCACGGGCGGTCATGAAACTGGTGTTCTGTGTGCGCCATTTTGGTTCTCACAAGAGGGATTGATGAACTCAGTGGCCAGCTCTGGGAGAGCTCGAATGGCGTCAGTTGCATAACGAACTTAGCCTTAAAAACCTTGATTGGTGGAATCTAGTCCGAGGTTTGATTGGTCTGAAGGACAGATCCAAACGTTCTCTTTATTGGTTAGGGTGTTTCTTCCAAGCTTTGTAAACTTACATATGGTGGCAGGACTCGTTAGTAATTAGTGACTATTATCGCACAGTCGGCGAATAGATATTTGTGCTGCACACCCAACCGGTGAACATCTCCAGCAAGCTAACGTAAACTTCAACAATCAGTTGTACAATATCACAGAAACTGACCACCCGAACGTTAACCGCTAGCGGAAAATGTTCCCTGTTGTGGCTGGTGTTTCACGTGTTTAGCGCCGAAGTTGACCAAATTAAACACCGCACTTTGCTTTGATATTTGTGGAATCAAACTGTGTGAGCGTAGAGCAATGCTTACTGCTCCTGTGTGCTGATTTGGCATTGTGTACAATGTCATGGAAGCTTAACATGTACACAACTTTCAGATAATGTATGAAATTAAAGCGATGATTTATTCACTATGCTTATAAATGGCTTTTGTTTTCTTCCTTTGGTCAGCTTAAATAGCACTTATTTTTACAACATATTTTTAATTTATAAAAATTTTGCACAATTTATGCTAATTTGCGAAGTCAACAGCCGTGTTTCTGCTTTTACCCAACACTTATCCCCTCATAATGCATTGTTACAGTTGAAGGAACAATGCAATCTCTTGCCTCACATCATAAACTACAATTCAGTATTACATGAACAATACTTTGACAGTAAATATTTCTAAAATCCAACAACCAAATAGAAAACAACATATTAAAAACGCTTTCAGGATAGAACATAGTTGAAGTATTAAATGTTGTGTGTGACATTTTCTGTTTATTTTTTAGTGAACAAATTAGTTTTCCTTCCCTTTTTTTTTTTTTTTTTTACTGCTATTTCATGTAACTGTTACACTGAATGTTCTGGTTTGATGAAAGTAATGTCTGTTTCAGGACTGCTGTAAATGTCCCCTGTAGATGTAAAGAACTTGAGTTTCTATAGCTTTTATTGATGTTGCTCAGAAAGCCGTCTTCAGTTGCAGCCTTTCCCACAACTTATCTTATTTCCCTCCTAGGAGCTGGTTTCCTATTTCTATTGTGTTTGTGAAGGTGTTCATACACTTTTCACAACTAATGTCAGTGTATTTAGTTGGGCTTTAGGGTTAGAGTGGGAAATGGAAGGAAAATAAAATGTTTTTCCATTCCTTTTGTTCAAATAAGTATTATGAACTGTGGTACCCATACATATTCAGCCCCCCTGAATCAATGTTTTGTAAAACTACCTTTCACTGCCATTACAGCTGCAAGTCTTGCAGGGTGTGTCGACATACCTGTCTCCAGCCTCTAACATGATTTCTTTCAGGTTTTCTCTGTATTTACTTTCATGCATCCTCACATCAACTCTGATTAGCTTCTCTGTCCCTCCTGAGGAGAGGCATCCCCACTTTCCCCACAGCATTGTGCAGCCACTAGTGTGTTTCATTATAGGGATGGGGTGTTCAGGGTGTTACTTATATTCTGGTCTATTTTAAACCAGATTGCCTTCTAGCAGATGTTAACTGTGTCACGTGCATGGCTTTTTCCAAACTGCAGATGTGATTTTTTTTTTTTTTTTTTTTTTTTTTTTTTTTTTTTTTTTTTTGTTTGTTTGTTTGTTTTTTTTTTAATGGCTTTCTTTCAAAAATGGTCCTTGCCACTCTTTGAGAAAAGCCAGATTTGTGGACTGCATGACTAATAGTTGCCTCTATATTATCCCACAATATTGGAATGTACTAACTTCCCTTTTTGCCCACACTGGGAGTATTTCTTTATTTCTTTAGTGTTGGAGATGCAAGAGATCACAGAGAGTGGTGGGGACAGTGTGTAGTGGTAAATAAGAAGAAAGTCGACGATATTGTTATCCTAATTTTCAGCAATAGTACCATATTGAAATATTTTTCTGAAATCGTTTGACCATAAAAAGCATCTGTGTTTATATTTAGATTAAACTGCACATTGTGGGGGGTTATTTTCTAATTACGTGACTTTGGAAAGCAATTTGTGGCACTGGATTTTATTTAGACGTACAACAGTAAAAGGGGCATACAAATGCCTGCCAAACTTAATACTTTTCATTTGCAAAAAGTTTTAAATACTCCATCTCGCTTTTCTTTCACCAAACAATTATGTCCTACTTTGTGTTAAACTGTTACATAAAGTCACACAAAAAAATTGAGGATTACGGTTGTAACGTGATAAAATTATTATGTATGCAAGCCACTGTATGTTTAATCCAACACTCACGTTACATTTAAAATGACAGGATGTTTACCTCTTTATGTGAATAACCTTTGAGCAAATCAGCCTGCTAACCATTTGGTTTTGCAGGTGGTTCTGTGTTTGTACGTTTGTGGTGAACGCATGGCTTGGCTCGGCACCCTGAGGGTGCTGCGTGTTTATGAAACCTAACGTCTGACTGGCGCATGTTTATCTCTAAACAGAGTTAGTGAAGGCAAACATGGCCATGCTATGGGCAGAACAGGTCATGGGAAGGTTTCATTGGTATGGTGACCTTGTTAGATGTCATTACCGAGGCCTTTTTGGTAGCCTAGCGCTCAGCTCAACTGAAAAGCGCTGTAGCATGTCAACCATGGTTGGAGGGATTGATCTTTATGCAGCTCCAATGCAATCATTAACCTGATGCCTGCAGTACCTGTTCCAGTCCCAATGTTCCCTGCAAAAATAGAAAAGGGAACATTTAGCTTTGTGTCTCTTGAGTTTCTGTCTTGTTCCCTCTCCCTTCCTCCACTTGTTCTACCCCTCCCATCCCATAACAGCTCTCCTCTCTGTCCTTCTCCATCCTTCCGGTTCCCCTCCCCCTCTAGGCTGTTCATTGATGGGACAGGTTAGCTTTCTTTTTCCCGATCCTCACCTTTCTGTGGTTCACATTTCTGTCTAGATTTTCAGTCATATGCAGCTGCTTCCTAAAACTTTACTATTTGACATGTGTCTCTTCATAAGTTTACATATGGCTTAGCTCGTTGGCAGTGCAAAAACAAACAAAAAACAAAATCATCGTTAGTTGTGCACATGAACAGGAATACCCTGCTTTGGTATATCAAAGTTAAGTTGCCTCCATTGAAAATTTTACATCAAAGCAATGATTGTTTAGAAAAAAGGGCATTGTGTGTGACTTTGCTGATGTGGCTTTTTTGATGACGTTTTAATTGTGGAAGTTGCTGTCGGCCAAGGTTTTTGGGGTCAAACAATAATGTGTTTGCTTTACAGGTTTTCACCCGTATCTTTTGAGTCTTGTTTAACCACAAATAGAAGAAGAATCATATTCTGTCTTATCCCCTCCATCTTCCACAACTGATGTCCAGTCAGCTGATTTATCTTCACTTTTTGTGCAAAGCTCCTTAAATAATCTGCTTTAGAGAGAATCTTTTTCCTTAAATAATTTTCCTTTGACTCATAAATTTGTTCTTTATCAGTACAAGTCTTTGTGTATGTAGACAAATATTATTCTTTAGTATATTATCATTAGTGCAATGAATGCCATTACAACAAATAGGCTGGTTTGAGGGTAAATGATTGCGGTATGTACCTGCGCCTCTGAGCAAGGATAAATGAGGAGGCAAGGACAAAATGTGCATTTGTGTGGATGTGCATGTGAGACTGTGTACACGCATGAGACAGGGAGGCTGGTTTAGTATGCTTTTGTACTTTAAATCATGTGGATGCAACATGCGGCATCAGTTCTGACATTTCTGTCGGCCAATGAGGGGCGAACTTGGCTGCCTGCATCACCGATGTGTCGACCTGTAGCAGGGGACCGGAGGCGGGGCTGGCGGAGACATTTAGTTTGACATTGTAAATAAGCAGAAAGCAGTTGTCAGAGAGCAGCCTGTGAAGCGTTTCTCATCCGACCAGCAGCTGGAGGGACGGAGACCACCAGGGAACCAACGATGCCAAGGCAAGCAACCGTGATCACACCCTCACACGCTCTCTGAGGAGTTTTCCGCAACTTTATTTGCTGTTTTTTCGCCGTCGCTCAGCTGCACTCGCTCTTCCTCTTTTCTTTTCCCTGACCCCTATCCTGCAGCTCAAGGTAACTTAGAGCAGGAAGTTGGCTGTCAGTGAACGGGGGTTGGGCAGAGGAAAGAAGTGGAGAGGGCGGGGGGGTGGAGGTACGTGTCAGAGCTGATGGGTACATGCACCGACCAATGGCGTGTGAGCACCCAACCCTCGCATTGGCTGCTTTTGCCAGACCGAGGTGGGAGCTGGGTTAGAGGCGGGGCTTGAGTGTCATGTAGCATGCTAGATTGATTACGCTTGAATGTTAAAGGGGAAGGAGGCTGGAGATTTTTGCCTGTGTGTCAGAAGTGCCGCTCTACTGTTTGCGTGCCGCCGTGCCGCTTTTCTGTCTTCTTTTCATCCTTTTTCTGGACCGAGCCGGTGGTCAGCTCAAAGACTAGCCCAGGGGTCACTGCCCAAAGTGAGGGAGAAAGGTTAAAAAGAACAAAGACAGAGGAAAAACCGAGGTGGTCATCAAGTTGAGGGGACTTGGTAAGAAGAGAATTAGTAGAGATGTTTAGAAAGACCTTGGGGACTGCTGAAGGAGACGGAGCAATGTGTAAAAGAAAAGGGGGAGGGGTAGAAGACACAGGGGGGTTCTTGCTCCTTACTCTGTGTCCGGGTTTAGAGCTTTTCAAAGCTGTCCCGTGGAGCCAGAGTGCCTTTTGTCTGCTGATAGGATCAGGGAGCTGCAGGAAGTGGAGGAGCAAGAGAGAGTTTTTCTGTCAACCTCTGTGCTCGGTGCTGCTACCCTCAAGGAGACTTTAGCAGGGCTGTCTGTTTCCATCTCTTCTGCTGCACTCCAACAGGCCAGACTGTTCACCATGAAGGACACGGGGGTAAGTCTTACAGGTTAACATGCTCACAGAGGGAGATCTGTTAGCTGAAGTTGCTTCAAGTTTCTGAGTAAAATTCTTTATCTCATGTCACTTTAGGCTGTGTCTCCATCACTCTGCAGGGAAGAGAGTGTGTCTGTCCTTTCCAGCTGTCCTCGGTCCCCCCCACCCCCTCCCTTTCCTGATTTCCTAGATTAGTATTATGGTTCTCATCCATGTCCTTCATCCGTCACTTTGCTGCACCACTGATGATTTTCCTAAATTATCTCTGGTTAAAGTCATTTAACTCATTTTAATGATGTAAAGTGAAATCTTGTCATCTTTGCATGTCACTTGCTTTGACTTTGGGCCACTGTGTACACAAACATTGCACTTTGTGTCCTGATATTGACTGAATGGAAGAGTGCTGATGCCAAAATTGGACTTAGTGCTCAGATGGACTTCACTGTCTTATTGGCGCAGATATTGAGGGTGCCCCTTTAGGTGCTGCTTTGCTTTTTCACTCTGACCTTCTGGTTAACTTGTTATTGCCTGTCTGTGCTGCTGCAACGAAGGCATTTCTGAGGAGAGGAGATTTCCTTTAAATTAGAGATGCTCTGGCTGTTCTGAACTGAAATCTGGTCAAAGTTTTGAATCAAAATTAGGGAATTTTTTGATTATTCCCAATTTGCGTATCAAATTGCCCTGACCTTTTATGTTTTATCAGAATTTTTTTTTTTTTTTTTTAATTAAACTCAAAAAAGTGCATCAGATCATGCTGTTGAGTTCGTGGTTTATTTTGGGGGAAATTCAGATTTTTCGGCGTTTTTCATCTGCCGATCACCAATCAGGAAATCATCTGATTCTAATATCTTACCAGTTGTTTGGTAAAACTCTATTTTAGATGGAAACCTCTGTGTTGTTGTCACATTGTGAGAGGTCCCCAAGGGTGGAGGTGCAGCTGGTTCCAGTGACCTCAGGACCCCCCCAGGCCCCCCTTCCTAACAGTGCCAGACACACAGATGGGACAGACTGTCAGCTTGTCAGCTTCAGGGGCAAAGCAGGCTAATAGTTTGATCTGATCCTTTCTGATGGAGTCTTCGGAGGATGCGTCTTCTCTCACTTGCCTCTGATTCCCGGATTCAAAGTTTCCATTGGTGCCTTTGACAAAACAGAGTCCTGTCGGGGGAAGCGAGAGATTGAAAGAGGGAGACTAAAAATAACTCTTAAGTTGGAGCCCTTGTTGCCAAATCCCAGGGTTGGCTGCTGTCTGAATGAGATTTGAATATCATTTGTAGCTCCACACTAAACTACAGGCCTACAGAAAGTTGAAAAAACCCAAACAAACCTCGTTAATGAAACGGCCTTCATCTTATCGTTAAGATGGTCCCGGCCACTGCACCCTTTACTCTTTTGCCCTTGCCTCGTCCATGTATACACTGTCACTAAAGACGGTGTGTGGGTTTGTTGCATGCAGGTGCTTTAAGCCCTGCCTTCTTTGATGCCAGAGACCAGGCCTAGCATTGGCTGAAGGTCACTGGAATGTGAGACGGACTCCTGCAGTATCTCTGTCTGCAAACGAGAGGTAGACATGTGGCGAAAGATGAGAAGAAGTGAAATTAAAAGAGAAATGCCAAACGCAGCTAATGCGTGTGGTATGCTATGTTTTCATTAAGCTTCTTAGAAAGTGGAAAGCCTGAACTGCTGGGGTCACTAAGCTACTGCAGCGAAAGTTGGAAAAACCTGTCCTTTTTTCAACCCCCCCAGCCCCCACCCCTCCCTTCCTCTTCTCCATTTCATCTCCCTTTTCTTCCTCCTCCCTCTCTGGTTTCTCTCGCTCCTCTGTTGAATGACCTTGGGAGATCACTGACTAGCACTTCCTGGAGTTCGCGTGAAGCAGAACCAAGGGCAAAGTTTGCAGGGCTGTTCGGTCAGCTAGTTTGATCTGGACGGGTCGAAGGGATCAGGTTGATGGACAGTGAACGGGTTCATCATTAATACGCTAACTCCTCTTTCTTTGTAATCTACAAACATTTGCACCAATATATGGGGGGAAGGAACACGTCCGAGTTGTTAATCTGTAATTCCTGGCTGGAATCTTTTTTTTTTTTTTTTTTTTTTTTTTTTTTTTTTGTTGTTGTTTTTGACTGGGTAGATTATTTACCCTGCAGGCTGTACCCATGCCAGTTTGCTTCTGTGAGCTGTTTGTGATGGGGGTTGGAGGGGTGCATAAGTGTAAGCGCTTTGATAGTTCAGTTTGCGTGTACAACCCTCCTTTATTCAGAGCTATGCTTCAAAATAAATGTCAGTGTGACACTTGAGATTTAGTGTTTCATTCATCAGAATAAAACTGTCTTCTAAAATATTAGGTGATTTCTCAGCTAAACAGTGAGATAAAACACAGTTGTATTTGTCTCTGTTTAGGAAGCTACTTAAAACTTCCATCTTTTTATAAAACTTCCTATAAAACTGTCTAGTCTGCATCAGTTTGTTGGGATTTGACCTCTTGCTCAAGACGTGTCAGCGGAGCAGTAATCCTGCAGGAGGCGGCGTCACATTAGAGAGAAACTGTCTTTCAAGTGATTTAATCATTTACAGTGAAATGGCAGCGCTCTGTTAATATGGCTGCTTTATACTTGCTCTTTGATTACTTGTGTTTGATCGCTTTACTTTCCAAGAAGATAAACTGTCCAGAGTGTTACTTTGAGAGAATTTAAACATGTTAGAGATGCACCAGTCAATCTGATGGCTCAGGAATTGACAGGTCAAAGACTAAAAAATAGCAAAAAAAAAAAAAAAAAAAAAAAAAAAAAAGGTCTATAAATGCATCATCCAAATTGTTTTGAATTGAGTAATCCATAACAAGTTGGATGTATCAGTTATATATTTTGCTTAAAAAACAGGGATTATCTTGTAATTGGTTTATTAATTGGTTTAATAATTCTAACCTCAAGAGTTTCAAAACCATAGACTGCAGATTTCTCCTTATCATTGTATGTTAAACAAAGATTAAGCCTATATGGAGGCCGCGACTTTATCTTTAGGCCGGCCTCCTTGTTGTTTGTTATCATGCAGCAAGGAGAAGTTAAATGCAGAACATTCTACCTAACAGGGAAAATTAAATACTTTGTACAGATAAATTATTGTCTTCAAAATAATAAAATGTTGTAGAATTTAATGTTTTCTCTGCCTAACCAAGAGTCTTATGAGGTTTATTAGACAGGTCTTAAAGTCTCATCTAATGCGGTGAGATGTGAGATTTGATGTGAGTCAACGCTGCTTCAATGAGCGGCCTCTTAAAGTGACATTCCAGAAGGCGAGAGTAAAAAGTGAGATGAGGATGAGGTGGAAAGAGAAGAGATGCAGGTATTGGGGCTGGAAGAGCAACACAGGCGCTGATTCAGCTGCTGCAAGCAGAGCAGCATTGACTTTCTCTGAGAGGATGGAGGAGGGTGATCAGGTGAAAGAAAATAAGACGGAAGAAGCGAGGAACACTTAGCTGCGGGCCGAGGCGCACCAGAGAAGAAACAGGAGTAGAGATCTGAAAGACACGAAGGAGGAAGAACAAGTTGCTGCGTTGGGCAGAGTTTGTTATGGCACAAACGTTTCTCACTCAAAAACTCAGACCCAGAGCTGTGTTTTTCAGGAAACCAAACACCGTCATTTTTCTCTCCCTGTGACCTGCGGAAGGACAGCAGCACTGCAGGGAAGAGTTCAGCATTTTCTGTCCTAATATAGCATATAGTAGCAGCCTAGAACAAAGCAGTGCAGATGAGTTTGTCTGTACGGTCCCAGCACAGTGGAATAATGCACTCTTCTGGAGTGAAAAGTTTAAAATAAGTTAAATGTTCTGAAATCTGTTTCTATTTTTCAGTTGCAGCATGAATAAGCTTTATGATTTCTGTAATACAAGCTTCCATCTACTGGAGATTCATCAATCAATCAGTCAGATTGCGTCATAGACTCTAATCTATCTGTCTTTTTTCATTATTCATGAAAATTAGAGCTGCATGACATGTAATTGCGAGACTATTGCTGAATAGTGCAATAATGATGTTTGTTAAGATTAACTTACATTTTTGTTCTTGTACTTCATCATCTTAACCTTTTTAGCGTCTCAGCTTCTGAAAATGTACATGGGAAAAACACATAAGGGACAGGAATTGATCCAGGGACAGCTGCGTCAAGAACTATAGCTTCCATATAGGGTGTGAGCCACACAAAACCCCTATACGTATTTTCACTTTTATGTGTTTAAAGTCCTTTAAAAAATGGAACCAGTGCCCCAGACATTCAGTAAACTCATAAATCTGTATTTGCCAGGAAAAATCTGATTGCTTCACCCCAACGTTGAAAAAACCCCTCTAATTTAAAGTGCTAATCGGAGGAAATAAAATAACACCTTCATTTTTGTTCTTTTTGTGGCTGTTTGCATTAACCTCTGACCTGTTTGTGTCTACTTGTTTGACACACTGACAGGCTCACACGCAAACTTTCCATTGATGCAAAACATTTGAAAATAACATTAATAATAGTGCGTCGTTCCTGCAGTAAACTAACTAGAAAAGCTAAATGCTAAAAGGGCATGTTGATACTTAGCTCTGCTCCTCTCTTTCTCTCACGTTTTAGCCTGCCTCTCGTCACACTTGCTTTCTTCTCTCTTCTCACATGTTGACTTGTCTTCTTCGCCCTCCTGCCACTGTGGTTAGCGTGTGGTTGTATATTTACATTGAAGGTTATAGAGTTAGAGAAAGGTGGGGGCTGCTTCTAAGTGCTTTTTAGTTCTTTTTCTACTCTTCTAAGTTTTTAAAAGAGAACTATATGCAGATTAAGTGCCTAAGAGAACAGAAAAGTGAGCTGGTAAGACATGTTTAGTTGCACGGTGTTATCATCGTTAGCAGCCTGATGGTTGTCTTTAACATTAAACAAATGGCCTAATTATTGTTCCTTATCAGGCTACCAGCTGGAGAAAGCCACACAAGCTGACAGACTGTACATGTGCAGAAACACAAGAATGTGTTGTTTACCATTATCACAAGACCAAGTGCTGATACAGGCGGTGCCAGGAACTGAAAGCGTGTGAAAGAACCTTTGGAAGTCAGTCAGTTCACCTGTTGTGAGCGTGATGGCAAAATAAAACTACAATTCCCATTAGTCATCCTTGTCCCGTGGAATGCTGGGATTGTTCCGGAGACTGCGGGTCTTCAATCAACCTTGAAATGCAACTGGACACTAGCGCGTCAGCGAGGGAAGGGGAGACACTGTCAAGGTCAATCACTGGCCTGGCATGCATAGCTTCAAGCGGCCCGATTGATTTATATGAACCCTCCCCCTCCTCACCCACCATTCTGTCTTATTGATTTAGGCTACTGTCTGTTGAAAAACTGAATGACAGAGCAGGATGCGGCAATGACTCTTCTGTATTATTCAGTAACCTGTACAACTGCCAGAGAGACTCATCTTTCCTGTCAGAAATCAACCAGCTAAAGGGCCCACGTTTTCAATCAGTGATATATTAGTGTAAAATATTTACAGCTGTTCTTAGGTAAGCATGAAGAAAGAAGCTGATGCAGAACTAGGGTCACTGAGTGTTTGAAAGGGTGTAATTTGTATCGTATCCTGTTTGCTGGACCAGGAATAGAGCCACTCATGCTCGTTGGCCAGCACTAAAAATGTTTTGTTGCGAGCCTGTGTCAAGCCAAATTTAGTAAGTTCTCTAACACTGCATTCACCAGCACTGACGATATTGGAGATAATTTTAAACATGTTGTTTATTTAAATAGATGCCCGGCTAATTTCTTTAGCCCAGATAATCACATTTTATAGTTTTTGTGAGTAGAATCAGACCGTCTGCTGCAGTACTGGTAGTCCAAGCTGGTAACGAGGTAAACAGTCAAAGCAGACCAGTCTGAAAAGCGCAGACATTCAGCTAAATGTTAACTTTGCATTACAAAATCTCTCTGATGGCTTTAAAAAGTCTTCTAAATTTAATAATCACCACTTCAAGCCTTTAACACTCTTAAAAATGTCCAAGTTTGCGTAACTTGTAATTTCATTAAGTGCCATTTCAGATTTGTGAATTCATGCATTCATTGCTTTTTCTATGTTAATATAATGAATTATTTTCTGCTGAAACTGGTGTTCTGTATGTTTAGTTAAGTACTTGTTACATAATCCACTACTTGTTCATGAGAACTTGTACATTTAACAGGCTTTGACTTGAAAACCGGCACTTCAGGGGTTGGCTAAAACCTGCTGCAAGTAACTATTGTAAGCCTTACTGTGTATTGTAGGAGGGCGTTGATGTTGCTTAACCAACGTGTAAAAGCACAGGACTTCTTCTAAAAAACATCAACTTAAGTTGGCAGTTATATTTATTAATTTAACTTATAAAGCTATTAAGTTCACTTATTTTTTGTAATTTGTTTATTTCTTTAATTCAACATATTAAATTTAACTTACTGATACTTGCAAAAACCTACGCTAGCCTCGAAGCAGCTGGAGGCAGGAGATGGCGCTCTTGTTTCTTTCTGCAAAAAGTAAGGACAAAAACCTCTTCAAAACGCTCCCCTGCAAAGTTTTAAACGCCAAAATCCTGCTGTGGTTAAGATTTGTTGATCTTTGATGGTTTAAATATCTCTGCATTCGTCTGTCAAATAACCCAAAGTTACCACGATAATCCTAAAACTAGTAAATGTTTTATTCCCACTAGATGAAAGCTAAAGGAAAAGGAGGAAAATAACAGTTGCAGTAGTTCAGCACAGTAGTGAACAGATTGTGCCTCGTAGTAACTACCACGATCTCTCTGCTTCGGTAGATTGTTGATATGTTGTGATCTTTCACGATCTAATATCGTTATATCACCCACCCCGAGTGCAGGCTTTCCTTTGTTGCGTCATGTCCCCCTGTCTCTCTCGATTTGTCCTGCTTTCTGTCCCATTTGACCCACAACGCTTGCTTGCACAGCATTTCATCTGTGGTCCTGTCTGTCGCTCATCTCTCTTAGTTAAAGCTGCTGGGAATTTCTCTTTAATGCTGGATTAATACTGAACTTGACAAGATGCTTTCCCGCTCTTATAAACTCTAAAATACCTCCTTGTCTCTCCTAAATACCTCCATGCTTGTCTCTTCATTTCCATAAGCCTTTCTCTCCCCCCTCAGCCGAGTCTTTTCATAAAGTTAAAGAGAAAAGGGAGAGTGTCTCTGTTCAACGCACTCTAAGCTCTACATGCTCAGACAGGCTGGCCAGTATTCCCAAACCAGATTCCTGGCATGCCATAGTAACCTGCTGGATCCTCTTTCAAACTGGCTGACCTCTTATCAAGACTTTCTTTATGCGAGAGTCTGAATCATGAATTTCTGGTATCAGGATTTGTTTAAACTGCTCCTTTTTGTCATGAAGAGGTTTTTCTATCCCCCAAACACTCTTACATCAGAGGTTTAGCGTCATCCCTGTTGCTGAGGTCACAAGCTGCATTTAATTGCACATGAAATGTTTGTGTTTGTTGAAGAGCTTCAGCTGAGTGGTGAAGTTGAAAGAGCTGCTGACAGTCCGGGAGCACGCAGCTGCTCTGGTTGTGTTTTTCTTTATCATCTATCATGTCAACATCTTAAAACCACAAGAATGGAAGCCTGTTGCGGCTCTCTTTTGATTTCAGTCTATTGTAATTACAGGTTGTAGTAAGATATGATGTGCTGACAAAGTCTGAGAGCTCTTGGCAGCTCAGGCCTGGTTTGGAGTGACATATCTTGTGCTCTGTCATCACCTTTTTTCCTTTTTTTAAAAAAAAAAAAAAATATTGTTTGCATTTCTTTTCTCCAATGATGATTTGCTCACATCAGTCTCATCATCCGTCTATTCAGCCAAGTTGAAGATGTCAGGCGATGCGTTTGGAGCTGGACCCTGCGATGCCCAGCAGACCCTGCAGTCCTTTTGGCCTCGAGTCATGGAGGAGATCAGGAACCTGACCATAGTATGTTAAAACCGCTTACGGATTTGCACATGGTCAGCCATTTCTAAGATGTGTAATAACCAAGTAATTATCTGTCCTTTTCAGAAGGATTTCCGTGTGCAGGAGCTGCCCTTGGCTCGAATCAAGAAAATCATGAAGCTGGATGAGGATGTCAAGGTAACAGGAAAACCTAAATGATGAGCTGTTTTGAGGAAATGACTGTAATTTGCAGGAGTTTGTTACAGTTATTGGACTTTGAAGTGATTATTTCAGCCAAAGAATGGGTGAAATTCTAATATCTGACATGTAAATGCTATTATAACCCTTTTAAAAACATGGCATTAAGTATCTAAGTTAAGTTTATTTATGTCGCATTTTTCACAGATAAAGACAAACAGCTCTGCAGCAACACAAAGCATGAAACAGAATAAAATTACTAATATATAGATGAGTAAAAATATTATGTACAAAATTAACATTTCTATAAACATTCCCAGTTATGATTTTAGCATGTTGTGAGCATTATTATTAACTAGAAACAGAAAATACATTCATTAACCCCGCCCACCAGTTCATTAAATGTAAAATATGTTGTTGATTGTATTTGCATGATCTACCAAACCATCTGGGTTCATCGTACCATCCAACCTCCTTACTGTTTGCCATTAGGACAGGTCCTCCATAAGCTTAAAAAGCCTCCCAGGCAATGTTGGATTATAACAAATTGATTACAGTTACAGCAAATTGTTTTGAATGAGATCAAATGCAATCATCCCTAGGGTTAAAACAATCCATTCAAATTAAGCTATAGGACATTTGGACCAAACAACCCTCAGGGGGGTCTCTATGGGTGTGTATGTTAACCACAGAAGGACATATATTAAAGGACAGTTTTTCTGGTTGCATTGCTACCACAGATGGAAACCCTGAAGTGACTTGATAAATTTCTAGAAGATGGGCCCATCACATTGTAACCTCAGAATTACTTCTTCTTTTCTTCCATCAACTCTGATTGGTGATGAAATACTAGATAAATTAGATTTTTCTTCTCCTATTCATCAAATCCATCAAACTCTCATCATTTTCAACCCATAGACTTAGCGACCAAATCAGAAATCCATTTTGGTCAATGCATCTCCAATATAGAGCTGAGCTGCCTTGTCGGTCTGTTCTCCTGTATTAGCAGCCATGGCTATGATATATATATATATATATATATATATTTTTTTTTTCCCTCCCCACAGCTGTGCATTCAGGGATGTCAGGGCTTGAATACAACATGACCAACTGGTGTTGAAAGTGTTAGACTGACCTGCTGTGTGCAGCGCTTTCATTATGCATTCCTGGTGACCGGAACTGCACAATATAATCAAATTACAGTAATCATCACTATATCAGTGTGTCTAATATTGCAATCATAAAGGACTGCATGGGTGCAATATTTGGTTGGAGGATATATTCCAAGTGTAACACATTCACTCTCTGCATATCGATAATATATTTAGCTAGTTAAATGGACCTCATGTATATTTCAGTGACTGTGATACTAAAGCTCATAGAGGATGGTGAAGACATTTCACTATGGGAAAGGAAGTAAAGAAACACAAATTTAGGTAATCATGTTCAGTATCCTGGTTGCAGTTTTCAGCAATGCTATGGCAGTTGTTTATTTTCCTAATATGGTGCAGCCCTACTGATGACTCATTCATTGACAGCTGGAGGTAGACGCAGCCTCCCGTGACCCTGCAGGGATTAAGCAGATATAGAAGATGGATGGATGAATTAAAGTCTCTATAAACAATGCAATATAAAACGGGCAAACTTCATTAAGTGACTAAAAAAGTTTGTACAGTCCACTAATCTTGATACTGTTAGCCCGTTTCTCAGATCTGCTTAGGTTGTCTCTGACATTATACATGGATATGGTGGACATAGTCCCTTATGGACCTTAATTATCTCCTGACATCCTCAGTTGTTTTCAGTCATGGCTCATGAAAGTATGATTATTTTGCTCCCATAACAAAAGGTTTGGTCTCCTGCAGAAAGCTTAGAAAACATGCGTGTGCTCTAAATGTGCCGTGTCAAGAGTGCCATCCTATCCTCTTAGTAAAGCAGGAGCTTAAAGCAGTAAAGAGATCAGCAGATCACTAACATATCTGGGAGAGATCCTTCTGTCTGTTCTGACACAGCAGCTTTTATTGCATTTATTCAGGGCATGTGTTTAATATAGCGCATGATGTACACTAAGACTACACGTTAATGTCCATTAGAGTTTGATTTTACAGACTTGCTCAAATGAAATGCAATATTATTAAAATAAGAAGCAATCTGTTAGAAAATATCTCACAGCTTAAATGAGCGTACATAGGTTGTAAAAGTTGTTCTCCTTTCATTCTGTATATGTATTATATTGTAATATAACTAGTATGCATGTAATAGTTTTCATTGTCTGTGAATCTGATATTTCCGCCTTAACGTGGGGTTATCCATGTTACTGTGTACAGGCATGTTTAATCAGGTGTGACACTGTCCTCTCCACAGATGATCAGCGCCGAAGCTCCGGTCCTGTTCGCCAAAGCTGCTCAGATCTTTATCACAGAGCTCACCCTGAGAGCCTGGATCCACACCGAGGACAACAAGAGACGTACACTACAGGTCAGAGGCACATTAGAGTGGCGTGACAGCTGCTTTCCTGTTTTCACTTCCTCTTCCGCTGTGATGTTTGATAACCAGAGCTTTGAAAGTTTTAGTCCCTGGAACCAACTAACCCTTTGACAATTTTAAAAAATAAATTTTTTGTAAGCTTTCATTGCTTAAAGATCTTCTCTGTTTGTCACCTTCTGTTTACTAGGCACCTTTGTCTGTGTCTCTGTAATAAGCTACTTACCAATTCCCTCTTAAAGACTATGTCTCTGTTTAGTTCTTTCTTCCTCCATTGATTTTTTTTTTTTTTTTTTTTTTTTTTTTTTTTTTTTTTTTTTTTTTTTTTTTTTAAAGTACAGAGATGGCAACCCATTGTTCCTGGCCTGCTTTATGAAAGCTTAAGAACATAAATACAAGAGAAAAAAGGAAGTAGAGTACATATGACAGTGCTGATAAAATCATCCTGGAGCTTCTCATCTAGTTCTCAAGAAGGGAAACTTATAAATCATATGGAAGCCCTGAACTCCAATATATTTATTTATGTACTACTTATAGATTAGTCAGTGGAAGCATGGTAGCGGCAACATCATGCTGTGGGGATTCTGTTCCGCAGCAGGGACATGGAGGCTCATCTGATTCTATGGGAATATGGATAGAGATGAATATAGAAAAATCCTGGAAGAAAACCTGTCATAGGCTGTGAAATACATCATACTGGGATGGAGGTCCTTCTTCCAGCAGCAGCAACATTAAATATAAAACCAAACTAACAATGGAATGGTATTAGATCAAAGCATATTTATGTGTTAGACTAGCCAAGTCCAAACCTAAATCTAACCTGAAAATTGATGTTTCCAAGCAATCTCTATCTATTCTCCAAGCTTGAGGTGTTTTGGTAAAAAGGTGACAAACATTTTAGTCTCTAGATGTGGAAAGGTGATAAATACAGACCCACAAAACGCCTGTAGCTGCAAATACAGTGAAAGGGATACGGTGAATATAAATGGACACCACTCTTTTGAGATTTTTTTTTTTTTGGTAACATTTTTGAAACCCATGCACTAAATGTCTTCCACTTCACAAATGTGCACTATACTGTGTTGGCCTATTACATGAACCCCAATAAAACACATTTAAAGTTGTAGTTGTAATGTAACAAAATGGGAAAAAGTTCAAAGGTTATCAAAACCTCTTGAACTTTTTCAAGTGGGTTACCATCTTTGTCTTTATAGGTCTGCACAGTTTACTTTTAATTGAACCCTCCCTAAAAACAATCTAATCCACTGTGACTATATACATGTCAGTACAATTTTATGAGACTATGAGACTTCAGCTGGTTCGTACTCTTGAATCTGTTATTGTTCTTTGGCTTAACTGAGGAAAAGGCAGTGTCCTCCATTTATTCACACATATGCAGATTCCTGGTGTGTGGAGAGGCCACGCCAACTGGGTCACCATAACAACACTCATCAATAGAGCAAGTGTAGATGTGACCTGATGTTACCAGATATTAATCAAGGTACTATAAATAGCCTGCATTACAAGGAAGGCCACAATGGGGGGGTCCTGACAGCCAATATCCTGTGGAAAATTCCACAGAGATAACGCACCGCTGTGGATGCAGGAAAGGGTATAGAAGCAGAGCATGTGCCCAGGAGGAAAATGTCATTCCTGTTCTTTCCCACTTATCTCGGACACATTTCTGGCAGGGGTGTTACAGTGACTGGTTGGCCTTTAGTCACTAAAAGTCGAACGTTCATCTCACTAATCTGGGTTAACAGTAGTCATACATTTGTTTTTAATCTATTCTAATGTGCAACAATGACGACCAACACTTACTAACTGTAGCTTTAACAAGCAATTTTCTGTCCTAGGTTTTACAAATTAATAATGTACCAATAATATAAATTAAATAATTTGCATTTGAGCTTATGGTTATACTTCTTTTACCTCTGTTAATAAGGCAAACGGCCATTTCACTGCTGCTGAAAAGTGTAACCTGTTATTTTGGGAGTGATGAACTTTGACCATGAGGCATGTTTATATATAGGAGTTGCATACATAGATTTAGGATAATTAAGTGTGACCTTCTGTGTCTCTTGTTTTTACAGAGGAATGACATTGCTATGGCGATAACAAAGTTTGACCAGTTTGACTTCCTTATTGACATCGTGCCCCGGGATGACCTAAAGCCCCCTAAACGGCAGGTAGGAACACAAACCCTGCTTGAAGTGTTATTGCTGCTCCATAATCACAGGGAAAATATTGTTTTTGTTGTTTGTTTGTTGTTTTTTTTTTAAACAACACATTGAGTTGTCACACAGCAGTGTGCGCTTTTAAGGTTCTTTTATTAATCTTTGAATAAGTGATTTTTCTCACACTGCTTAAGAACAACACCCATGTTTTTTTAAAAAAAAATTGTAGAAGGATTTAGAAAATGTCAACTTTATATTTTAGTCTTTCTAAAAAAAACACACAGCAAGTTACTTTTTGTGTTGTAGATCAGTTTGCACCAAGTCCGGTAAATGCTGCTACAACCAATTAATTTCCCTTTCTCTTAATTAAAAGTAGAGACAATAAGAATAAACACGTCTTAACGTTGAACAAAAGGTGACATCTAAGTACATCTTCTAAAGAGTAGAGATGCAGGGATTCATAATGTATGGCTGATTTCCAATCTAGAGTTTTTGTAAAGCTTTGATCTTCCAGTACAGATTTGAACAATTTCTGATTTATCTTTAAGAACTATAATGGTGGAAGATAACCACATTTAAAAGTATTTCACCAAAAGCAGTCAATATTTCTACACGTAGGTGACTTTACACTGTGTGTGAGACCATTTGCTGTAAAACAGAGCTTTACTTTTTTGAAACAAAAACAAAATGATTGCCAAGTTGATGACATTTAAAGCTTTCTTTATCATGTTGTATGATGATTAGCTTAGTGAGTGCAGCTTGCGTTACTAAGACAGTGTTTTCTCCAGAGAAATCGGAACCAGCTCTCTTTTTGTAAACTTTAGCATCCTGAGAACTGTAGTCTATATTGGGAAGGCATTGTTTTCTGAAGACTGAACAAAACTGAACTTCTTGCACTTAGAAAATATTTGCCATTTATTGCTGAATTATGAACTGTTCTTTACAATATTGATATCATATGTTATGAAGCCTTACTGCTGAATATTTCCAAATTCAGCATCCATCTACTGACAGTCTCACCTTCTCTTGTAGCCTGAATGAACTGCAGACATTTCTCAACATGTCATATAAAATATGCAAGTTCCTCTTAAGAAGTGTTGCAGCTTTCGTGCTTTCTCTGACATCATTTTAAAAGCAAAAATAGCTACAGTTTAGACGAAAATTATTCATACCCCTTGTGGATTTTAATTTAGATGATTTTCATTCAGAGAACTGTTTCCACTGGTATTTTGACGATTTATCTTTGTGCTCCAAATCTCTGAGGTCGGACAGCCTCCTTGCCATCACCCCAGCCCAGATTGGAGTCAAGACTCTGATGGAGCTTCTTCAAAATGTTAATATTTTTTTCCATTCAGAAGAAAGATGGTGGTAAAATAAAAGATTACTTGAAACCTAAATCTCACAGGGGTATGAATAATTTAAAGATTAGCTGTAACTTTGAGTCTTCTTCCCTCTAAGACCTGGTAGCTCTTAACTTTGGTGCTCACTGATGGGGGGGAGAAAGACCTGACTGTTGAGCTAGTCAGTGGTGAGGCCCGGTAAATGTGAAATTGTCCGATTCCAACCATCAGATGGTTTTCTTGGTGCATCCAAACTGAGGACATAACACAGTAATAATTAGAGCAAACAGTAGTAACAGTATAGGTAGCAGTGTAAGAGATTATCGACTTCATAAACGGGCAGAAAAGTGTGGAAATGTGGGATGTCTGTTATTTTCTCCCTGCTATTTTTATTAAGCTGATTAAAGATATGATGGTAATACACCAAGATCTCAATTGTGTCAAATATGTTTGATTATGCAATCAAGCATAAACCGGATCCACCTGCTCCTTACACGTTCAGGTTTTCACATCTAGATGAGCCCGTCACTTCAGCGGCCATCTCACCTTTTTCTGTGTTGGCACCACGGTGCTGTAAACATCCTTGACTGGAAGCTGGGGTTTTGACAGCGAGGGCTTTCAGTCGGATGTTTGCAGCTTCTTATTGCCACAAACTGCCAACACTAACTCCAGAAATAAAACTAATTCCTACTCCTGAGTGGTTAATAGCAGTGTTAAATATTGCAAAAATCTGTTTGCTACCAGGATCATTTCAGTGTATATAACAGGATCTAAAGACATGTAATGCTGGAGCAGGCAAATTATGGTCTGTATATCAAGCTAGTGTGCCAGATGGAAAAGTGAGATATTTAAATTTGTTGTCAAGTGGACTGTCTCCAGGCTTGTAAACATCCTACACTCTCAGCTGTGTTGTCATGGAGCTGGGAGAGGGGTGTTTACACTTCTGGGGGTGGAGGAACATCATCCTGATGCAGCCCTGCTCGTTACTCACTTATGAAACAGGGCGGTACAGGTCAGTTTTTATTAATTATTGATAACTGTAATAATAGTTTCAAGCCACCATGCGGGCAAGAACCTAACCTGCTGAGTGGTGCTGAATAAACTGAATGCCAGCAAACTCTGATGCTACGTTTCTGTGGCTTTAACAGGAAGAGGGCAGAGAGGGTGGACGCTTCTTGATGTTTCATTAATTCTATTATTAGTAATGATTCCATAAGGAACATAATAAAGTGAAGTATATTCATCAAGTGGGTCTCCAAACTACTAAAGTATATTACCCAGTTTAGTGCCTGCAGATTACGTTACTCCTCCCCAGCCACATCCCATCAGTTATTTATCAGCTCTGCTCCACTCTAGCATTACACTTGCAAAAATAATTCATGGCGATGTAGTGGACTGATTCAATACGTGTGTGTGTGTGTGTGTGTTTGTGTGACACTTACAGGAGGAAATGCGTCAATCAGTAGCTCCTGCAGAGCCGGTGCAGTACTACTTCACCTTGGCCCAACAGCCTGGAGCTGTGCAGGTGCAAGGCACGCAGCAGGGTCAGCAAGCTGGTGCACAGACCGCCACGACCATCCAGCCCGGACAGATTATAATCACTCAGCCGCAGCAAGGACAGGTACATTCAAGTCCATGTCTTAAGAGCTTTGTGCAGGATTTGTTACACATTACTCTACGTATTAGAAAGTCATCCAACAGTATGAGTGGCTTTTGTCTAAAACCATGTACAGTTCTTTGCAAAAGTGTTCATAACTTGAACTTTTCGGACATATTAAAATATTAATGTAATTTATTGGGATTTTAGGTAATAAACCAACTCAAAGTAGAGCATAATGGTTAAGTGAGAGAGACAGGATTTTTGTAAATAAAAATCTGAAAAGTGTTGTGCATTGTATCTTTACTGCTGCAGGTTGTATGAGGTATGTCTCCACCTGCTGTGCACAACTAGAGATTGGACTATTTATACATTTTTCATTGCTAAATATCTCAAAGTCAGTCAGACTGGATAGAGAGGTTTTGTGAACACAATTTTTTTTAAATCTTGCTATAGATTCTCAATTTGATTGGACTTTGACTGGGCCATTCTAACACTAGAATTCACTTTGATCTAAACCAGTTTATTTTAGCTCTGGCTGTATGTTTATGGTCTGTACCCTGCTAGAAGGTGAACCTTTGCCCCAGTCTAAAGTATTTTCCTGCCTCTAACAGATCTTCCTCCAGGATTGTCCTGTATTTAGTGTCATCTATCATCCCATCTACTCTGACCAGCTTCCCTGTCCCTACTGAAGACCTGTATCACCAAAGCATGATACCGCCTCCGCCATGTTTCACAGTGGAAATGGTGTGTTCAGGCTCATGTGCAGTGTTGTTTTCTGAAAAACGTAAAAAACCAACCAAATAGTTCAATTTGGTCTCATCTGAACACCATGACTTGTAGCAAACTCAAAACAAGACTTAAGACTTTATTCAGTTCAATTCTTTAATACTTTATTAATCTTATAGGGAATTAAGATGTTTTAGTTCCTTGTTATCTGAATTTCTTTCTGCCACCTCACCTTAAGGACACATTTGTGCCTACACAACTAATAGTTAGCACTTTTGACTTTTATTTAAGGCTGTCACACCAAAAGGGGGGCTGATTAAATAGTGTAGGTGTAAAGGTTGAAGTGCTATGAATACTCTTGCAAGGTACTGTAAATGTCTTGATATTTAAATGCTTTTTTTCTTCAGTTATTTTGAAGCTGACCTCTCTCCCGAAACAAAATATAACAGCAGAAATACAGAAACACACACCTTCAACTAAATTTCTCTACGGAAAACACTGCATCCTTACTTTACCTAAAAGCCTGCACAGTTGGTGAATAATAAACCATTTCCTAGATCACATAAGGCAGATGTTTTACTATCTCAGTTTTAACCACGTGCGTCACGTTAACAAGTTCTTCATACTTGGATAGTGTAGAAAATCAGCTCAGAGACGTCAAAAACTGTAAGTCGGTGTTTGTTTCTAGTCTCTAAACTGAAAAGATACACAGCCAGTTCCTCACAGGCTATTGGCAAGTATACATTCCTCCTCAGGCTCATGGTGCCCTCGCCACCCGGCAAGATAATTTATCAGTCATCCAGTTGTTTCTCTGTCTAATTATTCATTCCCTTCCCCTTTTTCTGCTTAGTACTCTTTCTCTCTAGTTTGGTCTCTGCATGTCATGTCGCGTTGCTGCTTCATGCTGCTTCAGCAGACTGCCTTTAGCTGAGCTGTCATACAAGTTTAGGCCTTGTGTGATTCACAGACCTGCTACTGCTGCAGTCCCTGGTCACACTTTGATACTCACTCAGTGTAAACTCAGTCGATGGCTGTTAAGTGGGAATGACATTAATCGGTAAACTAGGATAATACAGAGGTTTTTTACTTTGTTTTCTTTCTTTCAAAAAAAAAAAAAAATCTGTGAAGAATCAATGCAAGTGTTTTTTTTTGTTTGTGCCCAATTTTGTTTGAATGTTTTCGCTCCCATTCCTTTTGAAAGCAAAGGTTGTTTAGAGATGCACCAGTCAGAATTTTGTTGTCCAGTTTTTGAAAAACTTTGACCTTATGGCATCTTTCTTAGCTGATTATGAGTTATTTTTTAAAGAAAATGATCTAAGAAAATAAAAGCCTTGTATTTAAATGTTTTCTAGCCACTGTGTGAGAGAGCGGTCACAGCAATAGGCTTTACTGCTTTAAAACGAAGACAATATTTAAAACTTTAGCAACTTACATTGGCATATATTGTGATTAGCATTACTTTCTTTGTTTAATCTCTTGAAAATGTTGACCCTCACCTTCTTAATTCTGACATTTCCTGAAGGGTGCCAACATCTCCAAATCCAGCTGGTAAAGGTTAAAAGCTCAAAAAGGATAAAACAGCAACTTTGTTGCTTTGCTGGAAGTTTTGCTCTCTCTTGCTGGCTGAATGAACCCCAGACTTGCTGTGATTTGTCATGAAAATACAGTTTCATTTTAAACAGTTTCCTACATCTCTGTGCTGTAGTAGACTTCGGTTTTTAGCACCTCACCAATGCTAAAAAATGGCTAACTATGAGGCTTCCACCCCCAAGGAGGAGGCTTAGATGGGAGAACTGATTAGATTCCTTCTTAAAAAAGAACATAACATCTTTGGGAGAACTGTAAAGGAAGACAGTTGTAAAAAGTTATAACTTAGATGAGGAAATACCTTGTCTTGTTTGTTTTCCCATTGTTTGTTTGAAGTCTTTCATTGTTTCTGGAAGAGCCTTGGGTGTAATGCTGAGGATCTACATAGAGGGGGAAACCCATTTCATTTATTCAGTAAAAACTCCTTGAGATTTAAAATGTCTTTCAGGATTGTCCCGAGAAAGACAGACAGCACTATAGATTATGACAAGACAAATTAAAACAATCCAAGCACTTATTTATAATCTGGTTTTACATATAATTAAATTTAAAAAAAAAAAAAAAAAAAAAAAATCTACAACCAGATGCCTCTGCCTCCAAGTCAATATGAAGTCGTCTAAAAATTTTCAGCAAGAACATACCAGGTCATTTTCCAGTCATGAGGTGCAACGTATTTAAATGCTTTTTTTTTTTTTTTTTTTTTTTTTTCTCCAAACTCAACACGGGCTTTGGGTACTGACAACATGGAGGCCTCCTCGGATGGAAAACTGTAACCACCTTGACTTCTGACCTGTATTCAAATTTCAACTCATTTGAGCTTCTATCTCGCTTTCTGTTTTCCCTATCTTACTTTTTAGTCATATATTTATATATATATTTTTTTATCATTTGCTTTTTTTCCCCCAAAATACATCCTAAACATGCCTTAAATGTTGGGTTGATTTTTTTTTTTTTTTTTTTATGCTTGGGGCTTTTATTTCCATTCTAAAACTTTAAACTTTCTTTGCATACACGCCACCCATGCTTACATTTTGTGTGTTGAGTTGCTGCAGTCGCTGCCCCTCTCACTGTGTGTCTTTCTCTCATTTTCTCATTCTGTTCTGTCGGCCATCAGATGTTGCAAGGTGCCACCATGCAGCAGTTACAGCAAGTGCAGGTGCAATCACAAGGCACACCCATCACGGTAAACACACATGCTTTTATATGTGCAATTATCAAACTTTTAGAGACCACTTCTCGAAACCGCCACCCATAAAGTCAGCCTGCTAGGCTGATTGAGGCCTCTAGGTGTGAGCGCAGGATGAGATCAGATGGCTTCTGCAAGACACTGTGACAAGACAAGAGAAAGATAGCACTTCAAAACCGGGGACGTCACTTCATTTTCCTCCTTTCTTTTGCTTAGATTTTTGTTTCTGTTGTATTTTAGGATTTTTGGTGGTTTGCTGCAAGTCGTAATGAATGTGTTTTTTTTTTTTTTTTTTTGTTTCTCTTTCTGTTTGCTCCTTTTCCTTTCACAAGAGCGCGCCGGTCGCCATGCAGGTGGGTGAGGGCCAGCAGGTGCAGATTGTTCAAGCTGCCGCAGCCCAGGGTCAAGCTCAGACAGCTCAAGCTCAGGGCCAAACCATGCAGGTCATGCAGCAGATCATCACCAACACAGGAGAGATTCAGCAAATCCCGGTAAGAGGCTCTACCAACCCGAAAAGGTCAACCAACTACTGAAATGTAGTTGGTTTGAATTTCACAGCTGGAAGTGAAGCATTCTGCATTGTCCAGTGGGGAAATGGAAATGGAATGGAAAATGGCTTTGTCCTTCCTGTGTGAATGACCTTTGTTCTAATCCAAAGTCTGTCTCCCTCTTGTGGCTATTCACTGTAGGTGCAGCTAAATACAGGCCAACTTCAGTACATCCGACTCGCCCAGCCAGTCTCTGGAGCACAGGTGGTGCAGGGACAGATTCAAACTCTGGCAAACACACAGCAGGTAACAAGTCTAGTACAAACAGCTCCATGCATGGTGCTGATCAGAAGATTATATGGCATGTCTTATTATTTTGGGGCCTTTAGTGATGCATTTCAACCATTCTGTTTTGAATGGGTGGTATGATGATGCAAAAATAACTTCAAGAAATGTTAAACACAAGAAATAAGTGCACAAGTTTGAATTTACTTGGCTTTCTTGTATTTAAATAGAATCAGAGTTATGCAGAAAGTCTTAAATATTGCATGAATGAAAAATGCATGACAGTTTGTAGGAGAGTTAAAGATTTAGCTGCATCAATAAAAGTCCAAAATCAATATAACGTCCAGTGCTGAGGATGCGTGTATAAGCCCATTACTGGAACTGTACACATTAAAGATGTATGAATAAAGTGAAGCCAATTATTCTGTGACGTTTTCAGATCACACAGACTGAGGTGCAGCAAGGACAGCAGCAGTTCAACCAGTTCACTGATGGACAGGTAACAAATCAATTAAATCAACAAAATTTAAATGTCTTATCGCCACTCAGCTTAGAGTGGACTCTAAAACCAGAAAGAAGTTAAATATTCTGGATACAGAAAGTCGGCGAGGATTGGATTTGATTTTAAGTTCGTAAGTCTGGAGAGGTGCAGAAAGTTTTTAATTTAGCATAGAAAGTTTTTGTTCTGTAATTTAAGGGCTGTTTACATTGATTTATACTCATCCTTGTTTTTCCACCCATAGTTTTAGTTCAGTTCAGTTCAACTGGATCCAAAGTTCTTGAGCTGGATAAGGCTAGATGGTAAACGGAGCATTAAATTCATATTTCAGAAGAGTCTGATTAATCACTGATCACAAATCATGACTTAAAAAAAAAAAAATCTTTATTTGACCTAAAACAAAATGTCAGAATAAGAGGTATAGATTTTAAACTCCAGATGGTGTAAAAATTGTGAAACAGGCCTTTACCACATTCTTGATCTGGAAGCAAGCTTTAGTACCGGGGTGTTTCATGAATTGAGGAGAAAAAAAAAACAGAACACTTAACGAGGTGAACATTTTTCATACTCATATTTATAATGTCATGAAAAACCGATCAAATAATCCAGGAAACTGAGTGTGGAAAAGTATAAAGTTGTTAGATGGGAAGTTGTTGGAATTCGTGGTGGCAAATTTTGACCAAAAACTGCTTGCAGTCATGGATAAGAAGCAATTAAAGAGACAAAAAGATGCACATCGTCTGAGTTGGGATGTGAAGATGTTGCTGCCTGGACAGGCTAACCTCTGCCTCATTTCCTTTCACAGCAGCTGTATCAGATACAACAGGTGACGATGCCAGCGGGACAGGAACTGACCCAGCCGATGTTCATCCAGTCCACCAACCAGACAGCCGACACGCAGGTCACGCAGGTCAGCACCGACTGAGTCCAACCCGGAACCTTTCTCGGCAACACACATCGACACGCGCACCACCCCGCGTGACGCCACAGACGTCATCAACTTCAACAAGCGACGCTCTGATATCTTGATTTGGAAGCACTGCAGATTTGAAACGAGGGACGTGAGAACTTGCAACAAAGCTCATGTTTTCTAATAAATTTAGTTCATCGGATTGAAAACCAAAGGGACACTGTTAGACTCCAATCAAAAATGGCATTTTATTCAGACTGAGCAGTTTTCTTTTTGTACTTTTGTCTCTGACGTCACATTGGAAAAAAAAACCAAACTGAATGCCTGGTTTCTCTATCTTCTTGACTGCAAGTTATTGAGAGATGGAAACTGGGCCACCTGTATCAGTCCACAGTGGTCCTTCAGGTCCTCCTGAGGCTGATGTTGTGCACTTGGAGTTTGCAAGAGCCATGCTGTAATTGTAAAATGGGGAAAAAAGTGACTCACGTATAGGTAGTGTAAACAAAAATGCATGCTTGTTGGCAAGGTCCCAGTTGGTTTGTGCACACAGAAACCATGCACCAGTCTCAATTTCTTTCTATCATATCTGAATTTTAAAGAAACAGGAAAGCTTTTCTGCCCGTTTTTCACCTTCACATGGAAGTTAACTGGGGAAAATCTCTGTATTTGTAACGTATTTTTGGCTAGACATATCCTTTTCCCCGTGTGTTTTCTATCAAGTAGTTGGATAAATTGAAGCCATATACCTCAGATAAGGTTTAATTATTTCCTCTACCCTGTTAGTTTATTTCCCACATTGATGAAGCGCGGCTTTCTTTCGTAAGGGCTTCAAACTGTATAGACTAGTAGTGTATGTGTGCCCATGTGAGTGTTTGTGCTTGTGTTTTGAGCATCCACACTCAATGTTGCACTTCCGTCATTTTCTTCATCTGATTTGTAGAGCAGAGAACCTCCACTCTGCCTTCTTTATGCATTTCCACAGAGCCCACTCTTACCGGGAGGTTTTCTCTCTTTGATCTTGTGTCCTGGTTGATGTCTCATGTCCAGACACACGACTCCGTCTGGAGCAAATAAAGCTTTTCAATGTTTTCCCTCATAACTCTCCCATGATTATTATTATTATTATTATTATTATTATTATTATTATTATTTTTGTACAGTATAAATAATGTTCTTATCCTTGTTGTTTTTTGCATGTAGTTTAAATTGCCAGCATGACATGCAATAGCTAGGTACCATTTTTGATGTTAATTTTGTAAAAGAATTCTGTTTGTGAAATTAAAAAACTATTAAACTATTACTTGTGTACAAGGTTTTTTTTTGTTTGTTTTTTTTTGTTTTTTTCGTGACTGGTTTGAGTCCTTTTTCACTTTTTTAGGTGAGTTTAGCAGCTTGCGAGTGCGTGGACGGTAGACTCGGAGACATTTCAGCAGCACATCATAGTTGGATTAAAACCAAACCAGGCACCCAGGTAGACTCATCGAACTACCAGATCCTAGATTATACAAGTGCATCTCAGTAAACTAGAATATTATTGAAATGTTAATTCATTTTAATTATTTGATTAAAGTGATATATCCCAAGTGTTTTTATGGCTGAGTTACAGCTAATGATAACACAAAACTGAGTTTCTTAAAATAAAATTGGCTATTAAAGGACCAACACAAAACAATCAACTGGCTATATTAGGAGCCTGTTATGCCCTGGGCAATAATGGGGAAGACTTGACAGCATTCCAGCTGTAATTGAATTTCTTCACTATAAGAGTAGGTCACAAAAGGTTGGCTTCATCCAGGCACACTGTAATTGGAAAGTTGAGTGGAAGGCAAAGTTATTAGAAGAAAGTGCTCAAGCAAAAGGGACAATAGCAACCTTGAAAGGATTGTAAAGCAAACGCAGGCTCATCGCCTCCAACACACCCCTGCAAGAATGATAGATATAAATGCAAAAGGAGCAAATATTGTATAATACGCAGACAGTTATTTACAGATCATTGAGCAACAGTCCAGTCTTTTATCTCCTTAGTCCAGGTAAGACGTTTGTGATGTTTTCTACGGTTCAGGAGTGGTTTAAAAGAAGGAATAGAGCAGTTGTCGTCTGTGTCCATGCACTAACTCCAGCTGCAGTCCACATCATGAGAATCTCCCTCCCAAAATCCTGAACAGGCTTTCCTTCTCAATCTTCACAAAGGTTTGGTTATCCCAGTTGCTTGTGCATGTTTTTTTTTTTCTTCCTTGTACTCAACTTTACAGCTCTCTGTGAGCATTCAGTTTCATTAACAATGACCTTTTGAACCGTACCCTCCATGTAGAGTGTCTGCTGGACAATTGTACAACAATGTGCATTTTTAAAATTGGTATTTATATAATTTTCAAATTTTCTTTGAAAAACTATTTAGGGTTTTGATAATCTTCATGCTATAATTAACAGAAATAAAAGCTTGACTGTTGCTGCTATGGTTTCAAGACAATGGTAGGGGGGCTAAGAAGTGTGCTAACACTAAAGTAAATTCAAAGTTACATTAAGATGTTTGTTGTATTCCCAAGTGGCCATAGGAGGGCAGCACTGATCTAACAACCTGAAACTTCTGCATGCATACACCTCTGGTTCACATTTCTTCGCTTATTCCAAAACACACAAAGTATTTTTTTTTTTTTTTTTTTTTTTTGGGGGGGGGCACATTGTTGCAGCAACATTACTGCATCTGCTCACGTTGCCCCCAAAACCAATCAGTCTATATGAACAGCACTAATATTATTTCTGGGGTAGGTGAAAAGTTTGATATGGCACAATAGAGTCACGGGTTATTATGCTGCGGGCTGTTTAGCTTTTGTGAAATCAGACTGCGTTCTTTATTCGACCTAAATCTTAAAAGGAAGAGGTAATCATGAGGTGATGAAGGAGGCTCATAATGTTCTACTTTGCTAATTTAAATGTGCTGTTGTCAGCATGGTCTCAGTACTGAAATCAAAGTTTAAAAAGGACGAGCATCACATTGTAGAACTTTGTTTTGTTGTTTAGATGCACCTTTAACTGCCGATTTCTGGTTAAATAATTGTAGTTTAACCCACAAGTTGGCACTTGTCAAACTGGGAGGCCCTTTCCTAATCGACTTAAATCACTGAACAATAACAGCATTAATGAGTGCAGACTCATGTTCGGCTCTTTATAATAGGAAGAATGGGGATTGTGAGAACATTTGTGCTTAAGTCAAGCGTGAAAGGGATTGTTTGGAGGTATTTTCCTTGGCTCGCCCACCTGGTCAGATCAAGGCAGCTTTGGCCATATGACCTGGTTGCTGAACGCTCTGGCTGTGGTTTAGACCTTGTGATTGGGCCTTCATACCAGCTGGTCTCTCCCTGAGCTTTGAAAAAAAGAAAAAAACAACAAAAAAAAGCATAACAGGAGTGGACTTTTCCTCAGGTGGTCTTTGCGTTTATTCCCCTAATGGAGCAGGAGATTTGCTTTTAATCACCTTTAAACTGGAAACTTCTCCAGATTCCTGGAATTTCAGAATAAAGTGAGAGTTTGATCATTTCACTTAGAGAATTGACCCTTTTGCTCCTTTAAAGGAGCTGCCAGGGCATCTTCAGTTGATGCATTATGTGCAGAAGAACTTGGGGGGGGGAATCACATAAGCTGGAAAATAAGGTTTTCACAGTACCTAAATCTGTTATGTGTTAGTTATTTTCATTTAAAACACTTGCATACAAAAAATGTTTAGAGGGAAATGAACATGAGGATTGAATATGATCATGATGCCCTCTTTAATGAAACCTTTGCTCACCCTGAAAACAACTGAAAACTTATGAGACCAGTCATGCCATGTTCAAAAAGTGGTCAAAAAAATCATTTTAGATTAAATTTTAAATTAATTGGGGTGGTCTATGCAACAAGAATTATATCTGCATAAGTGGCCAAACAAAATTGCAATATCAATATTACCATTAGCATACTTAAACCTTCAATGATCTCTCCGTTCTTTTCCTATATTAAAATCAATTAAACAACATATACGTCAACCCATGTTATGAACAAAAAAATATCACTTTCTTCGAAGTCCATGCTTGTCTTCTTAAAGAAGAACAACAACAAAAAGAAAAACGTGAACGTTCTATGATTTCAAGTTTTTTTTTGTTGTTTTTTTTTGTTTGTCCATGTGCTAGGACTGTTTGTGTTGAAGAAGTTGTAGGTTGGATAATGAGGTGTACAGCATGGCAGTAAATGAGTGTCATATGTCCATGTCTTGACTCGAACATGCTGGACCAATCCATGTGTATCTGCCATGGTTTCAGTGATGCATCCGGTAGAACAAGAATTTCTTTGTGCAGCTTCGTCTACAACAAGCACAACCTCACCAGTGGCAAAGTTCCTGCAAATCTTCTTCCATTCCTGTTGTTCCTGCAACATGGGGGGGTATTCTATCACTCACCTTCTCCAGAACAGGTCCACAATGTACGTGGCTTGCCTCCACCACCTTCGAATATACAGGCCCTATTTTTTGAATAAATCTGGTGGCAAATTTTGGAGACTGAAACATTTTTATTGTAGCTTTGGCTTTATGTTTAGGATTGTTGTCCTTCTAGAAGGTAAACCTCCAGCCCAGTCTCAAGTTCTTTGCAGCCTGTAACAGCTTTTCCTCCCATATCCTGTATTTAGCCCCTTCCATCTTCCTATCAGCTCCAACCTGTGTTGCTGTCTCTGTTGAAAAAAAAAAACATCCGCATAACATGATGCTGCCGTTACCATGTTACACAGTGGGGATGATGTGTATCAGGTGTTTTCAGTTTTCCACCACACTTAGCATTTTATGTGTAGGCAAATGCTCCCTCAAACCCTTCATCTCAACTAACCAGAGTAACCTTCTGCCCCATTTTACTGTGTCCCCTATAGGGTTTGTGGCAAACTGCATCAGCTTTGCTGTCCTATCGAGAATCAGATTCTCCCACCTGAGCTGTGGATGTCTGCAGCTCCTCCTGAGTTACCATGGACCTATTGACCCCTTCTCTGAGAAATGCTCTTCTTCCCTGGCCTGTTAGTTTAGGTGAACAAGCAATGACAGTTTGAAGCGTGAGATGTTCAAAGCTTGGGATGTTGTTTAATAATCTAACTGTGCTTTAAACCTCTCCACAGCTTTAACCCTGACCTGTCTGCTGTGTCCCTTTGTCTTCATGATGTCCATTGTTCTCTAATGCTCTAACAAACCTGAGACCTTCAAATAACATCTGTCTTTCTACTGAGGTCAAATTACATACAGGTGGATCTTGTGTACTAAACAAGTGACTTCTGATGACAATAGGTTGCGCTAGATTTTATTTGAGGGATCAGAATAAAGAGGGGCTTAATACAAATGCGGGCAACATTTTTTTAAATTTTTTTTTTTTTTTATTATTATTTTTTTTATTAACAATTTTGAAAATCATGTATCATTTTCTTCCACTTCACAACCTGCACTTCTTTGTGTTAATCTGTCACATAAAACCTAATAAATTACATAAAAGTTTGGAGATGTAGCATAATAAAATGCGAAAAAGTTTAAATGTAAATTAATACTATTACAAAGCAGGTAGGTTAGTATGTCAGTATGCTCAGAAAGCTGTACAGTTATCCACAACATGTGTTTTTGCTTCCTGTTTTTGCAGTCTAATTATAGCTTTGTGTTGTTTTTTTAAAATGTCATTTTCACAGATGGAAGTGCGGGAACGTTTACAGTTGAATACCCTCGACAGTTGAAAATGTTAACCAGTAAAATATTGCTGGGAGGCCCTTTGGAAACCAAACCATCATTCCTAAAACTGGTAGTAAGTACAAAGATGCTTTTGACTGACCATGAATGGACTAGTGAGTGAGTCCTCTGGCCAAACAAGCTGTCATTTCCTGACTCAGTCTGCGTTTGTTGTTGTTCACACTTACATATTCAGGTTTCTGAATGGCAGATTGTTGGATAGAACAGCAGAGTAAAACTGCTGTAGTTTTCTGCAGTGTGTACGTGATGTTCAGAGAGAGCAGTTCGCCCTGGGTTTCTGTCCCCAAGCACAGCACGGTTTGACAACGTCATTTTGATCTCTCCAAAGACTTTAATCAGACTTTATCACAACATCCACACTACACAACAGACACTGTATCAACAATTCATCTGCCCCCTCCCATACTCCTCTTTTTCCCTGTGCCGCTGCAGTTTCCTCATTAAGGACGGATCCGTGTTAAAGATGGCTGAAACATGAAAGGCAGAGGAGAGAAAAGATTAAACAAAGACAAACAAGAACTGCGGTCTGGGAAAACCATTAACTGGCGTAAGTAAACGTCCGAGTGCGCAACGGAAGTAAAAGGGTTGGCGGGGGTTTGCAGTGAGTTTGTGTTGTGCTGTGTATAAGATGCAGGGCTGATATGAGTATTTTTAAGTTCTCATAGATGCCATGACTGGCTGTGGACCCCTGGAGCTCACAGGGACCTCTTCCTCACACCAGACTCCTGATGCCCTCTCTGTGTGATCCTCAGTTGCTGATGAGTGATCCTTAATCTCTGTTTAAAGAGCATTGAAGCTTTTCCTAATGATTTTCATTTTGTACATTTGTACCGTCAACCTTCAGATTTTGTTTTTAATAGGCTGACCATTTTCAGATGTTGTCACATGGCTGTTTCGACCCTCCCTGTATGCTCCTCCCAGATCTGAGCCTTTATTACTGGATGAAAGTAGAACAGAAGTAGGGTGCTGTTGGAGTGTAGAGAAGTTTTTGATGCTAAAACTTTAATGAATTATCCTGGAGCCAGCCCGTCCATCAGCACCTTTCCCTTTGGTTAGGGCCTGGCCTGACTTAGATTGTTGAGTCCAAAAGAAGAAGGGTTTGGATGGATCATTCCAACTATGGGATGCTCTAATGAAGTTGAGATTTGCATTTTTATTTAAAACACAGATGAACTTAGAAGGGCAGCCGAAAAGGAGAGTGACCTCTTTGCACTTTACAATAAAATTATTAGTGTCTAAACAGCTTTTAATATGTTATGCTTTCAGCCTGGTATTATAGTACAGTATTGCTAATTTATTCCCTAACACATCTTTACTGTAGGAACATTGCTGAACAACTAACTGAAGGAAAGTACCCAAAAGGCCAGATGAAGACTACAAACATTGCCCTACATGTGAATTGGCATCTAAGGTAGATGTGTATTGATCTCCATAAGTCTGGAAATGGCTACAGGAAAAAAGCTCCTCACCATTCGTATGTGCAGTCAGAGCAATAATTGAAAAGTTTAAAAAGGTGGCATCAAAACTTTTTCCCATGCAGCCCAAAATTATCAATTTGGAAGTACTGGGTGAGATACAAAACCTCAATTATTTGTTTATATTTTTTTCTTAAAAAAAAAAAAGCATTCAAGATTTATTCAAAATAAAATTTTAAAGTTATTTTTTTGAAAAAGGGCATGAAATTAAAACATTTTGTTTCTATTTTCAGATTTAGAAAATTAATCATCTAACTTTTACAGAGGAAAAAAAAATTGTAGCTACAATAAGACCAGCTGAGTGAGCCCTTCCTTAAATATGGAAAATAAAGAAAATATAAACCCTATAGTTTGATGCAAAAAAACATTAAATTATTTAAATCATTATTATTTTTAAAAGCCTTGTACTATTTGTGATCTTCTGTTGCAGATATTTTATGTAGATATTGCATAAAAACATACAGAGGTGCTACAACCATACTATCTTATTGCCTTTATAATAAAAAACCACATTTTTTAAATTTGGTTTATAAGAGCCACGGTGAAGGGGCTAAAAAGCCACATGTGGGTCTGGAGCCGCAGGTTACAAACCCCTGGTCTAGAAAATATATTAGTTTCTTCTTAGCAACAAGAATAGGGGCAATGAGGGACTCTTTCATCTGAAAAGACTTGCTTTATTTAACTAAGTTTAATGAATGGACCCAAGTCTGCTTTTGAGTGAAAGTCACTGGATGTTTGTGGCTTGTATTTACTTTAAATCTAAAATGAAATAAAAAGCATGATAAATAAAAGACAAATACTTTGTGTCGCATCTAAAATTTTCACTTCTAAGAAAAAGTGAAACAGAAGGACTCTGCATAAAATAACATCACTGAAGGGCAATATCTCCCACCCCATGCATGAAGCTGTTGCTGAAATGGAGAGCTCCTTCAGTGACAGAATCCTAAATGCACAAACAAGAGTTAAAGGAGATCCTTCCTCCCAGCAGCTGTCAGACTCCACTACTATTACTGCTCCCAACAAAATCAGTAGGTGTTTACACCCCTGCTGGCATTTGCACAATCATTTACGCTGTTTTTTACTCAATTTTAAGTAAAATTTTTCTGTTATTTCACATTTGTTTTTCTGCGCTGATATACTGTATTGCAAACAGTCTGTTGTGTTTTTGAAAATTCGATACACATGCACGTTATGTACATTTTAAAAAAGTCATCCTATTCAGTTGCACATCTCTTAGATTGGGTGTGTGATTTATTTTTATTCTAATCACTGCACAGTAAGGTTTATGTAATAATCTTGTGCAGTGTATTATTATTATTATTATTATTATTATTATTATTATTATTATTATTATTATTATTATTATATTATATTCTATTCTTGTTTAATTTGACTCGGAAAAAATCCATACCATAAGTATTATCAGCAGGTATGCCATTAATTCTGACTCCATTGATTAAAAAACAACAATAATTTGTTATTTATGATGTAACATCTGCCCTGCTACGGACTGGCGACCTGTCCAGGGTGAACCCTGCCTCTCGTTCAGTGACAGCTGGACACAGGCACCAGCTCCCCCATGACCCTGCAAGGAAAAGCGGGTATAGACAATGGATGGATGGATGGATGGATGGATGGATGGGTGTAACATCTTTCTGTAAATAAATGTCCTCAAACAAGGATTTGAGTTTCCTAAATATTCTGGTGTGAGGTTATGCTTACAGTAAACAGCTTACTGCTGTAAAAGAATATTTAATGCTTTTAAGATCTTTACCAGTGGTGGAAATGTTTTTACCCGATGAAGCCAAATGACAGAACTGATCTGACCTCACTTTTATAGTAGTAATACATTTTTTTAGCTTATTGGAAACTGATTATAGTAGTATAAAAAAAAATCTATATTGAATTAGGTTGTACTAACAAAGTTACATGGGTTGCCATCTTGAATTCTGCTAAAGCCATGTGAAGTCACCTGACTGACTTGTTATACACTAAAAGGTCTGCATTAACATGCTGCTGTGGGGCTGTCAGCAGGTGATTCAATTTCCAAGCCAACGACTTAATCAGTCCATAGAGAAGCTGGCCTAAGATTAGTGACATGTTATGTAAGGGCGTTCAGACGCATAATGTCTAGATTTCTTACCTGAGAAACAATCCAGATGCATTCCCACATGCCATTCCAGGGACTCCATGTTCCATAAACTGCTGCACAACAATGACAAAATAATTGGTGGTAAGCATGACCAATCTGCCTCTGCTTGTGGTATAGAATAGGATGAATGCATGTTGAAGGGTTGACAGTTTCCCTATTAAATGCCGGCAGGAAAATAAGGATTTCAGGAAGGAGAGCAGATATGTTCTTTATTTTGAGCTATAGGAAATCACTCTTTCTTCTAAACCGTTTTGTGAAAATATTAGTACTCCTTGAACTTTTTAACATTTTAACACATCACAATGACACATTTGAATTCTTTTTAGTCTGACTTCATATGATTGATTAGAAAAAGTATATAATTTAAAATTTTTATCACAAAATAAATGTGTGGCGTGCATTTGTATTCAGGCTCCCTGTGTAAGTACTTAGCAGGACCCAACTACAGCTATTAAAGGTATGTCTCTGCCAGCTTTAAACATCTAGAAACTGAACTTTTTGCCCATTCATCTTTACAAAACAGATCAAGCTCAGTCAGCTTGGATGAAGAGCAAAGCAAAAATCAAATGCCACAAATTCTAAATTGGATTTGGCTCTGGGCTTTGACTGGACCATTCTAACACATGAATATGCTGATGTTGATCTAAACTATTTCATTTTAGCTCTGGCTGTATTTTTAGAAATGTTCTCCTGCTACAAGGTCACCCTCTACCCCAGTCTGAAGTGTTTTGTAGCCACTGACAAGTTTTACTTTTAGACAACTTTATCTCTGACCCGTCTGCTGTGTTTTTTGGTCTTCATGATGGTATTTGATGTTCTCTTTCAAACCTCTGCACAGAACAGCTGAATTTATAGTAGATTATTATTTATTATATTTTTGTTTAGTTTGTTTTGTCAGCGTAAAGGGGGCTAAATATAAATGCACACTAAATATTTCAGATTTTTAGTTGTGATATAATATGAAACCGTGAATAAATTTGCTTTATTTTCACAAGGCACTGTAAGTCAACTAAAGAAAACACAACACTCTGAGAAATCTTGACATATATTTAAGGCCTTTTTGGTGACCGCCTGATATGGTGCGGCTGGCAGAGTGTTGGGGAGGCACCTCTCCATGCATTCTTCAGAGGCCCTGAGACAGGTGATCCTGCTGCAGGGCACTGATCTCCATATAACATCACGTTTATGTCATAACCACAAGTCCCTGTGTGTGTCATAGTCATAGATATAGAAAAGCAGTGTGTGTTGAGGATGAGGTAGAGGCTGTCAGTGTCACTATGTCCCTCAGCACCTGTCCCTACTGTTTCAAATGGCTGTAGCCATGGATCCAACTCCCTCTAACAATAAACACAAGTGACATTTACATTTCATCGAAAACAACCCCACCATTTGATGACAACTTAAACACATGACCATTAGAAAACTGTTAAGGTGCATCTCAGTAAGTTATATAATCATCAGTGTCATTGAAAAGTTCATTTATTTTAGTATTTCAATTCAGAAAGTTAAACTCAGTGTGTATATATATTACTTTTAATGATTGTACCTTACAGCCAATGAAAACAAATAATTCAGCTTCTTCATGAATTAAATTATTACAAAAGACCTATAAAAAAAGGATTTCTAATGCAAAAATATAATTTTATTATTTACACAATCATGGGGAAGACTGCTGACTTCACTGTTGTCCAGCAGATGGTCACTGATAGATGGTAAGTCACAAGTCATTGCTAAAGAAGCTGGCCGATCACAAAGTGCTGCATTAAAAAAGTTTAGTAGAAGGAAAAAGTGTAGCAGAAAAAACATACAAACAACAGGGATAACAATAGCCTTGAGAGGACTGTCAAACATGGCTCATTCAAGCTGGAGTCAGTGCTTTAAGAGCAACATGTCTCTCCCATGGGCTACAAATTTCACATTCCTCGTGTCAAGCCATTCCTAAATCAGAGACACCTAATGCCAGAAGCATTTTACCAGGGCCAAGGAGAAAAAAAATAGACTGTTGCTCAGTGGTCCAAAGTTTTCTTTTCAGATGGAAGTAATGTTTGCATTTCCTTTGGAAATCAAGGCCCCAGAGTCGAGGAGAAGAGGGGAGAGGCACAGAATCCATGCTGTTTGAAGTCCAGTGTGAAGTTTTCACACTCAGTGATGGTTTGGGGTGCCATGTTATCTGCTGGTGTTGGTCCACTGTGTTTTATCAAGTCCAAAGTCAATGCAGATGTCTACCAGGAAACATTAGAGCACTTCATCCTTCCTTCTGCTGACAAGTTTCATGGAGATGCTGATTTCCTTTTCCAGCGCTTGGCACCTGCCCACACGGCCAAAAGTACCAGTAGATGCTTTAATGACCATGCAATCACTGTGCTTGATCCAAATCTCACAAAGAGTCAAGAGGAAGATGAAAGACTGGAGACAGAACTATTAAGATGACCTGAAGGCCACTATTAAAGCAGCTTTATGTGGCTTAACACCTCAGCAGAGCCACAAAGCTGATCCCCACTATGTTACAATGTAGTGATTCAATAATTCTTGCAAAAGGAACCCTGATGAAGTACTAAGTGAGTATACTCTACAGTACATGGACATACTTTTCAGCAGGTTGACATTTCTGTATTAAAAAAAACTAACTATATTTGTCTTATGTAATATTCTACTTTTCTGAGAATCTGAATTTTAGGTTTTCCTTCCACTCAGTTTTCCATTAATATGATCTGTGAACTGAGCATCTTTAGCAATGACCTTTTTTGTGGCTTAACTTCTTTGTGTAGGGTGTTAGTGACACTCCCAGACAACTGTCAAGTGAGCAGTTGTCCTCATGATTGTGTTCATTAGCTGTAATCAAGGAAATGTACAGAAGTAACGTTTTTAAATAAACGCTTAATGTACACAACTGTGTGCGTGTGTAATTAATGTATATAATATATATAATATACTGATTGACTTTTTCGAATGGAATGTTCAAAATAAATGAACTTTTCGATGATATTCCATTTTATTGGAATGCGTTTGTATATTGTAAGATCAGAAAAAAAATCCGCACATCTTTGCTAAATTAGAGCATTAAGTGCATTGTTATCCAACTTTTAGGACTCGGTCAGGGATCAGTTTATCTTTCAGGAAATCTTCCAAAACGATGGCTCTGTTAATGCTGTCTCATGCGTCCCGCTGTTGTGTAGCTCTCCATCCCGATGCGCCGACTTCTCCGCCTCTTTCATTTTTCCCAGCACAGCAGGTCACCGAAGAGAAACCAGCTTCTCGCGAACCGGTTTCAGGCATCCCCCCCCCCCCCCCCCGGCGCGTTCCCAACATTTCTGTGGAGTCCCCCCCCCCTTTTCTTTCTCAGATGCGATTTCTTGTCATCACCCTGATGTGTCTGACTCCTGCGCGCTCCACCCCGCTTGCCGGAGCGGAGGAGCGCTGGACCGGAGAGACTCACAAGGAGGAGAGCTGATGTGGCGCGGCAACAACAGAAAAAAGCTAAGACTAACTCAATTACAGCAACCTTTATTCACGGAAATGACTTTAGACGACATGGAACAAGTCACTGCTGTCACTCTCGCTTGTTTTGTTGAATTATAGTTTTAAGCATGTCCGCCTCGACTGTTTGACTCCACTATTTGAAAGTGATGTCAGGTCGTTTCGCAGTGTTATTGGAGTTAATGCATGTGTGATTACCTCTCTGCAGCCCGCTGATCAACCTCTTACACCTGACTCTGAGCAATGGTCACTGAGGGTCACGTTTCAGCTCGACGCACTTATCCAGCTATTGCGCTTTCTGGCTTTTACGACCGTGTCTTGATTTACAGATAACTTTTGAAGCTTGACCAAGCTACCAAGACTTGCAGAAACAACCCAGAAGACATGGTTTCAGCCTGCACGGCGAGGCTTTTAGGACTTTATAAGTTTTAGTCCACTTTAAGGCAAAACAGAGTATGATCCAGTGAGAGGTGACAGAAGAAACAGTCGTGACAGAAAAAAAAATAAATAAATAAAAAAAAAATGCTTGGAAGTCCATCCAACAACGGCGGCCTCAGAATGCTCGCGCCCCCGGCACCGAACGACGACAGGCGGGTAGAGTTCGTGGCGCTCACCGCCGTCCAGACGGAGAGGAGCGAGCCATCCACCCCGGAGCGCGGACACCCGTCTCACCGCACGGGGCTCCTGGGTACCCCGCTGCCCGGTCCGCCCGGACCCCGAGCCAACGCGTCCGCTTCAAGCAAGCGCTTCAGAAAGTTGCAAAACTGCCTTTACAACGTGCTGGAGAGACCAAGAGGATGGGCATTCATCTATCATGCATTCATGTAAGTATTACTCTTTTATATATCATTAAGATTAAACCTATGCAACTTTTAGAAACTTGAGAAAAGTTTTCCAAAAGCCACCTGTTTTTTTTTTTTTTAATTGGATTTCCCAATTCAGCTTTTTTGATACGGAACAATTTGATAAATTTTCCAATTAGGTCTCCTGAGTTGCGCTGCAATTAGCTGGATCATGCTCCATACATCATCTCAACATGCGGTCTACTGTTCAATTTTCCCCTTGTCTCTGTCTTATTAGATCAGGAGAACAACTTTGGATATTTAATTTAATTTGTCCAAACCCACAGGAGGGGCAAGTTTTTGAATCAGAACTCACTTTGTCTTTCTTTTTTAAGTTTACACGCTTGACTGTGCGGAGATGTGAATGATGTGCTCCAAACATTTTGATTAAACTAGAAAATATAAATAAGGGGGTAAGTGATAAAAACTTGTTTTTTCTGACTTGAGAATTTCTTTTTGAAATTCATGTGGATTTATTACAGGAAGAGAGAAAAAGGCTGAACAATTACACACTTTAACAAAATATCTCAAACTTGAGCAACTCCTCCACTTCTGGGAGTATACAGTCAGGATTCTAAAGTACCCTTATGCTAAATATGCTGTAATTTATATAACTTGTAAACTGTGGAAAAGTTTGAGCTCATGGGTAGGAAGGCCCGTTCTCCTCCTTTTAAGATTAATATGTGAATTATTTGTCACTTTTTTAATCCAGATTCTGAATTTATGCCTTTTTACTTGTAATCTCATTAGTAACAAAACAGATATTGTTGTGTGAGTTATGGGGCATAAGTATTTGTTAAAAGTTCACTCTGTGCACATTGTTGAACTGTCTCGATATATTTCAGCATCTTCTCAAGTGAAGCCCTGGACTGTTTTGCTTGCAAGCAGCTGTCTTCCAGCTGTTTCTGCTTCTGGCACATGATGGACGAAGCGTTATGTGTGGGAGCTCCTTGGACGGGGTCGTGCTTTCCGTGTCATTGTTTATACAAGTACAGCTGTCTGCCTGCCAATGCCATCATGTGTTTGTTGCGGAGGGAAATCCCATTGCAGGGCTGTGACTCTTGCATGTGTTCTCACCATCTACTGCCTATGTATTTGTGAGAGCAGAAACCTCTTTTAACTTAATTTGAGCTTACCTAACAATATCTGTTATCTTTTTCAGCAGTGCCTCAGAAAAGTATTGATTCCGTTTGAACTTTCAGTCTTTTTTGGGCGGATTTTGTGCACACACAAAGTAATGCATTATTGTGAAGGGGAAAGAAAATAACGCATGCCTTCAAAATATCTAAATACTAAATGGAGACCAACGAAGACAGCAGACAGGTCAGGGATAAAGTTGAGAGGAGGTTTGAAGAAGGGTTAGGTTATAAAACAACTGTTCAATCCATAATCTGATATGACAGCTGCAAATTTACCAAAACATGGCCGTCTTTGTAAACTAACAGAGCCAGCAAGGAGAGCATTTATTATAGGCGCAGCCAGTAGGCCTATGGTAACTCTGGAAGAGCTGTAGAGATCCACTGGTCAAATTGGAGAATCTATTGACAGGATAGCCATTGCTTGTGCACTCCACAAATCTGGCCTTTTTAGAAGTTACAATAAGTTTATTTTTCAGTTTACCATAACTAATGTAAGTGACACAGGAAAACATGTGGGGGAAGGCCCTCTGGTCAGATGAGACCAAAATTTAGCCTTTAGGCCTACATTCAAAATGCCATGCATGACAACAAACTAGCACTCCACATGATGCTGACAACACTACCTCCACAGAGAGATATGGTGGTTGCTGCTTTATGCTGGGCAGATGCTCTTCTTTAGCTGGGACATGGCAACTTCTTAGAGTTTATAGAAAGCTGGGTTGAGCTAAATTTAAGGCAATCCTGGTACAAAACCAGGTAGAGGCAGCAAAGAGTTTAGGTTGTTGCCAAGGTTCACCTTCCCACAGGACAATGACAATGTCATCCAGAGCTTGAAGCCAAGATTAAAGTTTATTTATGTCAAAGTCCAAATCTGAATCCAGGTAAAAATTGATCTATCTATCTATCTATCTATCTATCTATCTATCTATCTATCTATCTATCTATCTATCTATCTATCTATCTATCTATCTATCTACATCAAAATTTATTTTTCAGGGTTATCCCTTGATTGCAATCTGTGGCTTTTTTATGCTAGTTGCCTGTAACATTTTCCAACTGAATGTTGGCTTGGATAGCACCTCTGCCATTGTTGTTATTTCTCCATTAAGGAGGCTCGTGGAGGTGTTCATATCATGTTTCAGATGCTGCGGCCTCATAAATGAAGCTTGACTCATCTTGGGAGAGAAGTTCTCCTGTGACGGCCTGCTTTGGTCTTGCTGTCTTGACCAACTCAAACATACACCCTGAGATTTAAGCATAGCAGGGTCTTTAAAAATTACACTGAGACGTCCATTTTTGTTTGGTGCACATCTGTCTACCTGAAAGTATGCTTCCCATGATACCGAATCACTCTGAGCTCTGTATTTCTTTTGATTAATTACATGCTCACAATGAGTGAGGAAAATACGGTGTACTGATGTTCAATTAAAGGTATGTTGATCTGTTGTAATTAAACTGAACCATACACTGCTGTGTGGGGTGCTGTGCCGACTTCAGTTGATCCTTTAATTAGTCCTACATTCTAACAGGGGACCCTGGAACAGATGTGGTGCTTCTTAAGAGCCTCTTGTTGGAGAGGTTTATTGGAGTTTGTTTGGAAAAATTGGGGTAAAGAGCCTCTCTTCTTATCTTATCAAGCTGGTCATACTGTGCCATGTTTTTTGATAACTTTTGCACCCTCCCTTCTAAACACTCCCCTTTACATAATTGTATCTGTATCTCCCTTCTCCCATGTGGATAAAACAAAACGTGCTCAAACCTTGTTTTTTAAAGTATCAGCCTTATGCTCATTCAGAGCTGGTACAAAGTGTGTCCTCCTTAAAACCCTTCACCCTCCATACCTGTCCTTCTGATGAACTGATATTGCCTACCAAGAAAAAAGGAGGGGTTTAAAGGCAGTAACCTGGTCAAAAAGCACAATAGAGTTCCCAGAAATTTCTATAAAAAACATCCTGGTACAAAGAGTCTCTTTGTGTATGAACCCGATTGGTTGCTTTGACAACCTGATCGGGGTTTGATTCAAGTGGTGCATTTACCATCTGAAATGTTAAGTCCCACTTGTGTTGTTATGGTCCTTTCAGTCATTCACAGCACATATTCATTATAACTTCTTTAAATCTATTTGTTCTGTCTGCAGCTTAATTCTTAGCTTAATTCTGTTTACATCTCACCAAGATGGTCTGGGTTAAAGTTTGGCACAAGGATGTTTAATATCTATCAGTTATTTGTATAATTGGGAAAAAAAAATTTTTTTTACCTCACCTTCATTTTTTTACCTTTTGAAAAATATAACTGAATCTAAGTGGTGTGTAATGGTTAGCCATACAGTCACAGTATGATGTATAGTATGGTGTAGTGAAGTAGCCTGTTTGATACACTGATGTAGATTCTTAGACATCCTGGAGATAATTAATTTAATCTTAATTGCTTGTATAGAAGACAATTGGACCTCTTCGCTTGTTTTCTGAAGATGTTTCACATCTTATCCAAAAGATTTCTGATTATGAGGGTTATGAGACACCCTCCCCTTGCTCTCTGCTACGCTACTGTTCCTTCCCCACAACAGAGCCTGTCGTGAATTTGCAGACTAGTTAGCATGGTGACTGATGATGGTGGATAAATAGCTTTCCTGTAATGGAAAGTTGTTTCTGAGCCTTAGCACAATGAGCAGCGTGTACACGAGCGTGACTGACAGCGCGAAGACCTTCCTGCTGGCTCTAAATGGTTGTTTCTGACTGGGAGTGGTGCTTTTCTGTAGATGGCTGTAGGACCACAGGGAGGAGGCAGAGGAGCTTGATTTTTTTCACAGATTATCTGTTTCATGTTATACTGTCATGACATGGTGAAAGTTCTAAGAAACATGTAAAAAAACATATTTGTATGAAAGTTACATACTGCAGCTTTAAAGGGATTTTGTTATGTAAATCTCTTTTGTCAAAAAAGCCAAATTTTGTTGATCATGACTGATTTGTAAAAGCAATAAAAAGGATAAAACATCCTCGTAATCTTCTGAGATTTTATTCCACAGAATTTTTCCACAAAAAAAAACCCCATTACAGTTTTTCTCAGTTGCATTGGTGCATTTCTTGAATCATTTTCAACATTTGCAAAACAGTGAGAGCATTTCTCAAAACAATTTGTTCAAACAGCAAAACACCATCGATTACCTGAAAAATCCAGTCTTTCTCAAAATCTTCAAATTTTTTAGTCAGAATGACAAGTCCTTGTTTCAGTGTGTTCGGATTAAACAGTCGAATTGATTAGACATGTTGTCAATATAGTAATATAATTTGAAGAGATGCTCTGTAAACTAGGGCTAAGGTTTTGATGACAAATATTGTAAAGAGTAATTGTAGAAGATCAATGATAAGAGAATGGAGAAGATTCACATTTATCTCTTTTACTGTAATTTGACTTACGATGTCATGATACAGAAAGGAAAATACAGCAATGGAGAGCACAAGTTAAAAAAATTATAAATGGAAACATAAGACAATCTCCATAAGGAAAACCGTACATGCAGTGCTGTAGGAATTACAGTGCAGTCTTCCTCTCCTCATGTTTGTGTCTGTTGGGCCACCAACTCTCATCCACATCACAATGAATGTCCTCTCTGGCAATATACTGTGAAAAGAATCCTTCAGGAATGAGGAGTAAGGTGAGAGGAACTCCATCAGCATCCCGCTGAGGGCTGCAAACCATTGCCTGATGATGTTGGGCTTATGGACACTGGCATATGTCTTCAGCCTCTTCCTCTGTTTTGCCTCCCAAGTCCTCTACCACAGCCTCACTCCTTTTCCTCTTCCTCTTCTTCTCTTTGGCTGTTGACTCTGTCCAAATCCTTGTCCTTCCATTGTCAGAAATGTAATATTGTGTTGTGTTCCAGCCATGTTCACTATATTCTTACCAGTTGATTGTTCATGGCACCTTTGAGCTATTTCAGAAAACTGGTTGAACATTGGTTGATCTAATGCTTCACACATTTACCTACGCTGGAGAAACTCAGGATTTACCTGGGAGCAATTTATCAGTTCAGGACAGATTTAGAAAAATGTTTAATGGAAATGTATAGAAATATGCTTGACATATTATGACAACCTGTTCAAGCATTTTGGATGTAAAGACTTATACGATGAACTTAGGTTAAGACTATTCAACAGAAACACATATAATTCATTTTGATCAACATGACAAAAGCAGTTGCACATGTAGGAAAAAGCACAGAATTTCTCATAATCACTTGCATGATGTACAAAAGCATTTGCAACTTGCTCAAAGGAATCAAAGTGCTTTTTAATGTGCACAAGGAACACAGTAATTAGAAGATTGAACAAGTAGTTCTGAAATGTTCAATCCTGTTCTGAGAAATGCACCAAAGCGACTGAGATAAACTGTAATCCAGTCTAGCAAACAATGTTTCTTGATGTTACATCATGGTAAAAAAAATTGCAGCTAAGCCTCAACTTTATCACTATGACCCTGTACAGCTAAGCAAGTATAGACAATGGATAAGCCAAGTTTAATAAAACATGCTTTTTCCACTGATTGATCTTTATAACTAATAGGTCAAATTCATAGTCGTCTATGTAATTTTTTTCTGTGTCTTCACACATCTTAAATTCTGTGACTAACCAGGTATAGATAATTGTTGCATCAGTTTTTTTTTAGTATGGGAAAAATGTTTATAAAACTTGATCAAAAAATCTCTTCTATTAGCTCAGTCATAACTGTTTTTATGTAAGTACAGAGTAAAAATGTATGTACTTTTGTTCCTGTAGAGAGTACACATGTGTAAACATGACACGTGAGCCTGCCAGAGGGCCAAAAACATTCAGACAAGACTCAGTTACAGTGTTTCCCCTCACCTCTGACCTTCCACCCTTTTCCACCATTGGCGGTGCCACATATAGATGTTCACATGAGGCCATCTGTTTTAGCCACATTAATTTATCCCAGTGGAGGGTTTTCCAGGGTCATGGGTCTCCAGTGTAGAATCCTGCTACTGATCTGTGATCAGGTCATACAGCACTGCATGGAGCCAACTAAATCAAGCCCCGCTGCTATCCAGGACCACATGTCATGCCTTGGTCTTGGCCTTGGCTGCATAAGCCGCTGTAGCGTCTGGCTGAGTGCAACATTCCACTGGACTTCAGCCTGAAAATACAGTGAAAAGTACACAAGAGTGGACAGGAAAATGATTAAAGGCTGAGCACTGGGATTGATTGGGATTCACTGAGAGATTGATTGGTTTGGAGAAGGGTGAAGATTTACTGGGCATCTATTATTGACGTCCCATTGAGGAGGAGCACAGGGGTTTAAGAATGATTTTGTGGAGGTTCATCAGCATGAGTAGAATAGAAAGACATTTCTCGTCGTTATTTTATAAGGGACTTTATGAAAAAAATCTTGTGAACATAGCTGATTTTTTATCTTTCTTCACTGTCTGAATAACTTTCTTGGTAACAGTTTAGATAAGGTGGTACAATAATTTTTTGGTTACTTAAGAGATAGGATAACTTAAGATCGAAAACTTTTTTTGATATACTTCAGTCTCTTATAACATCATGGCAATAAAAAATATTTTACTTGGTTACACATGGTGTTTGGGTTTCTCATGGTTTGCTGATAGTTCTGTTGCATAAAGCTAATCCTTCCAACACATTTTTACAAATCTTTCTTTTGTTTAATGGTGTATACGAAGAGAAATCGCCATAAGAAAATAATGCCCCAACAATGCCCCTTCCCACACATTTGATGCATGCACAGTTTGATCAATAGATAAACCAGGCAGGCAATAACCCAAATAAAAACAGTACTTTTTCTCTTGAGACACAAAGCAAATGTCCTGTCTGTGCTGATGAAGTTTCCTTTATTTTGGAATGCAGGTGATGACTTGCTCCAATTTCTGAATAATTTGGTTAAAAACTATCTGAACTCTTGGGGGCATTCATATTGCTTTGAAATTTAATTCTCAGATAAACAATTGATCATTAAATATGAAAAAAAAATCATATCTGTACACAACAGAACATGGTTGATTCTATTCACATGTAAGATTCAGAATGGTAGCAAATCAAAATTAACAAACTTTAAAGATGTAACAGAGCTTGGTGTTCCACATAATCCCCTTCATTTAATCATTTCTATCCCCTTGTAATGTGTCTTTCAGTGTGCCAGCATAGATGCTTAGAAAAACAGAAAAATATGTATTAAAATAAAAAATAAGTTTACAAAAAGCATAACAGTGTCTAACAGGCACCAAACATATTTGGAAAGGCTTGTTGAAAGACATTTTGATCTTGTCCACACTAACAGATATTTTTCAAAAAATTCTTCTTTTCATAATTCTTATCCCTTTGAAAATTATACTTTTGGTAAGCACTTTTGGTTTGTGTTACTATTTTTGCATAAGAATGTTTTTTAAATTTTTATTTTGGACAAACAGTGATGTTGTAACTGACCTGGCGTGTCCTAATATTTATTGTCAAAAAGTATCATGACATTTGTTTCAAGCATTTGTCAAATTTGACAAACTATATTTATCAGGAAACCACTCTTTTTCACCTGCTACCATCTGAAGACCTGCTCTTTTTGTTATCAAGCAGGTTTAATCAATCTCACCCAGTGACGGCAGGTAAAGTGTTCACTGGGGATGTCCTAATCAAGAGTTTAGTATCACACCACTTAAAAAAATAGAAATAGCTGATACTGAGTCCTCTGATATATTACATTAAAGCTAATGAAACAATACCATGGATGTGCTTGAAAACTTTAAAATAACACCCTACATTTAATCAAAAATACATTAGGTATATTTTTGTTGTGTTTGAGTCCCAGGTTATTCACTCAACATTGATGTTCAGAACACAATTTTTTTTCTCTTCGTTTATCTTTATTTTAAGGGAAAAGAAATTTCCTCTGTACTCCTCACCTTCAATATGTTGCTCCAAAATGAGGCTAAATAAGCTAAAATAGTCATTATAATGTTCTAACAAACCATCATCTAAAACAGACCAAGCTTTAGATTTAGTTTCTAATATACATTTGGCTCAACACATACAATTAGTAAACTCACTTCTTCCTTACTTCTTCCTGCTGCTTACAAGATTTTTTTCTGGAGTAGTTTGCTTAAATGCTAGGCTAATGTTAGCATGTTTATTTTTTTGTTTTTGTAATACTTGTTGATAATGTGGCTCGTAATATATTTCAGTTACGTTCAAGTTAATCGTGTGCTAAAAAAAACATACAGAAAAAATTGTTTTTCTGCTTCAGGAACTTAAGGCCCCTCTCATACTTGGGTGTATTGTGTGTATTCTGTGAGCCATGTGGACTCCGTGCGCACTGTCTGCAGACGGTAGAGATTTCATAGTTGAGCGTACTGATTGCCTACATTTCTCATGACAAATTGCTTCTTTTCCTACAATCTAGCAGCCATGCTACGTGTCCTTGTGGCTAGTTGCACTGACTCAACCTTGTCACATACAAAACAGTTCGATGTGAACACGTTTTACTGCAGAGCAGTTTACTGTAGGACACCAAGTATGTGGTCATGAAAATTTACCTTTGCATGGTCGTGTCTGCTGGACAATGGAGTACACGCGAACCTCTGCGGAGTGAAGTACGCCCGAGAATGTGGGGTCCTTTAGCGCTCTGCTTTCAGCGCTCTAAAATTAATTGAGTAGCTGTCGGGAAACAGAGCACAGTGTACAGGTCAAGTCACATGACACAGACAGACACACTGTTGCCAACCCCTCAGCAAGGAAAGTAGCTCTTGGCAGTCCTAAAAGTCATTAGAAGCTGCTAGATGACGTCCATAATCTAATTTGCATTTTTGAACATGTGTGATCCAGGCAGTAATAGAAAGGAATATCAATGTTGGCAAGACAAATAGTGATTAAAAGTACTCTTCTATCTTTAGAACTACAAAAGAACTTTATTAAATAATTTAACAATGTAAATTTAATAATGTAAATACACTGCCTAAACCTACACTACATAAATCTATTTTGTATAATATCAAATTGAACCAAAAGACCGTTATCAGAGACACACACAGTGAAGGAGGTGATACACTACCTGAAGCAGTGTGAATAAAATGCAGAGGTTTATTTTAGTGCAACAGTTTCAGTTAAAAAAAAAGAAAACACATTAGGCAACATTAAAAAATTTGTTTGCATCATATCTACATCCTTTGTTATCCAGAGCAGGATCAATTCAATTGCAATGTGAAAATGGAATGGAGTTGGTCGCCTCTCTGCCCTGACTGCAGGCTGGGTTTGCTGCACGACGAGGCTGCTGTCAGACTGACCACCTGTAAGTGCTTCAGAGGTGGGAGGGGCTCACAGCAGCACTCACTGCTCGCTATAACACAGAAAAAAGTCACTAGATTTGTGACTAGTTGCTTTGTTTTTTTTTTTTTAAAAAAAGTCACTAGATGGATCTGAAAAGTCGCTAAATATGGTGACAAAGTCAGTAAGTTGGCAACAGTGGACAGACAGGATGGTGCAGTAGCTAATAAAGTCTCTCTTCCACTCTAAAGATCATTATAAAGGATGAAAAACAATTAGATTTTAGGATAAAACTCAATTGGGTAAGATAAAAAAAAAAAATGTGCGTGACAGCAATGCAAGCCTTGCACATGACAATAGATAGTTGCTACACAACGTCACGCTTCCTACATCCAGGTGCTCTGTCGGTGTTTTGGTGTTTTGGTAGTACGGAAGCAGCTTCATTGATCAAACGTAAGAGAACCGCGATGGTTGGATATTGTTGGATTTAAGGGTGTAAAAAGAAAGGTGATAAAAAAGTAAAGAGAAATTTTCATTATTTGCCATGAAGGTGATCAAATTTTACTACTAAGCATCAAGCGTGAACGAGTATGGCTGGTTGATATCCAGAGGAAACAAACACAACCAATCTAATATGGCACAGACTTGCTCTAATCACTTTATTAGCAGTAAGAATATTTTCAGATATTTCTAAAAATAACCCAAACTGTGATGCTGTTAGTCAGTCAATAGTGTATTGAACAGATTGCTGTAAAAAAATGTACTTTGTAGGCAAACCTGCAGACTTGTGATAGATTTTTCTATTTTCATAAGATGTGCTATTGCTAGACACTGAGCTCAATTTAGCTAGGGAGTAAATTATGGATCACTTAAAATGCCTTGATTGGGATTCTGAGATTTCTAAACATTTATAATTAGTTACATGAACTAACTTACCTACTCTTTTATTGACTGGACAGGCAGAAGCAAAGAAACGGAAGATATCTCCTCATTTTTACCTTTAATGAGATTTTGGTCTGGTCTGGATTTTGACCACACCATATAAAACCCTCTGCAAGCACCACCTCTGGCTTCCTCTGAAAACTACTGACGCATTTGGTCTTAGCCCTGCTTTTTTTATTATTCATCATTTGAGTACTGCCAGAAAATAGCTTTTTGTTTTGTTGTTTGCCTTTTAGTGAGCACACAAATGCGTTTTTACTGATGACTAAGTTGGAGAAAGAAAGGTGGGGCACAGCAGAAAGTGGCACCATAAAATTGCATGAGCAGAAAGCTACTCTGCACTTTGTGTGGGTTTTCCAGCCTTCTCATGACAGAACATTAGTTGCTTGCTCTTCATTCACAGCTGTTGTTTTGTATCTGTTCACCTCAGCACATAGTACAAATTCTGCTTTATTCATATTATTTTAAGGGCTTTTCCTTCATTCATTTTTTTCCCTATTACTCCGAAGCAGGAATATCATCCCTCAGTTTCCGTAGCCTAGCATTGTCCAGTTCATTCATCGTCTTCTCTCTTTTTCATCTTTTCCCAAGTTGTTTTGCAATCTTTCTTTCAAAAAGATAAACACTCTTCAATAACATAGTTTTCTATGAACATGTTTTAAAAACTGTAGATTATTGAAGAAAAAATATATTTAATCTACTGGTTTAGTGTTTTACACTTGTTTTTTATATTGCAATGAGGATTTTCTATTTTGAAAATATTTCTAAAACTTAAAACAGTAAAAGTGTCAATGGTTAGTTAATACTGTTATTTTTAAATCTTGATCATACGCCCTAGTTCTTTTTTATGGAGCCATCTTAAAGTTACTACCAGTTACTTCATCAGTAATTTGTAAAATAGCTTTAAAAAGTAATTTTACCCCTTGAAATTTTGTCACGTTACAACTACCAATGTCAATGTTTTCAGTTTTTTTAAAAAAAAAAAAAAAAAAAAAAAAAAAAAAAGATGTTACACAATGAGTCCACGTATGAAGTAAGAAATGGAAACAGAGAACAGGAGTGTGTCGGAGAGATCGGAGAGTCGAGGTTAGCTGCTGTATTAATTTCTCCTTTCGAGGCAAAATGTGGTCTCCCCAGGGAAAGGACTGTCTGTCCCGGGATAGCCAACCAGGGGGAGTCAGGTTTCTTCCGATATCCAGGTCTCACTTTTGTGGTCACATTCACCCAGGAACTCGACAGGCACATGCACATATTCATGCAACTATGCAGCATCAGGGGGAAAAGGAAATGATGCGTCGTTAATTATCGTCCCAGTTCAGGAGATGGGAAAATGCTGAAGGTGAAATTTATCCACACATACACACAGCAATGACACTGATGGCAGAGAGTGGTTTTATTCTCCTCCAGATGGGTTGATCAGGAGGGGCTTGACATTCTATAACCTGCTATAATCTGTGTTTATGTGATGGCATTGTCGTGGGAGCGGGCCAGGAATAGTGTGGTATTTGGCAACAGGGGCCTGAAGGAAATGCCAGGAGACTATTTTAAATAGTTAAGACCTTCAAGACACTTCGAATCTGCTTTCACAGAACAAGAAAATGCAGTTTCTCTCTACTTTCTCAGTGAAATATATAACACAGAGACCAACACAGAGTAGCGCATAACTATGAGGTGAAAGGAACAGCATATAAAGTTTTCAGGATCTTTTTGTTTTTAACTGAAAATTTTAAGTCCGGTCACAGATTCTCCATTGAAATAATGGCTGGACTTTGACTAGACCATTTTAACACATGAATATGCCCTAATATTATAATGTTAGTGTAACTAACCCCCAAATCAACTTTTTTTTTTTATGATAAACTGTCTAATTAGGGTTATTTAGGGTTCTATCTTTATGTTTCTGTGCAAATTTTGACATATTTGTCAAAATTTGTTTAGTTCTGCAATATTTTACCTAAAACTCCCAGAGCTGGCCTCCTTTGGTCAAACGGTGCTTAAGCAGTTGAATTTTCCAATTGGTTGCAGCGGTGCAGCAGGTGCACTACGTCACAGCCCTGCATTCGAGTATAAAACCATCTCACTCACACAACCCCGCCCAGTGGCACATCAGGAGTTGGAATAGTGAGTGTGACCGCGGCAAGCTTTGATTAATAGTGTTACTCAGCTTAGCAAATGTGTGACTTATTTACAATATAGACACACAGTGGAATGGGTCTCCTCTCCTCTGACTATTGGTGACTGTATGCTGCAGGACGAACGACTGTCAGACTGACTGCAGTGCTTAGGAAACGTGAGAGGCTCACCACATCACCTTTTGGTCGCTCAGAACAGAGCAGAGCAGAGCTGCAGCTAAGCTGCAAAGCGTTGTTGTCATAAACGTCTCCAACAACACAGAAAAACATTGCTAGATTTATCACTTGTTGGTTTTTTAATAAAAAGTCACTAGAGGGCTCTGAAAAGTTGATAAATATAGCGATAAAGTGGATAAGCTGACAACAGTGCTTCTTTCGTCCTGATCACAGCCCCGTTTACCTCCTCTACTCATCGTCACACTTGGCTGTGTTTCTTGGCTCCGCCCACTTTGGTGGAATTTTTCTAAATTTTCCAGGGGAGGGGGTTATGCTTTCACAGCAGGGTTAGTTACACTTCAGCCTACTGGAACATGACTGTGCACCTATAAGTGGCGCCATCCATTTTTCAACAGCAACCAGATTCCATCATCCCAGTTGAAGAACAGCATCCCCACAGCATGATGCTGCCACCCACATGTTTAACTGTGGGGTTTAGGATGAAGTGCAATGATTGTTTTCTACCACAAATAGAATTATGCATGTAGGCCAAAAAATTCACATTTTGTCTCATCTGATCAGAGTTGGTCAAACAGTGCTCTGGTTCCTTATCCCCTGCATGGATTTCACAACCTGTAAACAGGATTTCCTATGACTGTCTTTCAGCAATGATTGTCCTCTTGCCATTCTCCCATAAATGCCATATCTATGGAGTAGCAGTTGTCCTTTTGACAGATTTTGCCACTTCAGCTGTGGATTTCTGCAGCTCCTCTAGAGTTACCCTGGTGTGTGCTTGCCAGAAATAAGCTATCCTCTCCTGGTTTAGGTGTATATTAGAGTAAAAGAGTTTGAAAAAAATAAAAATCATGCTGCACTTTTAGATTTTTATGTTTCAAAAATTTGAAAAACCTGTACTTTTTTTTCTTCGCCTCAGAGTCATGCTCTATTTTATACTGCTCTTTTACATACAATCCTAAAATTATTTAATGGTATAATTGCTTCTGAAAGACATTGTTGATATGAGCTTCTGAACTGAAAGGGACAAATCAGTTCATGTGGCTGAAACTAGACATTGATGCATGTTTGAATATGAAATCGAACTGAAGATGAATTGTGCTTTCTTCTGTTAAAGTGCAAAATTTCACCTCCACCTCTCTGCCTACTCTACTCTTGGAACGTTTGTTTTTCCTGTCATTGGTTTTGGTTCTCAGATTACCCCGTACAATCAAAACTTTGCAACCCAGCAGTATAACTGTAAGTTAAACAGAGCAGCTGACAGCACAACCCTTCCTGTAAAATGCGGCTCTTGTTTGACGGCAAATGTATCAGTAGCCGTGTCAAAGCTGCTGGGGCATCATCTTCTGTAAATGTAGCACATTTGTTGTCCTTTTTAGTACGCTAACTGTATATTATGTTTGCATACAAAGACTTAGCGCTGCCCTGTGTTTGGGCCCACAGTACAGTGACCATGTCCAGATGCTTAGCATCTGAATTTTGATGCCAAATGACAGAAAGTATTCATGAATTGCAAGTTGTGTGTGAGAGTGAGTTAGTTCAGTAAGCTTAGGAAGCTTAGGAACCAGGCTGCTGGCTCTGTGTGTGGCCAGCAGCTGTTGAGACCATAAAGCATCTAGAAAATAAATCAATAGTTTCAGCCATTATCTCTCTGCAGCGCACTTCAGGCTTATCGTAATAGGTGTCTGCACCAGAACACACAGATCATCTTCACATACTGAATAATGTAGAGAAAAACGGTAAACAGAAGCTAACTGCTGAAATTAATTTAACATGTTAGTTTTTACATTTGATAAATTTAGTAGATGCCAAAGTGATTTAAAAGGAATCTCTTACTCACTGCTCTAAACTTTAACACAAGTGCAGCACTAACCAACAGAACCAGTCACAAATTAAAAGGCTTTGTAAGACTCCAGACTGGAGTCATGCACTTCTTTTATTGTTAATCAGTAAATTTTGTTAATTTTGTTTGATAGTGTTACTCAGCTAAGCAAATGTGTGATTTATTTGTAATGTGGACACTGAGTGGAATTGGTCTCCTCTCTGCTCTGACTACAGGCGATGGTATGGTGTTGAATGGACGACTGTCAGACTGACTGCAGTGCTTAGGAAACGTGAGAAGCTCACCGCAGCTCTCACTGCTCACTTAGAACAGAGCAGAGCTGCAGCTCAGCTGCAAAGCGTCGTTGTCATAAATGTCTCCAACAACACAGAAAATTGTCGCAAGATTAATCACTTGTTGCTTTTTTGATAAAAGTCACTAGAGGGCTCTGAAAAGTTGTCAACTTATCCACTTTATCGCTATATTTATCAACAGTGCTTCTTTCATCCTGATCACAGCCCTGCTTACCTCCTATGCTCATCGTCACACTTGGCCGCATTTCTTGGCTCCGCCCACTTTGGTGGAATTTTTCTAAATTTGCCAGGGGTGGGGGTTATGCTTTCACAGGGATGTTAGTTTCACTTTACATAAGAGCTTACAACCATCTATGTGGAGTGAGTAGATCGAGGTCAGCAGAATGAGGGAAAAGGACCATGTTTGTTTGACTCAATCCAGGACATAATAAAATGCTGAATGGGAGTTAAAACATTAATGTTCAACTCGATATATAATAATATAAACACAGGCATCGTATAAAGAACTAACAACATTCTCCACTGTGATTAATGATTTTAGTTATGTGTTGTATTTCCCCAGTCCAGCTGTTTCTGCACTTCTTTCTGTCATCAGTCAGACTCACTAAAAGATTTAAAGCAGCACAAAACAAGCTCTTATAATAGAGAAATGGTTATTAAAGTCATTCTTTACTAAAGGGGTGTTTTACAAAGATTTAGCAGGCAAATCATCAAAAAAGAAAAAAGGATTAAAATGTATTAGGTATATGTTAGTTTAGTATTTATATTTGTTTATTCTGAAAAAGAACATAAATTAACCGTATTTGTAATTGACACAAGTGTTAAAAGTCTTCTGACAGAACCATCTCCTAAATCAAACCAGTATCCACTGTTTACTCTACATATCTTTCAATTTAATATCCTGACCCATATTTTATGACTGGGCTTTAATAAAATTATGTGCACAAAAGCATTAGAAAACAAAAATAAGTCAATTCCATTTAAAAACAGTCTGGCGCAACAAAAGAAAAATGCTACAGAACTGCTTTAGTTTGTGCATCAGAAAGTCATGAGTCAAGCCTTCCCCATTGGTTTCAGGAAGTGGGGCCACACACATCTAGTCCCACCCAGTAGAAAACATCAAAATAGCACCAACTTCACTTTAAAATCTTGCACCAGTGGCCCTTATTTCATACTTCACATCAAGACATAGTCTTATGCACTTCTTTATGGTTTTTGTAATTTTTATATTTTTTGTGCACTCTGCTGCAGAGTTACTCACAGAACTACCCATATTTGAGCTAAACATGCAATTTACTTTTAATTTGGACGCACCAGTTCTACTGATCCATATTCTTACAGTTTTCTTTTTCACCTCAGTTCATTCTCTTCTCATTTTACATTATGAAAAAATGTACCTAGTTTGTATTTCTCCAAATGTCCCTGTTGCAAAAGATAAAAAACACAGTGACAGATTTAGTTGCGCTGAACCCTACATGGGCTCATTTTTCATTGATAAACCACATTTTTGGTTCAGTTATGCTAGCCATACACAGTCTGATTGATAGATGTGTAGAATGAAGTAATCATTTAAATACAACTTATCCAACATCATGAAACAGGCAGAAAGATCTCAACAACTAACACATCACATGCTGATCTGAGAAAATTTAGGACCAGATGAGAAAGTCATTGAAATCTATTAATCTGGAGAGGGTTACACAGCCATTTCCAAGGCTTTTGGACTTCAGAGAACCACAGTATTCATGATTCAACAATAAGAAAGAGATACTGGTTCCATGGTAGTGTTTCAAAGAAAAAACACTGCTCATCAGAAAGAACACAAAGAACCATCTTGGTGATTGCCAAGCACTTTTGGAAAAATATTATGTGGACTGAAGAGACAAAAGAGAAATTTTTAGGAAGGTGTGCATGTCCCATCAAACCATCCACTCTTCCTCAAAAAACCTCCAATGTGTCTGAAAAAAATATTCTGCAAAGAAGAGTGGGGCAAAATTCCTCCACAGCGATGAACAACACTTGGTGCCAGTAACTGCAAATGCGTGATTGTAGTTAATGGCACTTAGGAGGCATAATCACGTATTAGTTCTTAGCTGCAGGAGCGTCATTTAAACTTATACATGAGTATTTGACCTGAAATGAAGATTGTTATTTTTATTTATGAAACTGTTTTAAACTGAGACCAGTGAACCACAAGAAAAACCACAAACTCTTAAAACAAAAATCCACACTCTTCCTCTGATTTTCACTCCATGACTAATCCACTGACTCTCTGTCAGTCGGTTTTATATTGTTCTATCTGTGTTGATAAAAGGTAAATGATGGGGGGACAGTCTATTTACAGAAGAAGAGATGTTACCAACTTCAAGATAGCATGTGGACATAAGCCACCTTTCCTTTGCAGCATAATTTTGCTGAGTGTTTTTTTTTTTTTTTTTACAGTTTTCACTAAAGACTAACCCTGCTCTACATCTTTCTTCCTTAACAGTTTTTCTGCCTCATGTTTCTTTACACCATGGGACAGTATAGGCCTCCGTGTGTCTCTCCTGTTGTCACTGCCTGGCCACACCAGCATGCACGGCCCATCTTAAGTGTTGTTAAGATCATTTTAATTTATAACGGCAGCCACTATAAACATTTGAGGAAGCAGCACCATGGAGATGAAACTCAAACAAAATCACAACGTGGACCAGTGTTTAAAAAGTCTGCCTTGCATGCAGAAGGTGATTTTCACTGAGCACAAATACTGTGTCTGAATGTGTGTGTCATTGCATATGAGGCTGAGTGTGCTTGCTGTCAGAAAAGGTCGTGATTGGCGGGTGTGCATTTGCAAAATGTGTGAGCATTCATGCATATGTTTATTAATGGACTGAGTGGTCAAATTTGTGTGTGTGAGTGTGTGTAAATGCCTGGCCTGTGGCTTTGCAGGCAGACCATAAACAATAATCAAATGCTAACGAGGAAGCCTTAATTACGCAGGCTGCCTGTCAGTTTCCGGAGATTGTTTTTTATCTTGTGTTGCATCCCTTCCTGCTACAAAATGCTTCGCTTGCTTTCAGTATCATTTCTTCTTTTCGATGTCAGTTGCTTTCTCAGTTCCTGTTCTTGTAATGTACTTCTTTTTTACCACACTACTTCAGTTTATTCCTTTAATATCCATTTGATTGTGTGTCTCTTATTCTTCTTGTTGCTGAAATCTATTCCAGCCAACTTTTTAAGAACTTTTCTTTTGGGAATATTTCTTCCTTCATAGAGCACAGTGCTTCTCTCTTCCAACTTCTACAATGCTTTGCAAAAGTTTTCACACCTATGAAGCCATTTCACATTTTGTGACGATTCAGCCACAGACCTCAATATATTTTATTGAGATAAAATGATAATATAATTAAAATTGTGAAGCTGAAGGAAAATGATGCATGTTCAAAATGTTTTACAAACAGAAATCTGAAAAGAACATGGTAGACAGATCAGCAGTATCCCAAGCTTTGCAGTATTTGCACTGTTCATCTGAAAATCAAAGGCAGTTCTGGAGGAGCTGCAGAGATCCACAGCTCAGGTTGGAGAATCTGTCAAAATGACAACTATTAGTCTTGCAATTTACAAATCTGGATCTTATGGAGGAGTGTCAAGAGAAAAAAAACAAAGTTATTGTTTGTCACAAGCCATGTAGGTGATACAGCATGTCACCTATGTGACAGGAGACCAAAATTAAACTTTTTAATCTCCATACAAAAGGCTGTGTATGGCAGAAAACAAACACTGAGGCAATAGCTCATGGTGGTGGCAGCATCATGCTGTGGGATTTGCTACAAGCTGTGAAGAGGACACAACAAACATGTAAAAGTAGGTGTAGAAAAATTTGATGTTTTAGGTCTACATGCAAAACACTATGTGGGCAGTAAGACTATCACAGCTGAACACACTATCTCCTTATTGAAACATGGTGGTGGCAGCATCATGCAGTAGTGATGGGTTTTTTCAGCATGGGCTAGGAAGCTGGTCACAGTTGACAGGAAGATGGATAAAGGCGAAGCTACCTGAAGGAAACCTGTCAGAGCAGAGGTCCCCAACCCTGGTCCTCAGGGCCCACTGTCGTGCGTGTTTTAGACGTGTCCCCTCTCCAGCACACCTGATTCAAATGATTGCATTACCTCATAGCATGCCTCCAATTGCTGCAGAAGCAGAAGGAATGAATTCACTCTTTCATTCAAGCCAGGTGTGCAGCAGCAGCAGCAGCAGGGGAAACACCTACAACATGCAGGACAGTGGGCCCAGAGGACCAGAGCTGGGGACCTCTGTGTTAGCGGGTACAAAAGACTAAGAAACGGAATGTAGCTTGACCTTCCAGCAGGACCCTAAACTTACAGCTGGAGATCAAAGCATATTCATCTGTTAGAATGGCTCAGTTAAAGTCAGTTAAAGAAAAAGATCAAGTGGTATAAATATGTTTGCAAGACTCTGTACATTTTCTGCTGCTCAGGCCTTGAGCACAAAGATTTAGTGTCCTTTTCACAACACTGACTGAATATAATGAATGGTTATCAGTGAAGAAAAAGTTTTATTTGGTGCCACATGTTTTCACATTGAAAGCACAGAAATGCGCTATTATAAAGCATAAAATACAAACATAAACCTGCCAAATGAAACTGTCCTCATTTTTGTATGTTATGATTTCATCCAGAAGTTCTGCTTGACTCTGTTTTCTTCTCCCCCTTTTACAAAAAACAGCTGCTAATGCTACTCCACAAAAACACATACAGAAATACATAGTGTAAATCTGCCCCTACATGCCGGCAGCCATGTTCACCCTGTAACTGTGTGTGTCTGAGTACGTGCGTGGACCCTCTGCTCTTCTCTTGGCCCCAAGATTAAAGCAATGTCAGCGAGTGTGTGATGAGACCTCACAGACGATACTTTTTTCCATTCTGGCTCTCCTTGTCTCGCTGTCTCTCGTCTGTCCAATCCATTATTCAACCACCTCTTTCTGTCTCTTGTCCACTATTTTTTCCTCATTATCTCTCCCAGACTGATACTAACTCTTTGTGATCATCGCTACCCCTCACCCCTCCTGTTCCTGTCTGAATATATATTACCGTACTATATATGTTCTATCCTTCTTCCTCTCTCTCTTTTGAGACATCTTTTTTCAATCAATCATTTTACCCCTCAGCTGCAAGATCCTGTAATGTCCAAGCAGTGTCTCAGAGCGAACGCTATTAAGGGGAGTCATGTACTTCTATGAGTTACTGGTCATATCTTCTTGTATTATTCTTGTTTCATCTCAAGTCTGACTTTAAATACACATTGATAGACTTTTCATCACATTCATATACATACGTTCCCTACAACGTAATGATAAACCTGGAATTTCACAACTTTCTAGGTCAAGTAAATGAAAACAGAATGGAAGCATCCATCCATCCATCCATCCATCCATCCATCCATCCATACATACATCCCATATGATGCATAGGAAGCAGTTTTTGGTGGATGAATAGTTTTTTCACTGGACTAGCTCACAGGAGATTCAGGTTTAAGACTGAAATGGAACCAAAAGCTGACATAATGGACTTGACATTCTCTTGATTTATTTTCTCTCTCCTAAAACATGCTCAGTTTTAGGCTCACAGTGAAGTTAGGTTTAGACTCTTTTGAAGCACCATTTTTTAACTGGACATTTTGGGTTTTTATAATAATAGAGTTACACCGATAAATCAGCCTGATTTCCTTAATTTTGGAAGATCGGCAATTGGCCGATACTTACAAGAGAAACCAACCTTATCTACCTCCGCCAAGATCTGGAAATCAGCCACTGTCCCCTTTTGCTCTGCTGTGAGAGAGGGCTGACTGACAGACCCTCCCACCACGTTATGTCTGCACGTTAATAATAGTCACCCCAATTTAGCGACTTTGTTGCTATATTTAGCAACTTTTCAGACAAAAAAAATATATATATCTGTAAAAATCAGAATTGGCAGGTCAGATTTTTTAAAGATATTTCCAGAAAACTGCAATTGTTCTACCTCTAATAATTAACATTCACTATTAAACTGATGCACAATATTAGACTTCAATTCCGATATCCTACACTAGGGGTGGCCAAGTCCAGTCTTTGAGATCTACTACAACTACAACTTTTAGATGTATCTCTTCTCCAACACACCTAAATAAAATGAAAACAGTTGCAGGATGGTAGATCTTGGGGATTGGACTTGGGCACCCCTGTTCTACACAGAAATCTGCTGAAGCAAAATGGCTGAATGGAATGAAAACAAGATAAAGATCTCAAAGGTCTTAACTCAGAATCAACTGTTGGAGGGAAGGTTAGCATTAGCTATCACATAAATTATTTAGCTGCCTTTCCTCTCTGGCTAATTACCGAATTAACTGAAATGAGTTAAAAAGAGTACAATGAAAGTTATCACAAGGAGCACCTGGAAGAGTGGAAAAATGAGGAGTTATAGTAACTTAAAATATGAAGGAAAAATTACATGGTTTTCAAATTTTTTTGCCCAAAAAAGGTTGGCATGTATTTTTGTTTAGTTTCAAATTTTATCCTGCTGCCCAAAATAAAGAGAGGTCATCTAATTAGTAAATAGACTCTACCTGGCTGTAATTTAAACTCAGCATAATTTTAGCAGTTTCTTGCAGCTTTAACTTCAGCAAAACATGGTTTGCTAGATACAAATAGAATAAATGTAAAAACATGTACCATTTTTCTTATACTTCAGGGATGTGCCTTACTTTGTGTTGGTCAATCACAATAAATACAAATGGAATACATTGAAGTTTTGACACTATAAAGGCAAACTTTTTCTAGACACTGTATATTTTATAGACTAAGAGAGTAAACTTGATAAATTCTCCCCAACCTGCTTCATGTTTTTGGTTTGCCCCTTAGGGGCATGTTTGTCAGAGTGGATAAAAACGACACTATACCCTAAATGGATGAGATATTTTCTATCCCATTATTAGGAGAACCAGATGAACACTTTTGCACATTATAATGCTTTTTGTACCACTTTGATTTGGTGAACAAAGGTTTGGAGTTAAAAACTGCTTGGTTGTGGCTCAGAGAACATTGTAGCTTGCACGTTTTTCCCCCGACCATCCGGTTTCAATAGACTTCAGCCAAAAAAAAAAATTTTTTATTGTACTAGTGTTTACTGTAAGTAGATACAAAAACATGCCATGAACAGTGTTCTTTATACCACCAGAAAAAAACAGTATCCAACTCTGCCGGTGCTCTTTTACCTACTCTTATGTATTTTGTTAGTTTGTGTATACGGAATTTAAATGACAGTAAATTAAACCTTTCTTCTTTTTCTAACATGTTTGCAGCTAAGAAATAAAACTCAAGAAGTAGCTGTTGAAACAGGCAGAGTGACAACAAATGTGTTGCAAGTTTACATAAAAAGTGTCTTCGCTTGGAGGCGGGAGGTGATGTAAACCTTTTTTCACTCTGTTCTGGAAAGTGTCTTTCACTTAGACACTGACAGATACATGGAGACAGGCAGAGACAGACAAAGAGGCATTTGTCAACCAGTGTTGACACTGGGAATCAGGGGGAACACAGCACAACTCCTCCATGTGGTGTGACCTGGGTTACGGTGCTGAACCCCAATTACAGCAGAGACAGCGTTAACTGGACTTTTGTGGATCTTGTCACACCTGTCACTGTTGCCATTTGGCCGCGCACTCACTGGAGGATTTGTGCTCTGCGCTACAGTCCAAAGCCAACACGTGAGGTTGTCTTTGGATAAATTAAGTGAGGAGACACAGCAGAAATGTGGGGGTGTTCCTCCTGACCAGGAGTTTCCTTTCCTTCCCTTTATTTCATATTCTATCATTTATTTAATTCCTAAAAATGTTTTACTTTTGATGCTATTAAAAAAAAAAAAAAAACATGCAATAATTTTTTTTTTTTTACTTAGCTGCCTTATTTGTATTTTGACCCTCTCCGTATTTCAATAGAAAAATCTTTCTTTTGACATTGTTTGTGGCAGTTTAGGTAATATACTGGAGTAATCTGAGCAGCCATGACATCGACGGTCCCTAAAGGACCACATATTTTGTGATTTATGGTATTTCCTTCATCAGTTTTCCCTCTAAAGCAGGGGTGTCCAAGTCCAGACCTCAAGAGCTACTATCCTGCAACCTTTAAATGCATCCCTGCTCTACCACACCTGAATCAAATGAATGGCTCGTTACCAGGTCTCTGTAGAGCTGAATGATATGTTGATGAGGGGATTTATCCATTTGATTCAAGGATTGATATTAAAGTTGAAGGATAGTAGGTCTTGAGGACTTGACTTGGGTACCTCTGCTCTAAAGACTTCTGGATCTTTGACAGGGTTTTTCTACCAAAGCAATTCCAGGGTTTCAGTGCTAAGAGAACCAGCTCACTGCCCCTTCGTTACAGCTCTGTAAATGTCTAATTCAGTAAATGTTTGATCCAGTATCAATTTAATTTTTTAAATATATAGCATTACAATGCAGTATCTCAGTATTCCTGCAAACAGATACCCTAGAATCACAATCCACAAAAGTAGTTATTTCTTCTTGTTGGCTACAGTGCCAACCACTGCTGCACTGTGCTGCTATTTTCTGAACGTTTAGCTAAATAATTGATGTTTTATTGGTTCTTTTCCTTTTCCTTCATTATTTGTCGAATGAAGACTCTTAGACTCTATATACACCACACATATGCACCACTATTAAAAAAAAATGATGCAAGTGCTACTGAAACATCATAATAATGAATCAACAGTAACCACCTCACTTATGCAGCTGCTCAGTCTACACCTATGAAGATTCAATTCACCTTAGGATGTGATCTCATCTGAGGTAGCCTGAACTACTTTCCAATTAATTTAGCTAATAATTATTTGACCACTGGAGGCCAGTCTTAGACTGTCGATATAGGACAGAACTTTCATCTAGAGATCATTCCATATGGAAAATAATAAACCTAAATCTACAGGATAATGCAGAGACAAAAGTGTTGTTCTGGCCCAGAAGAGTTTCAGTACCTTCATCCCAATACACCAACGCTATACAAAACAGGGCCCATCAAAAGCATTACACATACTTCATAGATGTGGAGGACATGATGTTTTACAAAATCTGCTTGATTTCTTTGCATTTAGAAGTTCCATGTAAGCTCCATTTTTAGATTCTCCAACATACATGGTAAGATACAAACAATTTGCATTCATTGTGCTCACTGGGAAGCCTTTCAGTTTCTCCTTTATAACTGGTGACTACCAAGGTTGGTGGTGGCTCCTGCTTACTTTCTCACACCTCTATACTCTCAAAGTTGTGGGCCAATCCCATTAGTGAGTTCAGATGTTACCGTCACCACTTTCTTGTGTTTTGTTTCTCAATCCATAAGAACTGCCCCTGACCCTGCGTAATACATCACCTGAGATCCCTGCTGCCATTGAAACCAGATTAGATGTGTCACAGAGTAATGATGATTGGCTTTAAATTCAGTCATAGGCTCAGTAAAGGGGGATTGGGGAGAGGGGGGTCACAGTGTAGGGTGTACATATGTTTTTGGGTCATGGGGTGGGGTTCATTTTCAGTAAACTACTGAGAAGTTACATGACTGTTTCCCATCATCTGTTAGAAAATCAACATCATTTGAGTAAGATTGGAGGTTCTTTTGTTTAAATCATGTTAAATATGATAATCTCTTCCGGCCTTCTTCTACAGTTGTTCCTTCTCAATAATAAGAAGAGATCCTGAAGGCTTTTGAGAAAATACTCTGGACATTAATGTGACAAAAGTGAAACTCTTAGGAAGGTTTGTATTCCATTACATTTGGCATGAAACTAATAGATCATTTCAGAAACAGAACATCATACTGACAGTAAAACATGGTGGTGGTATTGTGATGGCCTGGGATTCCTTTACTTTAGGACCTGGGTGACTTGCCATAATTAATGGAACCATAAATTCTGCTCTCTACCAAAACATCCTGAAGAAGAATGTGTATTCATCAGGTCAGGATCTCAAGATCAAACACACTTGGGTAATATGAAGCACACCAGTCCCTTCACCTCTGAACAGTTCAAAAGAAATCTTAAATAAAGGTTTTGGAGAGCCCTACTCCAAGTGTGAACTTGGCCTTGCAAAACACCTACTAGCAACTTTGTTGCCACAAAGCTTGGCACCACCAGTTATAAGGTTTACAGGGCAATTACTTTTTCACATTTTGTGTTTACTCAGGGTATCTTTTTCTGATATTAAAATTTAGTTGATGGTCGGAAATATTTAGACAAAAACATGAAAACAAAATATATATTTGAAACTTTTCAGCTCAGTGATTAACTGATCCAAATAGTGAATAATTTAATGTCCCTTTAAGATAAATAAAGTAGTTTTGAATTTGAATTGAATTGAATAAAACCTTTTTTACTTCATTAAAACCTTGAATCAAAACCCTTTGAACAAAATGTACGATTCAGACACTCTTGTGGTGTCTAGTCTTTTATTTCCTTGTTATAAATCCAGCTGCTTTCCTGACTTGCATCTAAAACTCAATCAATTAAACATAAGCTGTAAGAAGTTTGAGCTGCAATTAGGAAACACCGTACAAGCTCTTTTACAAGTTGTGTAAAGAAGCTGTCAGTGCTGCAAATAAAAAGGTTTGTAGGCTAATTGGTAGGCTACAGGTAACTGTAGCATAGCCAAATGTCAGCGCTTTCACAGCGCAACTGAATCTCCCAGTCTCTGTTGCGTTGCTCTCTGACTATAGCACTGAAACCGAGAATATCACATACAGCGAACACCATAAACTGGGCTGCAATAAGAGGCCATTTTTTCGAGTTGATAAACCCACAAGCACACCTCATTATCAACTCATTTAGGCTTTCATTATGGTCAATATTATTCCAGCTGTGGGCAACTAATCTAAATAGTGTGGATGAAGCCCTCTTTTTTTCTACAGCCACATAAATTATTAAGATTTCTGAGAAAAATTTCACTCTGAAACATCCTTATGTAAATATAAACTCGTCGGATTTTCTTGCTGGTCAAAGCATCACCAACTACCAAGAAATTACTGTGAATCAACATCCTGTTAGATGTTGTTAGATGTCACAGACACAAACTCTCAAACTTCTGCAAGCAGCACCTCATGAAACCGTTCTCACATCACAAATTTACGCTCCCTATGTGGTTACGTTTTCATTTCACTCCATTTACTAGTTAAATATGCTGCACATTTTTCTTCAGTCTCCAACCAGCCATGCACCCTATTTTTTCATAATCACTCCTCAGAGCAACCAGAGATCACCAGCTTTAAGTGCAAAAAAAAAAAAAAGAAAAGAAAAATAACACTGGCTTACTTTCACATGTATAAAATATGTTTAACCAATACTGTAGAAGGAAAAATCATCTGTGTAAGAATTTACTCTATTTGCAGTAGCGCTAAGCATTACTTGTACCTGGAATACTGCATAATTATAATTCATTAAACAGTTTGTATATTGAATATTGTTGACATTTTGGTTGATGTAAAATCTTAAGTACGCATATTTGTGAAGTCTTTTAGACAGCAGGTGATTACTTTTAAAATTAATATCCTCACCAAACTTGTAGATGACCTCTGGGGTCTCTATGGATTCATTTGGTTCAGAAATATTTTGATTGTATAAATTAGTCTTTGTGAATAACTAAAATGGAAAACTTGTTTTTGAATTGAATTTGAATTTGTTTGTTTTGGTTGTATTTGTTGTCACTTCAGTGAATCAGGAGGTCTCTGCTGTCCTGAGGGATCTACTAGGTTCATATGAACAGCGACTATCTGAGCCTTATCAATGAGATTTTAATTCTGACCTTTTACTAACAGGAACACAGTGCAGTAACCTAGGGACTAGGGAATTGGACCAGTTTTTTTGGTGTTGGTCAGGACTCTGGCAGGAGCATTTTGGATGAGCTGCAGTTTCATAATTGTTTTTTTTTTTTTTTTTTTAACATACAGAGATTACTCTAATCTATTGAAAGTAAAGTCTTGCACTTGATTTTATCTCCAGTAATGACAGGAAACTCTTTACTCTGGCAGTCTTTTTAAGATGTCAGTAGGCTGATTTAGTTATAGATTTTACATGTAAGGTAACATTTTGGTCTGAGTCCATGACGATATCTATGTTTGCTGCCTTGTGGCTTTTTTTTGGCCTTGTTGTGTGTCATTAAGTGCTGATTTTCTTGCATTTTCTGAATAAAAAACAATTTCTGTCTCCCATCTATTAAGCTGAAAGAAATTCTTTCACATTTACTCACTGATATAATGAACACACTTAGTGACTGTAATCTCCTCTGGTAATGTGATGACAGAAATATGGTAAGTGATGTTTTAATACCACATATTCTGAGCTAAGGGGGAGGATAAAGATGTTAAAAAAGTGTCCAGAGTATGGAGCCTTGCAGCTTCCCACATGTAATCTTTGTTCGGAGATTATCAAATTATACATGACATGTGACCAAGAAAATTAGTTCCTAGGGACTCCAAACGCAACTCAAGAATCTCTGTTCTGACTGGCCAGTTTGATTGGTCTTTGTCCAGTCAACTTGAAATGTAAAAATTTTGCAAACTTTTGCTTTTGGGACTCAAGAGGCGCATCCATAAGTTAGCTGAGTTATACATGTAGATTCCTTCTTTATTTGTGTAACAGATGATCACAAAATGCACAAAACTGAATCAGAAATGCTTGTTTACCATTCCTTTCTACAGGAATGTAGAAAGGAATCTACATGTCAGATTGCCAACTGACATGTTTAGCTCTGATTTGTGCCCATAGGTCTCTTGTCAGAGCAGGTGAAAGACTATTTTTCTTGCTTGCCTAACACATCAGGATTCTGGATACTCTTGTGAGGATATTTTTTGCATTCCAGTAAGAAATGATACTTGTCTCCAATGTTTTGACACATGAGAACCACAGCCAAGGTCACAATTTTCACTTGAAGAAACAATGGTCTCTGGGAATGCATTGCAAGGTTGTGAGAGTCCAGGTGTGTCCTCGCTTTTTATCACATGCAGCCTGCGAATGACCCTGATGATGAAGTTGTACCCAGAACTGAACAGATAGCTGGAGCTTTCAGGTAAAACTATTCGGATTGATTGCTGTAGTACCATGTAAATGCAGGTTAATGTCCTTGCCTGCATCTGGGAACAAATGTGCTGGGAGAATGTGTTTTCCCAAATAGATTTTAAGAAATTACATTTTTGAAAAAAACAAACAAAAAAACATTGTGTGAAAATGTGGTTTTGAGACTCAAGAATTTGGAGGGGTAAGTGTAATGTTTAACTAGGGGAGTAAATTAAACAAATAAGCGTGAGAGTTTTCTGTTTTTCAGTGATAATGTTTGGGATTGTGGTTTGGAAACAATTTTGAAAGAAATAGCTTAAACACTGAAAATGTCAATTTTGGGATTATTTCTACTTCAGTGAGTCTCATTCTTCATTAAACAGACACTAAAATGTTGCTTTATAGTGGATAAGGTATAAAACTGGGAAAACACATTTAACATATAGCTCTGCAGCCCTATTTAGAAAAATCTCTTTTACTAAAGTCTATCTCACAACAGTGCCTTGCAGAAGTATTCGCACCCTTTGAACTGTTTCACATTTTGTCACATCACAACAAACACCAGTACATTTCCTTTAAGATATACCGACCTGCTCCCTAGTCGTATGCACCTTCTGTCAAGTTTTCTTCCACAATTCCTCTTTATTCTGCTCGATTCATCTTCCCATCAACTCTGACCATCTTCCCAGTTCATGCTGAAGAAACGCATCTCCACAGCATAATCCTGCCACCACCATGGACCGTAGTTGGGGTTATGGGTTAAGGGTGATATACTGTGCTAGTTTTCTACCCACAATGTAATTTTGCATGTATGCTAAAAGAACTCTAATATTGACCACGTTGTCTAGATCACCTTCAGCTTGTGGAAAAACAGAAATGAGACCTCTCATGACTTTCTTTCAACAATTCAACAATCTTACTGTGATTATGAAGAGCACGGCTAATAGTTGTCCTGTCAACAGATTTTAAAACTTAAGCTGTGAATTTCTGCAGTTCCTCCAGAGACACTGTGGACCTCTTGGCTATTTCTCTGGTAGATGCTCTCCTTACTTGGCCTGCTAGTGTAAATGGATGGCCTTGTCTTGGTAGGTGTGTGTTTGTGCCATACTCTTTCCATGTTCAGATGAGGGATTGATCAATGCTGTGTGAGGTGTTAAAAGCCTGAGATGTTATTTTTTAACCAAACTCTGCTTTAAACTTTGTTCACGAGTGTTCGCTCAACAAACCTCTGAGGCTTTAACAGAACAGCTGGATTCATGCTGAGTTGAAATAACACAGAGGGGGAGTATGTTGACTAATTAGGTGTCTGCTGAAGGCTGGCTGCGTTGGATTTTATTTAGGGGTAAAAAGAGTAAAAGGGGCTGAATTTATACATACTACATTTTCTAATTTTTTTTTTATTTGTGAAAATCTTTTAAAACAATGTATCACTTAATTTTAACTTCACAAAGATGTTTTACTTTATGCTGGTCTATCACATGACATCCTAATAAAATACACTGAGGTGGTTGTTATGTGACAAAATGTGAAAAAGTTCAAGGGGTATGAATACTTTTGCAAGGTACTGTATGTATTATGATTGCTTGTAATCGAGAAAAATAGTTTCAATATAACAGAACTCCTTTCTAATAAGATGCAACATCGCTTTAGTGACATTAGACATGCTGTTTGTGTGGCTCTGTGGACCACTTTCAAGGGTTCTGCAGCTGGAGGGGCAGCAGCGGCAGTCAGTGGCTGTTTGGGACTGTGTTTGATCCTTCAGCCGAGCAGTTCTACTACACACGGCTTGTGAAGGCCGTTGTATGTAAAACAACTAATCTGTGCTGAAGCGTCCAGGACTGATGTAAACAACCACAGCACTGTTTCTCTCACGACCTCCAAAGATGTGAATAATTGATCTGATCATGATATATTCTGAAGGTCATGGCCTTCAAAGGAAAACAAACAGGTTTCTCTTCTTTTGTGCAACACTTTCATGTCAGGTAACCACACACACAGAAACACACACACTCACACTTCTTTGTGGAGCATGCATCATCACTAAAGCCTATGAATTGCTCAGTCAGCTTTTTCTTTCTTTCAGAAATTGCACATTTCATCTCTTATTTGTTTGTGTGCGCACGTGTATTTTTTGTTGTTGCCTCAAAAAGTTTGCTGTCCCAGAAAGAGGAGTAGGGGGAGCTTACTCAGACGCCTGCAGCATGGCCCGTTCTGAGCTGTGCTCACTTGTGCTCTGCAGCCTACCTGAGCACATTTCGTCTGCAGTCACTATTTAAAGAGACTGAAATGCTATTAATATCTTTCTACTGTTTCCACCTTTTCTGCTTTTTTTCCCTTCTCGTCCCCTGCTGACGACAGTTGCCCTCCTCTTTTTCACTCACTGCTTTTCCACTTTTCCCCGTCCTTTGGGTGGAAAATGCTGTTGTTCTTGTACTTATTGCTTGTTCCTTAACCCAGCCATTTTACATTTTGGAGAGCTGCATGTAATTGTATACCTGTAGTGCTGGATTTGACATTGGTACTGATATATCTGAGATACAGTCCCTATAAATAAATATTATGTTATACTAGAGATGTTTAACTGCACATTTTCATCTGGATCTGTACAGTGCCTTGCAAATCTATTCAAACCTCAATGTATTTTGTTGGGATATATATATATATATATATATATATATATATATATATATATATATATATATATATATATATATATATATATATATATATATACACACACACACACACACACACACACACACATACACACACAACACAAAGTAGCACATATTTGTGAAATAGAGTTACAATGATACATGGTTTTTTTTTCAAATGAAAATCAAAAAAAATATATTTTTGATTTGTATTTTTATTGAAAATACCGAACAAAATGTATCCTTTTCCTTCCAGTTCACAATTATGGACTACTTTATGCCGGTCTAGCACATAAACTCTCAGTTGCGCTTGTAACTTGACAAATAATGAAAAAAGAAAGGAAAGAATGCTTTTTGGTTGCTGTATGTTTTCTAGTGGATGTCCTTGTGGTTGATATCTCTAGAAGAAATTGTGGGTCAGGGCCTTTACCACACATCATCTTCTTTCATTTTGAGATGTTATTTCTTTCATCCTCATGTCGATGTGCCTCCAGTTTGTCCTCCTCTCTTTAACGTCCTGCTCAGTCTTCCTCAGTGTCCTCCCCTCTCCCTCCACCTGCTTTTTTGTACGTAACTGATAGCCGTTTTACTGAGGTGATTGAATCAAGGCTGCATTTTCTCACAATCCACCAGGTCTGCTTCTCTCTGCTGTACTTGCTGGCATGCAGTAGCGAGTGCTAACATACACAAACACACACACACAGTGTAATGTAGCAGACACATTGTCATATATGTTTATTAGAGCTTTAGCTTGTCAGTATCCTCAGAGGCCATGCAATGTAACTTGAGATCTCAGTTTTCTCTTGTATATGGTTACAGGAAAACAGCAGTAAGAGCAACTTGCCTTGTATCCATTAAAAGCAGTCTGGTTGCCATGTAGGCTGCTGAACATTTATTTGTTGTTTGCTCCTGCAGCTGTCCGATGTCCCTCTGGAGTTTTATAGCCCTGAATTCAAAGTGCACACACTTTAAACATGTGCAGCGGCTTGTAGAACCTAACAGCATTGAGTTTGAGTTTCAGCACAGAGTAAGGTTGTGCTTTTTTAAATCCTTCTCTCTCTTACCAGTTTCCCTGGGTTTGCATTTTTTTGGATTCTCTGCGGTGTCCATGAGACAAATTACTCCTGGCTAGATTTTGCAGAAAATTAGACATTGTCTCTATAGAGCAGCACATGCATTATTCTCTTTTTGGACTTCTGGGGCAATTACTAATACAGACAGCCTTTCAGAAAACCACCTGAGTGGCTCAGTGTTATTAGTTATTCCATCCATGGCATTGTGGGAATCTTTCTTGAGTCCGCTACGTGACAAAGATTCTCTTTTATACTGTATTTTATGAGCATTGTCTTTAGTATTCTTTCCATGCTGGTTGTAGCAAATAAGACACTTGTGAAGGTCTTCTTTAATGGAGGTTTCCTACACAGTCTTAAAAGTTTGTAAAAGTAGAACATGTATGGAGAAAAGAAAACTGAGTATGAAAAAAAATGTTTAATTTCCAGATTTTTTTTTTCTTTTTCCACTTGCTAAAAGACAGAAGTTTAATAATACTGCATAAATGCAGAGGTATTCATATTTATCTATTATTTTCACATGCTTTGTCTTCGACTTGGCAAATGAAACCTTGATTTTAGCTTTTTACCCATCAGTATTTTGGTCTTTGGCCTCCAAACTGAGTCTATACCCAATGGAAAATCCAAAGAGAGCCACTTTGATACCTTTCTGACTACTACTTGTTCTACCTGTGGCTCAAAGCAATAAAACAGCTATTTTTAGAAAGTTAAAGGCTCCAAAGTTCACAAACTATCCTTTAGAATATGCATTCATTATGGGGCCTACAGATAATTAGACCAGAGTATTGATTATGAAGGGTTCATGTTCAAAACTTTGTACTCAAATGCCCAGAATGATATAAAAATTGCAGGAAAAAAAAGAATCTTGAATTTGAGTCTGGAGAAGTATAGAATTTCATAATGACAAGCACTTAGGAGCTAGGGATATAATGGTTCACATATTTCTGTCAAATTTTTTTGGTATAGACTTTTCAGTTTGGCATGCAACTGTGCATTCTGCCATGCAGCTTTAAAAAGTCGAACCAAAACTAAGTGGAACTCTGAGGTATCAACAAAATCTGGATTTTGGGAACATTATAGATAATCATTCAGCTACAATGACAATGGAGAAAGACAGGTGGACCAAACCAAAGCTTCACAGAACAAATTTTCAACATCAAAACAGTGAATTTAATAACTCACCTGAAATAATGTCAATCCGAACGTAGAGATCACTGTAGTATAAACTGCCTGTAGCATTCAACTGATACCACAGCGATATTGTCTTAAACAGGTGCCCTGCTATGGTCCATTCAAGTACAAGTAGTGGATTCTTTAAATATCAAAACAACTCCAAACTAATTTTTTTTTTATCATTTTTCATATCAAATGTCACCACAGTCTTATAAAAATTTTTAAACAAGAAATTGGTCATTTTTAAATGGTTTATTGTTACAGAACAATTTCATTCATTGATATCAAACCAATGCTCCTGTCAGTTTTACACTCACCATTCTTGAACAGCTAGAACATATCGATAAAACCAAATTATTGATGGAAATTTTTTAATATTCTTCTTAAACGAAGTTTATCTTGACTGAACTGTACCAAAAATGTTCAGAACCATAATTTTTCTGTCCCAATACATTCCTTGTTAGAGACCTGTTAATGGTTTTGTTGATGAATAATTCAATAAATGGGAATAAACAACAGATATTATCTATGTTTCTCACTATGTAAGTCAGTAAGTAACTATATGTAACACCTTTTGTGAGAGAAATTACAGGGTGCTATGTCAGAATAATGATATAAATATATAATATCTCAAATTAAAATAAAATGTCATTAAAAAGTTAAAATACAATCAAGTGAAAGCAAAAATAAAGTAATGCTATCTAAATGCTAGTCTAAACAGATGATTCTGCAGCTGTATTTTGAACAAGTCCATTAGGTTTATACACTACAAGGATAATTGGACCTGAAATAAAGAAACATTTTTTGTGCTTTCACCATCTTGTGATTTTGGGTAACAAAACATGATTTTTTTCTTTAAAGATAAGTTAGAACTTTTTTTTCCTAGGATAACAGAAAAGTCTACTCTTGATACCCTTGCCCCGTCCAAAAAAAAAAAAAAAAAATCTAAATTAATAACAGCAGGAAGTAATTAGCTTCAATGATTTAAAACTGGACAATAACCTGAGAAAGAAGGCTGGTTCTTATTCTGGGGACGACTGTGGAACCTCTGGAGATGATCATGCAAAGGATTGTCATTCTCTTCATTTGAATCTAAACAAATAATTCATATTGCTGTTTTAAGATTTAAATACAAATATTTTACATGGTTAAATATGAAGTCAAAATTCTGTAAGTAATTTTTACCCAAAACGTCAACATCATAATTAATGGTCAGGGTATAGATGTGAAAGGCTGATTGAGTTGATATTTATTTCACTCTTTAAGTTCAACTAAGGTAATCAAAGCATAAAAAGAAAAAGCATTATGTGCTTTCTAATAGCACTCAGACAGTAAATTTAAAAACAAAAAAAATGAAAATAGCGAAAGACAAAACCTTTTAGTGAGGTGCATCAAGATCCTTCAGTGTAGGATAGTGGAAATAATTGTGCAAAACGATCTTGATCAGAAGTTTGTAAAATGTTTTAGTCCTCTTTCCATGACAAATGTGTTGAGGACACATACGTGTTAGGATAATTGTTAACAGATATTCAGTGGTTTATTATTTTTGTTGTTGTCCATGTTTGTAGTATTTGTTCTGACCTACTTTTAAATGAGTTTAATTACTTAAAAAAATCTTTTGACATAGCGTGATGTGGGGTTTAGACAGAGTCAAGGCCATGTAGACTTCCTTCTAATGTGCAGTGAAGACCATTCCTGCTGTTCTGGTGGAACTGATCGTTTGGTCCTAATTGACGTTTCCTTGAAGACAAGGGATTGATGGTGGATGGTGATCCTGGGTGGTGGATAGGAAATGTTCCTTCAGCAGAAATATGACTCCCTCTTCATGTACATCAGACATAGATTTAATGTCTCATCTGTCTCTTTTTCTTAGTGCTTATTTATTTATTTCTATACACTATTTGCTTACATAAAGCAGGCTTGTTATGAGGCTAGATTTAAAAGCTGACACATTCCTTGACAAAAGTCCCAGACTCTCATCCATTAACATGGCCCTACTTTAACCTTACGTCAGTATTTGCCCCTACTTTCTGTTGTGTCTCATCCTCTGATTTACAAAGCAAATAGCACTAATGATGTGCTACCATAAAGTTCTCACTTTTCAAACTTAACGTGGCCTTTCCACTTAAACAGTTGACAGAAAATTGACACTACATTTTGAGCACATATTGCCACATAAGTCCTCCTTTTGGGGGCTTTGTGAATGAGATTAATGTGCTAAGTCTGCTTTCACTTTTAGTGAATGAGCCTACTGGGGTCTTGTGGAGGGTGCAACCTTGTGGGAGACACCTTAACCTTAAGTGAACATAATGTTGTCTTAAAAGATGTTCACAGGTCAATTAAAGTAATTCTATTAACATCATGTGGTACAAATCATACAGTCAGGGTGGCTGGTAATTCTTGCTCTATAGGAAGGCTACTTTAGGCTGAATGCAAACATAGCTTGAAGAAAAACCTGTGGTTGAAACATTACGAATGCTGTTTCTTTAATTTACATTGACAATTAAACTGCAGAGCCAAGAGTGCAGCTGTAGCGCCAGTGTGGCTTGCAAAGGAGAGGCAGACGTTCTTAACTGGTAATTGATCAACTTGTGTCGTTCAAATTAAGATCAAGGCACTCCCCACTAAAATCTACAAACTGTTTACGCGCAGTTGGAAGTCGGCTGTATACATTTCTAGGGGGACAAACCAAATCTGCCTCTCCAACTTTCCCTGAACAATGATCCTGAATGAAGCTGTAAATGAATTGAGGTTCGCTTGTATGAAATAAGATTTAAGTGGTTTGTTACCCCACACAGCACAACTGGATATTAAGATGATTGGTTTGTTGACAGTACCTTCTTGTATTGTTTTTTGTAAAGTCCTTCATTGCTTTTTATTTGTCTGCATTGTGATGAGAAGGTCATATTTAGTGTGTTTTATTCTCATTGCAAAGATGGCGCAACATACTTGTCCAAAAATGCCTGAGATATCTCAATGAATGAATGATGAAATAGCCAAGAGCATCTCCATCAGCAGCCCTCTGGGCACCGCAGGCAAAGCATCCTGGGAAGAAGAAGCCTTGTTTCGAGGTCCTCAGAGACACCCAAGGAGCTCTGTGTGTCGCTAAAGATGACTCTGCCTTTTCTATAAATTTATCCTGCCCTGTCATTGCTGCCTTTATCATAGCTTTATTAATGGAAGTATTCTAACTACATCTTATTCACTGACTGAGGAAGATACCAAGAATTAAAATCTTTTATATGTATATATATTTCTTGGAAACTTCAAGAAAGGAAGGAAATGAAGATTATTTATTCAGAGATTTTAACTCTGGGAATCTTTTGTCTATATTTTAAAAAGCCAACCTGATGATGCAACTATGCTGTACCTTGTTTCATGTCATAAAGAAGGAGTCAATAAAAGAAACCATCTGAGATGCTACCCTACCTAATCTGCACGTTGCGGACGTGCATACGCTGCGCTTTGAGTTAATTGAGGGGAAAAAAGTCAGACAGTTTAGTCAGCACATTACTCAGCTGATGAATGACCAAAATGCATTGTTTGCACAGAGTCATCAAAGTGTTGTTGTTGTTTTTTGTTTTAAACTAACTATTCCGTTTATGAAGCATAAACTTTCCACTGTGTACGCTTCACCAGACTGAGAAAAGATACAGTGGTAATTCGGGGTGTCTGTTTTTTCACGCTTGGTGTCCGGTGTCTTCCTAGCTGTCTAAGGTCCACTTTGTCTTTCTATTTGTGGCGCCTCACCAGCTGCAAACTGTGGTTATGCAGGCAGACGGCACAACAGCCTGAGAAGTTGCTTACTGAATCCTCCTCCTCCTGGTTTGTGATGACAAAGTGGTGGTTCTGTGAAAGATGTGGAAAGTGAAGACAGAAACGTAACTGAATGTTTCTTTCTAAACTCATAGAGCTTCACTTGAAGCTTCCAAGTTATTTACTTTTGGATTAATCAAAAAACATTCCCTGTTTAGCTGTTGGGCTACATAGACATAATTAAGATATGTCTATTAAAAAAATGTAAGAATTTTTTTATTACATTTTTTTTATTTATTAAAGATGTATTATTAAGAGTTTTCTGATTATTGATTTATCTTAAGGACAAGAATAAAAAACATATCTAAATGTGCCAGAAATCACCCATTAAAGTAGTTAAATAAAAAACAATAGCTTTCCTCCCTAAATAAAATAAAAATTGAAATGTATGCCTATCTTATCAAATTGCTATTTATACTTTAGCATTACAGGTGTGACAGGTGCATTGTATTGTTCATCTGAGAATAATTGTCTTTAGGATCTTTTCAGGTATAATCACTTTCCTTATGAGGATTGATAGGCCTGAAAGGGTAGGATGTGGGGGTAATTTGTAAAATCTACTTTTTTGAGCTTTATATCATGTAATAATGTTATTACCTCATCAGAAACAAATAAACAAATAAATGAAGTTTTCAATTATATTCTGATTTATTGTGATGCACCTGTATCTTATGAATTTGCTGAAGCTCTGATAGCTGTTGCCATATTAGCTGAAATGTTTTCACTCTCATTTTATATGCAGAGGTCTTAAACGCAACAGTGTTCTCACTTTTGTTACCATGATTCTGATCTCAAGAACGTTTGAATAGATGGAACATTTATCAGAATATAGGTGTCAAATAATGTTCTAAATAATCAATTTTGATATTTTGAATATTTTATCACATATACTGTGTAATCTTTTACTACTTTTTACTTCTTGTTTTTTCCCCTCTGTTTACTGCTCCTGTTCTACAGTGTACAGTCAGATCTTTTATTTAAACAATTTATCTTTCACATTTTGTTTTTCCATTAGCTATTTTGGATCAATCTGTTTACCAGATTTTTAATGTCTTCAACAGCAAAGCTAAATTATGAAAGAAACCCTAAGACAATACTGACAATAACAGGGAGATGGAACTATACACTTTAAGTATAATGGAAAAGGAACACAAATATTGTTTGTTGTTTTTTTTTAATTTTAATTGGAAATAAACCTTTTCTCTTTATGTATTTATATTATTGTAGTATAATAGCTCTTTTAAACCACATTGGGAGGGACTTTAACTAGAATGCCACTGGAAAACTTTTTCGCCTATTCATTTGAACAGGGTCTTTGTACCAGTTTTACTTTAAATTCCAGTTTAATCCAAACAATGTTGCCATTTTTTTCTTAACAATAGATGTTTTGCTTTTCACAAACCTATAATAACTTGTTCCTAAATATTTTTCCTCAACAGTCATGCTTTACTGAATGAAATAATTGCCAAGCTTCCTCCATCTGAAATAACTCTGGAAAAATGAACTGTTTATACCAGCTTGAGAGCAGCTTAAACACAAGGCACAATTATTCACAATTTATGTGTTTTTATATTTCAGTGCTGCACTGAAGCTGAAGTGGGACAGTTTATTTCTGTTCAAGCTGAAGGTGTCACCTTCCTACAAAAGATAGGTTCACATCAATAACTTTTTTAATGGTTTATTTTAAGATGCAACAACACCATGTCATATTTTTAAAGTACACTAGCTAAAATACTCTCATAAACATTTTGGTTTGTTGCTCAAATTTGGACACTTTTCTGAATTTATCAGCAGGAATTCATGTAGTCTGTCAAACAAGGACCTTTTCTTTCATGATATTAATTATTACTACCTACCTTGGTTCATTATCCACATACTGTTCACGCTCTGACCACTAGATAGTAGCAAAATATGATATTATGCATCATCGGAAAGCTAAGATTCTGGAGATTCCACTAATGCATACCAATCAAGGATAAAATCAAAACTGTAGACGCAATAAACACTTTTGTCAAACCACTCAGAAATACAAAATAATGTCCAACTCCCTGTCTGAAGAACAAAGCCATCTTGAACAAAAACGGTCTTTTTACATCCACAAGGGTCCAATTTATGTACTCCAATAAAATTTAGTCCACAAAAGTCTTACCTCCACAGCCCAACATAATCCGCCAGTGAAAACCTTTGAAATTTCCTTCAGATGTGTCCATTTCTCTCAAAGTTTTCATCATAACTTCTGTTAGCGAGCTCATTTTTTAAAAACAATTTTGGGTAAAAATTGCCAGAAATTTAAGGGGTTCACAATGTGGTATTTTTCTGTTGGTCGGTCACACAGAGAGTGAAGCCTGCATATTTTAATAGGCTGTATTCAGCTCATTTGTCCTGAGAGCCCCACTATATATTTTCAAACATGTAACTCTTGTGCATGATTATCTGTGAAGCAAAGTGCTGCTTCATGAATAAAATCAGCAGTAACTTAATTAGCAAAAAATGTGTGTTTCAGTTTCCTGCTGGTGTTCAGCTGCTTGGTGTTGTCTGTGTTCTCAACCATCCCCGAACACCAAAAGATGGCCAACCAAGGCCTCTTCATCCTGGTAAGACATCCTCCTCATCTCTCCAGACACATATAGGTGACGTTTGTTAGCACACATTTTCAGAGTCTCACTTACTCCTTTGTAAATGTATATGCTTGTGTATGTGTTGTTTGGCTTGATCATAGAGGTACTTGTGTAAGCAGTTGAACGGATTCAGGTGATGTTGACTTTGCAGGAAATCACAGACATGATGCACTAATCCTAAAAGCCATTCCTTAATCGCCTATCTTATTCTGTACTTTAGCTGCTTTAGTGAAAACTAATGGATGCTCGCTTTTCCTTCCAAACCTGACTCATCCACCTCCTCCTTTACCGCCTTACTCATCATTAGGTGTCTTTTAACGGCAATGCTCCTGACTTTCACATTCATTTAGTTTACTCTGTCCATCAATCACCTGGCCATTAGCAGCCAGCTGCCGTCAGTGGACTTTACTTATGCGATCGCCATCATTTGTTCAGATTACATTTTGCTTATGTGCAGTCCAGAAATCTGCACTATTAAATGAAAACAAACACAAAGTTTTGACTTACAGTTTGTTCTCCTTTTTAATAATCCTTTTTATTCCTTAAATTCAATATTTTTAAAAACAACATTTAAGAGTTTTAAAGCTTTTGTGTTGCATCATTTCAGCTCTTATTGTGCTGATGTTTTGTTTATATTCTTTCTTGAATTCACCATCAAGTTAAATAATTCATTAAGCTATTCAAAAAAGGAAGGAGGCAATATAAGGAAAGTCTTTTTATATAGTGCCATTCATACAAATGACAATCCAGTGTGCTTTACAGGATACTAAAGGAAATACAAAAACTGAATAACAAAGCATGAGCATTAAAGTGCTGTGTTGGTATAATATCCTTGAGTGAAAAAGACAAAGTTATTGGTATTTACACAAAATATTCGGTGAAAATGTATATGATTTAATTGCTGTTATTTAAAACTGAAAAGCAACAAATTTCCCTCTGTTAGTGAAATAATATAACATACTGACTGTTACAAATAAAATAAATAAGTTTTGAGTAAATCCAGAGTAAACGCCTCCTAAATATAGTGATGGTTTTCAAGTAAGTAAGCTTGCAAATCATGCAGAATACTATACCTTTTTTGGTGTTCTGCACTTTATAGATTGACACAAGTATATAGTAATATTATTAAATAGTTGGGCTATCTACTGGGGTAGCCAGCCTGCAGTTGCTGCTCAACAGATATGCTGTTTTTATCTTGCCAGCTGTAGTTTTGGAACATCGTAATGTGATAAATGATACTCATTTCAAATCTTTTCAAACAGCCAACTATGCCAGTCTTGTAAGCATGGGGCAGGTGTAGGAGTCATGTTTCAGCCAGCTGACACACAGTGCACAGTGAGAGGAAGAGGAGGGACAGCACTGCGTTATTCTATTCTCTATACAGCCAGAGAGAACTATCATTCTGGCACTTTTTTGGACTTTGAACCATAGAAACCACATGATGTACATTGTTGAGGTTTTTGAAAACAGAACTTTTTAAAATCTTAATAATTCCTGATATTGGTAACCTGCCTAAAGGTCAGAAACACCAATAACATATTTGAAACCAAAAACATTTGTTGGATATTCTGTTTGAAAAACATCAGTTTAGCACTTGTCACATAAAGGCTTTGTTTTAGTTTTACAGTCAGCAGACTGCTAGTTGTTTTCATAAATATAATCAATAAAAGACAAACCAATGACATAACCTATTTCTTTGTGAACTACTCTTTGTTTCAGTTTTCTTTTTATTTGAAACAGGCATTACAAATATTATACATTGTTGAGACTTGTCAAAGCTAATTATTTAGCAGCTTGCCAATCACAATGTACCACTGCTCAATGGGAATCCTCTTTGTGGTTCACATTATACTATTTGAGACTATAAGTTACAAAATCTGACCCTCTAACGTAATATAGATCATGACTGATCATGATAATATTTTCAGAGATTATCAAATGAAAGCTTAATCATTAATTTTTCCGTCAGACTGTTTGCATCTGTCTTTGGTTTTCATAAAGTTTCACAGCTTTAGTTATGATACATATCTCCCAGTAGGACCTTTTTACCATTCTATATGTTGACCATTGCAACATATAGAATTTGATTTCCACAAACAGTTCTACAGCATAAATGTCACAACTTCAACACTTGATATTGACTGCACATAAGTGTCACTGTTACAAAATTTACATAAATGCAATGCAGTGACCTGATATTAATGTTGCTTAATCTCATGCTACGAAATACAGTTGTTCTGTCTCCTCCTATGAAGATTCACTCACCTCACCATGTGGATTGCTTGGAGGTCAAGATATCTTAATTAATTGAGCTATTAATAACCTGACTTCTAGGGATCAGTTATAGACCATGTATAGAAGACTGATCCTTTAGCCCAAGATGGTCAAGTGATCATTAGATAAGGAAAAAGGAAATATACTGGAACCATATTTTAGAACCACAGCTGTTCTCTTCCCAATGGAAAATAATGCAATTTCACAGCGCCAGTGCATTGAGATAGCTTTTTTGTTCTGAAAATAACATTTTTATGGGATATATTAAGTTGATCCATTTTCAGTTTTCCCATAAAAATCATGAGGGGTAAGCCTATTTTCTAAAAACCCAGTCAGCTTCAGTAGTAGCTGCCAGGACCCCTCTTTCCCACTGTTCTATTGTAATGATTTTTTTTTCTGGAATTTATATTTATCTTGGGAGAGGAGATTGTGTTGCAACGTTTTAAAACAAAACCCAAAAACTGTGATATAATGAAACCGTGTAGTTGGAAGGTTGGCAATCCAGTCCCCAGCTCTGCTTCATGTTTAAGTGTTCTTGGGTAAAATGCTGAACCTACAGTTACCATAAATACTCTGACTGGTCTGCGATGTCAGAACAAAAAGCGTTGAGAATGCAAATATAAAAGCTGTGTGAATTGGTCATTTACATATTGTAAGGTGCATTCAGGTACCTAGAAAATGTTAAAAAAAAAAAAAGAAAAAAAAAAAAAAAGTTTGTGATGTCTGAATCAAGATACAAAATATTTTTTTTTGTGTGTATGTGTGTGTGTGATTTGCAGGAGTTTGTAATGATTGTGGTGTTTGGCTTGGAGTACTTCATCAGGATCTGGGCAGCTGGCTGTTGTTGCAGATACCGGGGATGGCAGGGACGCCTGAGATTTGCCAGGAAGCCTTTCTGTGTCATAGGTCAGAGTCTGTGTGTGAACAGTTAATCAAACCCAACAGTTCTGTGTGTTCCTGTGGACAACATTTGTAAACATCATCTCATAATGACCTTTCCTTTCTTTCTGTTGCTGTTTGGTTCAAACCTCTTTGCTGCAGACTTCATCGTGTTTATTGCATCGCTAGCAGTGATCGCTGCAGGGACGCAGGGAAACATCTTCGCCACATCAGCCCTGCGCAGCATGCGTTTCCTGCAGATCCTGCGTATGGTTCGCATGGACCGACGGGGAGGCACCTGGAAACTACTTGGCTCCGTGGTTTATGCTCATAGCAAGGTGGAAATGATAAACTGCTACGCTTGTTCTGCTAAACAAACCAGACTATTTAAATTTATATTTGAGGAATATAAGATTGTATTCAAGCCCGCTTATACTTGAGTGGCATGATGAGCATGGTCTATGATGGTTACTATTTAGATGAATAGGTTATTAACAGGTGATGTGAAAGAAAATGTGCTGAAACTAATTGATGTTTAGCTGATAATTAATGCTCCCTGCCTTCAAACATGCACATCACCATGAGCTGCTTGCTTTGTGGTGCTTCTTTTGCTGACTCAAGTGATGTGTATCCTACTGTCAGCATTATGTAGTGAGCTACAATGATGATGATGAATTGATGTAAAAGCTCTCCAAGCGCAATGACGCAACCAAGTCAAAGTGCAAGCCAAATGCAATTATGAGACTAACTTAGCCACAGCAGGGATTTGGATGTTAAAGATGCTGCTGCTGACTGGTGTGATTGATGTCCATTCTCTGTCTGACAGGAGCTGATTACAGCCTGGTACATAGGTTTCCTGGTGCTCATCTTTGCCTCCTTCCTTGTCTACCTGGCTGAGAAAGACATCAACTCAGATTTTGGCACCTATGCAGATTCCCTCTGGTGGGGGACTGTGAGTACTGCACAATATGCCAACTACACAGGTTCTGTCCCAGTGGAAAAGTTTCTCATTGTTTTTTTGACTTATGGTGACAGCATATTTTTATAGTTGGAATGCCTGCAGGGCCTCGTGTTAAGAGCAATTTAAGCTTTTAAATCTGTTTTCTCAGCTATAAAAAAATGGGAAAAAAAAAAAAAAATTCTATAGGTGATTAAACCACATTGTTTAAAACCACATGAAGGTGTAACAGGGTTATAGCATTATGCTGACTGTTTATACAATGTAGCTGATTTTAGGATATGCGATTAATTCTTGTGCTTTGTTATTAAAGCCATAGTGTACTTTTTGAAGTACACTGTTTAACAAAAGTAGCAATACCCCTTGAGCTTTGTCAGACTATGTCGTCTTCCTCCCCCACAAACCTTTCAGTGCATTTTACTGGGATTTTACATGATAGACCAACATGAAGTCGCTACAACTTTTCTACAAATAAAAATCTAAAAGGTTTGAACTACATTTGTGTTCCGTTCCCCTGAGTCAGTAATTTGTTGACGCTTCAGCTGTTTAATTTATGTTTCTACCATCTTTTAAGTCTATGGACTCAAATTTTTGTCCTTTCATTTTTGCTAAAGTAGTTCAAGCTCATTCAGAGTCAATAAGGATAATCTGTAAACAGCAGTTTTAAAGGTTTGGAGTCACAGATTCTAAATCAGATTTTGGTCTATTGCATAAGTGTGCTTTGGTGCAGACCATTCCATTGTAGCTCTGGCAACTTTTCTCTCAGGATTACCCTGACTAGCATCCCATAGCATTATACTGCGACCACCATGCTTCACCACAGAAATCTGATATTGACAATTTACTAATTAGGTGTCTTCTGAAGGCAATACTAGATTTTATTCAGAGGTATCAGAGTAAAGGCAGCTGAATACAAATGCATGCCACAATTTTTAGATTTACATTTGCAGAAATTGAAAAAAAAGCTGGAAAAAGTTTAAGGGAAAATGCACTATGCATGGGGTAGTCCAGCTCCATACAGTTTATATTTTGTTGTAGGGATCGTAGCTTGTGTTTAAGACTGTAATTTCTTCACATATTCAGATAACTTTGACCACAATTGGTTACGGTGACAAGACCCCTCGTACGTGGCAGGGGCGACTTCTGGCAGCTGGCTTTGCCCTTCTGGGTGTCTCCTTTTTTGCCTTACCTGCTGTAAGTTCACTGTATTTACAAACATCCTAATCTGTGACATTTTTTGCCAAAAACAAACATAACATCCCTTTTTTTGTTGTTAAAATTTCTATCTTTAGGGAATCTTAGGTTCAGGCTTTGCTTTGAAGGTTCAAGAGCAGCACCGGCAAAAGCACTTTGAGAAGAGGAGGATGCCCGCTGCAAACCTCATACAGGTATAGACACAGTACAAGCTGGTGGGCACTTACATTAAGTTTTACTCACACATCACCTGGACAGTGTTGATTCTGACTTTTTTCTGCCTCTAGGCTGCGTGGCGTCTCTATTCTACAGATGCCAAACACTCATATCTAACAGCAACATGGTATTTCTACGACAGCATGTTACCTTCATTCAGGTAGGTGCTGCCATCAGGCTTTCTGGTCTGCAGTGAGCTGACTCAACAAGAACCAACCACTTCCTATTTAAAATGCTGAAAATAAGAGATTCATGATCTGTCAAAATTATTATTGATTATTATTCTGTTTATACAATCAACTCAGTGGGATTAAGGTAGCATTTTGTCTCTCCAACCCTCTAGTTGTTATAGGATTAAGGTTAAAGACATAATGCAGATTTAACTACATTTTTACCAGCGTTATATAGTTACTTTGTAAAACATTTTTATGCATTGTTTTTATTTTGATCTATTTCTGTAGTTAATTTTGCATTTTTGCTTTTCTCATTTTTTCTTTCCCACCTCAAATTTTTGATTTTCTTTTTTTTTTTTTTCATTTTATTGGAAAAAATTAACTTTTTGAGCTCTTGGTAGACTAACTTTTACATCCAAGCCAATTGCATGAGGTAATAATTCAATTTGAATTTTGTTCTATAATTACAGAACAGGCTCTGAAGTTCAGCAAATGTGACCAAAGATGTACGTTCATTAATTTTGTAAAGGAGATGTGTTTTTGGCTCAGTTTGCCAAAATTTATCTGGATTATTTTTATATGGACTTTTATTCAATGAGCTAAAACACAGTTTAAGACATCACAATTATTTCAAATAAACTTTTATTGGTGATCAGCATCTGTCTACAAAAACATTAATGCTCCATTGTTGATTTCCAGTAGTTGTTGCCTTCTAAACGAAGGGAGGAAGAAAGTGAAGCTCAGAAGAGCCACTGTAGGTGAATAGTGTAACTATTCAGTTTGTTCCTTATATTGAGAGTGTTTCCAATGAGGAGTTACAGTAACCAAAACTAACTGATGAAAATGGGATTGGTTAAAATACAAGAGTCAAAAAATAGCAGCTAAGAGGATATGAGCTCAAAAACAGTAATAATTTGAATTGTTTTGATAAATGTTAATTATCTAACAGAACTGTTGAGATGTTTGATCATTTGAAAAAAATACAGATGATGCATCACCTCATTTGATGAAATTTATTGGAAGCAGTCTTTCTATGATAACCAGTTGCACTCCATCCATAATGTCAGACAGTTGTGAACAATCTGAAAGTCTGCGTGTTTGATAACAGAAATTTACTGAATAAATAATAAATATGTACATGAATAAATATATAAATAAATATCCACATGCAAATCCACTTTTTGAATTTTACTTTGATTTATTTTTGGTGCCCATGTCTGTTAAATAACCTCAAGACATTTCAAACCATACTTCTAACTTTAATCAAAAATTTATTATTGATAAAAATTACTTTTCATAAGATTGTTTTTTGATCAAGTCTAAAATTTTTGGTGGGAAGTTTGACACTTGTAATGGAGTATTAGGGCCACTTGATTTAAATATTTAAGAGTTTGTTTTCTTATAGCTTTTGAAAATATATCAACGATAATGTCAGCCTCTTAAGAATAACATTGAAATACTTCAGAATATGTTTTAGAAACAAACATATTCTTTCCTTTCTGGTTTAGAAACTAAAGTAACATCTTTGTATAAGTGCTTTGGTTTGAAGAAGTGCAGCTAAAAACTCCCCAGACAATAAACTATACAAAACATATGGGTCGCATGTTTTCAAGCAGAAATATCTTCCTGCTAGACTAATGGTTAAACTTACGTGTGCTACAGAAAGGTTATAATCATCCAACATACACTAAATTCAAAGTCATTTAACCACTAAAGAAAGTCATCCAGTCTCAAACATGTCATAAAACTGCGGACTAAAAACATCCAACCAATAAAGATGTCATCATACAGGAAGCAAAAGTCATCTAAATGCAATAAAAACACATGGACTGTAAAAAAAACCAAAACAAAACAAAAAAAAACATCATCCAAATGTTAAAGTCATCCAACCACAAACCAAAGTCATCCATCTACAAAAAAAAAAAAAAAAAGAAAAATCCTCCCTGTAAGCCTGTGTAGTCTATCTTGTTGATAAGTCTGAGACATTTTGAATCCTGAATACATATAATTTCTGTCATGTATCCCTCTTTTTTAAAGTGTTTGGACCACTGAATTGGCCTTTTTGTGGCTCTCCATTGTTTGGTGTTTTTTTTGTTCATTTGTCATGTTTTGTTTGTTTTTGTTCATTTGTGCACATGGGTGTCAGAGAACTGACGCTACTGTTCAGTCACCTCCAGCGACAACGTAACACCAAGAAGGTTCTGCAGAACTCCTACCACACGCTGCTGTCTGGGCTCCGGCCCTACAGCTCCCCCTACCTATCGGGGGACAGGTAGGGTACCTCGCCACCTCTTTCAGCGCTACAGTTCATCCAAATAGGTGGCCAAAAAAAACAGTCTCACACATACTGATCATCAGACACAAGTTAAATCAGGACTGACTGACACAAAGCCAAATTCATGGAGGTGTGGTTCCTCTAACCATCCTATACTAATCTGCGTTCAATGTGTTGCAGGCCTCTTCTGCTTCTTACCAGTTTACCGTCTTTGTCTGCAAAGCTCATGCCCCACCCATTTCTGTCATCTCTCACTCCTCACTCATCAGTTTCCTCTTCCTCTCTTCCTTTCCTGTATGTCCATTCTGTCCTTTTCATGGCATCCATCCTCCATCTGTTCATAGGAAGGCAGAAGTTCCATGCAGGTTTGTTCTTCACGTCATGAGCTGTGCTTGTAAACTAAAGGGTATTATTAGTTAAAGCATTATGATTGGGATAAATTTATTACAAATCTGAAATATTAACAAACATAAACAAAAGGTTGGTTATTTAATTGGTTATTTGCAGACCTTATGCATGCAATATATGAAAGAAGCATGTCAAGGTACTTGTTAAATAAAGGTTTCTGGAAGATTTCTCTTGTTGTTGAGGTGCTGCTGTCACATCATGATGGTTATACTCAGGTGAAACCCTTAACTGCTATTTGACACCATCCCATTTTGAATAACACTTATCACCCCCCTCTAAGTGAGTGTATCTCAATAATCCAAAATTGCCTTCATGATTTATATGTTTTGCTTTAATATCGTTAAATTAGCAAAACTTTGAAATGGCTATTTGGACCATTGAGAATTAACGCTTCACCTTGAGATGCACTGATTATCTTGCTTTGTGTTGTAAACTAGTGCAGGTATGCACCACAGCACTGAATTGTGACAATGAGCTGCATTTAGGATTAATATGTTAAACATATTGCAGAATATTACACAGGTCACAGTTTTTTGACCGATTATAAATCTCCATTTTTTTTGTAAAGAACCTGCCAGTAGAATTACACTAATTTTAAAAGACCATAAGTTAAAAGGAAAATAAGAGCAGGACTCCAAATATATATTTTAGCTATTCTGCCATGCAAATTCATTAATGATTTGCATTAGGAGAAGAGGTGTGTTAAGACTGATAGCAGCCACTGTAAAACAAGGTTTTGCTAAAATTTTAAAGCAAATTTAATCATGGAATAGTACAAGCATATTATGTTAACGATTAGCATGGTTAGCAAGCTAGCGGTACTAAAACAGCAGTCTTCATATGTATTTTCTACAGAATGTAAACCCTTATCTTAATGGTGAGATTTCTAACAAGGCTGCTTGCTTTCCAAATCCACCATGTTACATAAAACACAAACTTGGAAAGACCAAAAGGATAAAACAGATCAACTTTGGTGTAGTTGGTTTAGCCTTCCTATTATCTGTTCAAAGTCCAGTTCTTACTTATTCTTTCTGCCTGAATGATTAAGTCAGCTTGTTATAAAATATCATTTTCTTCCAAATACATTCTTAAATTTTGACTGACTTCCAACTTCATTTTTAAGCATTTCACCAATACTGAAAATAGCTACATTTGTGTCACTTCAACATGGTAACACTTAGTATGGTGTATTCAACTGTCAAGATTTTTTTTTTTTCAGTTTCTGATCACTAAATATCTGCCAGTTCAGGCCACCAACTGATTTCTCGGTGCATCTCTAGCTTTACACCTTCCACTCTCCGTCCTTCTTCTCTTTGCTACACCTTATTCTCATGGGTTCACTGCGTACCCAGGTTGCATCCAAGGACTTCTTGTCCTCCTCCACTCCCTTTTGGCCCCTCACCGTCTTTCCCTCTGCCTTGTGTGTCTCCCCAGTCAGCTCCTTTCTAAAAAGCGAGGTCTCTTCCGGATTCATGCTGGGCGCAAGCAGAGGTACCCATAGCAACAATCCTGTGCACGGGGCACGCTAAAACGTCGCAGATCGATAACTCTTACTTCTTCAGCAACACATCTTGCCTCCCTTGCCTGAAGCACTCAAAGATTTGTGGACCGGATACAGTGGCTCTCAAAAAGTTTTCTTACAGTTAATGCAAAAAACCATTCACAGCATGTGAGTTCCAGAAAGATGTTACATTAATATACATTAATATTGCATATAAGAATCAATAATATTTATATGTGCAACCATAGCTGAAAATTAAAGACCTTAAACAGGCACTGCATTGTGGTCCACAAATAGTTGTGTCGTCTTTATTATGAATACATATTAAGGTTTGTCTTTTTTTGTAAATGTTTGAAAAACTAGGACTGAATTTGGTTGCTAAATTAATGCCAAAAAGTCCTAGATGGTTGACTATAGACCCTTAGAGAAGTATTCTTACCCCCAGACTTTGTCACAGTACAATCACAAACCTCAGTGTTTTATATTGGAATCTTACAAGATAGACCAAATCTAAGTAGCGTGTGTTTCTAAAGTGGATGGAGGATAATGCATGGTTTTAAAACATTTTGAAAAATAAATCTACAAAGTGTGGAATAGATTTAGATTCAGTCCACAATATTATTGTTCACTTTCATTGTAATTACAGCCCAAGTCTTAATGGGGTGGGCCTCTACCAGCTTTGCACATCTAGATTCTGAGATCTTTACACATTTAAAAAAACAGACACACCAATGTGGCTGTGGCTAGGTTTAGGCTCCTTGCCTCTTTAACAAGTTTTTTCTCCAGGATTTATCTGTATTTAGCTCCATTCATCTTCCAGTCAACGCTGACCAGCTTTCCTGTCCCTGCAAATGAAAAGCATCCCCATAGCATGATAGTGCCACCGCCATATATCACAGTGGTGATTTACACCACACCAAGCCAATTGCATTTAGGCAATAATGTTCAATTTTGGGCTCATCTGACCAGAGCACATTTTCCCACATGGCTTATAGCAAACTATAAACAGAAATTCTTATGACTTTTCCATAAAGGCCCGATTTGTGGGGTGCATAACTAATAGCTGTCCTGTTGACAGGACCAGGTCATTTGAACAGTGGATCTCTGCAGGTCCTCCAGGGTTACTATAAGCCTCTTGGCTGCTCCAGTTCTGCTCCCCTTTGCCAGCTGTTCCGTTTAGGTGGTCTGCCAAGTCTTTAGAGGTGTGCAGTTGTTGTTGAAATATAGAGTTTGGGATATTACTTTATTATCTAACCATGCTGAAAATATAATAAATGCAAATGCATTCCATTCTTTTCCAATTCATTTCAGTCCAGTTATGCAATACCTTCTTTTGGTCTATCACAAAAAAATCTAAATAAAGTACACTGGAAGTTGTGATTGCATTGGGGTGTGGATACGATTGCAGGCCAGTGCATACAGCTGCAGGAAAACATGAATTTTCCTCTCATCAAAGGTCTTTGATAATGTGGAAAAATATTCAGCTTTCTTGTTTTGTTAATTCGTTGTTTTTCTTGAAGGCAAAAAGGTTCACAGCTTTGTGCATGCTCTTCTGTTTCAAACCAATCAAACATCTGTAACAAATCAACATCCTTACGTTGTATTTTTACAGAGTTTAAAATGTTCCTGTTTGCATGCAGTGCTCTGGAAAGAGCAGACATGTATGGTTCTGAATGCATCCAAAGCATTTACTTCCTTTCCCTACAGCATGCAAAGGTCTTTCTCTTTATCACCCCCATTTCCTACTAAAACCTTTTCATATTGCTTGTATGAAATGCTGTCCCCATTAAGCCTACTCTTGCTATTTAAATTTTATTTTAAATAGTTGGCTTATGTGTATAACACGCAAGACAAAGAGTATATCATCTGAAAAGATGCGGGACTGAACGACTTGGCTGGAACTGCTCTGCGGTGCATGACACTGCCTATGGATCCGTGATAGTATGTAACCTCCAAGTGGCTGCAGAGTGGGAGATCTCCACAAGAGCATGCTCTACCAGCAGCATTAGGAGTCAGTCTTTTGTAGAACCTGCCTGCCAAATAGCTTTTCTCCTGTAAACAGTTGACCCCACAAAGCTCCCTGACTTGGCTTGTGGTGAGTGGTACCGAGTGCTCAGTGAAATGCCTTTTGTATTGCTGCCCTTTGAAGCCAATATTTTGATGCCTATACAGTCTGCTGAAGGGATTAAGGTGTTTTCTGTGGTTTTTGCAGGACATTTTTTTTGCTGCTCCAGCACTGTGGCAAGTTTTCAGTTTTATTTTGCTGATTCAGGTGCAAAGACAGGCATAACAGACCACTCCATAGGGCAGAATCAGTTAATCTTGCGCAAGTTCCTCTATATTTCAGCTACTCTGTCTTTCACTGACTAATTGCAAGTCTTTGTTGTGTACTTGTTTTGTCTGTTTCTTTATGTGATGACTGATAATACAACAGGCCAAGTTTTTCTGTTACCTTTTTTTCTACTAACTAACACTTTTCTAACAAAAGTAGGTTGCCATTCTGCTGTTTTCCAAATGCCTCCCATTAACATGGTGCAATAATGCTGTAGATCCAAAGATGATTCATGACAATGTTACCAAAGCCAGAATTTACCTGCCTGAATTAAAGAAAACTGGAGTCACCTTGTTTCTTGAAGAGTTTTCACCTCTCATCTAAATGTTTCTTTGATTCTGATCATGGATAAGCAATCCCAACCTTTCAGAGTGTCCCAAATGACTGATAATTTTACCATTTCCAGTCAAAGATCAGAAATGTTGAAGCCTTTCAGGTGAGAGGCAAAACATCTTTAAGAAACTAGAAAAGAAAATCCTGTTGTCTTCTGATCAAACACTAAGAACCCCCATTTTCTGGATGGCTGAGAATCTACATCGAAAATTTGATGGCTGTCATTTTCCAAATATACCATTGTGTCTCCATGTATTTAACTATTTTAACTTCACTGTCAGCAGTAAAATGGGCTTTCGGGATCGGATTCGGATGAACAACTCCCGTTCATCCCAAACCACCCGGAACAAGGCCTCACCACTGCCCCCCGGCTCCGGTGTTCGGCGCTCCCCCAGCCAGGAGAACGTCCCTGAAGCCACCAGCCCTGGCAAAGTGCAAAAAAGCTGGAGCTTTAATGACCGGACACGTTTCCGCACCTCACTTCGCCTCAAGCCACGTCCACCTGTAGACGGTAAGCAGAAATTACATATTTCTGTAGTGCTCACAAGAATGTTCCTAATGGCCTTCACTTCTTGGACTTCAGTGGAGGGGGTTGGAGAAGAAAGCGTGGAAGACAAGTCATATTGTGATGTGGCCATGGATGAGGTGATTCCTGCTGTGAAGACACTTATACGAGCGGTCAGGTGGGTCCTTTTTACGAATGGGATGCTCTTGTACCACCATTCATCTGCTGTCTGTTCTCCAGTGATCATATTCAGGGTGAAAGATGATCTAATCTGAGAGGTAGAGTAGAATAGAGTAGAGCTGAGTAGAAATAACCTTCATTGTCCCTTTAATGTCTCTTTTATGGCCAGTGTTAGGTTTCCATAGTAACCAACCCCTGTACTAGCTCCATTACTGCTTTAGGTTTTAAATTAGAAATCCACAGTACGCCTAACTACTTTGTTGATGTTAGTTTTCAGCCTGACTGTATATCCAGCTGGTTCAGAGACACTGCTATGGAAATGATTAAAACAAAAGGTGCAGCTGTCTTTTAGGGAAGGATGTAGTCCTGTTGTGTGTGTACTCACCACAACAAGCAATATTTTATCTTCCACACATCATTGAGCCATTCTAAAAACAAGATAATGCAGTAGATGATAGGAAGTTTGGAGGAAGAGGTGTTAATGTAATTAGAGGTACTCCACAAAAAAAGAGAGAAAAATTTGGAACCAATTTCCTAAAAGAGAACTGGCTTCATCCACAGAAAATACATAGTATGGTTTTAGTGTGTATACAGACCAGAAGAGCATTGTGTATACTATAGTTGACATTAAGAGGCAAGCTATGTCTTTATTTAATGGAGATTTAGCTGATCAAGTAGAAATGTCCACTTTGGGGAGGTAACTGAGCCCTACTGGAAGCACGATTAGTTTCCCCATGTGACCTTGTCACTTAGCGAACCCAGCAAGTTTGGCTTGTCATGTATGAGGTACTGTGATAGCGTGGCCTATCAGGAAATTTATGTATATACACAGAGACTCAGGTAAAAACACAATCTAAATGGCTCATAATATAATATGACTAAACAAAGGAAAACCATTTTGTACAGTTCTGACAAGGACAGCTGTAACAAAATGTGATTAAGGTCTTTTGTGACATTTAAGTCACTTTCTGACATTGTATTATCTCTTCCTGTAATGGAAGCACTGCTGGAAATTCTGATGTTCTATAAGAATATTATTTCACTGAAGGATGTTCTTACATAACATGCGCCTTATGTAGAGAAATACACATTTATTTCTTATTTATTTCTTCTAATATGTAATACAATGTAACCAGCAAAATGTAAAACTAATTACCTCCTGTGAGAAATTTACAACTCTCTGAAAGAGTATCCATGAAAACACATAAATATAAAGCTGTAAAATAATTTTGTGTGTTTTAGATGTTCTTACTTCTTTAATGATCTTCTTGATGTGTTTTCGATGCACTCTTGGTGCATTTGGGTAGAATGGAAACCACTGTGAAGGTTCACCACTGTGTCATGTTTTCTCCACTTCTGTAATGATGGCTCTCATTATGATTTACTGCAGTCCCAACAACTTATAAATGGCTTTGTAATTCTTCCACATTGATATATGTAAATGACTTTGTTTCTCATATGTTGTTGAATTTCTGTAGCTCAGAAATTATGGATTGCATGCATTTATTTGTAAGATGTTTTGTTCTTCTTCACGTTGTCAGACAGCCCCACGACCCTGCAAGGATAAGCAGGTATAAACAATGGATGGAGGTTGTCAGACAGGTTATATTTAAAAGGTATTTCTTAATTTTACAGGGCTGGTGTTAATCATGCTTGGGTGTAGCTACTGAATACAACTCAGTTTTCCAAAGAAATGTGGTCAATCACAGTTATTTCAAGATTTAACAAGGAGGGTTGATTTTATATAGGGCTAGGTTGGTTTGGATAGCTTGTTTTCCATGCTGGAGGTTACAGTGGGATCTAACAACCTGAGAGACATTTAAGCCTGAGAGTTGATTACTGAACAAGCACTAGATGGTTGATTAGAAACTGGGTGCAGCTGTGAAGGAAATCAAGTAACAAAAGTTAAATTGAGGAAATGGGAGAAAAGGATGATAGTATATACAGCGGACAAGGAAGCAGGATATATATACCAAAATGAAGCAAAAAAACAAAACAAAACTCCCAAAGACCATAACAGATATGCCTTTACCTTTTTAACAGTTTCTGTTATGAATGTCTTCAATATATTTTAAGTTTAGCTCTTGGATGTTGGTGGATTTCTTTCAGTTATGCTACTTTGACAATGAAATTTTTCCAACATGTTCCAGAAAAGCTGCATAGCAAGCCAATACAGAAAATATTCATTTTTGCCTTTTTGCAGTAATATAAGGGTCTGCTAGCTCAGCATGTGCACCCACATGTGAATGTTGCAGCATGTCCTTCAAAGCCAAATGTTTGTGATGATAAGGGAAGTTTTATATGGTTTTCTGCTAACCTGCAGGGCACTTTCCTTTCCTAAGATATTCACAATGTTGATAATGACATCAAAAACAGTCACTGGGGAAGCCTTGTGTGCCATTTTACTAATGTGTAGCAGATTAGGTTCTATAGTTTCTACATTATAACTTGCATCATGTTGAGACCTCATGCCTTGCCTGATTGTGGAGTATTTGAGTCAATAATCTTACAAGATGTTTTTTTTTTGAGAATCTTTTTTTGTTTTAATGCCACTCTTACATTTTCACCTCTTCTTTAAATGAAACGTTGCACACACTCTTGATCTAATTTAACATTCAAAGGAGCTACTAACTAAATGGTACCTATTTCCCCCTCATATCAAATACTTTTTCCAGAAAAAAAATGCATAGCCTTATCTTGTCCTAATCTGTAACTGATGATGGATTTTTAGTTCCATAAAATAGAAAATTCTAAGAAGCAGCACTGCGAACAGCCCTTCCTCCACACACATACACACTCACTCAGATTACCTGTATGAAGTTTTTTCACTGATGGTGGCAGAAAAACTACAATTGCTAGCAAACATCTGGTGCTGGGGCTGGGCCGTACTCCTGAGGGGGGTTGATGAAAGCAGTTTATAATACCTCTGTTTCCTGGTCCCTGATGTCAGCACTGGAGCCTGACTGTATTTCTCAAGGCAGCATGATGCTGTCTATGGAGTTCTATATTTGCAACATGATGCCCTTGTAAGAAATGACCTTGTGCATGAACATTATTATGAGGATATTGTCTTAAATTGTCCCAGGATGCTTTGATAGGATCAATAATTCCTGATCAAGCCGTTTAGTTTTTTACATTTAAAATATTGTTGCACCAATTTGCTTATGTACAAGATTCCATAAAAGCTGCAGTACATGCAATGCTTTGCAAAAAATCTTCACACCTTCTACATTTTTTGTATATTTTGTCATCCTACATCCAATAACATAAATGTATTTTATTGGGATTTTATATGACAGAACAGTATAAAAGAGTGCATTTTTGTGAAGTGGAATGAAATAGATACATTGTTGATGGCATGGTACACTCTTGACAGGAAGACGACGTCAACCTGACAATCCATCAACAGACAAGAATACTTTTTTCACAAAAAAGTGTGCCGTGCATTCAGTAACAATGTATTCAGCCCCATCTATTCTCTATGCCTGCTTATCCTTGCAGGTCCGGGGTGCCTATCCCCAATGCTCTTTGGGCGAGAGGGGGGTTACACCTTGAACAGGTCACCAGTCTATCACAGGCCAAGACATAGACACAAAGAACAAACAACCATGCATGCACATATAGACCTAAGGGCAATTTTCAGACCGTTCAATTAACCTAACCTAATAGTCTAACAGTGTTTTTAGACTGTGGGATGAATCTGGAGTACCCAGAGAGAGCTCACCAATGCATAGGGAGAAAATAAAAACTTAATGTAGAAAGACCCCTTTCCTGGATTTGAACTCAGGACCTTCTTGATGCAATGGTGGAAGAAACTGCATCACTGTGTATGTCTGTATTCAGCTCCCTTTACTCTAATACCCCTCAATAAAATTCAGAGTAACCACCTGGTAACAAGTTCAGAAGTCACCTATTTAGCAAATGGAGTCTATCTGTGTATAAAATAATCTCAGTATCAAGCTGTTCTGTGAAGACATTAGAGGTTTGTTAAAGAACATGATCCAGAGCTACAGTGGAAGGGATATCTATGTGCTATATCTATGTGATAGAATGGTCCATTCAAAGTAAAGATCTAAATCCAACTGAGAATCTTTGGGTTTAAAAAAAAAAAAGATGTTTGCAGATGCTCTCCATGTAGTCTGACAGAGTGTTTTTGCAAAGAAGAGAACGCTTTTTTTTTTTTTTTTTTTTTTTTTTGTCTTCAGATGTTCAAACCCAGTCATGGTGTACCCCAAAAGACTTGCAGCTTTAATTGATATGAGAGCTGGTTCTACAAGGTTTTGACCCAGGAGAATTAAGACAAAGGCCCACCACACTTTTCATATTTTCAGTTATGAAAAATGTGGAAAACATCTATCTTTGCCCCATGATGGACCACTGACCTGTCAGTGGTGTACCTTATGTCTTGGCCATTGCCTGCTGGAGATACTGTATAATGTGTCTATTTTATTGCACTTCACAAACATGTACTACTTTTTAGTTTTTCACATAAAATCCCAAACATTGAAGTGATGGTCAAGTGACAAAATGTGAACGAGCTAGATTTGACTTGTTTTGGTATTGTGCTGTTGCTAAATTCAAACTGTCTAAACATAGTGATTGGCAAAACTGTCCTTCAGATGTATGATTCCTATTATAGGTGTGTGCCACCATGTATTACTGCGTGACAGTCTAATGCCACTGATATGGTACTGTCCTCTCAGGTTTGTGTTTGACTCAGCAGATAACTCTGACCTCAGCTGCTCTGTGCTGCAGACAATAGAAGGGAGGGAGTTCCTATAGATAGTGCAGGTGTGTCAACAGCAGGTGTTTTCACTGTGTTAACACACAGGTACATGTGCAACATCTCAGCACGGCTCATGATTGATGTCAGGGAAACACAGAAAAGCTTTAGTGCTGAGACTTCACTTTAGATGCGTGTGGTTTATCAGTGCCGTGGTGCCTGAATAAATGTGTATGGTGCTGGGTTTATGTATGGAGAGAGAAGGAGAAGGAAAGAATAAAACAAAGCCTGTGTGCTCCTTTACTGTAACTCCCCACGTGCAAAAAATGTGATACTGCATAACAACATTCTTGCAAGCTTGCAGCCTTTGATGAAGTGCCTGCTTTAATAGATAAATAATTTGGACATGGTTCCCATTTATAGTGATCTGATGTCATTTGTTTTTTTAACTTTTAGCTGTAATATTTTTCAGCCTTTATTATTTTTATGTTTTAAATTAATCTGTTATACATATACTTCAGCTCGTGGGCTGGGTTTTGTCACTTAGCGGGCAAATAGTTATATCTAGAAAGACTCAGACCTACTCTTGCAGTGGCTCATCCGTCTTGGCCCACCTTGGGTTCATGTCAGCAAAACAGTCATTTTTAATTCCCAGATAAAACCTGCCATTGGAGACTATCTGGGAATCACCTTTGCTGAATTGCAGAAATGTTTGCAGTGGCTTTGCAAGCATTTTGGGCCACAGCTGACACTTCCTCTCTCCCCAGTCATCACTGTGTTTTTACATCTCAACTTCCGAGCACTGAGAAGCGATAATATCTTTTAGTTAGCTATGCCAACTGTGCCGTGCAGGGACTGGAAATTGTCTGGAAAAGGGTGGGAGCACTGAAACCTGACTCTGTGTTATTAAAGCCATTTTAGTGACCAGGAAGGAAAGTCAGCATTTTGAAGAAACCCTTGGAGGATACAAAACCCCCTCATTCCTTTTCAACCTTTTCCTTAACCCACACCTGAGAACTGCCCTGGCAAAAAAAAAAAAAAAAAATCTGTGCCTACTTGCAAATTAAGAAAAGACTGCTTGCAAAAATACTCCAAACGCATAAGTCATCAAGAAGCCGACTGCTGCGTGAGGAGAAGGAGGACTGTGTTGACAGCTATTATGGCACCATCAAGTTCTTCTCTCTTCTACTCACTTTCCTGCTTCACTCAAACCTTCTCCTCCTCTTCACTGGTCATCCTGGCGCTGCCTCAACAAAGACTTGTCCTGGTAAAATCATTCATCTCCCGAATGTATGTTTTATCAGCTACAGAGCTTTGCAAAAGGATTCATACACCTAAATCTTTTTCACACTTTGTGTTACAACCTCAAACCTCAACACGTTTTAATGGGTTTGGCATTTGATGAGCGGAAGATCCATGTTTTCATTGCAGCTATACACACTGCCTTGAAAGAGTATTCATAATTTTGCATCACTGCAACCAGTGTATTTTATTAGATTTTTATTTGACATACCAACTCAAGGTAGTGTAGGCCAGTATGTTTAATTTTGGTCTCAGCTAACGGAAGCACATTTTTCCACATGTTCCCTACATGTTTTGTGGAAAACTGCAAATGGGATTCTATGTGGTGTTCTTTAACTAGGGGTTTTTCTTCTTTTACACATCCATAAATTAGATATGTAGAGTGCATTGCAAATAGCTGTCCTGCAAACAGATTCTCCCATGTAAGCTGTGGATCTCTGCATCTCCTACAGAGTTACTATGGAGATCTTGACTGCTTCTCTAAGTAATGATTCCCTTTTAGTTTAGGTGCACAGTCAGGTCTTATTTGGTTTGCAACTTTCCTTTTATTTCAAAATAATGCACCACTTTGTGTAGATCTGTCACATAAAATTCATAAACATTGTTATATGAGTGTATGCATTGTATGATTTTATTTTTTTTTTATTGTTTGTATGTTGCAACCTTTGCCTTCTTCATTCTGACAGTGTTCCTTTTCCATCACTTACACAACAGATCACTGAAGGAAGAGACCACAGCTTAGTGTGGTTATTCTGTGTCAAGTGTATATTTAATGCTTATTTTAGCACATTGTGCTGCACAGCCAGCCTTTCTGGCAAAGAGAATAAAAGGTAGCGAAGGTACCAGGCAACACATGAATCCAGGTGCAGACATCTTTAACTTTTCTCCACTGTTTTTTTATTTTTATTTTTTATTTTTTATGTCTTTTACATGCTTTACTCCCTCCTGCATGACCTTTAAGCAGAACCCTGTTGCCAGGGGATGTTGTCAGCGGATGTGTTCACCTGGTACAGTGGTGTAGGGTTAACAATCCTGGGTGTGACTCCCCCACACAAGGATGTGGGTGGTGATTATGAGCTGTGTGCACCCGGGAGCGAGAGCAGCTGTGGTCCACCAGTGGCTTCAACACAGCTGTCACAATGACAAAAGAGCTGAAACTAGGGATAGAATAGAGGTGTGTGTGTGTGTGTGTGTGTGTTATCCTATCCGTGGAACTGTGCTAATTGCTGAAACAGCAAATCCCGATAAGAAAATGTCTTTGGGAGAGGCGCTCATAGTCTCAATATATCCACATGGTTTAGTAGGTTTGTGACTGCTTTCTTTATGGGCCTGCTAGTGAATGATAAGGTCATGCTGACTTTAATTAATCTTGTTATTGTCAGGGTGAGCTGCATTGTTTGATAGCCTCCTGCTTATGCATTTTTCCAAAGGTTTACGGTGCTTCTGTGCACTTCCTCATGCAGTTTTAAACTCTACCCAGAAAGGTAATAACAGGAAGAATGCTGTGTTTGTGTGTGTAGGATCCTGAAATTCCTTGTGGCAAAGAGGAAGTTTAAGGAGACACTGCGTCCATATGACGTGAAGGATGTCATAGAGCAGTACTCTGCAGGACACCTGGACATGCTGGGCCGTATCAAGAGCTTGCAGATGAGGTACCTTGATCTTTATATAGCAAACACTAATCTGCTTCTTTAAGTCTGAGCTGTGAAAAAACAAGAAATTAATCTCATGATATATTTTCTGTCAATAATAAGCATAACTTCTCTCTCATTCTTTACATGCCAGGACTCCATAAATCCTTTGTTCTTTACAAGGTCCTAATTTAGGATAAAACAACTACAGATGAAATATAACAAATCAGTTGTTACACTATATTTGTGTATTTACCAAAAACAAATCCAGAATGCAGAAGTATACTACTCACAGTGACTTGTAAAAGTATTTATACCCCTAAGTTTTTTTTTTTTAACATTTTGTGATGTTACAAACTTCAGTGCATTTCATTGGGATTTTATGAGAACGACCAACACAAATAAAAATCTAAAAAGTTGTATGTGCACATGTAATCAGGCCCCTTTACTCTGATACTCCCAAATAAAATCCATTGGAACCCACTGGAAAAGTGTCATGTAAAAAGCTAAAGGAAGTCCAATTTGTAGTTTGCTGTATGCCATGTGGCAGATACACCAAACATGAAAGTAGGAACTTTGATTAGATCAGACCAAAATTTGGCTTTTTGGCCTTGATGCAAATGCTGTGAGGCAAAGGGCGACCATTGTACATAACCCAAACCAGGAGTGGCCAAAGTTGGTTGGGGGGCAATTTGCAGCCCCTGTAGTGATTTTGTGTGGGCCCCGACTTTAATTTAAGAATGATGCAAATTTTGCCTAACACACCCTACTTTATTTATGTTATTAAAATATTACATGCTTAGCTTATTGTTAAATAGGTAAAATAAAATTCACAACTTATTTTCTATAATTTTAGTTTTTAAAAAAAGAACCTTTTTTTAGTTTTTGGCCCACGACAGATTTTGAGAAATTTTTTGCTTAGATGCCACCACATTCCTACAATGAAACAAGGTGGTGGCAGTATCATGCTGTGGGGTTGCTTTTCTTCAGCAAGGACAGAGAAGCTGGTCAGAGTTAATGGAAAGAAGGATGAAAATAAGTCCTACTATATGTTAATTTTAATAAACCTTCTATGTTGTTGTATTCTCTGCATTTCTACCAACTGATCAGACTAAATGTGATGCGTTGGACCAATATGGCTAAATTCGTAGTGCATGAACAAGAATTACTCACCTAAGTTTGTACCTTAGAAATTGTAACTTTAGTGGGAACTAACAGTTAAGATAAAGTAAGAAATTTAAAAAGAAGCATATGGAGTGTTTAATCTTCATAGTATTTACTGAACCCTGTTCTCTCCATGTAAAAGGGTGGATCAGATAATTGGACGAGGTGCTGTTCAGCCTGATAAGAAAGCGCGCCCTGAAAAAGGAGAGAAGACGCCTCCAGAACTGGATCCACTGGATGAGCTCAGCATGATGGGCCGTGTGGTCAAAGTGGAGAAACAGGTACTAGAGGAAGAAAGATATTTGAAAAGCATGTGAAACTGTGTGAATCAGTTGACCAACTAAAAAGATGGAAAGGTTATAACACAGCTGATATCTCACAGTCCAGTGTTGGTGTGTCTTTGTTTAGGTACAGTCTATAGAAAACAAGCTGGATCTCATGCTCAACTTCTACTCTCAGTGCTTGAAGAAAGGTTCCTCCCACGTCACACTGTCCTCCCTCCTGGACCCCGACCTGACATCTGACTACCACAGCCCCACGGACCAAAGAGACCTCTTCCCATCCGCTAACACACTCAACATCTCTCAGTCTGACAGTGGGAACTTGGAATGACAATGAGCTGACTGTCGGGACACAGACACTAACCCTTTACAGTATGTCCTCCTTAGGCTGAGTCCTATCTCTGAGCAGCCCAACATACCAATTTTCCCCTTTAATTCAGATCTGTCTGTTATGATTGCCTTTCCCCATCTCAAATCTCCATCCTCAGCCCTTTTTCCTGGAGTGAATGTTTCTGGAGCTGGTCAGACAGTGGCCACCAGGTGGCTCCAGCTGATGAGGAGTCTCAGCCAAAGCTGCTCACCGCACACGCCTCTCAACTCACTGGATGAGGAAAGTACTTGACTACTGAAGCAGTCTCACCCACTCACATCATGCTGTATATCTATACCTACTTTAAAACTTTAATTGTAGACAGACTGTGCAAGGAAGAATGTTCTTTTTCCTCTTTGTTATCCTGTTTTATTTTCTCTTAGGCACTTCAATCGACTAAAAGTCATTTATTAAAAACATTCCCATTCCGACATTAGGGTGACAACACAGTTTTTCATGCTGTGATGAATGTAGCTGTTCATTTGTGCAAGAGAAACTGCAATACAAGAACAAGAGCCATCGACACCTGAAGGAAGTACACAGTTGGACCTCAAACAGCTGCACCGGCACAAGGTCCCACACAAACAAGGGAAATTCTGTTTTCCAGATCCTACGTTAATCACTCAAACTTTTCACATGAGAACAGGGTGAAAATAATGTGCTGGATTGACTGTGGATTTGGACTGTATTTTAGTGTAAATTGTTGTTTGTTTTCACTTGTATTTCCTCCTTAGGAAGTGTGGTCTCCAACAAGCCCAACAGCAAAAAAAAAAAAAAAGAAAAATAAGACTCACATTGTTTCCAACTCAGTTGGCATTGTATTGAGGATTATGTAGGATTTAATAGAGCAATGGTGGTCTGTCATAGTTCCCAAATCTCTCTTTTGTGATTTTTCCAGACTACTGTGCAAACTGAACATTTTAGTGACATACGCCATGTTTTTTTTTTTTTTTTTTTAAACAAAACCCCTAAAAGGCCCTGTCTTGCAGCCCATACTCCTGCCATATTTAATCATCAGACTTCCCTTTAAAGGGATTGTTTGGAATTTTTGAAGTGAAGTTCTGTAAAAAATATCATAAAAGGTTAATATATCTTTAGGATATAACATACTCTCTCTCTTTGTGATTCTGGTCCTCTTTTTTTTTAGTATAAATCCAGATGTTTGGACCCAGAGGCTAAAGTAGAAGTATGTGTAATTTAGCTAATTTGCATACTAAATACCAAAATTTATATCTGTTGTATATTTAAATAAAGTCTATTTTATTTGGAGTTGGTTTGACAGCAAAAATCAGTAACAATTTGTTTTCTTAAATAATGCTAAATAAATTCAGGCTGTATGGAGTTAAAGATGAACAGAGTGAAGCTGAATAAGGAATTAAATTTACTCTTAAAGGGGTGGTGACATCACTGTATAAACTATTTCATGTAGTTGATATTGTTGCATATGTCAATTCTCCAAAAAATTTCATTAAAAATATAGTCACTTTTTTATAGGGGGTTGTTTTGGTAGGCCAGATTTCCATCCTCAGTAAAAGAGTTAGGTACGGTAATGATATGTGGTTCTACCTAGTTGGCTTCACTCTGACCATCCTCTTTTCAAGGGGAGTAGCTAAACATGTTAGCGTGACTTAGCCCTTAAATTAGCTGGTGACTGTGTGGATGGGGGTAAGGGGGAGCTTAGCGGTAGGGCTGCTTGCTTGATGGTGTGCTCTAATTGGAGAATATGAATTATGTAGAAAGATAAACTGTTCTCTGATTCGTCTGTTTTTGAGCAAAGAAACAAAGCTGACTGCCTATGAGCAGGGCTTTTGATACCAGCTCTTGAGATTCACACGGCCTCATCAGTGCAGAACAGATCATATTATACCCCTAAAACCACAGAAAAATTTAATTTGTTGTCATGATCCCTTTAAACAATCTAAGATCTGTACAATAATGATCAGTTAAGCTAAAAGAAAACAGTTATAAAGACTGATAATCTACAGTGATTAGCACAGGGGAAATCTAAACTAATCAAATCAATGAGCTCAAAATAAGACATTCATTCTGTAAAATCTAAGTTTATTTTAGATTGTTCAATTAAATCATCAACTTTAATAAAACTTTTGTTTTCAGTTCCATTTAGAGGAAATCATGACAGGTTCTTTCTGGCATTCATATAAACCTTTCAAGCATAACAGCCTGGCAAGGTCATGTTCTTGTGAGGTGAAGACTCCAGCAACACTCGAAGTACAAGGAAACAACTTTATTTGCAGGCCAATGCGTTTCGGCTTGTGGCCTTCATCAGGGTTACATTCTTCCTAAGTTTTGGAGTTTTTACAAGAGTTATTTTGACTGGATCTAAAGTCCAGCAAAGGATATTTTGAAGTGACCTGAAGAAAAAGTTATTTTGGGTCAGAGGTCAAATCTGAGGATGTGTTTGTGTGCTGCATGTCTAAAAGCAACTCCAAACTGCTTTGATGCTTTCAAAGTTGGAGCTTTCAAGGCTTTTGAAGCCTGTTTTGGTTTCAACCCCCTTTTGAAAGAGCATTAGCTCTGGGTCCAATAAATCTGGATTTATACTAAGTGAAGATGCGAAGAGAATGAGTTATGTACAGCAAACTAGATATTAACTCCTTGTTACAGAACCTAAGTTAAAAAAAATTCTGGCTATCCATTTAAGATAAAACTCAGATTCTCAACAAGAATTTAGACACAAACTGCGCTTAAAAGCTGTTTTCTGCATTGGTTTTCAGCACTCACATCTGGCCTCAAGTCAGGTGATACCTCACAACCTCTGCATCACAAGGGCAGTTTTTACCCTCCTTCCTATAACAGATGTCACATGCACTTAAAGGCAACACAAGCACAGTTTTAAACAATGAATGATGCTTAAGAAATCCAGGTCAAATGCATGAATTCCAGATTGTTATTCTCATCAATGCACGTGCCATTAAGAAGCTTCAGAACAAACAGTGTGCAGCTGATTGTTAAAATGTTACATGCAGACAAACATATGAACAATGAAAGCAATTCCTTTACTCAGTCTATTTTGGCACTCGATAAATGGAACTCCATCTTTTTTTTTTTTTTTTTTTTTTTTTGCTCTTAAATTAGCCTCTCTGCCTATTTCCTCACTGTAATTATTTCCATGCGTTTTATTTTATGAAACCTATTACAAAAGTGGGGTTTATTTCTTTTCTAAAGTTTTGTGGTTGCTGATGTAAAGTTAGGATTTATGTTAATATTTTTCCTTAGACATAAATGCAGCATTTTAGTCAGCACTATAAGGACCGCAGCTGATCTGGTTCACTGACTCGTTGATCTCGAACACTGATGTCATGTTTAATGTATGTGCATATTTCATGCCTGCAACAGCTAAAAAAAGAAAAACAACAAAAAGCAAAAAACTTCATTGTTTTTGTCCAGTGAGAAATTCTTCCATCCCCAGTCAGGTCCAGCTGACTCAGGTGCTCCACTTTTCCATTTAAGTGAGACCTTTAAACAATGAATGTACTTCATTGCGTGGCCTGTTCAGATCTATTTCTGTTCCAGTGGCTCTTGATGCTAAAAGTTGCTGTAGGCACCATCCAAACTTTCTGTCTATTTCAATGGAAAATACTTGGATACCTTTATTTTTAGGCACTGAATTACTGCAGAGATCCCTGTTTATTAGAGTCAGTGTTATGAAAGGCGCTGTTATTTCATAGTTACCTAGAATGTCGAGCTTCAATGTTGATTAATGAAAGACCACTTTATTGCATGTTGTTCCGTATGTGGCGCCGTATTGGGAACCCCCCCCCACAATAATGTGTTCCAGAAAGAAGATAAAAGCTAATAACCTGTGCCTTCTTTCCCCTTATTCCATAAATGGTGTGGTGGGCCTTTCTGTCTCCTACCTAAAACATTAAAATTGCTTGAAAAAGGTTTGTTTCATAGAAATAACACACAAGAATTCTTTTTAAACTTTTTTTTTGCATAACATTTAACTAAAGAAAATCTTTGTTGTGAAAATGTAATCTTTTACAACTGCTGTAATTTTCTTAAAATATTACTGTACTGTTACCATATCATCGTACCTTCATAGACACCCATACAGTATCTTAACACCCTTCAGATGTGGAGGCATAGGCATTTTGTGTCAACACAGGAATCTCTGCAGGCATGTGTGCTGTCTAAGCATGTCACATTAGATAAGATTGGCTTCCACACAACTACCTCTGAGGCCACTAGGGGGCGCTAGTTTAGAAACTTGATTAGGAGAAACTGATAGTCGAACTGACTGAATGCTATGCATGAACCAATCTGCACGTTCTCTTATCTGTTTGTGATGTCCTACCATCCGTCCATCTTTTCACTGACTTGCTGCCGTCCCACATTCCACCTCATGTCTCTTTTAGCTGCTTTCCTACTGTAGGTTTTGGAGCTGCCGTTAGAATAAAGCACGAACTGAACGAGCAATAAGCAAAATGCAAACTCAACACAATGTCTTCCAAGTCCAAATGATGGGGCAGTTGGCTGAATAAAATGCAATGTTGGTTTGTTTTCTAATCTAACCTATATTTGATCTTTTAAAGAGGTACAAAAAATGTGTTTCTGCTGAGAAAAAATTTTTAGAAAACTAACTTATTAATTTATTTGTTTCAATAAAGCTCTTTGGACTGTTTCTTGCTCTGTATCTCTTCTTTTTTCCTTCACATTATGACACATTGAACTATGGTTTAGTACACAAGAACAAACTACTAAACCAACTACTAAGAAGTCTTGCAATCAATTGCTACTGTACCTTCCAAAGTTTTCCACATGTCCAATATAGGTTGTAAAGTGATAACATGTGGATGTTAAGAAACATTTATTAATTCTGTTGGATTTTCTAATACAAAGAGATTCAATTTATGTTGTAGTATTATTATGTTTTTATTGCTTAACTATCTTAATCAAACATGTTATGTTGAACATGTACTCCTGTTGAACTTACAGGGCTCGCAGCCATTTTTCACATTTCTGGCCAGGGCACTGAAAGAATCTCAATATTCTTGTAATTTACAATTTCCAAAACTAGAAGTCGAAGATACTTCTTGTAGTCACAAATGGGGAAAAAAAAAGCTAGAGTTTTTTATGGATGTAGTTTCATTGGACTAAACAACATTTAATTCAGTAGCTGGTCAAAATTTCAGATTCGTCTTCCTTTTCCAGGTCTTAAAGTGTGAATTTTCCCATTCCGTAGATGTGGTAGAACAAAGTCACGTTTCGCTTGACTGGATCCACAATTAAATAGGCAAATGTCTGTTCCTCCTCCCGAGTTCCAGGAAAACATCGTCCAAACTCATCCTGAAGAACAAAGACAATGCAGTGCGTTCAGAAAATCTGTGAGACAATGTTTTTGTTGTTTTCTTGAATGTCTCCAGCTTTTCCTATAGTGATATTCATTTACAATATCACTATTTGGGTCTTCAGAAAGACACACCATTTCATCTAAATCTATGTGAACTGCTCACTTACAAAGGCAGTGACTTTGATCACAGTGGACACCACGCTGATCTTCTTTGTTTCTGCATCCTTTTGCACACTACAAAATAAATGCATTTATGACTAATTAAAACATATAGTGAAGTTCAGGCATGGACCAGCATAAGATCCTCCCAATGTGATTACCTTGAGTAAAAATATCTGGGCTTCACAATAGCATGGCTTTAACACACCAGTGTATGATCAATTTGGATTAGTGGTGCTTCTTCAGTTTCTGCACTACAGGGTTCTTAGACAGTCTGTGCACTGTATGGAATTTGATATCAGATTTTTCTGGGTGTGGATAAGCGTAAGAAATTAGATGCATTGCTATTAATTTGTTAACTAAGCCTTTTTCACAGGTCCCATCCACCTGTCTGTTATGTTCCAATCATCAGTCTATCTATATATATCTGTTTGTCTGGAAAAGTATGAAATTTTGACTCTGAAAATGTGTAGGAACCCAGACCTCTGTATATTCATAATTAGATTTTATATCATGTTACAACGAAAAAATGTAGTGGCCTGACTGGCAATAATTTAATTTAGCAGCTCTAATTTAATTTAGCTAAAAATGTTCTCTGGCATCTTATTAAAGACTAAATCATAGTCTTTAATAATGGTATGACAGATAATTCTTACTGGCTTTGAGGGCATAACATTGTACAACCTTGGAATACCTTGATACAGACAGATTGTGCTCACCTTATCAGGTCTTTGTACATTTTCTTTGTGGTGCTGATGTAGGGATCAATGGTGTCTTCATACTGACAGAGCTCTCCGCCAAGACACAGGTGCTTAAAGAGGCAAAACAAAAACTCTTCTCTCTCCATCCTCCCAACAACATAGTAGTGCTCAGAATCCTCTTCCTGTAACATCTGGAAGAGGCAAAAAAAGGCTTGAAATTAAAGTCAGAAATGAAATAGATACAAACAGGCAGAGGGAATAAAAGAAGATGGGATCACCTGTCGAAGTTCATCGTAATCAGGATAGACATCATGAAAGCATTTAACTACATGACCAGAGGGCCTCAGGATGCCACAAGAGTAGATTGGATCGAACAGCTCCATGGAGATCTTAGTACAGGGCACAAGCTCTGCGCTGACAGACACTACTGGCTTCTCTACAACATACATGAGTTTCTTAGCCTTTGTCTGGAACAGATGCCATCAATTTCCTGCTATCATTGATAAAAGGATCTTTTGGCGGATGACATACCAAGAGGCACCCAGACTCCGGCCTCCATATTTCTTAGACTGAGAATCACCCCAGGGTCTTTGAAGAAACACTGAAAAATAATGGAGAGAGAATCAAATGCATTCAGTTTAGACTGAAAAATGAAGGGGTGTGAAAAAAATGGAGCATACCTCATATTTTAAGATAAGCAAGGTTGCTATTCTGTCTGGAAAAGTCTGGAATATGATTCAAATATTTTCCAGGACTGAATAAGAAAATGCAAAAAGAAAAAAAAAAGAGTATAGAAAAATGTTTTTGTTTTTTTAATTTATTCCCTGTCTCATGGTCTATCATCCATCTCTTAAACATATTCATCTGTTGTTTGTCCATCCATCCATTTGAAGAAACATCTGCGCTAACAAGATGGGGAACGTTTGCTTTTTTACTTTAAAAAGGGGGAAACAGAACTTGAATCTGGAAAAGTTTGGAATTTTGAAGTGAAAAATATAAAAAGAAGAAAAAAGGAGAAATAATTCCGGATGAAGGACCTCTTTCATATTTTACTGTAAAATACGTTCCAATATGACAGAAAATATAATATAAGAACATGTCTTACCAATGCAAACGTTTCACAGCTGTACGGGTGGAAGTTACTGTCAAAGCTGTAAGTCTGAGCTGAAAGCCTCCCCAGCATGGACCTGAATGAAACCCACAATATGAAACAACACACCTGGAGAAACGAGAGAAAGTTTACCAAACTTTTTTATGTCACCATTTCATCAGCAGCACCAAGGTGTCCTTATCTTGCTGGAAAGAGAAGCTCTTAGCGGGAAGTGGACTGAAAGAAAAAGTCTGCTCAAACGCACGTTCCTCTCCTGCCATTGTGAGTTTCACCTTCAAATAAATAAAAAATAAATAAATAAATAAAAACTTTAGAGCAGTTCTTCCTACCAAGTAGGGAACAGATTCATAGGCTTACTCAGTACCTCTTTGTGTAATTAGTGGAAGGATAATTCCAAATTGCGCTTTTTGTCGTGTAAGTTTTAGCGTCTCAAGTTTGGGTAGCTGTTGCCTTGGTAACGGACGTCTGGTGACGTCCCGGCGTCGCAGTCTGTACTAAAACTTTCCTTTCCTCAACAACTAACACTAATACAACATTTTATTATTATTATTCTTTTTGTGGTAATGTATCACTTTACCGTAGTTCTTTGGTAGGTTTTATTTAATACTTTTTTTCTTCGTTTTCATTTCAACATATGAAACATTTTTCTTTCTGACCACTACAGGGCGACATTTATCTATATTAAAAGGTAGCCATGTTTCTCATGCCTCTTACTCTTTTGTTTCCCCCCTTTTCTCATGAAATAACATCAAAAAGTGGTACCGCCAAAGTGTTGAAAACACTTCATAATCAGCTGTTAAATCACGTCAGAAAGTATAAAGCTGATCACTGATTTTAAAAAATATTTTCAGCTTACAGAAGATTTATATGAATGTGGGAAAACGACCAAATGATGACATAAAATCTTGCAGATAAAAGTTGTGAACTACTAAGTGTTAGAAAATGTGAACTGGTTTAAAGACATTTTTTTTGTAGTACAGTTTACAGTAAATTTGTTTTGTTTTGGATTCTTTGCTAATTTTTCAATTTTTTAATTAGTAGAAACACTTGAAGCACTTCTTGATTACATAGAGGTAGTCACATTGCTGGTATTCATTATTCAAGTGTATATATAGCAGCGCCTTCCTCCTGTTTCACTTCCCATGGAAGCATCAAGGGTGGACTTAAATTTTTAACACACTAATTTTCCATACTGTCTTCATTCTTGTTTAATAAATAATGACATGGTGGAATCTGTTGTCTATTTTTGTCAGTTTCTGGTAATATAACAGGTCCTGTCAAGAAAAACCCTAGAGGGTGGACAAGATAGTTATTTGATTCTTCATTCGTTTTGGCTTATTCTTCTACATCATGCACAAAATCTAACTTAAGACACCCTTTAGGAAGCTTGTAGAGATCCCTACACATGTTTTATTTACTCCTGCTTAAATACTCATGTCATTCCTATCATTCCAGCATTCCACAAGGGAAATCTGGAATTGTTTTGTTGCACAATCCAGTGAAGGACATCCTGATCCTCAACATTCCAGTTGAAGGGAGCCAAAATAATCTGCTTAGGGGAAACCCTGGAGTTATGATACTGTAAGTGTGTTTTGTCTCTATTTGTCATTGGCTGTAAAGCTTCTAAGTACTGGCAAGCAGATATTTTTGATATGAATCTGCATTGGAATTCAATTTAGTCTACACATAATACCAAATTCAAAGTGAATGCCTTCTTGAGGCATTTTACAATAATAATAAAAAAAAAAAAAATAGGTTAAAGTCATTGTTTGTCATACAGAATTCAATTCAGCTGAATTTTATTTATATCAGTCCTATTGATTCTAATACAGTCCTGCCATATAGTCATATTTACATCAGTCCAGTTCAAACCTAATGATAACATAACCCAATTCATTTGATGATTTAATGCCAGCTGGTAAAAAAGCTGCATCAAGTCATTTAAGATTTTTTGCAATGCATCACAATGAATTTTCATGCCATTTATACAGAGAGAGCCATACTGTTTATGCTATGTTTGGGCTGAATCTGTGAATTTTCTTTCTTTAGTAATTTCAGTAACACAAGTCTGAAACACACCAGTAATAGTTTCACAGAAGAATTCCTCACACAGGCTTTAAATTGAGTCCTGTTTCTTGGCCTTTGGTCTCATTAGAATGTGGTTAAAAATTAGTTCAGTCCAACTTTCCCATGTGAACAGAACTATGTAATAAACTGCACAGTGATCTAATAGTGATAACATGATGCAACTTTTCTCATCACAACTGTACCCTAATTATACAGCTCTAAAATAGTGGTCGTAATTAGAGTGCCACAATGTTCTGCTGTGTTGAAAAAGAAAACACCCAAGGATTATTAACTGTTACAGCCAAGTGAACTGACAGGGAATTGAAATTCTTCACCCTGAGTACAACATGACATAACATAACATGACATGACCTCACAAGTCAGGTGCAGTGAACAAAAAAGTTATTTTAATTTTCTCCTGATTGCTTCCAGAGAATTGCTCTTTAGAACCATCAGGGACTAAATGGAAACCTGGCAGGCAGTATGGCAGACAAAGGTTGGAGATCTTCAGAGAAATATTGGACCCTGATTGCAAACTGTGATCATATCTACCCATTCTGCCTTTGCAGATTTGTTCGCAGGTATGGAGCTCTTTTCATCTTCGTCAGAGCATTTTGCAATTTGATAATATTTCCATGATGGAGGCGTCTCATAAATAGTAAGGAGACAAGTTTAGGCACAGATTTTCATTGACCCTGAAGTCATGTAGTACAAACTTTTTACAAAAATAGGAGGAACATTTGTAGAAAACATTGAACACACTGCTTTACAAATAAAGGGCATTTATATTTGCAAGCTGTACAATTGTTTTATAAAAATCCTATTAAATCCGACTTAATAGGATTTAATAATCCTATCCTATTAAAACTCTTAAAGTGAAACAACTTTTTAACTTTAACAAATGAATAGACAAGGAGTGACATGAGCACCATCCAATTTTCATATTAACAGCTTGTTGGATCTTCCTACTTAGGTCATTTTTGAAATCTTTAAAATTGCATTTGGGAATCTTTAAATCTAAACTGATCAGATCAGACCATAATACTCTCTAACCTGATCCACCTGTACCCATGCAAGATGAATGCTCCACGGGAAAGAAACAGTTTTTCCATGACAGTGAGATACTAGATGGCTAAAAAGACACAACACCTGGGGGTTATTCAAGGTCTTTGCTTTGAGGTGTATCCATAGTCAAGTGTAGCACCTTGCAAAACACCTTGAACCTTTCCATATTTTGTCATGTGATAACCATAAAGGTCAATGTGTTTTTCGGGGTTTATGTGATACATTAACACAAAGTGGTGCATAATAGTGAAGTGGAAAGAGAATGATATACAGTTTTCAAAATGTTTTACATGTTCTGCCCCAATCTCAAGTCTTTTTTAGTCTCTTACAGTTTTTCCTCCAGGTTTGTCCTGTATTTATCTCCATCCATCGTCTTATCAAATCTGACCTGCTTCTATTTTCCTACTGAAGAAGATCATTCACACAGCATGATATCACCACTACCATACTTGATTGGGAAAGTGTGTTTAGGGTGAGGTGCAATGTTAGCTTTCCCCTCCACACGTAGCCTTTGGCTCACTTTTTGTTCAATCTGACCAGAGCACCTTGTTCTACATGTTTGGTGTGTGGCCTATGTAGCATTATGATGAACTGCAAACAGGAATTCTTATGTCACTTTTCCATAAAGGATTTGTGGAGTGCACATCTAATAGTTGTTGACCCATTGTCCCAAATGAGTAGCGAGATCTCTGTAGCTCCTCCTGAGTCACCTGCTTTTTGATTAATGCTCTCCCTGCCTAGTCTAACATTAGGAGTCACAACCTGAAAAGAGCTTCAACCATCCAGTGTTTTCAGGAGAATAAAAACAGAAACATAGATAGTTTAACCTACAATTTACTCATTTGTGGGTCCAATTTGCAGATTCACTTTTTGGTCAAACTGTTTCTTCTCATATCTACCTGAAAAATATTTAGGTGCAGAAATTCCAATGATACTTGTTAAAGGATGAACAAAAAGGGTATATTATTTTCTGCAGAGCAGAGAGAAAAGTAGGCTGTTCACACAGATGAGAAAAACTCTGCTGTTGTGGCAGTGCAGCCTAGAGTTGTGCCCAGACTTGGAGAACAATGGAAAATTCCTTCTGGAGCATTTTTGACAATGAATGAATCAATATCTGTAACTTTTTTCCAGTGAGGTCATGGGGAGATCTCAGTTTATACTGTTCCTTTCTGTTCAGGGTCAGTCAACACAGGCTTAAGGGAAAGTGTTTTATTGTCAGTGTCTCCACTCCTATTGACTCATAACAATAATAAACACAGCGGCTAGACCCAAACACTGATTTATTCAAGTTAGTTCAGCTGACATTCAAGCTTATACAAATATGGACACACCCTAAATTTATATTTTTGTGTTATTCATTTACTGACTCTATATTTAATTGAAAAGAAAAGTAAGATAAATCCACCCATGACAAGAAATGATGTATGAAAGTTTAATAAAATATATTTGTTTTTATTGAGTAATCAAAAGTAAAAAGTACCATGGAGACCACAAGCAATGTTTTACTTGCTTCCAACTTTATGTTACTTAAATTGCAAATGGAAATTTTGCCTCAGAGCATAAGAACCCCTTTCAGACAGTGTAAATAAAGGAATCATTATCTGTTACTTGTTTTTAGTGACTTTTAACAGTGCTAAAAGATACCATTTAGGCTCACAGCTTCTCAAAGCTAGTTAGGTGAGTGTCACTGCAGCTGCAAATGCTGCCAACCTTTAAGAGAAGATTGAAAAGATAGCAGGAATATTAATACAGCAGATTTCAAACACTTTGCCTTTAATGATTTATTAAAAAATGTGGACATTATTAGATCATTGATTTGTAAGCTGGTGTTTTAGCAGTCTTATCTTTGCTCCAAACAAACTTTGCTTTTCAAAAGCCTGATGTGAATGTCTGTTACAACACAGCTGAATGCAGGAAGTGAGTTTTTGTACTTTGAAACTGAATCTAAATTTCATGATGAAGACAAATTTAAGTAAAGTCTATTTGAGCAACAACTATTTTGAAATAGTCCCTTCAGGTTTTTAGTATTTTACACTTTGGCTTTTAGCGTCACCAGAAGAAAATCATCTAAAAAAAAAAAAAAAAAAAAAAAAAAAAAAAAAAAAAAAAAAAAAAAGACTAACTGATAGAAAAAGAAAGGAGAAATTTGTGCTCTTTTCTCCGATCAGGTTGGTCAAACTGGAAGAAGGTAGACAGCTCCAACCAGGTTAGAGGCCATTCTCTGCCTCACGCAGCAGAGTGTAAGTGTCTTAATGGCTTGTTCAAGAGTGATGGAAAGATAGAGTGGAAGACCTCACCACAAATGATTTAGGCATCACTATTGTCTGTCGTGGTGAAGAAAGACCTGAGAGTTCCAACTTTGGTCATGATATGTGGATCAGGAGTCAAATAACGAGTTTCTTGACATAAGAATCTGAAACAAGCTTCCACTGAACAAGCTTGGAGTAGAGCCAGTGCTCCTCCACAACAGGAAGAGTCAGATGAGACTGATGAGAGATCCCGGTTACAAGTGACTGAAATGAGCTTTCGCCGCACGGTGACCAGTCTCAGTCATAATGATAAGCTGAGGGGTTTGGGAGAATCTGATTAGGATGCCTCTTGGGCCCATCCCTATGGATGCCCCACTGGGTGAAAACTTCAGATGGACCCAGAACTCACTAGAGGGTCTATGTATCTCTTCTGGACTGGGAACACCTTGAGGTTCTCCAGAATAAGTTGGGGAGTGGTGCTGAAGAGTGATTTCCTTTCTGGACCTGACAGACGGACAGACAGATGGATGGACTTTGCCTTTATGATCATTCACAACAGTCCAATGACAAACCAGCTGTCTTAAACCTATTTGTCTTTTTTAGAATGCTGGATTTGTAGATTTTTAGGAAATATGAAAAGATAAAATCAAACTCCAGAGAAACAGAAACTCATGATATTTTTTCTCTCTAATCTGGGCCATTTCCTAAACCCAAAGACTGGTTTGCACAAATCTGCAACACAGTGTTTCCTGTATAATATACAGCCTCAGGTAGTCAAAACAAGAGTACCTAACACCAGAGCAACCTAGTCATGTCCTCCAATGAGAACACTCCTAATTTAGATTTCCCTTTGTTTATTAACTCAGTCTGCAGATGTCTGATATTGTAGCTGAGATATTTTGGGAATCCCAGAAGAGCCTTGCATGGACATATAAAAAAATGTGCCCTATGCTGAGAGAGAAAAAGAGATACAGTAAGAAGGACGGAGATAGAATGGTAAAAAGCCACAACTATAAAAAGAAGAAATAAGATTTTTAAAGACACTGCACCTATTTAAATGAACATAATGAAAATCTAATTTAAAATTGATAGCAGGATCAGAAGGTGTGACACTGGTTAATGTTGGTCTGATCCTGTCTTCTTAGATCAGCTCTGTTGGGTCAAAAGGCAAAATGATAGGGGCTAATGCAACCTTGCTCCACTGTTTGCCACTCTGTTTTGTTATAATTTAAAGTGATTAGTTTCTATTTTTACTTGTCAGTTGTGCAGAAAATAGTTCCAGAGCACTAAAAAACACATGAACAGCATTTAATTCAATGGTACATACATACATTCTCTTTTCACTTTTAGTTGTCCGATTTTTGGAAGAATTTTGACTTATTTATTCTAGAATTTGTACTATGACACATTTTATTATTTGGCGAGAGACAGTCAGTGAGGCAGTTAGTTAGTGAGGCATAACACAACTGAAGAAACTTTACAGATTTAAATAACTATCCACCAGATCCTAACTTCTGTGGCTGAAATGATGCTATTGTCGAACGATGAGGAATAACTATAGCGACGAGAGGGTTCCAACCAGTTGTGCTCATAAGACATCACAGAAATTAGACTCCAGCAGAGACACAGCTATCTATAACTATTAAACTATGAATAATTTATCCTTTATGTTCAATTGTGGAACATTTGTCAATTATTTAAAAGTCTAAATACACTCTAAAAGCATTCTAAAGTAATGTTTATTCATGAATTTTTCTTGTAGATTGTGTTTGCTTGAACAGCCTCAGTTCCCAATTTTAAGACTGATCAAAAGAAGTCTGGTTCATCAAAAAGTAAACTTTAGAGTCAAATTACTCTAAGCATCACATTCACATACTTTTTGCATTGAGTATGTAATCATAGCGTGGTGGTTTTAACTTTTTGTGAAAAGGTGACATGTCTTTAGGCAACAAAAACACAAAAACTAAATATACTCTTTGCATCATTTTGGACAAAAACTCAAAAATCTTGTGGCTGAAACCTAATCAACCTAAGCATGTGGGCTTTATCCTTCAGGCTCCATGCTGAGCCCTTTTGAGGCAGCTTCTGCTTTAACACTGTTTTGTGACATTTATCTGGTCCATTTCTGTCCCAGTCCCCATGGTTACCATCCACACATGGTTGCTTGACATGGAACATGATGCTAGATGTGCTGCAAGAATGTAACCTCACATCTTTGCCAGCTTGTTCCAGAGCCCGAAAGGAAACTACTTGCTCCTATGAGACTGAAATTATCAACAACATGTTGTTGCTACTTCACAACCTCCCACATATGAAGTATGTCTGCTTTGGACGTTTCCTGTCAGTATATATATGGCTGATATAAACCCCGAGAATAACATTCAAGTGGTTTCAAGAGATAATTTGTAGACAAAAATGAGGGAAAGTTTCAAAGCATGAAATGTGTCTTCAATCTTCCATCACTCTGTACCTCAGTGGATCACTTGTCTTACTGTTGTAGGAGTAAGATGGGATAAACAGACATTAAAGACTGAAGAGTGTTGCTGATATTGCAGCCTCTAGGGGCCAGAGCTTGGCCTCTAAATGCTACTCTGCTCCAAATAAAATAAACTGCTCTGCAGAGCCCATCTCCCTTCATTTTATTTATTGGCACAGATGATTTTCCAGAGGAAGTCAAGGTGTACATGTGTCACTCTGTAGTGACTCTTTCAATATTCTCTAAAATGCTGTGCTTACAATGTTGGACAGTTAACTTTGTTTTACTCATTATTAAATATATTTAAAACCAGAAGTACTTTGTCTATTAGAGGAAAAACTTAAGACAATAGCCCCCCTAATACTTTCATGGTGAATTCTATGATGGTGAGGTGGACAGATCTCCAAAAAATTATTCTTTCAGTTCCGTGCTTTATAATTGATAAAAGATTTTTTTCCTCGCAAAATCCCATATTGTGTTTGTGCCAAGCATGTCCTGTGTTCTGGTGTTCAAATAATTGTTTAAGACTAACTTGATATCCAAAGAACATTTTTCCAGAAGTCCTTGTCTTTGTTTATTGCCTCTCTGGCAAAATGGAGTCTGGCGTATGTTTCCTTAGAGCAAAGGTTTGCTCTTTGCACACCCCCTACCATATATGGTTCTGACTGGTTTTCTGTTTCTAGAACCATAAACTTTCATATCAATAGTAGCAGAAACCTACTGTAGGTCTTGCAATTACATTTTCAAGCTTAAGAAGTCTTTTTTGGCATCTTGCAGTCTGCCTCAGGGTGAATCTGCTTGGCCAGACAGAGGGATATTAGCATTTGTGTTGATTTGTCCTCCACTTGCACACTATTTTCCATATAGTGGGATAGAAAAATTCTAATTCTCTTGAGAACTTTTTAAACTCTTTACCAGCTTTACAACCTTCTTTCTGAAGACACCCTCTTTGATATTACCCTGATGTTTTTTCACTTCAACAGTCAGGATGAATCCAAACTAAATGGCCGACACGTAAAAAGGGTAAACCTTCAAGATGCTGAGTAACGATGATTTAATTATGTGCATCTGATGTGGTATACCTGTGTATCATGTTTGGTTTACATGGAGAACCCAAGTTCAGAGCATTGTGAAGCAGATAACTTTAATACTCTGCCACTCTGCATTGCACATTGTAAGTTTCAATGTGCAATGCAAAGAAGAAAGAAACAAAACAAAGTAAACAAAAAGTAAACAAAGAAGAGTACTAATCTAAGGAGAGAAGTCCAACTGCACAGATAAGAGTTACAGCATGAAAGCACTAACACAAAGGAATAAAACAAAATGCAAGATGTAAGTAAACAACAAAGAAATGATCAAAACAGAAACATAAAAAGTGAAAACCAAAGTTCTAACACTGTGGAATCAAAATAGTCTGAGCTTGAAGTAATTTTAAGTGGGAGTAAATATGGGGGGAAGCCATAATTTTTTCCTCAGTACAAACTGCATCTTTTAACATTTTACAGAAAATTTAAAATGATCACTTTTGTTTATTTGTATTAGTTGACTTTTTCATTATTAATAAAATTTGTATTAAATATGCACTAATATACATATTTAACCATGTTAGAAAAAGACTGGCTTTCATAGGGTGCTCTATTTTTTTTTAACTTCCTGTGTATATTTTCTGTGCACGATTCATCCCTTAGACACACATTTGAGATCATCAATCTACAGGATGTATAGACACTTACTAAACATAAGGATGTTTTAAATGTCCACAAGGGCCACGTTTGAAATTATAACCTGTCAAAATTATATTAAATCTGTTCACCTTCCAGTATTCTAAGTCACCATAAGCACACTAAAATGACCTACATTTTCTAAAATTAGTCAACCAGATATGTTAATTTAACGCATGCTACTAGGTATACTCTGGTAAAAGCCACAAAAGAAAAACCTATAAAATATATCAGTAACTTGATATGATTACTTTAAAGTGTAGTGAGTTATTGACAACTTTAGAACTGAACTGAAATTGTCTGATTTGTAATATAGCTTATTGCTTTGAGAAAGATGTAACCTAATCAGGATTTTTGAAATACTAAAATTATCGAACACTGATATCAAGTTACAGGACTTCTTGAAAGCAAGACCTGAGGCCACTTTGGGACATCATTTTATCACTTCTTTTTTTCAGTTTTGTGCTTATTTAATGTTCAATTCCTGTTTTAGGTGTAAAGGTGAAATAGGAAGTAAACCAAAACCAGCTGTTGCTTAATGTCAGTTAACATTTTTATTGATGACATCAAATGTAGTTTTTTTTTAGAAATCACAACTATCCATGGAAAGTCACCTGATAATGAATATACATGGAAAACTGGAATTACATTAATGAATTAATTACTTTAATAAAAAAGACATATATTCAAAGCTTGCCTCATTTTTAAGTGGTTCTATTGCCAAACATGGAAATCCTACTCTTTTTAGAGTTTTTTGAGCTTTGTCAAAGGTTTCATAAATTTCAAACTGTGTATTCAGTGATCAATGATCAAATCCAGTCCAGATTCCTATAAAATAATACCACCCTGGGTGGTGAGCCATACAACCTGTATCAAGAACTGGTACTACATCACAGATTCATATCTGTCTGAAATCTGAAATTTATGACCAAAGGTCAGAGGTTGTGGTTTAAAGGTGTGGACAGTGTGATTGTAAGAGCCTAAACTAAATATAATAAAGATTACTGGAACTGACTGCTGATTTACTTTTTATGCAGATCTTTATTGGTTTGAAATTAGTAATATGTGTATCTAAAAAAGAATTTACAAATTGCAAAAGAATGAAAAGTTTATTTAAATGGAATATCATTAGTTTTTGTTGCAGATGTAAACTCTTCAAATAAGTGATCAGGTAAACATGTTTAGTTTTACCAGATGATGTGGGTGGGCCAATAGGAAGATAAGAGAAGGTTCCAGACAGACAAGATGGGAGTGGAGCCGAACAGTCTCACTCTGTTTAATGCCCTTCGTATTTCATTACCAACTCATGGATAAGTCATTTTTTCTATTTCCCTTTTTTGCTATTCATGCTTCATTTTATAAACACTTAAACACTTAAAATGCACGATGTCTCTGCATTTTGTCTCTGAGAATTATTATTTTGTATTTTTTTTTTTTTTTTTGGACATGAATTAGGCTGGAGGTAATGGGAGCATCAGGATTAAGTTTCACTCGTTAAGGATCTATTGTGATCCTTGGCCCAGGCTCTATCTAATATATTAATGTTCACAGACATTAACTTGTTTTAACTTTCTTTGCTGACATGATGACATGAATGGAAGGTATTTTTCCGCTCAAAGGGGTTTTGAAGCTTTTTATACTTTTGGTTAAAGTTTTTTTTTAAGTTTCCTTTTTAACTTTGTTTCAGTGTACATGTCAGAATTCCTATCTTCTTCACTTTCATCAATATGGTCTCAGAGTACAGACGACTATAAAGGTTGTACAAAGTTTTCAAAAACTGAGCCAAAGAAATAACTGACAGTGCTTCTCACTTCTTTGGTCATTGTTTATTGAACTGGTTTCTTCTGAGTTTCTAGACCAGAGTTTTGGAATCTCACTGGTAAAGCTGGAAGATAGCAATGGTACTAAGCCTGTCTCAATTTTAATTTCATTTTCCAAAGTGTTCATTCTTCCTCTTTTTGGCTTCTCTACCTTCAATGATGACCCCTGTAAAGAAAATTTTTCAACTGCTCAACTACAAATATATCAGAGGTTGATTTGGATATTTTATATAAACATTAAAGGAGATTATCTCCATCACTGGACAGATAGATGTGTGCAGCATGTATTGATCAGGATTTCACATCCCTTGGGTCAGTCCCTGTGGGAAATCAAACGATAGATCATTTCAAGAGGACAGAGTGTATCCAGGACCACCTGAGCTCTCCTCTTCTCTTTGAAGCAAAGAGGTGACATCAATAAAACGGAAGAATGTGGTGAATTTATGTGAAGAGGTGCTTTTAATGGTTTCATCCCAGATGTGGTCATCTTCCTATACAAATGCACCATTCACTACCCATTTTCTTAAACCCCTGTCTTATAGTGAAAATGAAGAAGTTTGTATGAAACACTTACAAACGTTTCATACAAACGTACTGATTGCAACAGGATTTACCCAACCAGGAATGTTTTCTTATCTCACATCTTTTCAACCATGCCAGATGTGTGTGTGTGTGTGTGAAGAAGCTAAGGGACAAGCCACTGCATGTCACAAAGACCAACATCTACTTGTGATCTTTCCTTGATGAGACAGTAACACCTTGAGGCACTGACTTTGCTGTATATTCTTATGTTGTGTAGATACCATGCAGTTCACCTGAAGTGATCAAACGTCATCAAGGATCTTTTTGAATTATTTGTAGCTACCATAAAAGACAGTTACATATCTCTGAAGTGTGACTTTCTTCTTTGTGGCTAAGGAATAAAAATAATAATCAGAATAACACAAAATCCTACACTTTTTTGATGTGAAGATGATAGAGTTGATAAATTGCATATCTGAATGCACACGCAACTACCACCTTATTAAGTACTGCTGTTCAATGGCTTGTTAACACAAATATTTCAGCCATGCCAGCAAAGCAAGGCGGTTAGTCATCTACAGATGGTGAAGACAACTTACACAGCATAAGAATGGGTAAGAAAGGGAATTTAGGGGACTTAGTTTTCTCAAGATAATAAGAAAATGATGTCAGTATCACAAAATAACGATGACCATTTTCTTGAGATAACGAGATAATTATGTTGTTGTCACAAAATAATGATGATTGTTTTCTCAAGATTATGAGTTAATTTCCCGATGGTTTAATCATACGACCAGCGACGTGGTGTCATTATGGTTTACCTATCACTTATTTACAGAATTATTCACAGAATTACATACACATGCCATGACTTACACTTATAAGTCCTCTCCTGCTGGAGTGGAATGCATTTAAATGATGGAATCAGGTTTAACACACAGACCAATCATCTTGTAACCTCAAGAAAACAAAGGTTATTTTCTCCAAATTAAGCCGTTATCTCAAGAAAACCATTGGTATAACTTGTTATCTCGAAAAACCATCAGAATAAAGTTTATGCATAACACGTCCACACTTGGCTTCCGTACATAAGGGCTACAGCAGCAGAAGATTGCACCGAGTGTCTCTTGTAAAAATAGAACAGTAAACTAAGGCTACAATTCCCACAGACTCACCAAAGTTGAACAATGAAAGACTGTAGAAACGGTGCCTTATCTGGGGAGTCTTGATTTTAGCTGTAACATTCAGATTGTAGAGTCAGAAAACAACTTGAAACCTTGTGTTCATTTGGCTTCAGTAAACTGTTTAGGCTGCTAGTGATAGCTTGATGGTGTGTTGGATATTGTAACTGACATTGTCCATTTCTTTAAGACCACAGTGTACCCATCTTCTGATGACCCCTTCCAGCAGAATAGTGGACTACAAAACCTGAATTATCTCAAACTGGTTTTGTGAACTTGAAAATAAGTTCACTGTCTCTAGTAGTCTCCACAGTCACCAGCTCTCAATCCAAAAGAGCAAGAAAATAGTGGTGCAACAAATTCCTGTAACTCCATGATGCTATCATGTCAATGTGGACTAAAATATCAGCAATGTTTCTGACACATTGAATCTATACCATGAGTTATTAAAGCAGTTCTGAAGGCAACAGGGGTCCAACCTACAGTAGTAGTACTTTCATCCTGGATGAATACAGTACTATGGCATCAAAACCCCCCCAGGACTTGAATGTTCTTTCAGGGTTTTAAGGAGTCAGCTATTGCTCTCATTTTCTTTTAGAAAAATTGAGTCCCCGAGGAACCGAGTATGCAATAAACATCTGTGGGGAGAGAGTGAGAATTTGTTTTTGTAGTGCCAGAATATTGGGGTTCCTGTGACTTTTTTAACGTTACTAATTAAAGTAATTAAATCTCATACCTCTTCTTTTGGCTGGAGAAAAAAATATTTCAAAATTTATTTATTATTCAATGTACTTGTGGGATCTTTACTTGGCTAACCCTTGTTTGAATATACACACTAGACTTACCTTCAACAGTAAAGACATATTGTGGCCCCATTGACCATCAGTAAACTCTTTGTATGCCTCATATGTCATAACATTAAAGTATCTTGTCTTGATAATATGAGATCTTGTGCATTTAGTAATGGCAAAGTTCAAGTAATGAAATTCAGAAAGTACAGGGAATTTTGTTGAATCTCTTAATAAGCAAAAGCACATTCTAACTTAAACCTTTTGCAACAATGTAAATTTGAGAGTAAGCTTTTTATTTTTGCATTAATCTGAAGGAAGAATGACTCAGAATTTAGACAACTTGAATGATTGCTGACAGTAATATAAAATTAGCTTACTATGGGTAAATCTTTTCTGTATTATGCAATTTGGATGTAGATGAGTGTGATTTGCACAGATCTACTGACTAAAGTTCCACTGATTACATAAAGACTGTTATTGCATGTGCTGAGTTGGTGAATCTGATCAAGATGAACTTCTGTTTGATTCTGATTAACAAGTCAATACTTTTTATGGCTGAATGATTCAGTCTGTCACTTCTTGGTAAGCAATAAATAGTCTGTGGGTCAGTGGTTTCACAATCAATATGAGGTGACAGAGAGACTTTCAGGATTTAACATTCTTAATCTGGCCTCAGTTTCACACCTTATATCTTTGTCATGCATTTGTCATGCAAGCGTCTTCTTTTGAAAAGATATTTCTTCCTCGACAACCTGAGCTTGCACTTTTCTTTGCATGTGGCTCTTAGCTTTCCTTTTTTTTCTTCAGTGGCAGCAGCTGTAAATGTGTAATAAAAGTCAATAGGGTTTTCTTTTACTGGTGAAGGGACTCTCATCTTGTTGGAGAGTTTACTTGTCCCCCTGATGTTTTAATCAGTAATGGTTATGTTGTTAAAAATTCACAGTTCACTGCTTAACTGCTCATGGACCACTTTATAAAATATTCTAGGGTTTGTTTTTGAACCTCAGGAGAGACTTTTTCCAGCTTGCAAATTGCAATTGATATAATTCTTTTTACTAGACTTTTTTGCTATATGTTTATTGACAAAGTGATAAGTCTGTAAAGTCAAAAAAAGAAGCAAAACTTGTAAGACAAGACCAGGCAAGAATTATTGTAAAGTCCCTTTATCGACTTCTGGTTCAGCTCTGGAGTCTCCTCTCAGTGAAACGTTCAAAGGGAAATTCCATGAAGGCATCCTGATCAGACGCCTATAGATCATGATGTGTCATGATCCAAAAGCAAATATGAGACCCTGAGGTCCCAAATCAGACACTCTTGTCTCCATGACTACGCTCTATGATCCCATTCATGAGCAGAGCAGACTAGGAACAAGTTTGATTTTGTGGACACAGCTCCTGCTTTGACCATGTTAGCAAGAGGTAACTTTTCTCACTTTAGACAAAAACAACAACTCCTTGAGCTTGGTTAGTAAAACAGTCTGCAGTACATTAGGTGAATCCTAGGTTACTCAGCTGATGCTATCCCACCTGTCAAGAATTCATGATTTAATCAGGAGTGTATTGGTTGCTGCTGCAGCTTTTTTTATTTGACAAAGTTTCCACAATTTTTTTGTAAAGTCAGTTGATGGTGAAGCAGCAACAAGTTCCTGGGTTTATGTCCAGGCTAGGCCATAGCCTTTCTGCAGGAGTTTTCCTTCAGGTACTCTGGTTTCTTTCCACAGTCCAAAAACATGCATGTTAGATGAACTGGACATTCAAAACTGGAGGTGTGTCTGAAAGGTTGTTTGGTCCTGTGATGGACTGGTAGCCTGTCTATGTGTTTTCTGCTTTCTGAACAACCTCTAGAAATAAGTCTCAGTTGTGTATTTTTTATTGTAGATAATTAAAAATTATTTAAAATATCAGTCATCAAAATGTGGGGCAGGATTATAATTTAAATTGAGAAGAGGTGGATTTGGACACTCTGGTTTTCAATATTACTCACAATAACTTTATTTTAATTATTTTCTTTGAGTCATGTACTCTCCATTTTTCTCCAGAGCAAAACTATCAGTGTCATAGCTCCAGCTGCACAGAAGAACAAACAGTGCAATGGTTTTCTCCCAAATGTCTGAGCTTCACATCAAAACTAACATGTGGGTGTTTTTCTTGGTAACCACCTTAAAAACATTCACATTGGTGATGTACTCTGCTCTCAATCAGCATTTTGTGCTGCTAGCACACCCATCCTTATTTACTATCAGCTGCACATGTCCTGCATGTTCCTGGAACAGGAAATCTACCGGGGGCGTTTAGATGGACATGTGTCTCCTCCTTCGAGGGGTGAAGGTTGCAGACACCCTCTCTGACACAGTGCAGCTGGCGTTCCCGGCCTCTGTTTTTGTGGCATCATGGGATGATTATGATGCAATATTCCAGAAAAAGAGAACGATTGTTCCTCAGGGTGATTGTGTCTGTATGTGACTGGCCCACGCCATTCAGCAGTCAGATCCAGATTCAGTTCATGTTTATTTCCATGAAATGCTCCAAATTAACCAAACATATACCATACACACGCACACACACATGCACACACACACACATGTACTGACCTCCGAGAGAGCGCACTTTTTGTGTGAGTGTGCGTGGATGTGTAGTTCTTTCCCACAGTACTTTTTCTGTGTTTAGGCTCTATTGTTGCCATTCGTGTCTTCAGGCTCCATAGTTCAGTCTATTTTTCATGAATTACCTCACTAACAGAAGCACTGCTGATCTGATAGATCTCCCTGCTCTGGGTAATGTAGAGGTCAGGTTTGAGTCACTGTAGTGTGGCTCAAGCCTACACACTGACTGTACATCCATACATATGTCTCATGACAGACCGCCTACAGAAGTTGTGAATCAGGCTTTTCACAACCATCTAAAATGATTCACATTTCTTGTTTTCACTGATCTATGCATGAGTCACACACTTGTTCATGTGCTGATTGTCTTCTCTGATTCAGGGGGTCATTTTTGTGATCCTGAGGATCTTCAGACATTTAAATACATGACGTTTAAATACATGAAAACACACATTCTTGAGTTTTACGGTTAAAGGAGCATCATCACCATTCTACTCTAGAAATGACTCACCTAATGCCAGTAGCTATGCATAGTTCTTTATGTATTAGTACAACTAAATGACGTACGGTTAAGGTATAATAATAATGGAAAGTCTTGTGACATTTAAACACTGGGAAGATAGCTCGGGGCCCCCTAGTTTCAGGAGGAACAAGGTTGTGTAACATTTGTCAAAGCCATAATTACAGGCTTGTTTGAAAAGAAAACCTGTTACTGAGAACTCCATCCAGTGACTGTCTGGGAGCATTTCATACATGTTGTGTAATTTAAGCATGTTTTAAATCAGGCAGATGAATAATAGATGAGGGGAAAAAACTGTCCTCTATTAGTAGTCATCCACTTTCTATCTTAAAATAAACTGATGAAATTAATATTTGCAGTTGCCATTAACAAGTAGGTAAGAATTTGGTTATCATTTCAAATAGATTAAAATATGTAGTAAATCAAAAATTCATTTGTGTGTACTTGCACACACCTTTTCTCTTCTCCCCATACATTTTAGAGCATTTGAGACTGAGATCCAAGCTTTGTAATGGTTGACTTTGTTGTCTTTAAGCCACTATGTAGCTAACTTGGTGGTGAACTGAAGAGCCATTTCTCATTTGGAAGGCCAAGGTTTAATCTATGGCTAATGTCTTGAGATGTTGCTTCAATATTTCCACACCACATTCTTTCTGATGGTGTCATCTGCTTTGTGAAATGCACCAGTCCCTGATGCTGCCACCCCCATACTTTGGTTGGGATGGTGTTCTCCGGCTTGCAGCTTCCCTCTTTTTCGTCCAAATGTAACAATGATCTTTAAGGACAAAGACTACAATTTTGGTTTCATCAAACCACAAGACATGTTTCTAAAGGTTAAGGTATTCATCTCTATGCACAGTTGCAAAGTTTTCTGTGCTGCTTTCTCATTAATGACATTGTCCTTACAGATTGGTCTTTCAGCCCATTTCAGTACAGGACTCATTTTACTGAGGATAATGACACACTCTTACCAACTTCAGGAAGATACTTCACAGTTCTTTTACTTTTGTTTCTGGATTGGTACAAAAATTTTGCATCCAAACATTTGTGGGACAAAGAGATAATCTCTTCTCTGTACCTTGCTCTTTAAACTTGCATGTAATGTTTGAACAGATGAAAGTGGGACCTTCTGGAAATTTACCAGGATGAAACAGATTGTGGAGGTCCACAGCTCTCTTCCTGATATCAGTATTGATGTCTTAAATTTTTTTCATGACGTCTCATATTTAAGGTGTGCCGTAAACTGTAAATATGGGCCGATTTAACTCAAATACTGTGAACTGTATCATCTGGGGTTTCACAAATTGTTCAAAGGCATAACAATCTTAAGCTTCTAAAATTAAATAAAGTATAAATAAAGTTAAAATAAAAGTAAAAATATTAAAAAAAATCATCTCATTATTCAGGCATTTACTTGATAAAATACTTTCAGTTATCCTACCTGACCTAAAACAGGAAAAGTTTAGTCTGCTTCAATGTCAGACTGTGATTAAAAACAAAAACTTATGTGTCTTTTTATATGTATATGTAAATATATGGTTTCAGCTGTGGGTCTCTTTGTGTGGTCAGTCAAATTTTTTTTTCTTGCCCCTCCCATCCTCTTACCCCACCCTGTCTGACACCCTGCTATGTCTCCATTATTGATTCAGCCTTTAACTTATTGATCAAGCGGTGGCTCTATAATGCACAGCTGTGTCTTCTTTTAACACCATGTCACTCCCTTGAATCAATCAATAATGCCCAGAAAACAGTGGATGGGTGAATCTGCTCTTTTCATAATTTTTGAGGATCACTATTTTAGTGATTAAGATATAAAAAAACTAACAGCTTAATAGTTGCAGAAAAACTAAGAAAAAATCCAGTTTCTTGCTTGTGCTTGCAAGTGTTAAAAATAAATTCATACAGTGTTAACATACTGTATGAATTTATTCTGAAGCAGAACTGAATAAGAAATACATAATAAGATCAATTCTATTAAACCTGATATCTTAAAATTCATTAGGGTCCACTAACTTAGTAAATCCCACCTGGAATAATTGTATGTACCTTGGAATGAATGAGATGGAATAAAAAAGAGATTGATGACATAAACAGATTCAGGTTAATGGACCACACAGAAGAAAAACAGTCTTAATATTTGGAGCATTTAGAGTATTTTGCCTCAATTTCTGCCAAAGCTTAATCTCCAGGTGGTTGTTTGTAAGTTTCTAGAAGCAGGAAAGTCTTCCGCAATATATCCAGTCAGGCCGAGTGGGTTGGACTTATGCAACCTGTGTCCAGGAGGAGGAGCAGGAGTGAGCAGCACTCTCTGCTGTGAAGACCTCAAGTGAGGTTTAATTCTGCACGTGTAGGGCAAATTCAAGGCTATATGTGAAAATGACAGCTTACAGAAACTGGGTAGCAGTAGACTGAATATAAATATGTCTGAGTGTATTTTAAAATGGAGGGTCCTGGATGATTAGGAGAGGAAAGCTGCAAACAGATAATCAAGCTGAGGAAGCTGCTAGAAAAAAAGACTGAATGAGGGGAAGAGAGAGTTTGAAGGAGGCAGTGAAGCAGGGGACAGGGCCTGAAGCGAAGGGGGGTCAGGGGAGTGGTTAGTGGTGCTTTCTGCATGTATATAGAGAAGGCAGAGCCTGACAGAGCAGAGCCTGACAGAGCAGATCCTGTTAGAGCGTGAGCAAAAGAGAAAGGAGGACTGACCTTTCAGACTCTCGGTACCTGTGAATGACTTCCTGAGCAACGCAGCAACAAAACTCTGCACATTTCTGTTGGATTATAAACTCAAGATTTCTGTTTCATTAAAAGGTAAAAACTGATTTTGCTTTTGTGCAGCAGCTGTGTTTCCTAAGGCAGATTCCAGGCAGGTGCAGCTTTAAAGTTTTCAGGCTTACATTATTCTCAGGTTACTTCAACATCTTTCTGAGTAAAAGGATTTGAAGCATCTGCTGAACTCTGTTCTCTTTTGGTGTAATTTATGACTCAATACATGTTAGGCAAGGCTTTACTGTTAGAATTTCATTACTTTCTGGGTGTTTGATTGAGTGACAATGTTATAGAAGATTTATAAAGGAAAGATGAATGAGAACTGGGATTGAGCAATTTTATGAGAACTAGTTTGTATTAGTCTAGTCCTGTTGTGTCACTCAAAGAGCTGTAATCCATTCACACACCTGTTTTATTCAACACTTAAAAGAAACTGTAAGACCATCAAATACCCATGTTGGGCTTTCACAGACAGGACTTTGTGACCGAGAGGGAAATACTTTAGGAAGACCTTTTACAGAGATACATTATCTGGTGGGTGGTGCTGTAGTATCTCTAAGGAAAGTGGAACAATGACCTGAATAGGGATAGAATTTTAAAAAGTCTTATGCTATCAAAAATACTGCATTATCTTTATATTATTAGAGTTGTTAGAGGTTTAAGGTAACACCTTACCATTAATTTTTCTGTGAAAATTCATACCCTGTGTTTTAAAATATAAAATTTCTCTTAAAAAAAAACTTGGATTTGTTTTCACATTTCTACTATTTGAGTTGGGTTTTATTGGAAAAAATTGGTGGTGAGATTAACTAAATGTCTGGCATGTTTCCTCTGAACTTTATTCCTTCTGTGCAGTGACAAGCTGTGAATCTGCACTTCTAAGCTTCTGCTGTGTAAAATGTGCGTACACATGTATATATGTGAATAGTTGTCAGTGCTGAGGGTCCATCTGCCCTGTGGCTGCAGTAGCTTGGCTACAGCAGCTGTCCTGAGCTCTGGTTGACCATATGGCAGCTTTTGTTAAACAAGCGGGAATATAATTAAACTGAAGCGTTAGTCTATTAAACTGATGAAACAAAGTGTTAGAATTTCACTAATAGTTTGAACTACTTGCATGTATTTTATGTGGGATGCTTTTAAGTGAGTTTAATAGCTAAATAAATTATTTAAACCAACTTTTATAATGTGCTTAGTTGACAAAAATGACTACTGAAATTACTTATCATAATTACTCAAATAAATTGGCTTCTACTTATTTTGTTTTATACTGGCTTAGATTTTCGACATAGAAGGCAATTTTTGACACCAGCCAGACAAATACATTATGACAACTCTCCCTTGAAGTAAATAACTCTGATTATCTCTTCAGCATGGCATGTGTTAGTGAGTGGAATATAGGCAGCATGTGAACATAGGGTTCTCAAAGTTGATGTGTTAGAAGCAGAAAAAATGGGCAAGCATAAGGATCTGAGTGAGTTTGAGGGTCAACTTCGATTACAGAGTCAGAGCATCTCTAAAACGGCACCTCCTTCGGGTTGTTCCCGGTCTTCAGTGGTCTGTATCTAAGTTGCTGTAGCTCAAGGTGCTAGAGTTCATGCTGCTAAAGGTGAAACCATAGTGTGTCACAGGTTGTTACAAATAGAGTGCACATTAGGAAGTTAGATAGGGTGTAGATAATTTTATTCCTGATCAGTGTATATTTTGTTAGTAAATTAGATATCAAAACATCTGAAAAATTAACAGTTTATAAATGACAGGATAACAGCATTATTTTAATGTAGAATTCCAGAATAATCTTCTTTAATATGCAATGAAAACCTACAAGATTAGATTGACCAATACCAAACACATCTGGTTAATAAAGATGGCTTTATGTATCCGGATGATCCACTTTAACACAACAGGCAGGATGCAGTAAAATAATGAGAACTTTCCTTGTTTATTTCATGAAGTCATCCTGTTTGCCTTCAATGTAAAAAAGAAACTAAAAAGAAGAAGTTAAACAGCATAAAATGTTAACAAAATCATAAAAAATTTCTTAATTCTGTTTCAACAAGACTGCATTTAATCCTCTTTCTTAACAAACACAGCTCGATGGCTACATTAGCCAAAGGGTTAAAAAACTTGCTAGCGAGTTTAACTTTATCATCGGCACTGTTACTAAGCTGAATACAAACTTATTAAATCCATTCTAACAAGATGGCTTAAAAATATTTTACCTTACAACAATGACCAAGATTTGTCATTCAATGGCAAAAACTGCCTCAGGGTTCAGAAACTCAGTTAGCATTACTGTTATTGCTAAACTACATAAAAAAATTTGAGGGTTAATCTGCACATCAACACCAAATCCAATAATGATGCTGTGCCCAAACATAACAAATGCAGAGAAAATGGCTAAATTTCACCAACTCAACCATGTAAAATTAGAATAAATTATAAATCAATGAAGTGCCTCCTCCTGCTGTCTTGATATTCTACCCACAACTTTCTTTAAGAAAGTTCTGCGTGTCATTGCATCTGACCTGATTCAAATAGTGAACTCATCCCTCTCATCAGGTGTTTTCCCCCAGGCTTTAAAAACAGCGGTTATCAACCACTGTTAAAAAAGAGCAGTCTGGACAAATCACTACTGCAGAATTACAGGCCAATCTCTAACCTTCCATTCATCAGTAAAATTATTGAAAAAGCTGTTTCAACAGTTAAATAGCTTTTCAACAATGACAAACCGCTTTGACATCTTTCAGTACAGTTTCCATGCTCACCACAGTACTGAGACTGCCCTCGTCAAAGTGTTCAATGATACCTACACAAATACAGACTGTGGAAGAACCACAGTGTTGGTTGTTGGTTCTGTTGGACCTCAGTGCAGCATCTTCAGCTGAACAGAAATAAAACTGAAGTTATTATCTTTGGCCCAAAAGAGGAACGACCGAGAGTCAGCACACAGTTTGAGTTACTACAACTAGAAACTAGTGATCAGGCCTGAAATCTGCATGTAGTGATGGACTCAGACCTGAATCTTCAGAGACACAAAAAGACAATTACAAAGTTGGTCTTCTATCACCTGAAGAACATTTTCAGAATTAAAGGACAAATGTCTCAACAAGATCTTGAGAAACTCATTCATGTGTTCATCTTTAGTCGCATTGACTACTGCAACAGTGTGTTCACAGGTCTACATAAAAATTCAGTCCGACAGTTGCAGCTGATCCAGAATGCTGCTGCTCGTGTTCTCACTAGGACCAGGAAAATAGAGTACATCACCCCAGTTCTAAAGTCCTTACACTGGCTCCCTGTAGCTCAGAGAATAGACTTTTATAATACTTCTGTTTATAAATCACTGAACGGCTTATCACCAAAATATATTAAAGACCTGTTGCCATTGTATCAACCTTCCAGATGACTCAGGTCTTATGGTTCTGGTCTGCTCTGCATCCCCAGAACCAGAACCAAACACGGACAAGCAGCTTTCAGTTTTTATGCACCACAAATCTGGAACAAACTCCCAGAAAACTGCAAAACAGCTGAAACAGTGAGTTCCTTTAAATCAAGGCTAAAAACCCACCTGTTTAGAGCTGCTTTTGATTAGTAGTAAGTGGAACATTGATCAATAAATCTGATGTGAGTTTGCTCATGATTTTGATGGTGGCATTTTTCAAAATGTAATGTTTATTATTTGTTTCATAATTGGTGACTGTGTTATGTTTTTTATGATGGAAAGCACTTTGAACGGCCTTGTTGCTAAAATGTGCTATAGAAATAAAGTTGATTTGACTTGACTTGACATAAAACTGGACTATACAAACTTTTTTTATCTCCTCTAACAATTTTAACCTTTTTTTCCAACAACCACAGCTGTGTTATTTGTTGGCAACAACATCTCATGGGCAAAAACCTCAGGGAGTTAGCAAGTTTGATCATATTATTGATGTTGCTCGAGTGCTGGACGCAAATTTATTTTCTTGCTCCAACACAAAGGATTCCTATCACCAAGTGCTCTGATAACTCTAAGCTATTTACTGACATGATGAACATGTCAACTTAGTGACTAAAAAAAACATAAACATTTATGCCTTAACGTTGTTCTTATTCATCACCAAACATGACCACCAAAATAGAGCAACTAATGTTGACCAACATCACATTTGCAAGCTTATATTCTTCATTTAAAACTAAACAATTTAATTGATTATGTAGTAATTTCCAAAAATAATTTTTTAGTGTAGCCATTTGTAAGGCAGTAATACTTTGGCCTAAGATGTTGTTAAATACATTGCAACTTCAAAGTAAACCCTTTTTTTGATGGAGGATACCTTACAAGAGTTATGCTGCTCAGCATACAGGGGTTTATCATGAATTACTTGCACATCACTAAAACTTTGACTTGAAGACCAGAACAGCTCTGTGAGCACCTTTGTGGGTGTTTTATTGCACTGCTTTGAATCTGCTACAACAAAACACTTGTGTAAAAGAGTGGACATCCTGCCCATCCCATGTTACCATATGCTTTTATGTTTTTGTGTGTAGGTATTTGACTACTTTGCATTGAGGCAGAGTACAACCTTGGTATTATGTGCATGACGTTCGATTCCTGATTTGACAGTTAAGGATGCTATTTATGTAAGCAGCAGGGCAATTCCTCTGGTTGGTCTGCATGGACACACCCTGCCAGAAACTTGAAACTAGCACACTCCAAAGTGCATCCAAAACAAAAGAATATATGGATGAAAGTTTGCAGTCAACCTGAAATAGAGCAACATGTAAACACATACAAAAACTGGACTTTGTATTTATTACTATAGAAGGAAATATTTTTATAATAAGACACAGCCATATGAAAAACAGAAACAATGAGCGTGGACATATTACTTCCAATAAACTTGCTACTTGTCAGGCCATTTTAAAGCAGTAAATCAGTGTTCCTGTCATTTTGCGGTTGTTTCAGTTTCTTTCTTTGCTAAGTGCTTTTTCATATTTAGCAGCAGTTTTTCTTGGCTGTTTGAAAGGAAAATCAGGGAAAAAGGGGTCAGTCTTTAAGAATCCAGTGGGATTCTGTTTGGACCATGAGCTGCTTATGTTGCCCAAACTTCTCTGTAGTGTGTGTGTCTGTTGTGCCAAGCTCATGGCTCAATGGATGTGTGGGTGTAAATCATGGAGCAGAATGTGCAAGAGGTGCTTGCAACTGCTGAAACCAATTACTCGTTTCTCTGTAACTTCCATACTTTCAATGTTTAAATTCATGGATAATTTGTTTTATTGACACATAAAACCATGCTTGGGTGGAATAAAATGAACTTTATCTATTCATTTCTAAGACATGCTTCCTTTCCATTTCTTCTTTGTTTGTTACAGATTGAAGATGGGTCTTATGCTTTTGACTGCAGTAGTGCTGCTCCTGGTTGCACAGGAAGGTACTGCAGACAGAATCCAAAACAGAAGAACCAAAAGGGAGCTGGCCAACCCTCTGCATGCTGGCGGCATCAGGGACCCATTTGGCTCCTACTGCCAAAGGAGAGGAGGTTGCTGCCCTGGCAGGGACGACCTGTGCACCGTGCCCTACCTGGACACGATCTGCTACTGTGATTTGTTCTGTAACCGAACCGTCTCTGACTGCTGCCCGGACTTCTGGAGTCACTGTTTGGGCGTTCAGCCACCTTTCATTGGTATATAAGGGTGATATGTGTTTATGTGTGTCTTGTAAAAGTATTCACGCCCCTTAAACATTTTCACATTTCTGATGTTACAATGAACAATGAATGTATTTTATTGGGATTTTATGTGGTTGGGTTGGGCGATTGGATGAATTTATCCACCATCAACACTTGTTTTTATGAGAGCGATGTTTTTCTCTTTTTATTATGCCTATAAGTTCATTTTGTTAACCTGTTGAAGAACAGCAGATTTAAAACAACAATAATGCAATACAAGAGGGAAAACCTTTCAGTCTTCCATGGCTCTAAAAGAAGGTCAGAATAAATTTAAATTACAGTCTATGATATTACTTTAATAGCAAACAAGAAGACATTAAAAAGAAAAAAATAAATACCGTTATGATACTGATTGTTTTGAGTGACCCTTTGAGCTATATGTGAATCTATAGAGTTAAGAATATCAACCCATAAACTTTTATTTACACCACTATCAAAAAGAACAAGGAAATAGACCTACCTTATGGGGTAAACATGCTTACTTATCTATCTATCTATCTATCTATCTATCTATCTATCTATCTATATATATATATATATATATATATATATATATATATATATATATATATATATATATATATATAAACACACACATAATACCACTTTTATGAAAATTTTCTGGGGGGCTCCGCTATCCTTGATCATTTCAATGCGAACACTTCAACGGGCAATCTTTAACTGATACTCCTCTCTGCCAACCATAATAATGTGCACGTGGCTGCAGTTGGACTCCCTCAGCAGTTATAGCACGGCTCTTTCAGTGCAGAGGTGGAGAAGGTGCCATTGAGAGCAAAGACCTTCAGTGACAGGGATCAGTTCAGGAAACAGTGGGCTTCTTATTAACTTGGAATGAGGAGGAGGGGTGTAAGACTGAACCAGTGGAGTTCAGGAGAAAGAATGTGGGTTATGTGGATGGTATGGAAGACAGACAATGAGCAGTAGAGGAGTCTAAGCAAGTGTGTGTTCATTAGTTAGCAAACCGTGGTTTGCTAACTAATGAACTTGCTGAGGTGTTAAACCAAGTGCATGCACTCATATTTTGTTGAACTTCCTGTTTGGAATAAATTCATTCCTTCCAAAAGTGAGAGGTAGAAATGTTTTAATCTGTAACTTGGTGCCACAAGTGAGTTATGACAGACCAAGTTAGACAGCTGTGAGGTTGGAGGATTGGTGTCGAAGGTCTCAGCCATAAATCACTATGAGCTCAGGGACCTGTAGTAAATTTTGTGCCAAGTCATTTTTTAAATTCCACATGGTGCTGACACCCTGAACATCTGTAAATCAGGGGGTAGATAAACCTCATCAATAAGTCTGTCACTGAGTCAGTATAGTTTTTTCAGTAGCAGTGTCCAAACTTCAAGAGGAGGAGGGTCAAAGTTATTCAGAAAGAAGAGTAAAGCTGATTCATGGTTTCTTAGTTAGAAATGGTTTTTCCTGCTGAAAGATTTATGCCATAAAAAGTGTTTTGCTTCCCTCCATTCCAGTAGAGGTGGAGAAGCAGAGTATAAAATGGTTAAACCATGAGAGCCCAGGAAGCCATGGGAATGGAGGAAAGAAAGCTAAATCCACATTCCTACACTGGATTACTGAAGCTCAGAGCTCCTTAGACTTCACATAAGCTGTATGTGCGCATTTGCTGCATATATACCCTAATAGGTGTGTGTGCATCTTGCATCTCAACATTTAAGGCTGTGCTAGTATTTATTTCAGATTAGTTAGAGGATCAGTTGTGTTTAACCACATCAAGCCCATGTATATTAAAACCCATCTCGTTGTCTCTTCTCAGGTATCTGTGAAAGAAATGGAAACAAGTTCTATACAGGGCAAACATACAAAGAAAACTGCAATTTATGGTACGTAAGTCCTACTTTTCCATTCTTTTCTGTATCAGCTACATACATCTTTGGCTTCAAATGTTAATGTTTTTCTAACAAGCCTGAAGCTGAATGTTGTCCTTCATCTTTTTGATTGATCTTTCTTCATATACTCTGTACCTGTATTAAAGAAAATTACACTATATAGAAGGTAAACAGTTTGAGTTGTGGATGAAACAACCAGGTATCAGAGAGATGAACTTCTTTAACCCTGAATAAATACTCTTATCTCATAGCACAGTGCTTTGCAAAAGCATTTATACCCCTTGAAGTTTTCCAAGCTTTGTTACAACCTCAAACCTTTATTTGTCACAGATTTCCACAAAGTAGTTCATAATAGCTTTTTTATTAATAAAAACCTGAAATGGTTTGTTGTCCATTTCCTGTTCTTTGCTGACAGGAGTGTCATCTAGCATGGTCTTCTCCTGCTGTTTAATTCCACAAAAACACAAACATCAATAGCCAAATTGAAGGCTTCATTATTGGACTTCACAAGTCAGTAGGAGATGTTAAATTGTGGGTAAAAATATTTTAATGACATCTGAAAGCATAGACAAAGCATAGGCTAAAGCATAGTACAAGTAAAAAAAAAAAAAGCAAATAAACATAGAAAGAAAATGCAATTATGGACTAAATAAAACAAGTCTTTCTGTAAGTGGTGTATGTAATACAATGTAATTATATTTTTAAATAGATAATTGATTGCCTGTTAAATATTATTGATGTTTTATTGTCTGAAAATAACTGGTAAAGTGTCATACCAAAGTTTAGTGTTAAACTGGGTGTGATCAAGACAGAAGTAGAATGACAGGTTCATGTACATGTTACCTTTGGTGCGTTTCAAAACATCAGTGATCTTCTGGTTGTGTCTGCCTCCTGCATTATACTGACTGGGTAAAATGCCCCAAAATCTTGTGGCTAATCATTAATAAGACAGCCTCTTGATGATAAAATATGCATTAAACATCAGTACACATTATTTACACCACCGCGCATTCTTAACATGAATGCGCATTATTTATGTCACTGCGCTTTAAGATTCACAGCCTGGTTGCACGGAAAAAACTGTGTATCCCCCTGTTTGCGGTTTAGAACAATGAGTTAATTTACCCATTAATTTTGATCCCGAGCGCAGAGTAGGGGGTACAGTTTGTCTGAGTCTTCCATGCCAGAACAATAATTGAGCAAACGTGTGTGAGATTTAAATGCACACACCACACATATTTAAATTACTGTTAGTGCACATAGATGGCATATGCACTCACATCTGTCTCACTGCTCACTGAGATTGGTGGTACAAATATAACGGCATGATTATCAGCAGCGCAATATGGAGGGATCAGACTAAAAGTGAAGCTTTTGAGCAAAATCTACACTTATTTCTTCGGCTTTGTATCAAGCTGGTACATTTTTCCATTCATCCTTTCTTGAGTGACATGTAGTCTGCTTGTGCTGTAAGCAGACTGCATAATGATGTGCACACCTGCAACATTCCCTTTTGGCATGATGTTTTTAGGGTGATGTGCAAAACCTTTCTTCCACTAAAATGGTATGCAATGACCAAAGATTCAGCTTTCATCTTGTCTGACCAGACTATATTCTCCCAGTACTTAACTGGCTTGTCCAGCAAATTTTAAAGAAGCTTCAGCATGCTTTTACTTCAGCTGTGGAGTTTTGCTCAATGAGGGTGCTATTACCAGGTCTTTCTGAAGGCTCATGGACAACTCTTTTGATTATTCTTTTGACTTCTCTGTTAGAAATCTTATAAAGGGCACCTGGCAGTGGCTGGTTTATAATGATGTTCCGCTACCAGATTATGGCCCCCACTGGCAGATTTATTTAGAAATGCAGCTGTAAACATTGCTATTACTATTTTTTGAACAGTTGGGTTTTCCTGTAAAGTTATCTCTACTTTTACCTATTATATCACTTCGTGCAGTACTTTGATAATGAGAAACTTTTATAGGGCAGCAATTATTGGTAAACCAGCTGGTTTTAATGTGCAGATAGCAGCAAGAGTGCTTTCTAAACATTGACAGAGTTCAGCTGTGTTTGTACCTTTCTATGCCTTTTTGCAAATCCTTCTTCATGTGTTCAATACCTACTCCCCATTCATGACTTTATTTATGGACTAATTTGTTTGGTTTTGATTATGTGTGGATTACTTGGACTGTTAACGACATCTGGTGTGAATTTCATATAACTGTACAAATTATAAATATCTTTATGTTGATGAACTTATGGTACTTGGTACTTATCTTACCCACTGTGGCTCCTTTTAACATGCTAAACAGGAAATTTCCTGTGAGATACTTAAGACTACCATGATAACTGTCTGCTGATTTCAAGGACTATGCAGGATAGCTTGAACAGCTTTCACTTAATAGGTGATTTACTCTAAAATGCTTCCATAAAAGAACAGTTCAGTAGTCTGTGTCTGCAGGACAAAAATAGCAACAGCACAGCTCAGACTAAGACAAAACAAGGCCCATAAAATCCCCCCATATCTTCTATTAGCATTATTGTGTTTACAGACAGCTATTTCATGTTGCCCTTTGAGTTACATGGTCAATTTGATCGTAATTGAGGCAGTTTTCCTGTTTAGCTCCTACTGTGATGTAGATAAAAATGCACTTAACTTCAAAGCACAAAACTGAACCTAGATCCAGTGAGACAAAGCTGTTTGGTTCTTGTTTTGACTCGTGTAAATTCCTATGTAAATCTTTTAAAATGTGTTGATTTGTTTTTCCTGTTCCCTGTTCCTGAAGGACCTGTTTACATGTTCCTCCCTCACTTTATGACCTTGATGTGGAGTTAAACATTTCTAAAAGAATGATTTGGAAAAACTAAGGGATAGCAAGCACTGCGTGATTACACAGTGCATGTGGTTATTTTTCTGTATTGTGAGCAGTTTGGAAGATGTGCGACAGATCTGGAGAAAGAAGGCTGAAAGAAATTAAAGTTAAAATCCTCATCTGACTTAGACTCATGTTTCTCACATCAATACCAAGATGAAGCGGGTGTTGCACTCATTCTGATTGATCAGTATGACTAGTTCTGGACAGTTTAGCAGTCTGGTCAGCTTAGGGTTTTATTTGATTGCCAGTGTGATATTTGTTTTTTTTTTTTTTTTTTTTTTAATCATGGGAACATACTGTATTTTTAGAGACAGCAATTTTTCTAGCAAACTAGTCTGACCCCTCGGATCAGGGCAAGCTGACAAAGAAAGCTGTAGGACTTTTATGGAAACACAGAAGTGCAAAACAGTGAAAAGAAAACCAAAAGAGGCAACTTCTTTAAAGAAGGTAACAGACCTTATTAAGAACAATAAAGAAAAAAAGAAACTCATGAAAACAATTACATGAATGCAGAAAATAATTTTGTAAAACTCAACTCATTTTTTGTATGTCCTGTCCTGGCAGCTAAGGGAAACAGCATGGTGGGACTGGTTGCCTTGTAGTGTCAGATGTAAAACAGCTCTATATATATACACAGTTAATTTCAATAAATCAGTGGCACAATAGCAAATTGGACAGGCTACAACAACAATAAAGAAACAAAGAGGACACAGAACAGGGAGGGGAAAAACAACAATACAGACACCAATCATGGGAGCAGCCCTTAAAAAACACAGAAGCAGAAAAACCATACCAGCTTTGAGCAGATGATCAGCATCTTCAAAGACGAAAAAAAGGGTTTCTTTTAGGCCTGTACATACTGCACAAGAACTCAGAAACCTGTACTTTAATTCACCCAGCAAGAAGAATAACAAAGTTCCTTCTGATCAAAACATTTCATACGTTACATGAAGCTCAAGTGCAGTCAGATCTCCTCAAAAATCCTACCACTGGAGAACCTCCCACTGTAGCATACATCTTTGTAGTAACCATGCCCATTTCTAATTTCTGACCATTCACAAAATAGCTGTCAGACAGCACACGAGAAAAAAGTTTGGCCTGGATAGTGCATCAAGCAGAAGCTGCAAGAACCCCCAAACCAGGGCCACAGGAAAAGAATGCCTTGCATTTTTTTCTGGAAGGGGGAACAAATTTCTCTGTTCTTGTGAAGTATCTACAGGCCTTTTATCTTCATAAATGTGTGTTTTGTAAAATTGTAATTGTGTTTTCTTTTTTATGGTTTAGGTTAATTTTAATTGTTTCCATTTTTTGTTTGTGTTGTGCAATATTTTTGAGATTTTGGAGATACTGGACTTTATGAAGTGTTTTTATTATGAGCCTTATTCTATTTTTTGTGATGCTGAGTTTTGTGTTTTGTTGCTTCTTCCACTCGTGGAAAAAGCTAAGCCCAAGCAGGTCAACAGAAAACTCAATGCCTATTCCCTGTTCCTAACCCTATTTCCCCAGCCAGCAAAGATTCTTATGGGTGCATAAGCTCCCACATGTGCTCACTAAGGCCATACACATGGCTTCTTTAAAAAGTTACGCCATCACAATGACACAGGGGAAAACTAACACTCCCTTTTCCGACTCAACTAATTAATTTGCCAAACGTGTGTTCTGTTGGCCCTTCAGGGTGGAGATCATAGTTTCCTCTTCGAGTTGACTGCCAGCTCTCAGCTGACTCCCTCCAAACTGTCTTGATAGAAGCAGTCAAGCCATTTAAAACTGGAATCAGTTTCTCCTACATGTAGCTACTGGTTTTAGCAGATAGAGGAAGACTGAGTGTCAAACTAATATGGAATTGACACATCAAAAAGCCCTTCAGCATGATTTACACCTCTCAACAATACAGTTCAGGCTTGAAATAACTCTGACTGGAAAGAATGTGCTGCAGTGGAGCTTATGCAGAAAAAAAAAAAAAAAAAAAAAAAAAAAAAAAAAAAAAAATCCAGATATACACCTTTTCCTGCTTGTCTTTCATGAGAGCTTTCCACTGTGAAAGTACAATATCTGCCCATAATCATGTGAAACATTGCACTTTCTGGACAATATAAAGAAACAAATATCTGCACTTTGATTTGGCTATGTATATCCAACTAGACAGCAGCCAATGGCAGTAATTTCAAAGCTTAAGCAAATAACAGATCTAAATACACACTAGTGAGGCTGATCAAGGTGGCGAGACAGTATGCAGCATGTCATCTCAGTATGGATTCACTTGTTCTGTTTCTAATAGGTAGTATGACTTGAAATGTTAAATATGGTCTCCTAGTCTGTCACAACACTGATATTTTATTTGACAACCACCTTTTATATTCATAACTCTGTCACTGAAAACATCCCGCTGTGTCCAGTCTTACTACTATGCGAATGTGGTGCTTTTTTGACTTCCTGGTTCTGAGGTCTGTGATGCCTGTATTCTTGTTGAAGACAAAAACGCTAAAGGTCATCGTCACTTTCCTCCAATTAAAGTATTTTAATGCTCCCACTGAGACACTAACAAGAGCTTTGTTAGTATTAAATCTCCGACGTTGAGCATATGTGAAATTGCGCACTTGAGCATTATATTTCAAGATATGTGTCTGAGACACTTGGCAGAAAAGGCTGCAAATGGATAAGTGACTCAGTCTGTTGGCTTCTGTGTGACTAAATGGGAACTGGACCTGTTCATCATTGTGTATGCTCAGTAATTGCCCTAGGTAAGTAATTTCTTTGTGTTTGCATTGAACCATCTCATACAGTCAACATTATTGCCTGATTGCTTCATTTTTTGAGAAACTCCTGATTGTTTATCTCCTCCAGCACATGGTTGTTTTAAAGGATGGTCTCTTCAAGTAAAAGCACTTTTCTAATAATGCCACAGTTATGACGTTTCTGAGCACAGAGAAATTATCTCTAGTATGTATATAAAATAAATCGTAACTGATATGACCAAATAAAAAAAATGTGTTTTTATTTATTCAGAACATTTCTAAATAAGCAGAAGCTGTGACTGGAATATACAACAGCTAAATTCCACATCAATTGGGATAGCTCTGAACACTAGATAACAACAGAGTGCTTCTAATTTGACCCTTGTTATGTCTTGAATATGCATCAACATGCATAAGTTGAACACATTTGTCACCTTGGCTCTGAAGTGAAATTTAAGCAAATTTGCAACAATCGTCTATAGGGGGTTTACATGCGTCCTGACTGATTCTGCATCCCGAGGAAAGCATGACCATTCCCACCAGACATTAAAATCCATTCAGAGCTAATAGAGCACAGTTACTTCTCACAGACTGGGCTTTTGGTTGAACAATAAAAGCAAAATCAACAGATCTACCCTTTTAATTCCATGGAATATTTTTAGGAACTCAAGGAGGATCAGGAACACCTATTTGCAAAACATTGTAACAATGTTTAACTATTCATTGTTGTGTTGCCATAAGTTCAGTTGTATTGAACTTTTAAATCTCTTTGGTTAACAGCAATATAAAAAAATGTTTAAAATAGCTTATCATTAAAATTAAAAGCTTTTCAGCTAAGTTTCAGTCATTTACCTTGAAGCATAAAAGAACAAAAGACAAAATAAGCCTTGTATTTTTCAATGACTCGTCAGCATGAATCAGCTGTGTGATTCAGTTTTTGTCACGCACAATTTTCATGAACATTTGTGCAGCATTTATTGTGTCCTCACATTAAAAATAGTAAGAAAATTACACACATTTGAGCTTAGGTTATGTAAATATTTTAATTAGTTTTGTTAGGATAATCCAAAATATGTCAATATAAAGAGTTGTGCTCCATCACTTGTCAGAAAACACAAACATATGCAGACAAACTCCTCCAGAGTGAGTCATTAGGAAGTACATTCCTTCAAAGCATTACAGTAATAAAAGTCTCTGTGTGTCATTATTAATATCCTGCTGTCTTATCTTGCAGCCTTGTGATGAAACATGGACTGGTTTTCTTCATCTGAATGTTTTCCTAAATCTTTCCATCTTTTTCTCAGTTTCTTCTTCTTGCATTCCTCTCTTGATTAATTTCCTATTAGGGAATTTCACTGGGCATCTGCACACTGGCCTCGAATTGGTCTTTTTATTGGAGTTGATTTTATTGCCTTTAGTATAAATGTGCTTAATGATTCTGTGCAGCTGCTGTCAGGATTTGGTAACCCCCTACTTTTTGTGTACCTGTCTTCCAGTACATGTGGGTCTTTGGGACGCTGGGAGTGTGAGCAGAATGCTTGCCTGATTGAGCCTGACGTCATCCATGCTGTCAACCGAGGAAACTACGGGTAAAAAACAATCACAGAGACAAGCAATCATGAAGTTAATGCATTTATTTGCTTTTTAGTGTCAAGGCTTTTTGAAGTCAGATGGAGATCCACATGTTGCAAAGATTTTTTCTCTTATTCTTTCTGTTTCAGATGGAAAGCTGCTAACTACAGTCAGTTCTTTGGCTTGACTTTGGATGAAGGCATTCGATTCAGACTAGGCACTCAGAGACCTTCCAGCACTATTATGAACATGAATGAGATTCAGGTAGATCCAATCTTCATCCCTATAAATAAGGCTAAACTGCCTCGACTTTCTCACATTTTGTCACAAATCTGAAAAGTGTGACTTTGTGTTCAGCATTCAACCTCCTTGGGTAAATACGTAGGAGCACCTTTAGTTGTAATAAAAGCTGTAGGTCTTTGGGGTATGTCTCTGTGTCTTGCTTTGGACATCTAGAGACTAAGGTTTTTACTGCCATTCTTTGTAAAATACCTCAAGCTCTGGAAGGAAAGTGTCCTTGAATTTTAATTTTCACCTTCTATATATTAGTCCACCAGGGGGGAATTTACATTTCAGTACAGCCCATCCTAGAAAAATAAAACAGACAACATAAGACATGGGTGGACAGGTGTCTGAAGCCTGCAGCCATCACTGAGAGGCGCCACCCTCTCATTAGATGAAAAAAAAAGACCATGTTAAGTAAGTGGAGAAAGAAAAAAAAGACACATCAATATAATTTGATCTAAACTATTTCAGGTCTGGCCAGCTGTTTAGAGTTGTTTTCCTGCTGGGAGTTGAACTTTTACAACAATCTCAAGTCCTGCTTCTGCTTGCAGCTTCTATCAGTTTTTTCTGTCCTACATGTTGGTTCGGTCATTTTCTCATCAACAAATGTCCAATATTATGTCACTGCAACCACCATCTAACAAACATTTGTTTTAATGTAGTAATTCAATACCTTTCTTGAAAGATGTCTTATAAACCACAAATCTTTAAAAACAAAAAGAAAAAAAAGCACCAGTTCCTATCTGTGTAAGTCACAGACATACAGTATGACTTATCAACATACCTCTGGTTGGCACATATTTAATTGAAGCGGATTAATTGACAGATTTCAAGCCTTCTGTAATTAATTGTTTAATTGTGCGCATTAATATTCCATGTAGACTGAAACAGATGAGAAAAATATGCAGGAAAACATGTTCAGGGAATGCTTCCAGGAGGTTTAGTGGAGCTGGGAGGCTGGAAGTTTAAGCAGCAGGTGGGAATGTGCCACTCAGTTGTGTCTTTTATTTCTTTACAAGTTCCCACATGCTTACTTTTACCCGTGAGCCCCGATCAAAACATTTTTTATCTAATTAGGGGGGTTTGTTGGTATGCAATAGAGGCCCTCCCCTCATTGGCTCCATCTTTGTTTACATTCTGCTCAGAGAGATTACATAAGATGGAAACAAAACATAAGGCGACAACGAAGATGGGGGAGGCAGGATAAAGAGCAACCCTCTGTTTAGTTCATATCTTTCATTCATCCCCACCCAAACAGACTCCTTCTTCTGCTGTTGGCATGTCCCTACCTGTGCCACTGCCAGCATCACAGCTCATTCAGACACCCCTAACCCAACCCCGCAACATTTTTCAGTCTGGGATTCTGTGATTAAATGACTTAATGTTTCTTACAACCCCTATCAAAATTATATCTGCTGACATGTTCTTGCATAATTTGTTGCCTTTGTCAGGATGGCTACATTTTGGACTTTGACCCTGCAGAACTACAAATCAGAGAACAGCAGCACATTCCTTAGTAATATATCAGGTGGCTGTCTTTGCTCTGAATACCCTGTCATTAATCAATGGAATGTGGGGCAGAAAATCTTTGTGAGACCAAGGGAACTTCATTAGATGGAAGTGTCTACTCCATTATCACACCCCATTGATGGATTGGGAGAGTGTCCTGCCTCAAGTGCAAAGTGAGAGAGAACAAGTTTGGTATCTGAGAATTATCTGTGAATGAATGCATCCCTGAAAAAATGCATTCAAATTTACACTGATGTAACCATACAGCCCAACAGGGATCAAAGGTTTTTGTGTGACCTAAGTCTAAATGGTCCGAATTGCCTGTGCAGAAGCCTCTGCCACTGTGGAGTTACTTAGCAGACTTATATAATCTTGTTGGGACCCAAACTTGTCAGCAAAACCCTGAAGTATATTAATTGCTCGTTTTACACGGAGAGGACAATTGTAAGATATATAACTGTTATGACCTCACTGGACTTCTTTGCACATTCTTCATCTAGGAGTTACATAAGCCTAAATGTTAATAACATTCATTCATTTTCAGGATATATATTAACATTTTACCTCATGACTGTTATTGTTAGGCAGCCTTTTCAGCTTAGACAAACATACTAAGGAGCAAATATTTGAAAAGTTCATATTGGAAAGATACCACACTGAGAAATCTTAGTAAGCTAAAAATTTCAATTGCAAAAAACCCCAACAACAAACAAAAACACACCAGAATGAGTTAAATACTTTTTATTCTGCTTCTTATAGATGAACATGGATCCTCAGAATGATCGTCTACCGCTCTACTTCAACTCAGTGGAGAAGTGGCCGGGGAAAATTCACGAACCACTGGATCAAGGCAACTGTGCTGCCTCATGGGCTTTTTCAACTGCAGGTGGGTTCTCAGGAGAACTTACTTTGTTGGGAGAAAAATATAGTGAAAACACTTAATGTTACAGTGAGATATAATCCCCCGTAAAACCACAAACTTCAATGTATTCCTTCAGAAGTTTATGTAATACATCAACGCAGAGTGATACATATTTGGGAGGTAGAAGGAAAAGGTTTCGCTGTTTTTAAAATCTTTTTAATGTGGCAAGCGTATCTATTCAGCCCTATTTAATCTGCTACCTCTAAATAAAGTCTTGTGCCAAGGAATTGCCTTCAGAAGTCAACAAATTGTTAGGAAGGAAGTAGGAAATAGCTTGCCACCATCAGCGTTTGAATGTGTGCATGAATGGGAATGACTGAATGTAGTGTGAAGCGCTTTGGGGTCCTATACAAGTACAAGCCATTTACCATGTATTTTGAACATCTCTCATTCTTCTCACTGTTCAATTCATCATTAGAAAATGAAAAGAGAACTGCAAAGCAATCAGATATGCCCATCCACCTAAACTGACACTTCATGCAAAAGTCAGGTAGGGCCTCTGCAGTATTCCAGGAAGAAAACTTGTTTGGGGCTGCATAAAAAAGGCTTGATAAAAATTGCATGCCACACTTGAAAAATATTTATTTTGAAAAAAATAGGTGCCAGCCCCCCTTTGATCCTACACGGATAAGTGTATATAGGTGATGGATGGACAGATGCATGTATAACCTTATACTCTTTTTGTTTCACTTTACAGTTATGCACTCATTTGTGTTGGTTTATCACATAAAACCCAACAAAATATATAGAAATTTGTGGTTGTAATATGAAAAATTTTTTAAAAATCAGACACATGAATTCTTTTTTAAGGTATTCCAGGAAACAAAGAAGCACAAGCAAGAACAGGCACAATGTTTAGTCTCTGCTTCTTTTTACCAGCCGTGGCATCAGACCGAATCTCCATTCAGTCCATGGGTCACATGACTCCTCAGCTGTCGCCCCAAAATCTTATCTCCTGTGACACACGCAACCAAGGAGGCTGTGCAGGAGGGCGCGTAGATGGAGCCTGGTGGTACCTCCGGCGTCGTGGGTGAGAACTTTGTGTGTCACACAGAAAATAAACATACTTTTATGTATACAAAAGGCTGAAATGGTCTTCTTTTTATTAAAGAGTTGTGACAGAGGACTGTTACCCATACCAACCTCCACAACACACCCCAGCAGAGGTGGGGCGCTGCATGATGCAGAGTCGCTCGGTGGGGCGGGGCAAGAGGCAAGCCACCCAACGTTGCCCCAACACACAGAACTACCACAATGATATCTACCAGTCCACACCGCCCTACAGGCTCTCATCCAATGTAAGAATTGCACAACCACAAAAAAATTTCATAAACCCCAAACAGATCAACAACTACTCACAGAGAGCATGCATATCCACAAGCATGCCTTTTCATGTGCATAGAACCACTTATAAGTTGAGATAAAAATCACCGGAAGATTTTGCTTATTTAATTTGTGATCAGTACTCAGATAATATAAGAAATGCATGGATTTACCAGGTTTCATCATGCAGTAGACACTTGATGTATTGTTTTTTTTTTTTTACTTTTAGCATAAACAGTTGATTTACTATTGAATGAATCTCACAGTTTGCAGCATTATGCTGAATATCCCTCTGCAGACTTACATTATCATCCATGTTTATTGACAGCCCTGATTGTACAGATATGACTACTACTACTACAACTACTACTCTTAATAATATGAATAATAATTTGGTGCAAATCAGTGGCATATATAACAAATATATGGCACTATCATTATTATATATAACAGTTTTTATAACAGTATATCATGAAATAAATTAAATCAAAACATTTGATGTGAGCAAGTCAGCAAGTTTAGTGAGTAGCTGCTTTTGTATGGACATTTGCTTTGCTTGAGTTGCAGGTTTTCATGTCTTTCCCATCTGAAAGAGTGTGAGAGAGAAACAAGAAGTCATGAATAAAGAGTTAAATATTCATAGACACAATGACTCAAACCAGTGATTTTGCTAGCTAACAAACAAAAACAACAAAATATTTTTTTCCTCTGCTAAATAAATGCACTCAAACTAAAGGATACATTACATAAAAAAGTTTAGAGTGAGGTTATACCTGTGCAGGTGAGTATGAATTTATTTCAAAGCTTTTTACAAATTTTTAATATATTGATGATAAATATGCAGGGTGCTGTATGTGATTTATCTATACCAGCTTGATGAAATTAGTATGATATTAATTGTAATGATTTAGATTAATTTAATTTGAAATATATGAACAAACAAATCACTGAGAGTATCACGGCAGCTTACAGACTCCACTTTAGAAACCTATGTACAAAATTATAATTAACTGTCTTATAAAGACTTTGAGATTTATTGGAAATTAGATTTGTGTGTTTACTTTTTTATGACATTATGACATTACCCTAATGTCCTTTGTAGTTATTAGGAGTTCAGCAAATCAAAATATCAATGAGTTGACATAAGAGTGTGTGTCCATTATGGCATTAAAGCAGTGGAGTTACTCCAAATGATTATGGATGATAAAACAGTAATGTGCCTCTTTGATTCTGACTATAAAAACTGCAATGTTTCATCTCCACTGACCTGCAGCCAGCATTGGGTTTTATCTGCTAGCATCACTCAGTGCTAAATGACAGATAATGATTTTCCAAATCATTATAGTCTCTTGTTTCTGCCCCCTGATAGCCTGTGGAGTCAATAAGGAAGGCATTAAGAACAGCAGGCCCTGATAACTCAATTTTTTTTATCTGAGTTTTTACTCCAGGAGCATTTGTTTTCATCCTCTCTGTGTCTCTGATCAGACCCACCTGTCTCGTTCTCCTTTGGCCGAAAATTGCTCTTTTTATCTTGTCCTTTAGGAAAAGGAGATTATGAAAGAAATCATGGATAATGGCCCTGTTCAAGGTAAGCAATTTGTCTAACATAAACCTGGGTTCTTTCACTAAATACAGTCATAAACATCCATTTTATTAATATTTCCTCCTAACGTTGTGTAAAAAAAAAAAAAAAAAAAGAAAAGAAAATTTCCAACTATACCATGGCATCCTAAATCTTTGTTGAGACTATCTTACCCTGTGATGTCATGTTTAACCCTCTGACCCTTGTGATTTGTGTCCGGAGTTTCAACTCTGATCCCAGTAACAGGGCAAATTATTGACTTGTTTGCCGATGGGGTTGACCTGATTTTCCTTGACCAGCTTGTCTCACTGTCCAGTGCTCATCTGGGCCACTGTCAAATACTTTTAGATAGAAAAGTCACATGTGAAAGTGTGTGTGCAATGTGTGTGTGAATCCTTTCTAAATCTCTGCCAGCTTTGTGTTATTGTTCAGAAGTACAGGCAGGAAGACTTGTTGGCCTCATATCAAGTTTCCCTTTTGACATTGAAGTTGCTTCTTGACACGAAGCTATAAGGGCATAGGTGCATGTGCTTTTGTGCTATATTTATCAACTTTGTTTTAGAGCCACTGGAGTTTTCTCGAGCAGGAAAAAAAATACATTCATGACAACTTATTCTTAAAAATATTGACTACAGTACCTTGCACACTATCCAGACCTCTTGACATTTTTGATACACTGGTCACATTACATATTTTATTTCATCCAACACAAAGTAGTGCAAAATTGTGAGGTGGGAGAAAGTAAAACATGGGTTTAACATTCTAGCTGCAAGTCTGCATGTCTCCACCAACGTTGCATATGTTGTCACTCAGCCAGCTCATTCAGATTTGATAGAGAAGCAGATTCTCAATTGGACTTAACTCTGAACTTTGACTTGGCCACTTTAAAACATAAAGATGCTTTAATTTTAGCCATTCCATTGAAGCTCTGATTACATGTTTAGGGTTATCATCATGCTGGTAAGTGAACCTCCAACTCGGTCTCAAGTCTTCTGCAGCCTCTAACAGGCTCCCTTCCAGGATTGTCCTGTGTTCTGCTGCATGCATCTTTCCCATTGACTCTGAATAGCTTCCCTTTCACTTAAGAAATGCATCACCACAGCATAAGCTGCCACTACCATGGACTGTGTCCTTAGGGTTATGTGCTGACTTTGCATGTAGATCAAAAAGCTCAATTTTGGTCTCTGCTGATCAGATGAACAAAGAACCTTCTTCTACATGTTTGCTTTGTCCCTTATATGGTTTTTGGCAAACTGCAAATGGGACCTCTTATTTCTGTCTCTCAGCAATCGTTTTCTTTTTGCGTTGCTTCCATTAAGGCCAGATTAGAGTGCCTTCTATGGGCCTCTTGGCTGCTTCTCTTATTAATCCTTTTCTTGCCCAAGCCTTCCAGTTTAGGTGGATGTCTTTCTGGCTTTACAGTTCTGCTATACTCCTTTTATTTTCAGACAATGGATTAAACAGATCTCAGTGAGATGTTTAAAGGTGGGGTATTAAGTATTTTCCAGGCACATAGTGCCATTTTATTGCACAATCAAGTAACTACGTTACCTTCAGTTGTAATAAAAATGCTGTATGTATCAAACATAATCTAAAAGAAATTAGACTTTGCAATTTGAAGCCTTCTCTTTAAAAAGCTCCTACTCTTTCTGACACTTGGCCTTCAGCACATCCATCACAACAATGCTCCTCAATTATGCCCTTTACAACTGTTCTTAGAAGCATTGGACTGAAGGGCTCTGCATGGTTCAGTCGAAGTTGAACTGTCGACCCGTGGTCACGTGATTTTTGGTTGTTCTTTATGCACAAACCCTTCATAATCCACAAGACACATGGAGCCGAGCACCTGTGAAACCCATCCTGCTGCAGTCTACTTCATGGTGTTTTGTCCTGTGTGTGGTTTACAACAGTACACTAAATACAGCGATCATGGCAGAGAGGATTCACTTTTAACATCCATAACACCAGTTTACCAGTTCAGAAGATTGATAATGATTGAGGAGCTGGAGAATCTCGTTTTATTTTCCATGTTTTCAAAAAATAAGAACGGAAAGCTTTGATGGGACGTTCTCCCACTGCATCAGACCGGAACTGTGCAGTGTTTATTATAATAATAATAATAATTATTATTATTTATTTATTTTTTTTTTCTTCAGCACGTACTTCCTCACAGCTTCGGACAATTACTCCTCAAAACTATCCATCCTGCTCTGTAGTTGAAAAACCGAGTTGTTGGGGCTGTTTCCCACATAAATAAACACACCCAGGAGATTCAGACCAATGAGACTCTAATTTCGCATGGAGACGGTGGCGAAAAGTCCACCAAGGGGGCTGTGATAAGAAGGGGCGGACAACATGAACCTGAGAACAAAATGACGTAATTTTTGTCACGCAGCTGCGACAATGAGAACTGATTTCAGCAGTTCGACTCAACCACGCAGGGCCCTTGAGAAGTAGCTCACATGATAGGCTCACCAGGTGTTTGCTAATTGCTGCTGCCGCTCCTCTGGAAGAGCTGTGCATTGGAGGCGCGGGGGAGGGGTGCTCTGTGGGGCGGAAGCTCAGCTGAGGACTGCAGCTCCAAGGAGGAGCTTTGTGGAAATAGGCTGTGCTTTGTGAGAGCAAGCATTTAGGGACCTCAATTGGCTGCTATGGGGAATTCAAGGATTCCTCAAACATGCATAAAAGAGTCAAAGCAACACTCCAGGTATGTTTTTGATGAGAGAATAACATTGCAACATATGAAGCTCAAAAGTCAATTTTACATAAACATTTTGTATTTTTCTTCCACTTCATACTATGTACTAGTTTGTGTTTTTGTCTGTCCCTTAAAATCATAACAAAGAACATGAAATTTTGAGGTTGTAAGGTGACAAAATGTGAAAAAGTACCTTTACAAGGCATGATATACACAGGTAACAGCTCTTTGAATTGAGAAACAAGTTCAGGTGTTCAGCTCACAGTAGTGAACACACACACAGATAAGCCTTCTCTGATGTGTGCGTGTGTTTGACTTGGAGGCCTAATTGCTTTTAGATGAATCCAGATTTGGATAAGATTTTATCCCTTCACCATAATAGATCCAGGAAAGTGTGTGTGTGTGCATGTGTGTTTTAATCTGCCCTCTAATTATTTCTGTTTGTTGGGTCTTACAGCTATTATGGAGGTCCACGAGGACTTCTTTGTCTACAAGAGTGGGATCTACAAACACACTGACGTCAGCTTTGCCAAACCCCCACATTATCGCAAACACGGCACACACTCAGTGAGGATCCTTGGGTGAGTTCCTACTTTACAGTAACAGTTAACAATAGGTCATTTTTGGCTTGTTTAGAGAGCTTAGTCATCTGGCTATAAGTCTCTTTAGATTAAACATGAACAAGACTATTCGGAATGGGTTTTTGAAATCACTGTGAAGCATGACTTGTCAGTCAAAAAACAATACAGATGCTTACATCAAACAAACTGCTCATATTCTGGAGATAAATATTACATTTTTCATTAGATCATGAGTCTGTTTTCCCTGCTTTCATACATGCTCAGGAAAAAGATATGTTTGTGAAAAGGTGAATTAGTCCTTTATTGGCTGCCTGTATTGGGTTCAGTTCAAATCTTTTGTTGCACATGTGTTTGCCCAAAGCCAAAAAATGTTCTTGTGAGTAAGCTTCCCACCCAGTCTCCTGCTGTTAGACACACCTTTGGCTCCACTCCTCAATTTGCTCCAGACAGCATTCCCCTCCCTCAATCCTGTAACTGTGGTGACCACAAATATGCAGGCAGGTAAATGGCTGACACACCTGGAAATGCCCACCCCCACCCTGTGTCTCATTATTCCTCTGTCCTTTCTGTTTTGTAGCCTCACCTCATCTCTCTCTCTCTGTTGTATCTCCATTGGTTCTCCATATGCAGTCCTGCTTCCCCTCTTTTTCACCTCCTCAAATCCAGACTAAAATAAACCCGTTATCATTTAGACAATCCCCCCCAGCCAGACAGGTACTTGTTTCATGCTGCTGCATGTCTCGTCTGGAAGACAACAAAAAAAAGGCCACAGGAGGTGTTGACCTGTGAAATATCATCAACAAGCCTTCTATTCATAAATATTTGACAAGAATCTTCTCTGGATTTCATCTGGTAGGTTTTGACATATGTCTGTTATTAGAGAGATAAAATCTCACAAATGTGACGTAAAAGTAAGAAAAATGAACAACTGGCTTTGAAAGGGTCTACCACGGGGGCTGAAGAATGTATGTTTGGAAACAGTTGTTTATCACTGAATGACCTGATCCTGCAGGGACGACTGCAGAAATCCCCAGACAGGCTAATTAAGCCTGATGATTGAAGCAGTATCTTTTTTTTTAACCTGTTACCTGTTTGATCAATGATGGGAAACTTATCTGCCACCATTGTCAACATTTTTTTCACATATTTAACATGTCTCTTTGAAGACTTTTAACTTGATGACAGGATCTTCGTAATGGTTCTTAATTGGCTTAAATCACGTGTCATGAGAACAGACTGTTCTGAACTGTCTTCTTGAAAACTTTGCATTCATTTATCAAGATCCCACCCTGTCAGGTGTAGATGAATACTCACCCATGTTCTAGGGCAGTCAGATTCACGGGGACAAGAGATTGTGTTTTTGATTGTAAGCATAAATAGGTTTTAAAAATGATGCATGTAAAGAAACACCTCCAGTTGATTTGCAAAGAACTGTTATCATGCATTTACTTTAAGAAGAGTCCTGTTTGTATTTTTGTCATTTTTTTTATCCATTTTGGGATACCAAAAAGACCCAGTTTATCCTGGGACATTCTTTCTTCTGGTCTCATGGTCTTCTGAAAGGAAACAGGGTTATGTGACATGAATAAACAATGTCTACTTACAGTAGGTTGCTCACTTGTTTTTTTTTGTTTCTTTCAGGGATCACAATCTTGTCAGCTCATCCAAACAGAGATTAGAAATGCGATCACTGGGTGTCTGCATTATAAAATCTAAAAACGTCACAGGGGTGAATCGTAATGAATTTGAATATCAGCGAAAAGTTAATTTATTTTAGGGGCTGAACTAAAAAAAATAGAACTCATAAGTAAGACATAAATGAATTAAATGCAAAGTGATATACTTCAATGTTTGTTCCTGCTGATTTTGAAAAACCAAAATCCAGTTTCTGAAACAATGTGAATATAACATCTGATTGATCCAAAAGGATGTCTAATTAATTACTGCAGAAATGTAGTGTGGTATAGAATGGCGCTGATCAGTCTGTGGCACTGCTGAGGCGTTAAGGAAGCTTAGTTCACTTTAATAGACTTTACACAAGGAAGGTTACAGTAGTAGCTTATGTCCTGGATACGTCTGTGTGAGGTGGCTCTTAAAGCTCTGACTTCTGCTGCTGTCCACACCTTGTGAATCTTCCCCAAACTCTTGAATGGGCTTTGCTTCTCAATCCTCTCAAGGCTGTTGTTATCTCTGTAACTTGTGTACCTTTTTCTAACACACTTTTTCATTCCACTCAACTTTCCATTTATATGCTTGGATACAGCACTTCTATAGCAGTAAGCTCCTTGTGTAGGGTAGGGGAGGGAATGTCAAGTCAGCAGTCTTCCACATGATTGTGCAGGCCATAACACAACACGACATAACATATTTGGGTTAAAAATCCTCTTAAAAATTGTCCTATGTAATACTGTAAAGTTTTAAGAAATAAAAACTCAAAATCTGTGTATCTATCTTAGATTTGAGTTGACATTTTGAATAGAATTACTGTTCAGTTGTTTGAGAATACCAAAGATTCTTTTAAGTAAATTTTTTATCTCCAAGATTCATCAAAAAGCCCAAGGCCCAACAAAATACGCATTATACACTATGGTTTATGTACATATGAACGAATTGCTTTTTCACAGATACAAACTGAAAGTAGGGCACATTAGGACAGTACAGTAGGACAAACTGGCAATGCATGTGTTTGAAATGGACCAGTATAACTGAATGCAAACTTTCTCTTACTTTACTCTTTAAAATTCAGTTTTTGGTTGTTTTGTTTTGTTTTGTTTTGTTTTTTTGTCTTTTGCTTGGTAAATGCTGCCCCTAACATTATTGTTCCTCAACACTGTTCTCGTTGAGTGAATGTATCTGCGACACAGGTTCATACAGAGATGCCATAGCCCAACCTGCCACAGGCGTCAGTGTGTTTACACAACCCAAATCCTGTAGCTGTGTGTCCTTTAAGCCCAGGACCTGGGAAAGTTTGTGAAAAGAGCATTGAGGTCCAGTGTGGTGGAAAGAGCATTGTCTGGGATGCTGATCCTTACTGCACCGGACAGAGAGAGGGGGATCAATCGGCCAGAGAAGGGGAACGAAGGGAGGGATGAGGGGAGCATACGCACAAGCACAGTGGTATGTCTATCATTGTCCATGAGAGAGTGAGGGAGCTTATTGTGGGTCTGATAAGAGATAAGTAATGGTCTGATTCAGTCTGGCTCTGTCTGTACCAGTAAATATGCTAGAAGGCATGCACATGGGATCTTTCCAGACACACACACACATATAAGTATAGGTGTGTTTGTTCCTCATTCACCAACACCGACCATGATTCCCTCCTCTATTTCAGACTCTTCTTGCTGCATGTTGTTGATACAGCCGTGTCTGTTTTTGGTCACGCCAACATTTGACGACGTTTAAGAAAATACTAAACCCAGACAGTGATGGAGAGCTGGCAGTGCCGTCCAGTGTTGTGGTCACAAGCATATTAGTTGGCAGAGAGTCCGACCTTTCGCTCTGTTTCTCCGCATTCCTTTCCTTTATAAAAAGATAACAAGGGATTGGACACCGGGTGTCTCTTGGGAAATGAAAGGCCTGGAGTGCAAAAACAGGATGGGAATTGGCTTTGAGAGAATGTTTTGATGATGCTAAGCAGAGACTGTAGGGACTGGCAGCTGAGCTTGGGACCATAATGGGAATTCATGGGCTGATGCCAAGGTTTCCAGAGAACAAATCTGTTGGCAAGCAAGGAAAGTAAAGATAAGGTTCGCATGCCTTGCTTGTATGTTATTTGATGTTTTACTCTATGTTGGTGGACTGAGGTGGTGTTCATTTCCTTATACCCTATTCTCTGTTTCCAAGTCTGGAGGGCGGACATGCCAATTGAAAAGGGGAATTCCATGTTGTTTGGACTGGAATAGCATCTGAGTGTGAAAAGGCAGCAACGGAGCTATAAATAGTTGGTTTTCAAGATGTTGTTTATAAGATCAAAGCTCTTGACTGCAGTTTACATGTATTTTGCTCTGACAGTCATGTTTTATGGAAATGTTTGCAACGGATATGTTTGGGAACATACAGTTACCTGTCACAGAATTCACAACTCAAACTTTTTTCATATTTTTACCTTTTAATATATTGTGATTATATATTAATCAACATTTTTGCTGAAAAGTGGAAAGAAAATAATGCATGGTTTTTAAATTTTTTAACATATAAAAGCAGAATCTTTCGTGCACTGATATTCACCCCCCTAAGTCAACCCTTCGTAACAACATCTTTAGCTTCAATTACAGTTGCAAGTCTTTAAACATTAAGAGACTTGATTTTCTGCCCATTCTTTGCAAAATAGCTCAAGCTCATCATTTTTCCAAATCTTACCACAAATTTTTAATTGGATATAGATTTCTGCTTTCAGCCATGCTTACATGCTTGGTCTAAACCTTTCCATTATAACTCTTGCTGTGTGTTTAGAGCTGTCGTCCTTCTGTTGTGCATCTAACAAGCTTTCTATCAGGATTGTCCTGAGTGGAGCTGTTTCTAATTTTGGATGACAAAATGAACAGTGCTTTGTGAAATATTCAAACCTCAGAATATTGTTTTATAGCCTAAACCTGCTTTAATCATCTCTACAACTTTGTTTCAGGCCCTTCTTGTGTTTTCTTTGGTCTCCATGATGCTATCACTCCCCATAAATAGCTAAAATCCATGAATATTTGAGATGGCTCAAACACCAAATACACTGTATTATGCATTAATGCACACAGTGGAAACCATCGTGGCACTACATCTACAGCTAACAGCTAACATCTACAGTCTTCCTTATCTCAGCTCTTGGGGTTACAGCCAAGCAGCACCAAGGAAAATGAATGGCACTCCTGGATTAGCTGCTTTGCAAATGCCAGGCAATAGCATGCACGTAGCATTGAACTTAAGTATTTCAGTTTCCATAGCTACATTTTCTTTCAGATATTTTAGATATGCTACATGAAAAAATCCAGAATAGGCACATTTTCTGCGAATAATTTTGAGTTACCTTCCACAGAAAAATCTATGAATAGGTGAATCCGAAAATACTGAAGTGCAAAATAGGTGGGGGTCCCTTGTATTAACTATTTAGGTCACTTCTGAAAGCAGTTGGTTGTACTGGGTTTTATTTAGGAATATTGGGGTAAAAGGATCTTGAATACATGTGTACAACAGTTTTTAGATTTGTATTGATAAAAGAAAAAAAAACAAACATGTTTCCACTACCTTGTGTTGGTCTATCACATAAAATCTTAGTAAAATACCATGAAATTATTTGCTTTGCTTTATGCACAGGTGGGGAGAGGACAGAGACTATAATGGGACACCAAGAAAATACTGGGTATGTTGCTTTTTTTTTCAAAACACACAGAGCCACTGCTATTAATGTTACTGAGCTGAAAACATCTCTCCCCTGAAATTCATAATAAAGCAATTTTCCTTTCATTTTCACAATATTTTCTAATGCAAACAAATCAAAACTTTATTTTAAAGTGGCATTTTTTTCAAGATTCATTCATACAAATTAAACTGTTTATGGAATTGTTGAATTATGTATTTTATTCTCAGATTGCTGCCAACTCCTGGGGAAAGAACTGGGGAGAGGATGGTTACTTCCGCATCGCTCGGGGAGACAATGAGTGTGAGATCGAAACATTTGTGATTGGCGTATGGGGCAGAATCACTATGGAGGACATGCACAATCATCACCACCTCCATCGCCGCAGACACATTTAAAAGAAGACTTTTCTGACATTGAAATCCCCCGCTGTGATCTTTGCTTTTTAGTGCCACAGCAAAAAACGTCACTTTGTCCTTTTAACCAACAAGCTGTCTGGGACGGCCACAAAGCTGGAACCTTACTTTACAATGGGGAATCTATGCAAAAACAGTTAATTCACTTTTGCATTAAAACAACCTGCCCATCTTTCTCTGTAACCCAAGATTTATGGCATCAAAAAACAAACACACAAAAAAATAATCTGAAGCATCTTCATTTTGCCTTGCAGTCTCACACCTCAGGTACCTCCTCTCCAAAGACCACACATCCAGAGTCCACACAGCATCTGCTAGACCAAGCTTATATCAGAGATGATGACAGATGAAAAAGTTCAGTCTGCTCCTTTTATCCTTTAGTCTTTTCTAATTCTAAATCTATAATCCAGAGAAACCGGACACTGCAAGCAGAGCTTGGAAAAGTGGAAATCTGAGAGGCAGATTATCAGACATCAGTCTCTCTGAGAAGGACACTCCCTGCTAAACAATGCAACTTGATAATATATCATAGATGGCCCGATGATATTAACCTGTCAGCTATACAAAAGGTTTTAACCTTTCCTTTGAATTAGAGAGGACACTTGCATCAGGCTTCCCACACGGTTTACAAAAAAAAATCAAGACAACAGCAGTTTTAATGTCATCTCATATTTTAAAATTATTTCCCTTTTCTATATGTATGTGAAAGAAGAAGCACTGCTAAAAGATGCAGTCATATAATTGAGATACCTGGTTGTGCAGCAATTCATTTACAAATTAAAGCAACATTTCCAATGAAAAGATTACAGGTTGTAATGCCTTAATGAGACAGACCTCTGCAAGAACCTCTGCAAAAACAAGTGTCATTGTCTTAATTTACTCTGCTCTCTGTACACTGTTACAGTTTATGTTCAAGATGTTATTTTTTGTTGCAGTTGTACATTAAAGTTATATTTTGTACATGTGTTTTGAGACCAACTGTGTAAAAAATCCTCATAACATTTAACTTTTTCTTTTCTGCAAAGATGTAGTTTTGACACAATGGTTTGGATCATATGGCAAAACTGCTGCTAAAGGTCTCTCTGTGCTACAGTATTTGTCTTCATATGTTTTATGTTATTCAGTGCCACAGAAGTATTCAGAATACTTACCATTCCCATCCCCAAGGACAAATGAAAAATAGCCTTCAGAAACCTCAAATCCATCACTCCCTCTCTTACCACCAAAATGTCCTCCTCCCCTCCTCTGTCATCTGATAACCCCTTTAACCTTGTGACTTATTATAACCACACACTCTCCTCATCTCTTGATCAACTGGCTTCCATCAAAACCAAAACAGTCACTTTCAGGCATTCTGCTCCCTGGTAGACCACCAAACTCCACCAAATGAAATCCGCGTAAGTGATGGCTGGAAAGACAAGAAAACTGGTTTAACTGTCCATCACCAAGCTTACACAGACTACCTTCTCCAATATAAAGATGCTCTTAACTCAGCTTGGTCCACCAACTACTCAAACCTCATACACTCTGGCTCGTCTAACCCCAAGGCTCTCTTCTCCACAGTAAATAAACTCCTTAAACCTAGTGATGACATCTCAAACTCCTTCACAGTAAATAAGTACAATGCCTTTCTGTTATTTTTCCATAACAAAATAGACACCATTTACAGTAATTTGACTACCACCATCATCAACTCAACCTCCCCATGTGATTCCCTGCTTTGCAAAATTAAGCCTCTCTCTTAGTTCTCTCCTGTGACTCCAGTGGAGTTGTCCAGACTCATTGCAGGCATGCAACACTCCACTTGTGCTCTGGACCCCATCCCATCCAAGCTACTAAAGGACTATCTCCCTGTCATTTCCCCACTTATCACTGACATCATTAACTCCTTCCTCAGCTCTGGTTCAGTCCCCCAAACTCTCAAACTGGCTGCCATGACCCACATCCTCAAACAGCATGGACTAATCCCTGACACTATGAGTAACTTCCCATTTCCAACCTCCCCTTTCTGTCTAAAATACTGGAACGTTTTGTTTAACTCAAAACCCACCTCACTTCCAGTGACTTGTATGACCGATTTCAGTCTGACTTCTGTTCAGGTCACAGCACAGAAATGGCTCTCCTCAAAGTTGCCAATGATCTCCTCCTTTCCTCAGGTTCTGGTCATCTCAGCACTCTCCTCCTCTTAGACCTCACCACAGCCTTCAACACCATCAACCATACCATTCTTCTCTCTCGCCTAGAATCCTCCCTCAACATCACCGGCATCGCCCTTTCCTTTTTACAGTTATATCTCACAAACAGGCAACAATTCATCAGCATGAATAACTGCACCTCCTCCACTGCTCTTCCACAAGGCGTCCCCCAGGGTTCGGTGCTTGGCCCTCTACTCTTCATCCTGTACATGCTCCCCCTCAGTTCCATCATCCTCAGCCATGGTCTCCACTTCCACTGCTATGCCAGCGATGTCCAATTCTACATCTCTGTAGAGATGGATCAAATCCATCACGACTGCAACTCACTCTACCCTGACCAGCTGTCTGAGATAAACTCATGGATGCACTTCAACTTCCTCAAACTCAACTGTGACAAGTCAGACATCATCATCATCGGTCCCAAATCCCTTTCTAAAACTGCCAACAACTGCAGTCTCTCTATTTACAACAGCAATTTGTGTCCCTCCACTCACATTCGCAACCTTGGAGTCATCTTCAACAGCAACCTCTCCTTCGAACACCACATCAACCAGATCACAAGAACTGCCTTTTTTCATCTAAAAAATATTATTCGTCTCTGCCCATCACTCCTCTTCTCGGCTGCTGAAATTCTCATCCATGCCTTCATTACCTCCAGACTTGACTACTGTAACAGTATTGTTTATGGTTCATCATCCTCAAAGTCCTCAAACTCCGGCACATACAAAACTCTTCTGCTCGCTTCTCCAGAAGCTTCATTGGCTCCCTGTCCCTCAGTGCATCCATTTCAGTGTCCTCCTCCTTACCCACAAACCCCTCTATAACCAAGCCCCATGCTACCTCACGAACCTACTCCATCGTCACACTCCTGCAGCCTCCACTCCTCTGACGCCGACCTCCTGTTTCCACCACTCAGAACCAAGCACCGGACCTGGGGTGACAGGGCCTTCTCCATAGCTGAACCCTCTGGAACTCTATGGAGTTCCAGAGGGTTCCTACCCTCTGGAACTCTCTCCCCAAAAACATCAGTGACTGTACAGTCCTATCCACATTCAAATCATATCTCAAAACTCACCTTTTCAGAACAGCTTTTAATGCATGATTAATGTCCTGTTTTATTTTATCATGTGTTTTTAAGTGTGCTATGTATTTAAGTGTTTTTTTTCTTTTCTTTTGTTTGATGTACTTAAGTGTTCTTTTTGTAATTTTGCTTGATTCTTGTAAAACGTCTTGAGTTTCTAGAAAAGCACTATACAAATAAAATTTATTATTATTATTATTATTATTATTATTATTATTATTATTAATACTTGAACTTTTTCACATTAATTCATGTCAACTTCAATGTATTTTATTAACATTTTATGTGAAAGTCCAACACAAACAAGAGCATAATTGTGAAGTAGAAGGAAAATGATACCTAGTTTTCAAACTTCAGTCACCCTTGCGTCAGATTCTAAATTGACTTTAGAATAGGACTTTGACTACACCATTCTAACACATTAATTAGTTTTGATCAAAACCATTCCCTTGTAGCTCTGGCTGTATGTTTAGGGATGATGATCTGCTTGAAGAGGAACTTCAATCACAGTGTTAAATCTATTCTATCAGCTCCATCCAGTTTCCCTGTCCCTGCTGAAGAAAAGCATTCCTACTGCATGCTACTGCCACCACCATGTTTTACAGGGGAAGCAAATATCCACTTTAACCAAAAAGTGAAATTCTTGTGTCCTCTGACCAGAGCAGTTTCTTCCACATGTTTACTATGTTCCCAACATGGCAAGTGGCAAAAAGGAATTGTTATAGGTTTCTGTCAATGGTTATAATGTTTCCACACTTTCATAAATGGAGTTGATGTGTTAACTTAGGTCTGGGAGCAAGACCACGCCTCAACTCTAACTACATAGCTGCCTATAAAAGCTCAATCCATCCGATGTTCCATGTTCCTCACATTCTTTCAAATCCCTCCATCTCTCCACCCTAGTCCCCCCTTATACCTTCATCCTCCCCATCACTTCATCCGTCTCTTTCCTTCACCATCCCTCTCTCCCTTATCCCTTCATTCCATCATCCCTTGATCCATACTCTCATCCCTTTGTCCTCTCCCCTTCCCATCACCCCTATTCCTTCTTCATCCCTTCATCCTCTTCCTTCACTCATTCCCTTCCCTTCGTCCCTTCACACCCCATTCCCATCCCTTCATCCCCTCTTCATCTCTTAATCACTACCCTCCCCGTAGTGAGGTTAGCAATTAAGAGACCCCCCGAGGTTCCATCTGGGGGGGTCCTAAGCAAGCCCTGGGAGGTTGTTTCCTAAGGATTCTACCTTCACACTGAGTCTTCACCCAGCCTCCATCTGGGTGTCTCTCCAGGTGACTCATCTCCTCAGTCTGTTCATCCATCCATTCAATCATCTATCCCTCCTTCAGCTGCTTCCTTCATTAAATCTTTAAACCCATTTCTCTGTGGCGTGGTCCTTGCTATTGAAAGGCCAGACTGCAGTTGTGGTAAATCCCTTTCATTTTTTGGATGATGGGGTAAACAATGCTCTGTAAAATGTTAAAAGAATATTGTTTTATAATGTAGATCTGCTTTTAACTTCTTTTTTTCTCCCTGATCTGTCTGCTGTGTTCCTTGATTTTTTTTTTTTTTTTTTTTTTTTTTTTTTTTTTTTTTTAAATGCTGTTTGTTCACTAATGTTCTTGAGTAAACCTTTGAGGTCTTCACAGAACAGCTTAGATTTATACTGAGAATGAATTACACACAGGTGGACGATTTAATCAGATAACTCCTGAAGTTACTAAGTCACACTTGATTTAATTACTAGGTATCAGAGTAAGGGGGGATAAACACAAATGTATGTGTTTAATTTGTGCTAAACTTTGAAAGCCAAATATAATTTTTCTTCTGCTTAACCATTATGTTCTACTTTGTGTTGATCCATCACCTAAAATCCCAACAGAACACAGTGAGATTTGTGGTTATAATGTGACAAACTGTGACAAGGTTAAAGGGTTATATTTTACTGTATGTGAAACTACTTCAACAAAACTACTACTACAAAACTACTTCAACAAAATTCAATTAAAGTCACACCAGCATTTCTTCTTTTTTTTTTAATCCTTTGAATGTTCTTTTATCTTTATTTCTTCTTTATTCATTTTCACCAGACTTGAAAAGGAAAGCTCAGTTTGTTATTACCTTGTATCTTAGATTACATCCTGGCCCTGCTTCAGCTTTGACTTCAAAAGGTATTTCTCTCTCATTGTGTCTTGTGATCTCTGAGGTCTTTCCGTCTTTGCTTCAGGCATGAATAGACAGAAAGATGCAAAAGCACAGAGAAATGTCTGGATGGACAAGCAATGTGTAATGCAGTGCAAAATGGAGGGATAACTAATGGGACTGTTGCATGTCTCTTTGTGAATCTGTGTGTTAATGTTTAAAAAAGCAAAGGCAGAAACAGATCAAATGCTGCTAAAACATTTATGAAGAAACTTCAGTCTTATCCATGGATAAACTGCTTTATGCCCTTTATAAAACAGAAAAATGTTGTTTAAAATAAAAAAGATGCTTATGCCTGTCTGTAGCAAGTTACAACATAAACTGGTATGGAAGCAGAAAAAGCCAAAGAAGAGATAATTTTAGCAAAACTAGAAGAATCAAAATAACCAAGAATCTTTTTTCTAAAACAATCATAATTTATATTCAATATTCAGGAAAAATGCTTTTCTTATGCCTATATTATTGCTTATTTTCTTTTTTTTCCCCAAAAGGTTGTCCCTAGCTGCATCACTTGCAGAATCCTCTTAGCAGCTTCAGTGGATGTACAAGATAAAATTGTGCATTTGGAGTGAAATGATTTATATCTGTCTCATTTGTGTGTAGACTTTATTTGTGGCAAGATGTGTAAATTCTATTCTTTTACTTGTTCAGTGTTTTAACAACATCTGTCATTTATTCTGTGTGCACTTAGAACAATATCAGATTAGTGCTCACCTCCTCAATAAATATCTTTCTAAAACCTGCTCCAGTCTGACTGCAAGAAATATTCATTTCAGATTTTTTTAAACGTAGATAGATTATCCAGTGGAACATGTCTCTGCATGTATGTTTTTGTACTGAATAGTAACAGCAGGCAGTGGGTCCAGTGTGATGGATGTGTGAGATGAGGATAGTTTTCAGAAGTCCTGCTGTGTCAGCGTTGTACTCCATCACCAAAAGCGGTAACTCCAATTGGAAGTCAGGCAAGGACCAGGAACAAAAAAATTTAAACTGGGAATATGTCAGTTTATGAAGACTAAATAATATGGGGCATTGTGTTTAATGAGAAGCAAAGCAAACAGATACAAAACCATTCAGGGAATGAACAATATCAGGTGATATCAGGGATGTTGGAAAAAAAAAATCCTTCATTTATTTAAAATGCACATAAATATCAAAATGAGCTTTTTCCCACTTAGTTTTTCCAGAAGTTAATACAAAATACAACATAGACATCTTTTATTGCAGCTTACGGAAGCAGAGAGCGGTCATACTCACATGTTTATTTTCCTGATGGTTAACTCGAGATAATGAGTTATGTCATTATCATGAAGTAATGTTGGCCGTTTTCTCAAGATAACGAGATCATTTCCCGATGGTTTAACGACCAACAACGTGGTGTCATTATGGTCTATGGTATCGCTTATTCACAGGATTATTCAGAGAATTACACATACATGCCATGACTTACACTTATAAGTCCTCTCCCGCTGGTGTGGCATGCATTTGAATGATGGAATCAGGTTTAACACACACTCCTCACTTTAACACTCTGTAAAGTGAGGGGGAGTGACCAAAGGGTTAAAAAAAATCCTACAAGCTGTACATTTTTTGCTTCTGCAAAAAAACAAAACAAAAAACCCCTCATTTATTTAAGGCTTTTATGTGGGAGTCAGTTTGTAGCAAAACTAATCACACACTGGTATGAATAAATTTGAAGTCAGAGAAAAATGTTATGAAAGTTGTATAATTGTAGATTTTGTTCTTTCTTGCTCAAATCCAAAACAGTAATGTGTCTTTAGATTCTTAGGTACAAGAGCACAAATATGATGCTAACATTATACCTGCTTATTTTTGCCTACCCATGGTCCTTGGGCGAGAGGCGGGTTACACCTTGGACAGGGTGCTGGTCCATCACAGGGCAACACAGAGACACACAGGACAGACAACCATACAGACCCACACTTATACCTAAAGGTAATTTAGAGACCAAATAACCCAACAGTCATGTTTTTGGACTGTGGGACGAAGTGGGAGTACCCGAAGAGAACCCCCACATGCATGGGGAGGAAATGCAAACTCCATGCAAAATGCACCTCCTTTTGGAATTGCAGTTGTTATTATTGTTGCTGCAAGGTCCTTTCCATAAAAAATTGTAACAAATATTTAAATTATGATACAACTTATTGATCAAATATGTATAAAACCATGAAAAATATAGGCATAGAAATGTACCGTTCTCAGTATTTTCTAGTTGCAAAAACTTTGCACTGTTTTTTCTGTTAAAACTAATGTACACAGAATGAGTGAATGAGTGTAAAGAGGGATAGTTGAAAATGTCTACTTTGTTGTACTTCACTTTTACAAATTGTGTTGTCAATAAAAAGCACTCTACACTAAATTACATATCACTTATAATTGAGCAGAAATAACTAAAAAGAAATCATCAAGCTTTGCTGTGGTATATTGCAGGCAGCTAAGATCTAACTTCAGTGGATGATTTAAAATGGGCTGTTAAAGAATCGGGCGATATTCGAAAGCTTATCTCTTTACAGCAGCCTCTTCAACCAAGAATGGAAACTGGATCAGTCTCCAGACTTGTTTACATTTCTGTCATTGTTTCTGTAAAGCAAAGTCAAAGCATTCATTACCTCGGCTGCAGCTCTCTTTTCCTCCCAGCTGATGAAGAGAATTGAATGAATACCAAGAAAAAGGAGGAAACTACATCTACTGACAAAGGGTAGTTAGACAATCAGTAGCTGGAGCCCTCCACCCTGGTTCCCCGGTCCAAGAACATGATCTTCTCCTCAGGTTCTGCTCAGCAATTTAGCAAACACAAACAGCCTCTGTCTACTTTTTCTGTTTGCCATCAGTCTTAGTGCAAAACAGAGTCTGTCGAGGAAAATGATAAGGAACATCCTGCTGGATAGCAGTTAAACTCTTTCCCATAAAACTCATAGCTTTATTTCTGATGATTATAACTTTTGTCTACTTATTAAGGACAAAATTCTTATTAGGAATCCATGAGACAAACATACAGGCCTCAGAAATTTGTCATTTTTAATTCAGATTATACAATGAATGCTCTATCAGAGTGTTTTCTGCATGTATAAGACAAAGTATTGACAGAATCTTTCTGTTGTTAAATCATATCCAGTTAAGAGAATTCAGATTACTGCCATACAGAAAAGATGAACAATCTGCTTTCTATAACATGTTTATTATCTTAGCCAATACAATATTCAAATCAAATGCTTGAAGTAACAGAAGACCATATGGTCAGCTGTGTTAGTGCTGCCATCTGCTGGCTAATAATGCCTTTTGTCAATGTTGAGTATTCCTAGAATAAAAACTGTTCCTGCATCCTTTCATAAACAAGTCAAGCAGACCATCAAAGACCTGCGAGAGTATCTCCATCAGATGTTGCATCTTCATTGGATCAGTCGTGACTGCCTTGATGCTTCCTGCTTGTTGATCCAAACTGAGTGTCCTGTGTGTTCTGGAGACATCTAGCGTGGCCCAGTTCCTCTCCTGCACTCACACATTCTGTAGGCGCATATGTAGAAAATACCTGCAACAGACAGTATTTATAGTAGTGTGGTCCTTTAAGCTTTGCATGAACAGTCTGGCTTTGGATGCTGCTTTCTTTAGAGTAAGCCATTCAAGTTGCTTTAGATGGTGTTGCATTTTGTCATTTCACACCTGCAAAGAAGGTCATGAGCATGGCCACCCAGCCCAAGATATAGGACCAGGAGAAACGCCAGTCACCAAAGCGCTTTCCCAGGAAGTTCACCGTCACACCAGTATAGATTGCCATAGCCAACAGAACAAAGAAAGCTGAAAATCAGAGCGTTCATGTCAGTCAATCTATGGTCCATTTATATTTCAAAACATTGACTGTTTCTTTGCTATATAGGCAAATGATAGAAAACCCACTGGAGATAAAAAACATGATTCCTGCAGCAAAGGAGCGGTTGAACCTTTCGAAGGAGGAGAAGTGTGAGAAGGACATGATGCCAGCGATGATGCCTGCAAAGCACGACATTCCCGACAGGATCATGAAGGCCCTGGTGGCATTCCAATAAGCTGGAAGGAACAGGTAGAAATCTTATATGTTGTTATTTCATTATCATAACCAATCAGTGAAATTCTTTTGTTGCTATTCTATTGTACAACCATTAGCACACAAAAAAACAAGACAGAATTTCTCTGGGATATTCAATAGAGAAACACAAAGAGATAAAATAATTTAAAGTGCTTTAACATAAAGTGCATAATCATGAGAACAGATTTGCATTTTAACAACTTGAGACTGTCTGGTGGTTCTGCTTTTGATCCTGTGATACTGTATGCCTTTTGGCAGAAGTTCATAAATACCAGAAAGGACATTCCATTGACTCTTTCAGTTCCTCTCATTATCCACAGCAAGACCCTCTCTCCTGCCATATTGCAACTGGATTGCAACACCAAGTTGAGAAGTAGTAGTGAACAACCTATGTGGGTCCCACACAGACACACACAAATGGCTTACACACACACTTATACACTAGGACATACTGCCTGGCACAGTGTGTAAACAATCCTAATTGATAAAATATAATGTGTCAATAATTATCTATTTGGAACAGAAACCTGTTATGTCATCATATGGACTAACCTATCCATGTGATCTTATAGGTACATCATTATATTGTATAAAACATTTTTACACTGTGAATTCGTGGCCTTTTCTCTGTTAAACTGAGCTCTTATATGAGCATTTTTGATCAATCCCCACTGTTTAAGTTATGGAGAAGAATCAGCTGGCTTGCATCTTTCTAACTTCAACAAATACATAAAGTTTCTATACCTTAACATGACTTTACACCAAAAACAAAAAATGGACTGTGGGCACTGGGTGGCTCAGTTAGTAGAGCAGGTGCACGGTGTGCAGAGGCTGTAGTCCTTGACCCAGTTGTTCTGGTTTCAATTCCTGGTCTCAGGGCATTTGCCACAGGTCTTCTCTTTCCTCTCAAACTATTGTTCAATAAATGCCACAAGTGCCAAAAAAGTCTTTAAAAAAATGGTCCAGAATCCATGTTGGTGCCATTTTTTTTTAAAAATCTCAGGCTTTGATAAAAGATGATAAATACCTGAATATTGTTATGAAACTGCAAAAAATTGGAAAACATATGCAGATTCTTTGCTTTTTCTTCTAATTGTTTTAGATGTACCTGTGTTATTAATGTGTTTGTCACAAACTTCAGAGTCTAAATGCATATAATTAAACTGAGAGGACACAAGAAAAAGTACATTAAAGTAAGAAAATTAAATTAAAGTAAGGATTTACTTTAGTGTGAAAACAAAAGTTTTCACACTAAAGATGACTGAAAACATCCAGGAAGAAAATTGTCACAATTCATGCATTAAAAAGTTAAAATTTCAAAACTGAATATGATCTTACCTATACTGTCAGTCTGCATGTAGCACTTATTGGACATGCAGTACCGCCAGAGACCCTGGTGGGCATAGTTTCCAGACAGACGATACTGCATCCAGTAGTCCGTGGCGGTGGAGACCACCAGCAGGATATTACCCACAATGGCACAGAACAGGCCCCCACCCATGAAGCTGTACATCTTGAGCTGAGACAATGGGGCAGCTGCAGGGGAACTGTGCAATAACAAACATACTGTAAACACTGAAGACCAACTTGATTGTGCATAAACACAAAATTTAATACATTTTAAGAACTTATTATCCAAAAGTTGTGATGGAAAGGCTGGAAAATTGAACAAATGGAGCAAAACCCCTTGTTAACATGAGACCAATACCAGTAGGGGACTACGTAGCAGGTTTCAAAAAGATTCAATCTATAGAACAAAACATAAGAAATATCTGTGGATATCTGAGAAATATTTAGTACCAGTTGATAAAAGTATCAATCCGAAGGTCAGTCATTAAAATTGGAAACATTTTCCCTGAATATAAACATCTAACAATCACATTCAAGGCTGCATCTCCTCTCGAAACTGTAAGAAAATAGTATCAGTGCACGCAAATTTTTGAGACAAGAGGTTTACCTCTGCTTTACCAGAGACATTGCTAAAACAAACCTAATGAAAAGCTACTTTTATGATGCTGCAGCTTGTTATTCATCCAAACCCTCACCGGTGTTTGCTCATGAGTACAATGAGGTTAGATCTGATTCTGCTGGCCTCTGTCCAGTCACACATAGGTATAGTTGTGGGAAACCCACTCAGAAACACTCTCTTACCTTGCTTCTGGAAACGTACACTCTCTACTTCCCACCTTGCAGAGGTAAAGAATGAAAAACAGAGAGGGTTGTTGCTCTCTTTGGGAGGGGGGTACCAGGAGAGAGAGAGAGAATTTTACAGACAATACTACAGGCAAAAGGTTGTCCTCTTTTCTTTTTTTGTTGATGGAGGCAAAATCCTTTACTGCCCTCAGTCTCCCTGTGGGGGCTGCATTTGAATGAGAACCCTACAGTGCATGTGATCTGTACATGTTAGTGTATCCCCAGCAGGGTTAATGGGGCCTTGGAGAAGGGGTAATGCAGAGGTCCTTGTGCCTTTTTTAGAGAGGGGTGCATTTGTTTGTTTGTTAATGGTGTACTCTAGAACTGGGGATGTGCATAGGTATGCAGGACCAACTGTGTCAATGCAACTTGCTGAAACAAACACTTTTCTTTCAGCGCTGCCTCAATGGGCCGTCACATAAAGGGTGAATACTCTACAGCATGGGAACAGCACAGGAGGGTTTAAAATCTAATAAAACATAAAAAATGTTTCAAATGCTCAGTAGCTTCTGCACTTTATTGTAATAAATACTTTCAGCTAAAAAGAAATGAATTTTCAATTACCTTGCTTTATTGTTGATATTAAATGCTTTTAACTCTGTCTACACAATGGAAACATGCCATGCTTTTTCTACAAGGTGTGTCTTTTCCGTTCACATGAACCACAAATAAAGAATCAAAAACCTAATTCCTTAAAGAGATACTCAGTTATTTAATGGATACGATTCAGTAGATGACAGATAAATACAGAACACAAGCATTTTATACATGTGTTAAATATTCAACAGGCAGAATTCACGTATTGATTAACCCAACTGAGGCTAAACTTTTAAAAGCAGATTCAGCCAGACTTAATTTTTTTGGTTATGCTGATATTTATTATACATTTTCACTTATATATTTTCCCAGCTTTTACTGATAAATGAAAAAGAAAAACTATAGAAAATTAAATTCTAATTTGTAATATACGACATATAATATAATTATAATAATGTTATGGTGACAGAAAGAAAGGAAACCCCTTTAAAAAGATAACTTCCAGCAATGCCAGACCCAAACTGACTGCACAACCGCTGCAACAAACTGTGGGTCCAAACAACTAAGGAAGATACAATATGAGTAATCACTATGAGTGAGAAAAAAAATGCAAAGAGAGTATCTATGGTTAATAGTAATAATTGCTCCATCACTGGCTTTGTCTAAGAAATGAGGATCACTAAAAAAAGAAACACTGGCACATGAGTACTTTCTATGGCATCAAATACAACATATGATAGCAATAGCTCTGTCAAGGGTTCTTTACATGAAAATGACACCACAAAACACAAAATCCCAGACTATGAGTACTTTTTATTTGGAACAAAAAAGTGTAATGAGAGTACACAAAGTGAATAACAGTAATCTCTCCATTACTGGCTTCATCTGGGATTTAAGCCAAAATTACATCTAAAGTACCAACTCTCCAAAAAGGGTTAAATTAAACTCTTGGTGTGGAGGCATAGACACAGCAAATATGCTAGCATCAGTGTTAAACAATTCACGACTCTCAAAGCATTCAGAGATTTTTAAGACTATGAGTTCACACTAACATACAGGTTTCAGCAGATTTTTTGTTTCACAACTAAGACTGTGGATTACACAATTAGCAACTGAACTGAGGGATCACAGACCACAGGATCCATTAAACCAACTAAAGCCAAATGAGAACATCGAGCTGTTGTGGAAACTCTCATGAGGGCAATACTTTCAAGGAGCAAACAAATAAGAAGTTGACAATAAAAGAAGATATCTATATATATATATATATATATATATATATATATATATATATATATATATATATATATATATATAGGCGGTTTGTGGGTTTTGAAATGACTTTCAACATTGGCCTTAATCTAAAAATGTTAATATTTCTATCTAAATAGACAACAATATAATGTTGACTATGAATCAGGGAAAAAAATAATGTAGTTGGTCCCTATCTATAATGTAACCATGCTGATTTTGCAGTGCAGACCAAGAACACAGAAAGTTTTCAGTTTTGATGTAGTTTACAAACAAGATAACTATTTTAAATTCAAGGGAAAATTGAACGATACAGTTTATTGCCCAATTGATTTGTAGATCTTTAATTATAGTTTTTTATTTGTTGTGTTTTTTAATTTTTACTTGTTTTTAAAATTTGAGGTAATTTGTTGATGTGGTTTGCACTTAAGGGCCACCGTATTTATAAAATGTATTTTTGAAAAACATTAATAGTTCAGATCATTGGTTTAAATTTGGTCAGATTGTCGTAGATTTTAATGTTAGAATCAATTATTCATTTTCTATTTTGTGAACTTTTAACCGATGAACTCATACAGGAACTACTTGGGTGGGTTAAAAAAAAAAGCAAAAAATAAATAAAAAAACATTAGAGTGGTTTGAACCGGAAGTGAACGTTAGACCCGAGCTGTTCCATCGGCGGAGTAAAGATGGCTGAGCAAGGCGCCGCAGATCCTGGTAACAACAATAATAATAAACCCGAAGCCTCAGAGGGGACGATTATTAAGGTCACAGTGAAAACACCCAAGGACAAGGAAGAGATCGCCATCGCAGAGGACGCCTCGGTCACTCAGGTTGGTCGGATTCTGTTCCCCGTTGTGCTCTAACGTCATGCCCACAACTTCAGCTAGGAAGCTAAACCGTTAGCATGGATCACCACTCTTACCGGCTAACTGAGGCTGCTGGGAATGAAAGCGGTTGTATGAAATCGAAATACGTTTGCTTAGATTACCATTTAGCCGGCAACATTTTTGTTGTAAATATCCTTCTCTATTAAACGACCGCGCTAAGATTTGGAAATTGCTAACCGGTTAGCCAGTCAACTGCTAGCCAGGCAGCTAAGTTAGCCTGTTATTCGGACCAACTATGTAGCTGAACAAGTGTCAGCTGACGGGTACGCGCTTACTGTGCTAACTGCGAGAAGCAGTAACACTCCGACAGAACCATGGAAGTGGTTACATATAGCTGATCCATTGTGTATCACTTTCATTTCCTACTCTACTTCAACTCCACAGCATGATAAAAAGTCAAAGCTGGCTTTCAGTCTAGAACATTCCCATTGCTGCTCCTGAGTCATTCAGGCTTCTTGGGGATTTCTAGTATCCTCAGTGCTGCTGTTGGCTTGGCGACGGTTTCACCTGGAAAAGCAAGGCACTCTATGTAATCACATTCAGATAATGTTGTTCAGCGTTGTGTACTGATGTTAGTTCTTCTTGTGTAGTAAAAATGTTTATATATAGGGCATATTATTACTTGTGCTTTAAAATATGTTTTATCTTCATTCAATAAATGTGACGTTACAAATATTGTGGATGACGAAAATAATTGACTTTTGTTAAGATGATGACTAGAGGAAATTACAGATTCCAGAAATGCCACTTTAATCTTCATTCAGCTCTATTAATGTTATTTAATGAAAACAAAACAACTTACAATGTTTTATGGATCCACCTTGCACAAAATAAAAATCTAAATTGAACATATTGAACACATTTTTGGAAACTTTTAGATTGAATTAAGCCTCAACTAGTAGCAAGGTCTAAGAAGGTTTTAAAAAGTTTCAGTTTCTCAACCATTAACTTTGTCCTTCATACTCTTCCGGTGGTTTGATATCCTTTTATAAAGTCATTAAGAAAAAAATCCAGGCTGGAGTCTTCTCCTGCTACAGAGCTGATTCTCCCCCATCTGCTGAACACTGCAATTCAGCTGGCTGAAAAAGGCTGCTATTGCAAGTAGAAATGTAGTAGCTTTTAGTGTATGACAAGCAAAGTGACAACAAAGTTTAACATTCAGAGCAATAAGCACATGGAAAATATTACTACAGTGTTTGTTCAATAATTTTCTGTTTAAAAAGTTTTAATATATAGCATTATTATAACCATGATGAGAAAATGATGGAGAGCCATGCCTAGCTTCAACACAGGGTTTTGCTGCCAGGATGCTTCACCCTGATCAAAACATTAGTGTAAGTGCTGCATCTTTTGTGTGTGATTTACACACAAAATATTTATTACACCAAGTGTTGCTTTGTTCTGTGTGACTTCAGGTCATTGTGCCCTTTTGAAAATTTCTACTTCCATTTTATGTCCAAGCCTGGCTATTTTGTCCCTTCTTGCTTACATTTCATATCTGTAAACAAACCCTTTGGTACCCCTGCACTTCTACAATTCCTTTTCAGCTTATATTTCATGGTAATTAAGTGTTTTTATGAATAATGTAGATAAATAATCTTAAAATGTTAAAATCTCACCTATAATTACAATTAATTGTACAGTATTTACTAAAACAATTTGTATCACACACTGTTTCCATAGGTTTTTTTTTTTTTTGTTGTTGTTGTTTTTAATTTTTGGCTCTGATCCCCGTTTGGTTACTTTAAATCATAAGAAGGCGAAGCGGTGAGAAATGTCTCCTAAGGAGGTATGAATTGACACATGGTTGGTACGAAACTGTTTGTCTCATAAAAAGGCTTCGTGCGAAACGATTTAAACTGGAAAAACATGAAGCGGTCAAGGGGAGGAACAATTTGCACCCTTTCTGGCTGTTAAAAGAGACGTTTTTCAACCAGACAGCTTAACGAAGCTGTAAATGCAAAACCAGAGGACAAATATAACACCCTTTAATTTTCTTCCAATGTTTTTAGTTTCTCATGATCCCTTTAACAGCCATAATGTGGTCATTGTTAAAGAAGCATATTGTTCTGTATTATTTGCCTACTGGCTCATACCAAGCAGATGACTAAAGATAAAATATGTTGCAATACTTTTCCAGCATATTTTCATATATCTTGAATAATTAATATAAACTTATACAGGCTGAACAGTGGACTATAAACTAGTCCCTAAATTTCAAGGATTTACATTGTCCCGCAGCATGAAGGTGCACTATTGTCTTTATTATAATAGATCCTCTGAGAATATATTCACTATATATCAAAAGTCAAAATCATTGTTTTAAACATTCAAACAGATTAGATCACAAGCTATCTTTAAAAAAGGTGAAAAAAAATATACCACATACTTGAAAATGGATAATTTTAAAAGATTTTTTAAAAGAATGACCAGACAAAATTGTTTATAAACATGCTGTTACTTGATGAAGTGTAACTGGGAAGATTTTATGTACAGGGCTTAAAGAAATAGATTTGCAAAGTTGCATCTGAAGAAATTAAAGGAATAGTTGTATAATGTTTTTGGACAGACCGTGTCAGGAGTGTTGATTGCATTTAGAGAAAGGCTAACACACCAAACCAGCCCAAACAGCTCATTAAAGCTGTCAAGCACAGTGATACAGGGACTTGTTTTTTTCCCACCAAGGATTGAATCCTTGCAGTCACAGAGTTGGCCATTAACTAATTCCTCCGTAACCCAAATGTCCAGGGCTGACAGGTAGTGTTTGGCTAAAATCGGATCATAGAAAAGGACAATGAACCCAAGAACAGCAACAGCAAATCTGCAGCAGAACGGGCAAAAAAGAAAAGTATCAAGGTGTTGCAATAGCTCAGTCAAAGTCCAGATCTCAGCCCCTAAATGCTGGGGCACGACATTAGGAGAGCTATACATGAATGAATAAACATTTAATAGATGACTGAGTGAAAATCTAAGTCAACATTGTGAAGAAAAATATATCGCAGTTCATCCACAACAGCATCAGTCTAATAAAGTCATGTAGGAGACGATTTATAAAACCTGTTGCTGCTACAGGTCTATTGTTATTCTGCTAGCTACTTTAGTTTTAATGTGTTGTTTTTATCAAATGTAATTTTTTTTTAACTTTAAGATATGATAATAACTAGATATTTTTGTTAGAGCCTTTGCTGTCAAATTGTAAAATTTTCTTTACCTGTTTAAAACTATCATAAAAGGATCATATGGTGATCATATGCAAACCAGGGTTCTTCAGCTCCAGGCCTTTAGGACCGGTGTCCTGCAACTTTTAGATGTGTTTGCGTCATCACACCTGAGTCAAATAATGAGGTCATTAGCAGGACTCTGGAGAACTTGACTCCATACTGAGGAGGTAATTCAGCCATTTGATTCACGTGTTGGACCAGGGACACTTCTAAAAGTTGCAGGACACCGGCCATCGAGGCCTGGATTTGAGTACCCCTGGTCCAAACCGTGACTGCACTAATAATAGCTGTCTTTTATCTAAATACTTCATTTCCTACTAGTTGTTGTTACCTATATTTTAAGCTGGGCATGATAACAGTATTACCCAAACTCTGCGTCTGGATCAACCTGCACGTTGCCTCATGGATCGAACACTAAAGGTGGTCAGGCTGATTTTATGCAGAAACTCTTACATAAAATCAGAATCTGTAAGGTCTGAAAGTTAAAACATAACTACAAGGGTTAAATACTTCCTGCCTTAAGATTATTATGAAGCCTCTACATGGATCGACGAATTGTTTTTCATTAGTTTGGAGTCGAATGGAAATGAAAACAGAATCTTTATATCCACAACCTTCAATATTTCATTTCCTAATATCTACAAAAGACATTAAAAAATAACTGCGTGTCCTCCTGATTTAGGATCCTCTGGTAAGGGGTGCGATTAGTTAATGGTGTGCCACTATTTCACCACAAGATGTCACTAATGCACACTGCCTGTTCACTGGGATTGTCAGTGTTTGCTTCTTTTTCTTCACTAAATTTCTGTTCTATTATAAACAGAAGGAGCCATTACAGAAAAATAGGACAGAAATAAGAATAATACTTTTGTGCTCTAAAAACCTTCATATAGAAACACAAGATATGACTTTAAACGACAGAGATAATAACAGGAGTATTCCTGTGAACAGAAAAAAGTGACTAAAACCTTACACCTTAGAATGAACCAAAAATATAAATACTCATTTAGGCTTAGGCCACTATGTTAAGCTTTAACACAAATGCCCCAGTTTTGAGGTATTTTCGTGAAAAAAATGTATAAAATGACCTTAAAAACTAAAAGATTAAACCACATAACCAACAATTATTACTGCTAATTAATGTAAACTATTGCTTTTTATGGGGTTGTACAGGGTTTTTACATGCTAGTGTATGAACCTTCTTTCAGCAAATTGGTTCAGCTGTCAGTGGTCAGCAAGAAACTTAGGATGCTATATTCCATACAAAATGCTTTGGTGACTCTCTTTCCCTGCCATTTGATTAAAAAAATACCTTAAATCATAGCAACTATAAAGCAACATCTTTACTGGTTGAAACCATGACTTTTTACCTCTGTACACCTCGAGATCGACAACCAGCACAGGTCTTGCCTCAAACCATCAACAAGTAGCGCTTTCCATTAGTCATTCAAAACTTTTTTGGTCTACCTGGAAATGTATGTTAATTGTCTCAGTGCCACTTCCATGCAGCAATCGGACCTTTTATTTTCTGTCTTCCAGTTTAAAGAGGAGATCTCAAAGCGTTTCAAAGCCAAGCAGGACCAGTTGGTTTTGATTTTTGCAGGGAAGATCTTGAAGGACGGTGACAGTCTCAGCCAGCATGGCATCAAAGATGGCCTGACGGTTCACCTTGTCATTAAAACGGCACACAAGTAAGGCTACTTTTTTTCTACAAAGCTTTCTGGTTCATTGTTACAGTTTACCAGGGATTTGTTTTTGGTTCGCAGTGTATCCTGTTGTACAATTTAATGACCTGGGCTTAACTTTTGTTTTGTCCTTAAAATGTCTCTGTAGGGCTTCAGATGGCGGTAGCACCTCAGCCTCTAGTTCAGCCTCCACTCAGGCGGGCAGTAGCTCCACCTCTAGTCCAGCTGCCAACCCTGCCTCCACAACAGGCCCCACCGGGTCGGGCCCTGCACCCACGCAGGCGCCCAACATAATGAGTGAGTCCGCTTATGTGTTATTGCAATCAAAATCACTCTACTGGCCAAAGGTTACCACCCTTAACCAGCACTCACCTTCTCCAGGTGGCTTTGGAGACCTGGCCAGTCTAGCTGGCCTGGGCATGGGCTCGGCTAATTTCATGGAGCTGCAGCAGCAGATGCAGAGGCAGCTCATGTCCAACCCAGAGATGCTCTCTCAGATCATGGAGAACCCCTTGGTGCAGAACATGATGTCCAACCCCGACCTGATGAGGCAGATGATCATGGCCAACCCACAGATGCAGCAGCTGATGGAACGCAACCCTGAGATATCCCACATGCTCAATAATCCTGAGCTCATGAGACAGGTGAAGAGAAAGGCCCTAACAGGACTGGAGAACATTCAGATAGTCTTCATGTAACATTTGCTTGTGTATTTCAAATAAACCTCAATCAGCTATGCTTCCTTTCCCTTTTATCCCGCCTCCCAGACCATGGAGCTCGCCAGGAACCCAGCCATGATGCAGGAAATGATGCGAAACCAGGACCGCGCTCTGAGCAACCTGGAGAGCATTCCAGGAGGTTACAATGCCTTGAGGAGGATGTACACAGACATCCAGGAGCCCATGTTTAGCGCAGCAAGAGAGCAGGTCTCTGTGAGGAACCTTTACAGACCCCTGAGTCGACCCCTGTTTTGTTCTGTTTTCACTAAAAAGAGCTGCGTTGTGACTTAAATTTTGTGTACTAAACTGTATTTTAACAATTTTATTTTTTTTTTATAGTTTGGAAGCAACCCATTCTCAGCTCTTGGTGGAAACTCTGAGTCTGGTGCTCAGCCGTCGCGGACAGAGAACAGAGAGCCCCTGCCCAATCCATGGGGGCCTCCGAATTCTTCGAACCCCTCTGAGAGCGGTGGGGGAACCACAGGAAGCACTAGTACTTCGGGGACCACCAACCCGAGTGTTTCCAACCCTCTCGGCGTCAATCCGGGGAGTCTGGGAAATGGTAAGCTGGAGAAGTTTTCTGTTGTATTTCTACATAACGTAGTGATGGAGTAGGTGATGTAAAAGAGATCTCCTGATAACAAACCCCACCCCCAGTTTTTCTTGCCAAAGGAAATTGTGTGTCACAAAGTGCTGTCCTGTTGCTGTCAGCTTGTGACTTTGTCAGGAGAAGGAAATGTAAGCTAATATGATCCCCACATTTTTTTTTTTTTTTTTTTTTTTTTTTTTTTTAGACTTTAGGGCTATAACAAAATAAGACAGTAAACGCTACAGTGTGTCGACCTCAAATTTTAATTGGAATATTCTCTATTAATCACTTATTGTTAAGAGTATTTAATTTGTGCAGCTTTCAGTTGTGAAAAGACAAAATGGGGATTTTGCTCAAATCTTTAGTTGTTCCTGTGAATCCAGTGTTGGGTGTCGTCTTCGTCTCCTGGACTTGAAGTATTGTCACACCCCTGTTTAGTTACATTCACTCCTGGACATTTTCCTTTTGTGCTGCAGGCATGTTCAACAGCCCGGGCATGCAGAGTCTACTCCAACAGATCTCAGAAAACCCTCAGCTGATGCAGAACATGCTGTCTGCTCCGTACATGCGCAGCATGATGCAGTCACTGGCTCAAAACCCAGAGTTAGCCTCACAGGTGAGGATTAAAGGGTCAGATTTACACACATGATAGATTAAATATTGATATTCTGGACATAAGACTAGCTTAGACATATTTTTTGATTGCTCATTACAAAGAAGATGGAACATCAAGTCTCTGATTCACCAAAAGCAAACCCTTTCTGTATTATTCTGTAGTTATACTGGTTTCAGTTCTTGGCTATCTGTTATGTGCTTTAACATTTTACAGTACTGAGTGGGCAGTGTAGACTGCTGCTAGAGCCATATGACTAATGCTTTATTTCTCTCCTCAATCAGGTAATGATGAATAATCCATTATTTGCTGGAAACCCACAGCTGCAGGAACAGTTCAGAGCTCAGCTGCCCATTTTTCTGCAGCAGGTACCATTTGCATTTTCAGCTAAAACTCCATTTTTGAAACCTACTGAAGCAAAACAGTCCCTAACTCGATGATCAGGGTTGCTTCAGGACCTTAAAATGTCTTTAAGATATCCATATTTGCGTAGTTGGTTGAAGATGACATTTAGTTGTTACATTCATATGTTTGTCCATCACCACCATCCCAGCAAAGGAATTTGGTTGCGTCGCTCCTTAAACTAACAGATTTTTATTTATTTAAGAAATGAAAATCCAAACGTTTTGTTTCACAATCCTTTACCAGCTTTTTAGTCTTATGGGAAATCTATATTTAATGAGGATTTACTGTAAAACAAAAGGTTATCAGTAACCGTTATGAAGCAATGTTTTATTTATCTGAGTTAGATTAAACACATATCGAGTGGAAATTAACTTTTTTTGTAATTTATGCAAGTAATAAATTTAAATCATAATACAACAAATCTTAAGTTCTAAAAGTATAAATGTTCAATCATTATTTTTATTTCATTCTGAAAACTACAATTTATGTAGTTTTATAAAAATTTTTTTACTTTTGTGTCTTTTTGTTTCAGTGGATTACACCAGGCTGTTGAGGGATTATATGTTTTGTTCGTCATATGGCACAGGTGTCTGATTAGGATGAAAAATTAAAACAATAATTAGTTAAACCACAATATTTAAAATTTATTTTCACCTCTTATATGTGAATTCTGACTGGTTTATAACATACCGTTATCATCTTTTTGAATTGAATTTTTGAGGTCTTGTCAGTTACTTGCTGAAATTTTTAGTGCTTAAAGTAACCATTGCTAATTCTCCGCTCCCATTTCTGCCTGCTTTCAGATGCAGAACCCCGAGGCCCTGTCAGTTATGACCAACCCCCGGGCCATGCAAGCTCTAATGCAAATCCAGCAGGGCCTTCAGACGCTGCAGACAGAAGCCCCAGGCCTTATGCCCAGGTATTCCTTTGCAGAAAGAGGCGTCACCTGCGCAAACACACATTGTGTTTTAGTCGAGGGTTTAAATTTAAGACTTGCGTTTTTTTGTTTTTTTTTCCTTTTGGCCCAGTTTGATGACAGGTGGAATTCCAGGCGTGCCCACAGGAGGCGCCGTTCCCACAGAGAACCCTGCCTCCTCACCCAGCAGCGCTGCAACAAACCCTGCTCAGCAGCAACTGATGCAACAGATGCTCCAGATGTTTGCTGGTGGAGGTGGAAGCGCAACGGTACACGACCACACACACGTGTTGAAATTGCCTCCATAGTATGCATGGTGTTTTGGGGCGGGTGGGTTTGGTCTTATTTAAACTTCGACTGATTCGTTCCTTTAGAGCCAAACCCCAGAGGTGCGGTTCCAGACCCAGCTAGACCAGCTGAACGCCATGGGCTTCATAAACCGCGAGGCCAACCTGCAGGCCCTCATTGCTACTGGAGGAGACATCAACGCCGCTATCGAGAGACTGCTGGGCTCGCAGCCCTCGTAAAGACATACAGTACATATTGACACGCTCATAAACACGCATTTAACACATAACAAACCCAAAATCCACAGAGAACCAACAGAAATTTATGTGTATTGTCCCAAACCTTACAGGAGAAACTTGGGCAAGAACTGAAAGACGCTCATTCTGCATCTGTTCTAAGATCATTCCCTATTTCCCCATTACTTCTTTCGTTCGGCACCATCCACCCAGCTTCCCCCACAAAGTTCTGCTGTAGGGGTCGGACTGAACCGCTCTGTCCTCAAAGCGTGTACTGATGTGAAGAGAAAGGGACTCCCGACCAATTTTTGTTTTTTTTTTTTTTTTTTTTTTTTTTTTTATTTGTTCTTTTGTTGTTTCCTTCACATAAATCTGAAGTAGCGCTCTGTAAGCAAACATTTACATGATACAAATACAACCCGTGCGATGTGAAGGGTAGTTGGCTTTGTGTCATACGTGGTTCCTGTCAGGCAGGTTGGCCGTTTCTGGTCTATAAGCTGTGATCCTGAAAGCCGGCAGAAGAACAGATGTTCACAGGTGTCCCAACCACCTTCCCTCCGTCTTTCCCCTTCTTCTCAACATTCTCCACACACAGCTGGTTTTGCCCAACAGCTTTCACTATTTATTGCAAGCGCCTAATGACATGACGCCTTCCACATTTTCACCCTCAAAAGTTGTAATTTGTCACTCCGGATCGAAGTGCCCTCATGTAATCGCAGTGTCTTTTAAGAATCGTTTTCCTCTTTCTGAGTCGCCATTGCTTGTCCTGCTGTCCAGATCTGATCAGTGGGATCGTGGTTAGTAAATACCAGCCTCACTCAGTCGGGGAATGAGACACCCCACCTTCGATAAAATTCTCATTCAAGACTGTAACCATAATCGTTTCTCACACAACAGCATCCCTGAAGCACAGGCTGTTGCTGTTATGAATATGAATTTTATAAACCATCTTTTATTTCATTTAAATCTGATTATTCATTGTCTTATCTCTTCCTGTTTGAGGTGCAGTTAGTACCTAGATATGAAGCTGATTTATTTCACATAAATTACATGTGGAAATCAAATGAGTCAAAATATGACATAATGGAAAGGCTTTAAAAAACTGTTCACCTATGATGGCACCATACTTTGCTCCAATCATAAAGTCTAGGTTGTATTATTATTATTATTATTTTTTTATTTTTTTTTTCTTTTTGAAATTCTCAGCATTTGTAGTTGTGGTGAACTTGGCAACTGCTTCAGTAGCTCTGCTCTGTCTGTTGACCTCAGCTGAATTAAAATAAAGAAATCCATCTCCCAGTTGAAAATGTTGGAACTAACTTTTAACAGTACTGTACTAAAAAAAAAAGTAATAAATCATGGTCAAAAACCGTTATCCCCTGTCTCATTTTGATTACAGTGTGGTGATGGGCCAGCAGTTTTAAAGGTTCTACAATGTTCTGTCTTGTTTAATGGGAAGTGTGAAATAAAAGATTGCATTTGCCTGGAAGTTTGTGTTTAAAGTATATATAACCAGACTTTCTGTGAAGTCTGGGGAACTATGGAATTTGTTTTCTTCCTTTTTCCAAGTCAGGATGCAGTGCCTTGTAAAATGAATCATTCCCCTTTGAGCTATTTCACTTTTTGTCACATCAAAACCTCGAACAAATGTGTTTCATGTGGATAGACCAAAATACCACGTAACTGTGGAGAAGTGGAATGAAAAGGGTACATGGTTTTAAACATTTACAATTTAAAAAAAACAAGTCTAGATTGCAAATGTATTCACACCTTTTACTCTGGTACGCCTAAATAAAATCTAGTGCAACCAATTGCCATGAGATGTCACCTAATTTGTAAATAATCTATATGTGTGTAATTTAACGTGTAAAAGAAGCTGATTTAGTCAGATGAGACTAAAGCTGAACTTTCTGATCAACATGCAGAACACTGGCAGGAAACACATTGAGGGGAGGATCGAAGGAACCAAATGCAGGCTAATCCTGGAAGAAAACCTGTTCCAAGCTGTATGACTTGAATGGGGAGGCACCTAAACATATGATTGAAGTATATTCATGCGTTAGAATGGTCCAGTTAATTATTACTAATCTCACCATTTGTATTTATTGTAGGATAATCCAGCCCAGTTTTCAGTCAAGTTGTACAGTTTTTGAAAAAGAACTGTTCCGATCTGTCCCAACTCCAAACGGCAGTGGTATCCCTTTCCAAATCTGAGGCCAAGCTTAGCTTTGTGTTTTTATATTTATTGAGCAAACATATCGTAAAGAAATTAGCAGAAATATGCAGAAATCTGAGCTTTGACAAGTGTGAAATATTCAAACTGAAGCTTGTTTATTAAAACGTGGCTTAGTTTGTTTACCTGAAAACCTAATTATTTTTAAACATGATTTTCCTGGTCCATTTACATATTTGTTACAATTATCATGTCATGACAGTATAATAGAAGACAGATAAAAGGGGGCAGGGTGCAGCTCTCATTGAAATACAGAATCTTATTCCAGTGTCTGTTCAAGAAAAGTGAAACTAGGAAAAGATAGAAACTAATTACAGAAGTTAATACCAAAGAAAATTGCAAATGTTAAATATTTCAAGCAATTCTTCGCAAATAAAAGTTTCAATAAAACAATTGCATGTTTCTTTTAGGACAGGTTTTAAGAAGTCCTTTTAACATATGAAGAGAAATAATTGAAGACAACAGATGTTACTCAGATGAGACAAAGATTGAGCTGTTTTCTTATAATGACACAAAGTGTTTTTGGGGAAGTCAATATCTAACTTTTTAACCCTGTAAACGCAGTGAAGCATGGTGGTGGCACAAAGTTTATGGAGGTGCGGAGGACTGCCTCTAAATTCCTCAACTTGACCTCAATTCAACAGCTAGACTGCAAAACTTGGACCCTACTGGATGTCCAAGCACACGACAGCTGGTTTTGGACTGGATAAACCACGTTAATAGAATGGCCCTGTCCTTAACTGTGTGGAAAGTTTGTGGATTATGTTTGAAAACAAGTTTAAAGGAGCTCTAGCATGTTGGATGAGATGTGTTTGTCAAAAAATCAAAGCCAGTTATTCTAGAAGCTTGTTTATGGCTATTGAAATCTGTGTAGCTTCACTGCAACTTGCTAAGGAACAGTTAACCAACTATTAGAGTTTATGCATATATTTGAGTCTGAGTCTATCATTTTGACCCAGTAGGAACTAAAGAAAATCTACTATAAATTTAAGCCAGTTCTTGATTTTAAATTTGATCAGTGTTGTAGTTTTCTAATTCCACCCTGAAAAAGCAACAATTTTAATAAATTACTGACAGGCCAAAATTAATATGACTGCAAGTCGATGACTGCATGTGTATTTTCAAGGTTGTGACTAAAAAACCTCATAACGCCGTATCTCTGTAAGCTCTGTGACCATTCTTGATATGATCATTTAGTTTTACATTTTATAAATACAAAAATTCCTGGCATTGGGGGGGGAACCGTGAAGATCGGCGTATCAGATCAAACTGTGCTGTTCTTCCTGCCTTGTAAATATGAGATTGATGGTCAAAGGGGTGACGTGTCCCAGCTCACACACATCCACCTGCAGGGCGAGGTTTATTGTCATACAAATGAGTCTGGGAGTGCAGCGGAGGGTGGAGTCTGTACCTGCAAGTGGTTCTACCTGTTCCACCTGCTCGCCTTCCTCTCGGCCCTCCTTTGGGTGTCAGCTGATGAGCAATCAGGAGTTCTGCTTCTTCTTTTTCCAGGCATCTTCAAACAGGAGCTGCTCCTCTTGAATAAGGAACAGAGATTTCTTTTCCTCCCTTCATTTTTCACCTTTATATAAAACCAGGGAAGGTGCTTTTGCTTTCTGCTTCTTCCTAAATACTCTAAAATTTGAAAGTGGCTTTTGGATATTTATAAGTTGGAAGAGTGAGCCATCACCACTGATTGCAGCATGGGCTCAGATGATTCGTACAACTTTGTATTTAAAGGTAAGTGAGATTTATTTCAGCTATGATTGTCTTAAAATAAGTAAATTATTGTTCTGCATTTCTACACACTGAAGACAAAGCAGATTTTAACTGTTTGCTGCTGCTGTTTCCAAGAAAAAAAACATGGAGCATAGAAATAAGGAAGTGATTGCTTCCTGTCTATCTTGACTGAAAACTATGACCTTTGACCTGCTAGATAAACATGGCTTCTCACACTCCCTGTTTAACTCAGAGGAATATGTGCACTATACCCTAGTATTTCTTCTGAGAGCGGCAGTGATTTTCTACTTTCCTCAATCCAGACTGAAGTCTCACTCAATGTGGATGTGCCACGTTGGTGTGATGTAACACAATCTGGCATCTAGTGAGTGTGACAGAGAGCGTACATATGTCAGATGAGATAAAGATTATCTGATCCATTTTGGTTTCAGGAAACTTACGGTTAAGTAAATGTCCACACTTAGTCCTAAAATGGGTTTCATAGGAACTTAATCATATGTGTCTGTGTAGTGGTTTTAATAGGGGAGTCCGGTGTGGGAAAGAGCAACCTTCTGTCCCGCTTCACCAAGAATGAGTTCCTGCACGACAGCCGCACCACCATTGGTGTGGAGTTCAGCACGCGGACTGTTCAGCTGGACAACTTCACAATCAAAGCCCAAATCTGGGACACAGCTGGGCTGGAACGCTACAGGGCTATCACCTCAGCGTGGGTACACACACATTCACACACTCACACAAACAAGATTAACATCTCTAAAAAGTCAAAGGCACACAATGATCGAGTGAGCAGCTAATTTCCGACTCACGTATGCTAGTTTCAGTAACCCCTCCCTTTTATTACCAGCTGCATCTCTTGTGTGCTTATCACACCTTTTAATGCAGCACCTTGCAAAAGTATCCACACCCCTTCAAGTTTTCCACATCTTGTCAAGTTACAACCAGAAGCTTCAAACCTTTTTTTTTTTTTTTTTTTTTTTTTTTTTTTTTGTGATAGACCAACACAAAGAAAATTGGAAGAAAAATGACACACAATATCTGGCAAATAAAAATGTGAAAAAAATGTGTGCATTTATAGTTGGACCCCTTTATTTTGATACCCCAAAACAATATCTAGCTCAACCAGTTGCCTTCAGAGATCAAATAAACCAGGAGTAGCCTTCTCCAACACAGCAGAATCAAATGGCTCTGGTAATGAGCCAGTCATTTGATTTGAAACATCAGGTTTGTTGGAGAACAGATCCATCTAAAAGTTGCAGGATTGTAGCTCTCGAGGGCTGGATTTGGGCACCCTGAACTAAAAAAACTTGGTAAAACTTGGTAAATAGAGTCCACTTGTAAATTAATCTCTGGTCCTGTGAAGACCTCAGAGGTCAGAGAACATTCATGAAGAAACAGCACCACGAAGAAGCTCCAAGAAAGCGAAAGCGATATAAATTTTTAGCCTGCCTGCAAAATGCTTTGGTCTGTAGGGAAACTAAGACCCTGAACATTCCATCCCCACTATGAGGCAAAGTAGTGGCAGCGTCATGCTGTGCTTTTCTTCAACACACACAGCGAAGATGGGATAGAGCTAAATACAGAACAATACCAGCAGAAAACTTGTCAGAGGCTGTGAAAGACATGAGACTGGGGCAGAGGTTCATACATAGACCCTAAATATATGACTAGAGCTGCAGTGGGACGATTTAGATCAAAGTATATTCATGTGTCAGTGTCCAGACCTTAGTCCATATGAGATTCTGTGGCAAGACCTAAAAATTGATGTTCACAGCAGCTCTCCATCCAGCCTGGCTAAGCTTGCGAGACAGAGACATTCCCCAGAACAGGAGGACAAGGTGTTTCCATAAAGCATTGACTTAGAACACAAATGCATGTCACACTTTTCAGATTTTTATTTGTAAACAACTTTGAAAGCCACATATCTTTTTCCTTCATCTTGGCAATTATGCATTACTTTGTGTTGACTGTCATAAAATCTGGACAAAACACATTGGAGTTTGTGCTTTTATGTGACAAAATACGAAATGAATGTGAGTATTTACCATAACTCGCCCAAGCAGTTGATTTCAACTCTATTACTCTCTGGCGCGTTCAGGTATTACAGAGGCGCCGTTGGAGCGTTGCTGGTGTATGACATCAGTAAACATTTGACCTACGAGAGTGCCGAGCGATGGCTGAAGGAGCTGTATGATCACGCAGACCCTCACATGGTGGTTATGTTGGTGGGAAACAAGAAAGACCTGGAGAGCCTCAGGACCGTCCCCACAGAGGAGGCCAAAGATTTTGCAGGTGAATTTAATGGTATTCTTATGTGCCGCACGGATTTTCCTTCAACAATAAACCATTTTTCACTGAGTCTGATTTTTGCCGCACCATTTCAGACAAGAAAGGGCTCATGTTCATGGAGACGTCGGCGTTGGACTCCACAAACGTAGAAGCTGCTTTCAACGAAGTCCTCACAGGTACGAAGAGACATAACATCCCCTTCTTTGCTCTGATTTACTGACATCTTAAGGTGCTACCCTAAATGTTCGATGTCCCCAGCGATCCATAAGAAGGTGGCCAGCAGAGAGGTGACCCGTGGCTCCATCAGCGCTGTGACCCTGTCCAGCCCCTTGGGACAGACAAGAGAGACTCAGGAGGAGCGGAAAGGCTGCTGTAAGAGCTCCTAATGGACTGACTGCTGCCTCCAGACAGATCTGTTGAGCCAACACCATGCTTGGCTGAAGTTAAAACCTCTCTTTCAGTCTGATGAGTGAGGCAACACAGTCTGTCATAAACCTTTTTAAATATGGAAACTGTACAGTTTGTAGGTCATGGTCAGATATCGAGTGATTCCATATTTCACAGTCATATTTTATACATGTTTTTTCTTCAGAGCAAAGGGTTGGTGGGAAATTTCTACTTTAGATAGCTATGTTTTTCTTTCTCTTTATGTTTTAAGAGATGCTTTGCAAAGTTGTGTTGTTTTTGTAAAAGGGAGCATTTTGACTTGGAATAAATTATTTAAATGTTTTTCTTCCCGTGTTGGAATTATTTACACATTATCCAGGCTTAGATGAGCTAGCAGAAATGCTCAGGAGTGCTATGAAACGAAGATAGTGCTGAAACTAATGTGGTTAATGTGTCAACTGAGGTTCAGCACAAGGACTACACTTCAACCACACCTCGGAGCACCTGGCAAGCCAGCTTATAGCTGGCCATCCACACTTTGCTCTGCATCCCGTCCTTTCTCATCCATTTATTCTTATCTCATCCCTGCTCATGTGAGGCCCCAGTCTGTTTTATGCATCTTTTTCTCCATCCACCACTTGGAAATGGTGGTGGATGCTACTTTAGCTCTTAATTGTAAGACGGAGGTGATTAAGGAATCTGACTGACTGCCTTCTGGGCACATCCAGCATTTGCTGGAAGGGAGGATTTCATGCTTTCCCTCCTCAACCTGCTTACCTTCACGACTCGATCTTGTCTGAATAGATGCATGGATGGTTGATTCATGTGACCAGTTTGAACTTACAGGTGCATCTCAGTGAATTACAATATGATCAAAATTGAAATTTCTGCAAGGTCAGTTTAAAAATTCAAACTTGTATTATACAGATTCCTTTCATAGGTGTTTATTTCTGTTAATTTTGGTGATTGTGGCTCACAGAAAATGAAAACTCATAATTCAGCTCCAAAGACAAAAAAATATGACACAAGACCAATAAATCATTTCTGATGTGGTTCCCAACTCTGGTCCTCCAGCCCCCCCCTGTCCTGTATGTTTTTGGTGTCTCCTTGCAGCTGCGCACCTGACTTAAATGACTGGATGCAACAGGCCTAGATAGCACGCAGAGGACGTCATGCAATCATTTGAATCAGGTGTGCTGGAACAGAGACACATCTAAAACATGTAGGACGGGGGGCTGAGGACCAGGGTTGGGAACCATTGGTCGACATAATCATGTTTAAGAGTGTTGACTTGGCAGCTTTCCAGCAGAGAATCACTAACATGTCACTCCACAAGCAGAGTAAGGCCCTGACATACGTCATCAGAAGTGCCGAAATCGGCTCTCGTTGAAGTAGATGCGCAACGTAAATTGCGTCATTTTGTTTGCAGAGAGCCATCTGCCTGCCAAACTCAACACCAGGCCCGGTGGAACTATTTCGACAAAGCTCTGTGCGAAATGTTGTCTGATTGGTCAGAAGCTTGTTGCCGTGTTTCATGCAGAAATGCGCTCGGACAGCAGTGTTGATATTTCTGTTCAACTAGTCTGCTTCCACTATCCGGTTTTTGTATCTCCCGGAGAAATGAATACTTTTGAGGAACGTTTATCTGACACGATGAGGAATTATGTACATTTATACGATGCTTTACTAAATAACCACTCTAATAATAAGACTGGCAAATGTTTAACAACTCCTGGATGGAAATTGTAACTACTGTTCACAGAAGAGGCTGTCTGCACAAAAGTGTGGCGCTCTCTGTGAATGTTTCGTAAAAGCAAAGCAGAAGATGCAGGGAGGGGAACCCCGGTGGGCAGGAGTGTGATATATACTGAAGCGGGAGGGGTGTTTCCCACGTGATCTGCTCTGTCGAATGAAAGGTGTGTGTGAATATGAACAGTTCGCAACCACGTGACTGCGTGCCGACTGTTCGGCTTTGGATGAAGTATGTTAGGGGCCTAAGCCTGCTAGTGTTGGCTCACTGTGTTTTATCAAGCAGTTCACGTTTCCCTTTACTGATGCTGATTTAATTCTGCAGCAGGATTTAGCTCCTGTCCATATTGCCGAAAGGACCAATACCTGCTTCAGTGACAAATGACAATTCACTTGACATAAAAACCACACCAGAACAATGCAGATGAGCTGAAGGCCACTATTAAAGCAACGCCTCAGCAGCACCACAGGCTGATTGCCTCCATGCCACGCTGCATTGATGCATATCAGGATTTCAGTAGCTGTAACCCAAACTCATCAAGATTAACAGGAAAAATTGATCTGTAGTGCATTTTCTGTGTGTTATGAATTTTATAATATCTGAATTCCACTTTTTGAACTGAATCACTGAAATGAATCAACTTTTCAATCATGTTCTAATTGATTGAGATTCACCTTTAAACATGTTTTTTCTAATACTTATTCTGTAGAAATATCATTTGTGTTTCATGTTCATGCAAAGTAAACTGAAATGAAGTTGTTTTATTTTAAGGCATCATAAATAAATATGATAGAAACTACTGTTAGAACTGAGTAGGTAAAGGTGTTGTGTTGCCTTGCAGCCTGCAGATGGCAGTACTGATGTAATTTTTGCTTGAAGCCAGACAATAAGAAAATGAAAACATCAACTTTACTTCTTTTCCTCAGTTTATCTTACTTAACTAATTACTTGTTTGACTTTTCTTAATGTCCACCTTGTTAATTTCTGGTGTTCACAACTTTCTGTTTTATTTTTGCAGCTGTGTCCAAGATGCACAATGTCTGAATGTTTTTTCCCCTAAAATATTAAATCCATTCATACACTGTATGCTTTGATGTGTTATGTGTGTGTGTGTAGTGTTTTAATACATCTGCACACTCTGGATGTGACTGTGCAGGCTCATATGGCACAACTGAGAGAATATAAATCTGTAGCAGCAGTGTTTAATGACATTCTGGACAGTTAGAGCCCCTATCTCTGGCTCACAGATGTGCACGTGAAGCTTTACTGGGGTATGAGTGTATCTGCATACATTTGAGAGACACTTTATCCCCAAGCAAGGCTCCTCTGATGGTTTTGTCACAGTGAAATGACCACAAATGCACAGTTTTTATTAATTCTCTCTAATGAAAATATGATAAGAAGGCTCTGCTGAAGGCAATAAATGTTTAATTATATTCTGTGAAGGAAGATTTTTTTTTATGGGCTTGAAGGGGAAAGACATCTGGAGTAATAATCCATGCAAGTTGAGAGTATGGTCATGAAATCTGTAAATCTGTCTTTGCAAGCCTAGGGGTAGGAGATGTGTTTGACCAAAAAAAGGTTGATTTTCTTACCACTTCTTATGTTCTAACAAATTAATCCTGATGTGTGGGTGTATTTTTAACCTTGCCTCAAATCCAGTCAGCTCTCAGAGGTGGAAAAGAATCAGATTCAGCACATACATGTGATGGCTGTTACCTCCATGCTGCTAGACATATGTAGCTTGTAAAAAGTGAATCTTAGACCGGGACTCAGATGTCAGAGATCTGGCACCTCTGACCCCAACGCAGATCTGTTTATCTACCATTTAAAATTCCTTTGCCTCCCAGCGCTTTGTTTCTCTGAGGGGACTAAGGTCTTATCTTCCAAGAATTTACAGCTGTAGCGCCACATCTTCAGGGGTTCAATTGTGATATTTTTATTTTTGGGGAAATCTGACGCTGTGGAGAAAGAATGCTCTAAAGGTGCTGCTTTTGAAATTGGTTGCTCCTGTCACTCTTCAGTTTCACTGAGCTCAGTATCTGTTTCTTTCTGCTTCCTGAGTTTGTTTGTTGCCAAATGTCATTACAAGAGATAATTATCACAGAATTGGCACATCCTTATATATGCTGTTTCATGAGTTACAGTAACTTCCAAAAGTATTTATAACCCTTCTACTTTTTCACATTTTGTCACATTACAACCACAAACTTTTAGTTTATTTCATTGGTATTTCATGTAACAGAACTACACATAAATAGCGCATAATTGTGAAGTGGAGGGAAAGGTATTTATGGTTTTCAAGCATTTTTACAGATAATATTTTAAAAAGTGTGGGATGCATTTGTATTCATCCAGATTTCCACATCTAGAGATGAAAATTCTTGCACATTTTCCTTAGCATGAGCTGTGCCAGATAGGATGGAGAGCATCTGTGAACACCCATTTTAAAGTCTTTAGGTCTTTGACTGACATGTGAATATGCTTTGATCTAAACCATTCCATTGTAGCACTGGCTTTAAGTTTAGGACCATTTTCCCACTGGAGGGTGAACCTCTGCCTCAGTCTCAAGTCTTTTGCAACCTCTGAGAAGTTTTCCTATAGGAGTGGCCCTGTATTTAGCTCCATTTATTTCCCTGTAAACTCTGCCCAACTTCCCTGCCCCTACTGAAGGACAGCATTCTCGCACAGGTATGCTGCCAGCACCATGCATCACAGTGGAGCTAGTAGGTCTAGGGTAGCAGCACAAAGGCCAGAGTACAAAAGCATACTTAACGTTTCTGATTTTTAATTTAAACCAACAACAAAATAAACGAACAGCTCTTATATTTAGCTGTCACTATGTTTTTTTTTTTTTGTTTTTTTTTTACACATGACAGCCATACTGAATTTTGAGGTCAGACTTGACAAAAAAATATCCAGCTTCATCAGGCATTTCAGACGATTTTGAAATTTCTTCTTTCACACAAAACAGAAAGCCAGTACATTTTTATTTCAGTATATTTTCGCTGGGAAAACCATTTCTACCTAAGGTTTTAGAAGGTTAATATTTACCACCTGAAGGATATTTTTCTTGTCTCTGCTTTCTGTTTTGCTACAAGATGTAAACTATGTTTTTTTTTGTATGAATTGTAAGATTGAAAAAAAAAAAAAAAAAAAAAAGCATAATGTGATCTACATTTGTTAAAGACATAAAAGTGGTTGTTATTTCTACTGCTGCTAAGCTAACATATTGATCTTTAGAGTTCATAGAATGGTATTTCTTTTAAACTTTTATTTATTGTCATTTTCATTCAGATATAAAAAAAAAGCAAACATATAGAATATGTCTCTTTGAAGAGTAACCCAAGTGAAAAAAGTTGATATTAAGAGTTGGATTATATGCTGGTTGCTGGCCTGCAGTCTGATGCTTAACAGTAATGCCACTTATTGCTTGTCATCAGTCAGACTGGATGAAGAAAACTGTAAAGCATCCATCCAAGGTCTAGTCCTACTCATCTTCTGGGGTCTCAGGAGGGACTAGTGCCTGTCTTTGGTAGCCATTGGGTTAGAGGTGTATTACACCCTTACCAGGCCAGAATTCAAACCCAGAACCATCTTACTGCAAGACAGCAGTGCTTACCACTGCAGCACATAGCAGTCTGCAGTGTAAGTCACTGTTTCCTTAATATGAGATATTTGCAATGCTTCTCTAGAATCCACACTGTAACTATCAGTGTTTTTTACAGCTGGAATTATTAGATCTCTTTTTCATTTACCCAAAAGGGAAAGATGTAGGAACCCTTTTTAAATTTATCTGAACAGCAGTGCAGAGCAACAGGTGGGTGAGGGGGAGTGCTATACTTCATATAGCTGGAGAAATTCTCTTCACTCCAGCAGTTTCTCTGATATCTCATTAAAAAGACTTAAAAAAAACAAAACAAAAAAAACCAACAATGTATCAAAATAATGGACAGTTTTTGTGATTTTGAAACCTTGGTGCTTAGCTCCAAACTTGCCACCCTATGCCTAATCTAAATTAAGTAAAAAAAAAAAAAAGAACTAATAAATGACTGTTATGACCTCCTCTTAAGAGAAATAATTCTAATCTGATAAGAATATTTATAAGATAACAGTAGCGACACATTTTGAAACATGCTAAAATATTCAGTGTGACTTAAAGCAGCTAAAAAAACAGTATTTCCCAAATCCACAGCAAACACCAGGAACATGACCATATAGAAGTCCAGATGGGATGGAATGAGATGAGTCTGGCAGTCCTTGTGCCCAAATCAGACTCCTGGTAAGTCTAGTCCAGAGATGTGGCAAACAAACTAATCAGATAAAAATGTTAAATTTTCCTGTAATTGCTGAGAGGCCAGGCAGCTGTGGCTGTGAATTACTACAATCTGTAGTGATTACCAAACTGCAAAGAACACCTGCATGCTAGCCATGCACAGAGTGCTGCTTTTTCCTTAACTTGGAGGTCACAATCTCACTCCGGCAGATATGCTGAAGGATCAAGTTAAAATGATAGATTTACGTTGCAATACTACGTCCAACTGTGTGGTTTCAAGGCTCTAACTGTGATCACAAACACATGAAGGAAACTAAAGTCTGAGCATCAGCATGCGACAACCTCTATCCTCCTGCATCTGTCAGTGAACATCAGCTGAAAAGTACTAATTTTTCAAATTTCCACATCAGCTCACAACATCACAGAAATAGAGCTAAAATCATTGCATGCTTATTGCCATGGTGATGTTGTTATGGCGACTAATCAAAGAAGAGGTGAGCTGTGTGTTCAACTGTAACACTGCCCAAAAAATAAAATGCACAGCAGAGATGGAAACGGCAAACAAGCTGAGAAGCTGATTATTGCCCGGCCGGAGATTGCAGACGAAATGTTGAGTGTGTTTATCACTCTTGCATGAAAACTGAAATTTGTTTAGTCTCAGCTCAGCTTGTTATACCATTAAAATATGATCAAACCAGTTTCCACAACAGTTTGTTTGTACATTTGTCTGCCACCTTGTGTTTAGCTAAATCACCCCAATCCTTGCAGCATACATGCACACTGAAGTTAATTAACTCCGTTTGAAAGTGTCTTGTTTCATATTAGAGACTGCTGCGCTCCACTTTTCACATTCAAAGCTCTGTTGATGTCACATGGCTCCGTAACAAGTTTTAATCAGACGTGTTGCCAGTGATCCATAGATCAGACATACTCATTCTCAGCCTGTTTTACATAACATAGTTCATGTCTGACGCCATGACAGCAATGGAGGTTACCTGTGAGTTTCTGATTTTGAATGGCCACAGGTGTAAAGCACTGCATAAAAGCAGAATACTTTCACTTGAAAACTGAGACCAGAAAAATTACTTTTGGTGACAACACAACTTAATTTACTCCATGTCCCTTGTGGTGGCTGAAGCACATACCTTATGTTCTTCACAACAGCAGCAAGGAACATTGTTTTTGTAAACAGAGAGCCAACCAAAGGTTTGTTGTAGCCCTGTTATTAGATAGCTAATTTCCATTTGTTCCTCTTTATAAATAACCAAGTCTTAGCATTGCAGGACAGCTAGCTACTATAGGAAGTTAGAAAAAGAGCAGTTTTAAACTACAATCCAGGCTGTGGATTTTTTCTGGTGCATCCAATCTTTCTTTTTAACTTACGCTATAGGGTATCCATTTAAATATATATTATTAACTGATTGATTACAGAGTGAAAATATCATTCAAAATGACAACTAAGAAATTTTACACATATTTTTATGTACCACACCATAAAAAGAAGTAAGCTGAAGTTTATACTTACATAGATGATCATTGCTTTCTGCAAAATTTGCGTTTCAGCATGAGCAATAATGTATGTAAACAAAGATGTATTGATCATTTTGTTAGACTGTAATCATCTACTTTTCCATTCATGTTGATAAATATAAATCATAATTTGATTCTGTTCCTTGGTTTTGTATAGCTGCTCTCAAAACTAATTTCCCAAACATTTTTTTCTGCTCTACAACTTCAAAGGGGTGCTGATATCATTTTATAAACTATTTCATGTAGTTGATATTGTTGCATATGACAATTCTCCACATAAATTCATTAAAAAAAAAAACAACATCACCTTTTTGTAGGGGGTTGTTTTGGCAGACCAGATTTCCCTCCTTGGTTAAAGGGTTGGGTACGGTAATATGTGGCTCTACTGAGTTAACTTCACTCTGATTGGCTACAACCATATTTGGGAAACCATTCAGTAAAATGCGCTGAACAGCATCTCAAATTAAAGTTATAATTGCGTGGTACTTCCCCATAAATGAACTTCAGCCACTCTTCTCTGGTTCTCTCATCCTTCAGGAGGAAGTGGAAACTTCCATCTGTTTTTGAACACCCTCGGACATAACAGCTCAGTTTTTTAGTAACCATCCTCTTCTCAAGTGGAGTAGCCAGACAAAGTAGCGCGACTCAGCCCTTAAATTAGCCGGTGTATCAGCTGGGGGGGGAGGAAGGAAGAGGAGGGGGAAGGCTGTTTGCTTGATGGTGTGATCTAATTGAAGAATATGAATTATGTAGAAAGATAACCTATGTAGAAAGATGAACTGTTCTCTGATTCATCCATTTTTGAGCAAAGAAACCAAGCTGACCTCCTATGAGCAGGGCTTTTGATACTAACTCTTGACATTCACACAGCCTTATCAGTGCACAACAGATCATGTTATACCCCCAAAACCACAGAAAAATTTAATTTGTTGCCATGGCCCCTTTCAAAGTGGATCCAGGTCAGCTTTCCCCTTCCTTAATTCATACACCTGTTTGGCACCCAGCTGTTGCCATTTCATTTCATTTCATTTCATTCCAATCCACTTTCATTTTGTAGCCATAAACAAACCATTTTGTATGAACAAAACTATTGTGTATCGGTTTATTTCTCTTGGTAGTTAAGTATTTTAAGAAATTATGATGATCAGTATTTAGAAGACTGCTCAAATCTCATGAGTAGTACAATTTAGTTGACTGGGCTGGTAATCTATCCTATTTGCCAATTTGTTCCTTTGTTGTTTTGATCGTTTCATGCCTTACTTTGAGGGGTTCAAGATGGATTAGTCTGTGATGGGCCGTTTTGTCCCAACCACAACATGCGTCAGTTCTTACTACCAGGATGATGTTTCAGACCCACTTTGACAACCAGTGATTGAAAGTAATGTTCTCATAGTCTGATGAAAGGAAGACATGGTGATGCAATGCTAATAAATAATATCTACCTGCTAGTATTTACTTCTGATCATGATGATTCATGTTTCATATGAGTCATCTGGCCCAAATGAGATCTTAACCATAATAAATGGATCTAAAATGCAATGTGAAAATTATATATTGCAATTCAGTTAACATATACATATTACAATGTAATATTGCGATTACATTGTAATATTTTTGGCTATTTATCTCTACAATTAATAACATTTTAAAATGTTAATACTTGACTACAGTGAAAATTAAACAGATATGGTTTAAGTACATGAATATGAAAAAGTATGAAATGGAAGCAGGATGGAACAAACTGGCAACACACTGGAACAAAATAAGAGAACGACTGGGTGAATTGACATGGTTCGGAACATTGATTGAACTGTTTCAATGATGTTGTGTTTTTCATAGACCTACTAGAATCTCTCTGAGCCATTGTTCTCTTTTATTTATGAAGGCTTTGTTCTCAGCTTCTTTTTAAATGTATTCTGTGTTTTTTTGGTTTTGTTGTTGCATTTTGACCCCCACTGTTGAAGATATTTTAAACATTTTGTGAACAGAGTTTATCGCTAACCATATAAACTTCCTTTGGGTATCATAAAATGTACCCCACAGCTCCTAAATGTATGTCCCTTGAAGCCAAAACCTCCAGGAGAAACTTTTCATCTACTCGTTCACAACGGAGGGGGGAAGGGCAGTAATACCCCACGCCATCCATGCGGTGCTCTGCTTTTTGTCAAACGAAGTGCAACATGCCTGGCAATACATTAAGAGAATAAATTGGCATGTAATACAGTTTATGAGTAAATATTTCCAAGTCTGTTATTTCCCTCAACTTTTGTTCCATGTGGCTCATGGATGAGGTGCAGTCCAGACAAAATGCCTCTGTCTAGATACAAAGATGCCACATTTGTAGAAGATTTTGCTGTTGCACTGATTTAATTTCACTGGGAGGCAGTGTGTGTGTGTGTGTGTGTGTGTGTGTGTGTGTGTGTGTGTGTGTGTGTGTGTGTGTGTGTGTGTGTATTTGGGAAAACACCAGGTGTTAAACTGACAGTTTTAGTGAGAAAAGTCTCCCTGGAGTTTGGTATTGTGGGAAAACACATGTTGTTGTCTAAATTCTTTTTAGGGTTTGAGGACAAGAGAGTTAACTGAGGCCATATTACCAGAAGAAAAATTACATGTGAACCCTCTCAATATGTGCATGCACAAGTCCAGATGAGTTTCTGAAGCCATAACTGCATGCATCCTGTCCAGTTTCCTCTGTATGCTGTGAATGCTACAGGATGAATCTAAAAATACCATGGGCCCAAGAGGAAAAGAGGCGAAGATGGGAAAATCATTTACAGAAGTGCAACAAGAACAAACACAGTAACCTGGAAGCAAGGGCTGCAAACTCTTAGTGCCTCAGACTCATTAATTTCTTAAAGTATTCTTCTGATAAACAAAATCAAACAAATTTCATTCTGTGTAGAGTTGCTGACTGATGGATAGTACACGGGCATCATTTTATGTAAAATTAGGACATGATGATCCAAGCACATTGAAAGTGACTATGTGGAAGTGGTGGAAAAAGACATTGTGGGGGAAGGCCACTGGGGGTGGCCTGAGATAAAAGCAAAAACATATCCTGAGAATACAGACTTTCTCTCAATTTCTATATAAAAAATGATTAAAAAAAAACCCCAAAACAAAACAACAAAAAACCCCCCAAAGAATTATGGAAAATGTTAAGTTGTCATTATTACATGTTACACAACGAACTCAAAACCTCTTTTCTATTTATTTATTTATTTATTTATTTATTTATTTATTTATTTATTTATTTATTTATGTGTCCATATTATCTGATGTATTTCTTGTTTATCATATATAGATTTATCATTATTATTATTATTATTATTATTATTATTATTATTATTATTATTATTATTATTATTATTATTATTATTATTATTAATAATGGTGGCAGGGATTCATCCTGTAATCGATGGGTTACCAGTTTGAATCTTTGCTCTGTCTGTCTCAGTCGTTGTGTCTTTGGGCAAAACACTTCACCCGCCTTGCCTGCTGGTGGTGGTCAGAGGGCTTGGTGGCGTCGGTGCATGGCAGCCTCGTCTCTGTCAGACTGCCCCAGGGCAGCTGTGGCTACAATCCAGTAGCTTTCTACCATCAGTGTGTGAATGTGTGTGAATGGGTGAATGACTGAATTAGTGTGAAGTGCTTTGGGGTCCTCTGGATTTGATAAAGTGCTATATAAGTACAGGCCATTGACCATTATTACTATTATTTGATTTATTTGTTTTTATTCATTTAATTTTATGAATTAATTTACTTGTTTCTTATTTTGACAGTTGCATTTCTCTGTCTTATCAGTAAAGGACAAGTGTAGCAGCTTATTTCAGCCCTGAAAATAGTTTGCAGCAACATGTATGGCAGTAACTGTCCTCATAAAGAGGACTGTAGTAACAGTATGATGAAAAAATTTTAAAACAGTAACTTTGTAACATTTTTGTTTCCCTTGATGCCTCTGCTAAATTCAGGGCATTGAAATACTTTACAGCCTAAAGTTTCATAGTTTTTAAATATTTTTAAATATTATTATTTTTCTCTGTTGTTTCTTCTTTGATTCATTAGATTTTTCTAACATTGTTTCTCAATGTGCTATGCGATCCTGTTGGGTTTTCTGATTGGTGGAGGAGTGCTGGCTGAATCAGCTTGTTAAGGTGACATCACTCAACGACCCTGAGAAGGGCCAAGGCTGCTCTCAGTTTTTTGGTTCATATTAATGTCATCCAATTTCCATCTAAAATAAAACCATTTGAAATATTATTTCGCTTACTCTATAGCATGGTTTTGAACATTTTTGATGGCCATCCATTGTTTTTACACTGGGGTCCCTTTCTTAACGAAATCAAGAAGTCACATGCATGACCCAGAGAATCCAGGATACCTACAGCATCAAAATAGCACCAAGCACAGCCCTGTTATTTTGAGGGTATCTCCTTTACACGGTCCCCTTCACGTCACCTAACATTGTATTTTCTGTCAGATGCAGGTCTGAAATCTGGTTGGACACTTAAGAAACACTGATGTTTTTCTCATGAAGATGTTCTTTTGTTGATTTGGAGCATTCTTTGGGCTGTTTCCAAGCTGAAAGATGTTTTTTTCCCCAGCTTTTTAGCAGAAGCCTGAACATTTTGTACCAACATTTACTGATATTTGGCATTTTTCAAAATCCCCTATATCTTGACAAAGTTTGAGCTAAAGAAAAATAGTCCACAAGCATGATGCTGCTTCCACCATGCCTCAGCCTAAGTATGACAATCACTGTCTCCATTGTATTCCAGAGTCCATATAATTTGTTGCTAATTGTTTTGTCCCCTTCTACTGATGGATTCCTTGCGGCACTGAAATCCATCTGAATCTTTTGGAAAGTTTCTGCAGGTGGCTTTGCTGTGAGATGTGATGAAATTTCAGGACTGATTGGACTTTATTTGGGGGGTATCAGTTCTTCATTATTTAATGTTCACATATTAATGTCTAAGCTCAGTTTTTTAAATCTCTTTAAAAGAAAGGGATTTAGTTTCACTTAAACACCAAAAATACTGTGCAGCTCTACTTTTGGGCTGTGTGTATTTGAGCTCACTGAGGGAACTGGCTCACAGCTATACTAATTAGAGATGATTCTGACAAACCCAGAGCAAATCTGTAGGAGATAAAGATACAGAAGTAGATTTGTATATGGATCGTGAAGACATGGTGATGATAAGGAGGAGGAGTGGCAGTGGGCAGTTAGGAGGAGGAGAAGGAGGAGGAGGGAATCCATATGGGAAGGAGCAGCCTACAGCTCCGCTGCAGTGAGACACACAGACCAGAGGAGAGGACAGGAACCCTCATTTCTGCCCGAAGATGAAGTCTTTAATCACACACTGAGCTGTGGGACTTCATCCGGTGCCGACATGTATTTTGGTATGTAAATGCAACATTAAGCTTTTGCTATCAGGGGGGTTATTTTTTCTGATAAAATTACAGCAGACTCACTTGTTGCATGTATTTTTAGATGTACTGTTTGCACAGTCAGTTATCTGCAGGAATACTCAAACAGATATGCTGCTCATCAGTTACAAATGCCAATTTAGTCTTTATGTTTCACTTTAAGTGCAATGAATAGATGTGCAACAATAGAAACTGGTAGCAAGAAATGTAATTCATAAAACATAGAGCAACAATTCTCTTGAGTAGGTTCTCAGTTTTAGGAAAAAAATGGGATAAGTTGGTTGAATCATGACAAAAAGAGTGTGGAAATCTGTAAACTAACAATTCATATTTTTGGCTCATTCTGAATTAACATCATGAGTGTGATCTGGACTCTGTCATCTCCTGTCAACGTGTGTGCATTTTATAACCTTATTTCTTCTTGGTAAAGTAAATACCCAAGTACACACAATGTTACATGCACACACATACATGCCGTCAGCCAAAGGCAATCAGAGTAATGGCAGAGCGGATGGGCGTGTTGGTTGATTCTGATGATGATGATTATGATTAAACTTGCACCCTGGTCCTGATTCAAGCTGTAATCAAGCTGGGAGAACATGTAAACTGGAGGCTGCACAATCAGAAACACAAACAGGACGCTTATCATGCTGGACCCTTGGAACTGGATCTGTGTGAGTGTGTGCATTTGTGTGTGTGTGTGTGTGTGTGTGTGTGTGTGTGTGTGTGTGTGTGTGTGCGTGTGTGTGTGCGCGCGCGCGCGCGTGTGTGTGTATTTATAAGCCTGCTTAGATTTTCATCAAATACTTTGTTTGATGATAGGGTTGGTTATCTAACTACTTGCCTGTGCCAGAGAAACTATTTTGATAAGAGTTTAATAACTAAGCCTTTCAATAATAAGAAATTACTGAATCCAGTCTAGTGGAAGAAATGACAGATCTCTATCCTGAAATGTTCTGCAGGGATTGTCAGTCATAACTGAGTAATCAGTGTGGAAAAATCCATGTTGAGTTTGACACATTTACATGTTGGCATTTTAATGCTTGTTGCAATCTAGAGTTATTTTAATGCCAAGAAAAGCATATAATAACTTTTAATTGTAACTGTGTAGATGATAACTGTGTAGGATTACACGACGCCAGAGGGAAAAAATGCTCCAGTATAGCCTTACTATACTGTAGCATGCAGAAGTTGAGCTGACTGCTGCAGAGTTTTTGGAGATTTCAAAGAAACTATCTCGTGCTTGACCATGCAAGCATTTCACTCAGCATCGCATGCTAGATACTTGAAACTGAAACTGAAACTCAGGATGACCAACTTTCTAATAATTTTGGATACTACTTATCTGGTCACTTGAGGGCACTCATAGAAAATTAAAATTTTATTCCCTGAGAGTCAGTTTATATGAAAATAAATATACAAATAACACAAAATGTCAAAGCAAAAGTAACAAAACTAATTCCAATGACCCAGAATGTTGGGAATTTGACACCTTTGATACCGGTATATATGCACTATTCAGAAAAGTAGGGCATCAAAAAGTGATAGATATACTTTCAAGACCTGACAGGACCCAATGTTCCATAAAATCCCCCCATATTTCCTTGCATGTTTAATAGGTTTTTCAATATTACAGCATACATGACTAGGTAGGAAACACTGTGACAGCAGCTAAAGTTTTAAAGCATCTCTTTTCACTGTGCAGCAATCCAGTTAAAGTCTAACCAATCTAAGTGGTTTAGACTTTGATCTAGAGAGGATCAAATGTGGTCCAGTTCAATTAAATAATAATGAAACAGTATTTTGATTTAGAGTCAAACACAAATATACGAACTTAGCGACGAAATGCATTAGTCTGTACATTTTAAAAATTAAAAGCAAATCAAACTAGATGGGGACTGGGAGTAAAACTGCATGTTCTGTCCTGTTAAAATGTGTGCTGGGTGTCTACTTTTTAGCCAATCTTAAAAATATCTTGATGCATGGAAAGCAAACATTGATACAAAACAATTATCACAAGCACCTGATGGTAGTGCTTAGTGGCACGACCAGTTATTAGGTTTGGGAGGAGATTACTTTTCACATGGGGTCAGGATGGTTTGCGAAAACTTATTTCCCCTGACAAATGCTTATATTTGTCCAATATTGAAATGTGTTTGATGATCTCTGACAAAAGAGCGAAAACTGAAGAAATCTGTTGGGAGGTGGGGGTGAGTGGTGAGGGGGGTGGGGGGCGTTCTCACATTATTGTACATAGGCAGTGAACTTTAATAAAAAAAAACAAAAAACAACTTCGTAGCCGTGTTACAGTTATTAACAAGTTTGTTATATTTAACTGAGTTGAGAGGGACTGCCCAGACAGTGCCACCATTTTTCCTGCTGATGCAGGGGGTCTACAACCTGCAGCTGTAGAATTTGGCTCTTTGGGTCCTCTATGGTGGATCCTAATAACTTTTGCCAGATATAGCAGAATTGTGCAGTGTTTTTAAATGTAAAGGTGAAAAAAAAAGTCTGCTTACACATTTTATCTGCATACATTTTTCAAAACAGAATGAAAATCGTTATATGTTGGCAATATGAAAAATCTTAGGTAGCTGATACAGTATATGCAGTATTGGTTAACCCTTTACATATTCCTTAACAATGTAAATATTCTTGTGTTTTATATTCAGTTATTATTTTTATTTTTACTTTTACTTTTAGGTATTTTGTTCTTTATCTAATTTAAGATATTTTATTATCCCACAATAATGAGACAGGAAGATATGTATTCCTTGTTCTAAAGCCTCAACATTAAAAACAGCATTTACATAGCAGGTAATAAGACTTTTTTTTTTTTTTTTTTTTTTTTGAAGGAGTGTGCAGGTAGAGCAAAAAGGGTTTGTGGAATGTACATAAATGGATCAAAACAATAAAACATAAACTTAAAAGTGCAACCTTTTTTAAGTACAACATGTCATATTCGTTTCTCTTCTCTCTCAGGTCTCGCCATTATCTTCATCTAAAACAGATCACATAATCTTTGTTTCTTCCGTCTGTTCCTCCCTGTTGTGCTGTCTCAGGTAATGTGTGCCACAGTCCCCTGCCACTGTTGGCTCGTCCCACGCTGGGCAGGACCCAGCCCTCCCCCGACCCCAAGGCCCTCCTCCCCTTCCATCTGCTGCCTGGATTCACCAAAGTGAGTACTGTCAGTCATTGTTGGATGGTGGCACCTGCTGTCACTGAATCAGACCTCAGATTTTTCCCTCCATCAAACCATTTTTGTTTTTTATTTTGCTTCCACCAGCAGAGTGGATTCATAGGTTTAGTTTGTCTGCGTGGAGGTAAATGTTTAATATGAGCACGCTGCCTACACCTTTCCAAATATATCACCTGTGATGCAGAGAGTGGTGACATTTCCACACAACCTGGGGGGGTGTCAGTGCTGCTTCCTTGGTATTCCTCATGCAGAGCATTTCTCTGAGCTGTCTGCCTCTGTGTTTGTGAAGGGTGAACGTGGAGGAAACAATTGCAGACCAGGTCCAGGTTCAGAGGAGGGACCATGTTTTATATCTCAATGTAATCCTGCCTACTAAATGCACAAAATCCGTTTTTGGGCCTGTAGAAATAATGTAGTAGACATTTTTGTATGCATCTGTTTCAAGTCGACATGGAACCTGTTACTTGCACATACGGCTAAAGTGGATTTTATATCTGTCTCACTTCCAGCATATGGCATACAGTCAGATGTTCAGATAAGACCCGCAGGGAGGTAAATGAAGGTTTCAAAAGACACAGTACTATATGTAGGTCTGTATATTTTATAAGCTCTCAGCATGCAGTGAGATATAGTCATTTTTGCATTTGTTTAGGTGAACACTGTATATCTGCGTTAGCTACATTCTGAAAAAGCCCAACTGCCTGGAAATAAGAGATTTGTTTAGGTCTAAGCCCCCTTCTGTTCTTACCCTTACCTTCTCTTTTATCTCTTTTACTCTTGGACTTGCTCTTTGGATCAAAACATTTTGCACTCTGTCTTTTTATGTCATCTATCTCTTTCTCTATCTCTTGCTTTCAAAAATTTTACCTACTTCCATCTCCGTCCTTTGGTTCAGACTTTTTTTTTTTCTTTTACTTTGTTTAGATAAATTGGAATGAAGATATAATTTTTCTAAGTTTTAATACCCTGCTAACCAGCAACACAATCCTAATACAGCACATACACATATATTTCTTTCTTTAAAATATTCTTATTGAAATTGTTTGTTGAATCCCATCTAACCTTTCATTTAATTTCACCCCCAGCCTGCAGATTTAGGCATATTGTCTGACACATTATGTAGTGTTTCATTTTGGTTTCTAGCTGTAATTTTAACAGACATATACCACATGTATTTTTTTTTTTTTACATTTCCTTTTCAGTTGTGTCACAAGAGCTATTTTCATTTATATGAAGATTTGTACATTTATTTATCCAGTGAGGAGGATGATTTCAGGAAACTGTCGAATGACTGTAGTACCTTTGAGACCTAACAAACCAGCACCCAACACAGAAATGTCAAAACTTTCTCTGGTGTGCTCAGTCTACTGGTAGTTCACCACAGAGATTATTGACAATTGGTGACCAAAAAAAATCAATTTTACCAGCTTTCAGACAGATACTGTAACCCCTGCTCTGGTTCTGACCAGCATTGTTACGCTGATGTGTACCAACATGCAGCACATTCTGCCAAATAATTTATCCGAATAGCCTCAAACTCTTTAACTCCATCTACAATTAGGTTTCTCAAAGCAACATGTTTTACCCTAAAAAGACACCTACAGCTAATGTCATACATGTGATGGATGAAAGGGAATTTAAAAGAATAACACAGAATCAGATGGTAGCTGCAGTCAAACACACTCTCCTTTATTTGGCTCAGACAGAAAAAAAGAGTTGTTCTATATATTTAAACACACAAGAAAGAGCATCATTTGGAGAATTTGATTATTGATTTAACACAACCAGCAGAAATCATCAAATTTCATGTACTAAAAGAGGAAGCACAAAAAGTAAAACTTGCTATAAAAGACAGCAGGTTCTTACCTGATAAACTTTATGTTCATAAACAGCTGCAGTCACCTCAGCGTTGTGGCTGTTTGGTCCCTGCTTGATCTATCTATGGCATGAACTATTTGCCATTTGCCATTTTTTCACAATTCGGGGCCAAAAAGCGTTTCCAACAGAGAGACTAGTGAGTAGGCTCCTCTTCACCTGTTTACTTCCACAAAGTTTATAACAATTTCCTGCATAGATTATCTTTGTAGCAAAAATGCTTACTCCGTCCTTTCTTTTTTTGTCATCAATAAGTGGACACATATCCAATCAACATATTCCCGTTAGAAATTTCTTTTTTGTCAACAAAAGAATGTTTCCCATTTTGCTTGAAATACAAAAATATGATTTTTCTTTAGTTTTACATATACTTTCTCAATAAAGATATATAAACTACATGAATGTGTTTCATTTCACTTTTGAATTAAAAACATTATTGAAGGTTAAAACACCAAAAGCAGAAGAACGAATATACTTTTCTTCTTCCTCTGAATTAAACTGAGTTGGCACATAGCTGACCTCTGCCAGGGTGAATTTTTGCATTTCTTCTCAAGTCTTTATTTTCCTTCAGTGAAGATATCATATGCATCAGCCTGCCTAAGTTGATGCAGAGGCTTTTCTTTGGTACATATTTGTTTTGAACTCATGGTTAAAGGTTTGTACATTTGAGCTCTGACCAAGCTCTTATGTTGACTTGTGGATTTGTTTTTTCCTTTTTTTTCCTTAAAACTGGAACAAAAAAAATTATTGATTGAAATAAAATTAGAATTTAATTCTCAAATAAGCAAAGTAACAACTAATTCATGCCAAATCTACTCCGTTTTGATGTCAGGAGTTCATGCACAGCTGTCATGGTGATTCACAATAAATTGTGGAATATTCATCATCATAAATGTTGAATTTTGATTATGATCCAGCTAAAAAACATCTGCTTTATTTCACGTGGACAAATGTTTCAGCCTCATCTGGCTCCCTGGAGCTGAGCAGGTCTGACAAGGTGTGACTGCTGAGTGTCAGGGAGTACGCAGAAAGATTGCGCTGATCAAAATTGATGCTGTGTGCTATATATTACGTCTTCATTCGAGGAATTTGTGTTTGCAGGTGATGTGGTTTCTGTGTGTGTGTGTGTGTGTGTGTGTGTGTGTGTGTGTGTGTGTGTGTGTGTGTGTGTGTGTGTGTGTGTGTGTGTGTGCAGGAGAAAGGAGGAAATGTGTAAAGAGGGCAAGCTGACTTTGCCACAGGTGCTTGTCGGTTATGAAGCGCATGAAAGGAGTTGAGGTCAGGAGAGTGAGACGACTGGGATGCAGGAAGGTGACTTTAATCAGATGGAAGCTAAGGGAGAGTTTAGAGGTGAGCAGATGAAGGTCTGGAGTGAGAACCGTGTGATCAGAGGTGAGAGAGTAGTGCAGGAGCTCTAATGTTCAGTCTCTTCCAGAGACACAAACACCACACCCACAATGTTTGAGATGTTTTTAAAATAAAGTGATAGATTTTTATTGTCATAATTTGGTTTTTCAGGAGTAACACAAAAAAGTAATCTTTACATGGGAGAGTGAGAACACAGTGATATGCATTCCAGTGCAGCTGCCTACGAGGATCAAAAACAATCTGAAAGATTACACATACACTGGTTCTGTTTTTCATGTCTGAACAGGAATTTAGCTAAAATCCCCACAGCTGTTCTCTGTTCCTGGAGCTAACAGAACAACCTGACTGACCCAAACCAATGTCCAGTTAAAACAAATTTATTTTTTATTACTGTAGCATAGTTCCACATAGAAAAGTTCTAAAAAAAATCCACACTGAGTACATTTATTTAGCAGGGGAAAAAGCCCCTTGAGAAATGATTGTTTCTAACTAAATCACTAATGTCAAACTTGAATTCCTATAAAACAAATGTAACTAAACAATATTTAAAGCTTGATTGTGTGGGAACTTTTAATCATCAACTTCCTGTTTTGTTTTTTGTGTTTTTGGAAGAAATGTGACTTGACACACAAACCAATTTCTTTTGGCAGCTCTTCAAAATATCAAAGAAGAAGAACCTACCATTTAAGTGAGGTGGCCGTGTGTCGATCTTCATACAGTGCTGGGAAAGAATATTTGTCCCACAGATTGCTTCTGTCTTTTCAATTTGGTCACATTTAAAAATTTCAGGTTATCAAACAAAATAATATCAGAGTAAGAAAATCTGAGTAAATGTAGAAAAGTAGTTTTAAAATGACTGGTCTAAACTTATCAACAACTGCCATCAAATGAGGGTTTTACATCACTGTGGAGGGATTTTGTTACACCTCTTGATTTGTTTTTGTTGGTTTTTTTTTTTTTGTTTGTTTGAGCCATTTAGAGGTGGACTTGCAGGTGTGCTTCAAATGATTGTCCTGCTTCAATCTTAAGGTCATCAGCTGATTGTCGAACATTCTGCTCAGGGATTTTCTAGAACTATCCCAGACCATCACACCACCACCACCTTGTTTAAGCTTTTTTTGTAGGTTGATTAATTTGGGAAGGTTCACCACTGGTCCATGTTTTTTGATTAGTAGACAATGACTGTCATTGTGGTTCGCTGGATTCCTCAAACCAGAGAAATTGCCTCTTCACGGTTACATTTTTCATGTATTTCCTTATTTCTCTGGATTGGAGCATGATGAGTTGCTTTTTAGAATCTTATATTAAAGTGATTTCTTGATTTTATGGGTCTGTTGGTAAACTGGCCTGGGCTTGGCTGGTGAAACTGAACCATTTTTACAGTTAAATAGTATTTCACAGCAGTGGCAGCAATAACATAGCTACTTGCCTGAACCTGCTCAGATCTGAAGTCAGAGCAATAAGTAAAAGGTTTAAAACAGTTGGAGCTGTGACAAACAAGGCAAAAAAGTTTTATTTTTGGTACAAACAGTACAGAGGTGGGTACAAAAAACATAATTGCAATAAAAGATTAATTTATTTTAAAGTTTTATACACATACAGTATTTGCCACCTCAATAAATTTGGAAGCCATCGAATAGCAAAGTTTTCTTTACCTTATGGTTCATTTTGCTTCCCACAGGCCAGTTGTTGGGTTCTATTACACTAAGTTTCAATGATCACTATAATTTCCAGTAGTGCCTTGAGGTGGTGGAATAGAAGAGTAATGATGAAAGATCTGGAACATTGTCATCAAGTTATTGATTTCTGATGTTTTAAAGTAACACAAACATTGCTACACAAATGGTCCTACTTTCTTCAGATGATAATTTCTCACAGGCCTCCTGAAACTGGCCTAAACCAGACACTCCTGGAGGTTTAAAAGGTTGTTGTTAAAACCTTGTTGTTTGTTTAATGGCTAACAGAAACTGTGGTCAACGCAGCTTCGTGGTGGTCCAAATTGACTCCAACCAAGTCATGAAGGAAAACAGTCTCAGGGTATCTTTAGACAATTTAAAATTATGACCCCGTACTCTACTAGATCTCTGAATAATATTTGGCCGTACTTCCTTTTGAAGCTTTATGAGGCCCCTCATCTTGATTTGGAACATTGTGACTTAACTATTCAGACCTGTTTTTGCCATCTTGAGCTACCATGCTCCAGTTCTTTGAATCTGTTTGATTCAAGAAAACTGGGCCACCTAGTTAGAGACTTCCCTGTGAAACACTCAATACAGAGTGTTATTTTACTCCGTTATTTCACACAGTTTCAAAAATTTCCAGTCTGCAATGAATTCCATAAACTAGTGCACCAGTATGTTCAGGTATCATATGATGTCCTTCCATGTCACAGTGTAGGTGTGGACTCTTTCTAGTATACAGTGGTTTGTTTCCCATCTCTGTATATCATTGCCCCTTGAGAGGAAATTCTGCTACTGGAAAAAATGAGATTCTCTAAACTTGTTTTTACTCCTATAGGGAAAACACTATGACTAGCAAAAAGGCCAGTTTTTATTAGTTTGTAATAGAATCCAGAGTGTTGTTTCCAACAGCAAAAAAATAGGGCTGTTCAAATTTCCATCCTTACCTGCAGTCCAAGGGGCAAAGAACTCTTTAAATGAAAAGGACTACAGTGTGTGGGTTACATTGGGCAGTTGGATTGTGCAAGTATCTTACCTTGAAGTTGAACGTCCTGACTTTGTACCTGGTAATGTGCAAAGAGAGTTACAAATAGTTCCTAGAGACTGAAATCTTTATCCTTTTTTTTTGTAAAACACAGAAAGCTTCATCAGATTGCTTGTAGAACATCTGTGAACATTCATTTTCACATCTTGCTGAACTCAACAGGGTTTAGGTCTGGACTTTGACTAGGTCATTCTATCACAGGAAAATGCTTTGCTCTAAATTATTCTGTTGTAGCTCTGCCTGAATGTTTAGTGTCATATTGTCTGAGCCATCAAGTATCTTGCAGCCTTTGACATGTTTTCTTCTGGGATTACCTTGCATCCAGCCCCTTTCATCATATTGTCAGCTTTAAAATACTTTCCTGCTGAAGAAAGTATTCCCACAGCATGATGCTGCCACCATTAGGTTTTAAGGTGGAGATAGTATGTTCAGGGCAATTTTTAGTGTTAGCCTTCTGCCACACATAGTGTCTTGCAGGTAAAACATGATCTCTGCGGTTCCTCCTAAGTCACCATGGACCTCTTGGCTGGTTAATGTATGCCAAGTGTGTTAGCTTGGCAGAGACACAATGAAGGTTGAATTTTTAATAGGCAACAACTATTGAATTGTTGAAAGATAAAATGCATTCTGTGTGTTACATCTGCTAGTCTAATGAATTTTTGGTGTTTTTTGGTCAGTTGTGACTCCTTTCTTATGTGAGAATACTGTGATAAATTTGTTTCTTTCAAACACCTGAATTACTTTATGTAGAGAGTAAAGCAACCAAGATGTATTTGCTCATGATACTATTTTGCTGCAGAGTGCTACAGTCCAAGTCTGAGTTTACTGTCATATTTCAGTTTCTTTAGAAAGTCCAGCCATCTGTGCATGTACATGTACATGGATATGAGTCACTACCTTTAAAACTCATTGCCCCCTGCCTTTTTATATACAGACCAAAACTGAGCTTCCTTACCACAGTTTAAAGATTATAGAATAAGAGTGTAGTCTGGATGGTTTAGCTAATGGCAATTTCCTTAAATCAAGAGACCACATTCTTCAGTTTATTAAGACTTTAGACAAAGAAAGGAGGGAGAACTGAAAACATAGATGAGGTTCTTCTGATCCAGACAACCCTGCTGAAAGAGTTAACTTTGTTTTAGGTCGAGATGCAGGTGTTCTAGCATGACATTCACTAGCTCTGAATGCTATGTATTTGCACATAAACATATTATTATTTATCATATATACACTGACATTTATTGGCACCAAAGGTAAAGAAATGCAAATAGCTTTAAAATAAACTAACCTTTTATTGCAGTAGCATAGTCTTACTGGAGGAAAAATGTTATTTAAGAAATATATGATATTTACTAAATCACTGTTGTTACACTTTCTGCCATGTCTGTTGTTAATGCTTTGTACAACCCCTTTTTGCTAGTAGGAGAGTACTTAATCCACCCCTACAATATATCACAATGTTGGAGCATACAAAAAAACAATTATTGTGCTTAAAGACCCACTGATGACCCGGATCAGTCCGCCTGCTCTTTATTTTCTCTTTGCATTTCATGTACTTCATATTGCCTTACTTGATTGTCATGTTCTGACTCTCTGTTCAACTTAAAAAAATGTAATTCTGGATACGAAATGTTAGCTGCATTGCTTTCTTATTCATTGTCAGGGCTGCTAATAAATATGGCACTGGTGACTTTGTTAAAAAAAATTAATGAGCATCTTTTCCCGGTGAATAAATGTACTTAAAGGCTGGATTTAAAAAAGAAAAAAAAAAATGCAAGATTGTGCTCCTGTAATAAATTTATTTTAAGAGTTTTAACACATCTTTATAAGAAAACATTTTTTATGGGCATTTGGATCATATTTTTGCTGAATGACAACTATTGAAGGCTACACATTATGATGAGCATACTAAATAGATACTATTTTTTTCATTACATTGAAAACATGTGAACATGAGAATAAATTGACCTGCTGTAAATCCAATATTCTCTGTTTAAAGAACCTCATCTATCGACTGCTGGGTTTGAAGCCTAGAGGTGTTGGGTGTTAAATAACTTTAATGTGAAGACTCAATTAAACCTGCATCCCTTGTGTTTCTTTTGCGAATGATGTGTGATGTTATAGATGCTAGTGTGCTAATTATGGATTTTTTTGACTTCACATTTTCTAAAAGGATAATACTAACAGCAAGTTAGGACATTTTGTATCATCCTTTTCGCAATGTGAGTCAGTTTTCTTTCACACATTCTTAAGCAATATTGTTACACCTATCCTTATTACTTTTTGCACTAGATTGATAATCTCCACAAAGCTCTGATTAGCCCATGCTTTGGGTTAACTTCACCCCTGAAGAGGAAGCCCAGCTCTTGCGGTGTTTGTCGAGTGAGATTCAACTCTGAGGTGGGTGGTGTCTCATGGGAAACATTTACTTTAATCGGTTACTCTTGTGCTGTGATTTGCTTTTTCACACACACCCTTTTTATGACAGTTGAACGGCTGAAGAGCCCTACCTTTGTTTCAAGGCTGTTTGACTAGATCTGAGGAGGCTTAGTTGTCTTATGTAACACTTGGCTGACACTGTTTTGTCATAATTTACACCGAAAGCTAACATTAGCAAAGGCTATTGCAATTTTTTTTCTAGAGTACCTCAAAAAAGTATTAACTATCAATCAATGTATTTTACTGTAATTTTTAAAAGAACATTAAAGCTGCAGTATATAACTTTTACAAAAATATGTTTTTCACATATTTGTTAAAACTTTCACCATGTAGTGACAGTATAATATGAGACAGGATATCTATGAAAAGATGGAGCTCCTCCACCTCCTCCCTGAGCTATTATTGCCATCTGAAGAAATGCACCGCTCCTGACCAAAACCAACCAATCAGAGCCAGGAGGAAGGTCTTCGCACTATCAATCACCCTCTTGTATGCGCTGCTCAATGTGCTAATGGCAGAGAAACAATTTACAGTTCCAGGAAAACTGTTGATCCGCCATCATCAGTGGACATGCTAACCAGCCTTAGCATTCATGGCAGACTATGTTATAGTGAGCCAGCTGTAGCATAGCAGAGAGCAAGGGGAAGCTATGAGCGGCACATACACAAGAGTGATTGAAAACGCTAAGACCCCCCTCCTGACTCTGAGTGGTTGTTTCTGATCATGTTCTGTATTTCTGCACTTAGTACTGGAAGCACTGGGAGAAAGCAGAGGAGCTCGATTTTTTTCACAGATTATCTGTCTTGAATTATACTATCCCGACATAATTACAATTTTAACATATATGTAAAAAAAATATATTTTTCATAAAAGTTACGTAATGCAGTTGCGTGAAGAGCATGGAACCGGGACAGGTCAGATGTTTTCAGAACATGACGTTATGGGAAAGTTTAAAAATTTAAAATAGTGTTAGGTTGTAAATCAATATTCCAAGCTTTTAATATCTCAAAGGGCTTTGTTCAATCCATTATCTGCCAATAGAAAGAATATGGCACAAGAGTAAAACTAGAAAGACCTGGACATCAATCTAAGATGACTAGCAGACCAAAGAAGGCATTAATCAAAGAAGCAGCAAAGAAGTCTATGGTAACCCTAGCTGCAGAGGTCCATGGCTCATGTAGGAGAATCTGTTGGCAGGATAGCTATTGGCCATGCACTGCACAAATCTTTGTTTAATTGAGGAGTAAAAATAACAATGCCTTAAGAAGTCCTGTTTGCAGTTTGACACAGTGTAGGTGACACAGCAAACAAATGTTTGAAGGTGATCTGCTTAAATGAAACCAGAGTTGAACCTGAAAATGGTTACTGTGTGTGTCAAGAAAGTCTTACACTGCCCATCACTACAAACACCACCCCCACCAATAAATATGGAGAAGGCAGCATCATGTTGTAACAAAGCAGTCACAACCAGCAGTGATGCTGGTCAGAGTTGATGGGGAAATAAATGGTTGTAAGTACAGGACAATCCTGGAAGGAAAACGTGATAGAGGCTGCAAAAGACTGGGGTAGAGATTTACCTTTTAGCAGGACATCAAACCTCATCATGCAGCCAGATTTACAATGGAATGGTTTAGATCAAACCATATTTGTTTTCTGAAATGACCTAGTGAGAATCCAAACCTAAATCAAATTGAGAATCTGTGATTTGAAAATTTATGTTCACAGAAGCTCTCTCTCCAAACGGACTGAGCTTGAGCTATTATGTAAAGGAAAGAGCCAAACATACAGTCTTTTTATGCACAAAACAAACAGAGACACACCCTGAAAGATTTACAGCTGTAAATTTAGCAAAAGGTGGTTCTATTTTATCAGGGGGGTGAAAATAAAAGAATCCCACAATTTTCAGTTAAAAAAACATGGAAACCGCGTTTTATTTCCTTCCTCTTTACAAGTCTGTGTATGTTGTGTTCTAACATAGACGTTTGTAGTTGTAAGACTAAAATGTGAAAGGTTCAAGGGGCATAAATACTTTTGCAAGCCCCTGTACCTGTAACCCAGTTTTTGCAAGTTATATGACTATGGGAGTAAAGAAATCCTCATATAAAGTGTTGCAATGTGAAACGATCTGTGCTGGTTTTGTTTACTTTTATGATATTTTTATGCTTTCTCTCAAACATACAGGCTCAGGCGTCCTCCCACTACAGTGGCACGAGGCATGCAAAAAGGCTCAAAGCTCTGGACGCCCCAGATTCAAAGATCAAGACTTTTGAACAGGTCACCAAGGAAACCACATCACAAATCATCTCGTCATCCTGCTCACAACCCTCTGGCTCTGACACATCAGAAGGTGTGTCTGAAGGCAAGCATGTTCCTCTGTGCTTATGTGTGTATGGTATGGATATGAACTTCAGTTATATGACAGCGTTAGACATATGAACATAGAGCTTGAACCTTCTCTTCTCAGTCACGACTTTAACTCTTTGATGTGAGAACCCTCCTGCTGCTTTGGGCTGCACAGTGAGCAGATTAAAGGTTGAGCATTATCCTCTCCTCCGTCTTCATGTCTACATTTTCTGACCTCATTCAGTGGCCTCCTGAGATCAAAAGCACATTGAAAAATGCTTTGAATGCAATCTGTGGGCAGCTATACAGTGCGCCTGCAGAGTATGTGTATCTGGAGGCATGTCAGTATTACTGTGGAGGTGTGTCGAAGCATTAACTGCTTTCCAGCATATGTGTATTTCTTTTTTCGCCCATGCTGATGCTTTTCTGTGGGTGTTATGAAACAAAAGCAATAGCTTTCACCAAGTTTAAGAATAAGAAAGGTTGTGCATCCATTTCTAACCCCACAAAGGTGGTTTTTAATGTTTGAGAATGAATGAAAGAACATTTTCAGGCTAGAGTTTGTTTTAGGTTGAGCGCTTGATGAATATCTAGACGGAGGGGGATCAGTGGGAACAAACATACACCCACTCAGCTAGGCTGGGCTAATCATAGTTAATAGCATTGAGTGATTCTGGTAGATCAGCTTGTGCTCCTCGAAGACCAGGTGGTTCTCACTAAAGATAACAGAGCCAACTAATTTGTATGTAGAACTGTCAATTAAAGAGCTTGCAGTCAGATCCAAGGGGAAATAATTGTGTGTTGTACGATAAGAGAAATTGATAAAGCTCATAATTACCTTTTGCCAAGTGAGTTTTTAGCTCTTGCCTGGAGAGAAAAAGTAGTTTGATTGATGTTTCTAGGAACTGTCAAACCTCAGCCATTTTAAAGATAGAGAGGATGTGTTAATGGGTATGTACAGCGAGTCAAAGCATCAACCAAATCATTAAATCTCGGCTTAAAGATGGATTATTGTACTTAAGGTACTCCCCTATATTTTTCAGTCAGCTACATCTACAAATACCAGAACTTTAATTTATTTGACTTATTTTCAATCAGAAAAGAATAAGTCATCCATAGGCTATGAGGTAATAACCAAGAGCTAATAATCAAATCAAACAGTAAATTCATCATCCATCCATCCACTGGGCGAGAGATGGGGTACACACTGGGTAGGTCACCAGTCCAACACAGGGCTACGTAGAGACACACAAGAGAAACAGCCATGCACACACACCTAAGGACAATTTAGAGAGACCAATTAACTCAACTGTCATGTTTTGGGACTGTTGGAGGAAGGAGTACCCGGAGAGAATTCACAAATGCACAGAGAGAACATGCGAACTCCATGTGGAAAGACGCCAGGTTGGGATATGAACCAAAAAAAAAAAGGGGAAAAAAAGACATCACCTAAAATCTTCTCAGATACAGCTTGATTTTTCAGTGCAAGCCCTCACTCATATAAATTTGCATGAAACCCAGTGTGGGATTTCAGCATCTCCTTCACTCCTTCACTTTACTTTGGACACTCAAGTCCAAAGTAATGTTGACATCGGTGTGAATTTTTTTGAAGTCATTATTCTATTGCACTAATGTTTGACAGCCAGAATGTATCTCAGTGTCATCTTACAGTTCATACTTCATCTGTTTTTGTTTAAAGCCTCTCTTTAAGTAATCATATCTCTTCTCTTAAATTTCTCTGATTTTAGAACTCTCAGCCCCAAACTCTTTCTCAGACACCACATCGTTGAGCAGCGGCCTCACAGAAACATCGAAAGAGCCCACCAGCCACTTCCTGCTGGCCAGTCCGAAGACAGCTGAGAAAGATGGAGAAGCAGAGACTCCAGATCAAGAGACAGAGGAAGAGAAAGCAAAACGACTTCTCTACTGCTCCCTTTGTAAGGTGGCTGTGAACTCTGCCTCTCAACTCCAGGCTCACAACAGTGGTAAGAAACAGTGAATGTATCGTCAAACATTACCTACATGAGTTGTGTTTGAGTCTTTGTTGATGTTACTTCATGTGTGCTCAGGTACTAAGCACAAAACAATGCTTGAGGCCAGGAGTGGTGATGGAGCCATTAAGTCCTTTCCCAGGATAGGAGTCAAATCTAAGATGGCTGCTCCATCTGAGCCATCAACTGGACTTCAAAACAAAACTTTTCATTGTGAGATCTGTGATGTGCATGTCAACTCTGAGACTCAGCTCAAACAGGTGAGCTATACTGCATGCTCTTTAAAGACTTAATGTAGTGACAAATTTTACACATTCCAGTTTAACCACTTTTAATTTAGCAACTTCTGGGATGCTCTGTGCAATAAAACCGCAAAATAAGCAAACAAAAGGGTGTTGTAAGTCTTAGACACACAAATATCACACAAAAAAAGCAAATAATCTTATGACGAAGCTGCTTGCCACTTATTTGCAAAGTCATATTGAAAAACTTGAAAGGAAGGGGATCTTTGATGAAGGTAAGACGAAGTGAAATTTTTAAAGCTTTTCATTCGAACATTGAAAGTGTTTAACTTGTCTGCCTTAACATCTAAGCACCTAAAACTCATAAAACACATTTTCTTTGCTTATTTAATGCCAGGGGTCTGCAACCTTTACGATCCAAAGATCCATTTTCATCCACAGTCCAGTAAAATAAAACCTGTTTAAAGCCATAAATGTTACGTGACCTTTTGGAAAATACATCAATATCTACTACAGGAATTTTGTTGTCATTTTTAAAGAATCGCTGTTTTATTTCTGTTTTTAGGTTTTGAAATAAAGAAAAATATAAAACTTTGTAAAAACACAATAGATACATTTTCTTCTGTGGGATGTTGATATTTGTGGAAAATAATGTTGTATAATGTTCTGTGTTTGCAACCTAAAGACAAAAAGAAAAGAAAATAGATCTACAAATAATCTTCTGTTGTTGTGGAAAATCAATGTAATTATTTCATGACAAAAGAGGAATTAATGCTAAAAATCTGCATTTGTTAATATATACATATTTAAAAACATTAATTGGTTCTTTATCATTTTTAGTCAAAGGTATTAAGAGCCATTGTGGAAGGTCTGATGTGGAAAGTCCAAAGAACACTTGCAGTTCCAGAACCTCAGGTTGCAGACCACTGTGTTATACTTTTATTTTACCAAACACCCCAGAAGTTGTCTTATCTAATCATTCAAACCAATGAGTGTAATTTCCTCCAAAAATGGGTGTTGATGTTGCAGAAGGGCTAATACCCAGATGTTTGATTACACCTATGTTGATAAATTAAAACTTAAAAGGAAAGACCGTAGACCTTTTGGAATCTTGCTGTTTAATTGCATGAATCAGATCTGGGTTATAGTTTTGGTAAATAACCAACTTTGTCCCGCAGTACTCACTGAGTGCTGTTGGAGCTGCAAAACCTGTAATTCCACATTTACTTAATTCTTAATTTCTATTTTTTCCCTCTGCTCACTGAGCTCTTAACACTAGGGTTTTAATCATAATAATCTATTGACTGTTTAAGGAAATAAAAGGAAGTTTGATTGGTGTTCTGTTGATGACGTTTATGCTCTGTTCTTCTTCAACTCTAGCTGGAAACTTGGCATTATGCTACCATTTTCCTGCCCATAGCTGCAACCGATTATAAGTCTTTCAATTTAATGATGATGATGGATTAAAAAGTGTAAACATTTCTAAAGGAGTAATGATTAAGAATTCAAGTTAATGCCGTTATTAGTAACATAACTCTCAGTACTATCACCATAACAAAATAACAGAAATATGATCGCCAGATCATATAATCACAGACAAGTATATTTGTTATCCTGTCCTCCCTGAACATTTTGCACAGTTTATTAGATAAATAGTATTTCTATGAAAGCAAAAAGTTGGCTTGTTCCTATATGAATACACTGTAAAGCTGTAGACACAAATAAATAAAGAGTAAAATAAAACAGCATGCTTTAGATTAACAAGTTGAAGGATATTATTTTATAACTGTGACAGCATATGCTTAAAGCAATGTTTCAAGAGGTTATCACCAAGACTCCAGTCTTATTGCCTACAGCTATTTAAAATGCCATAAGAATACACTTACAACAAACACTGATATTTAAAAGCTTGATATAACATCAAGAATGTATTCAAATACTCACAGACCTATATTTCTCAAGATCTTAGGGAAAGAGTCGTTTTTTATTCTCAACTGCTGTTTTGTAACTTTAACATGGTAACAGCGCCACAGCAACACCATTAGGAAAAGACTGGCTTACCGCCGCCAGTTGTACAGACTGGAGTCTGATCAAAGTAAAACAGCAATTAGGACCAAGTATGAAGTGGAAAGAACTACTACATTACGTTAAAATTATTTCATGTTTGTTTTTATTATTTTACTTTTGTTTTCAGAATCTGTATTGTTTGATGTACATGTTTAATGTATCATTCTGATGTTCTTTTTTTTGTGAAGCACTGAGTTTTGTCCATGAAAGTGCTATAGAAATTAAATGTACTTAATTATGAAAACATTTATACTCTGCATTTAATGTAATGTACACATGTGGGAAATGTCTTTGTTTAGCTCACCTCTATTACAGGAGCATAAGTAAGTCATTACCGGTTTGCTAATTCCATAAGTCTTTGAAATGTGACAGAAAGGGTTTTGACAAGATCACAGGGGGGGAGTTTTTTTTTTTTTTTTTTTTTTTTTTTTTTGCACAAAAAAAGGCATGTTTTGGACTGAAAAATCCAGTTCAACCAGAGGAACTCATTGCCTTTTCCCATTTGTCTTGTGGAAAAATAAAGCTTCTTATTTACATTGAATTTTGAGTTTTTGCCCACAGTGTCATAAGTTTTAAATTTTTTCTGAAAATTTAAAGATTTTTACTTCTGTTTTATTTTTAGTTTGAAAATTTCTTTTTGAAAAAAGATAAAAATGTTATTAAAATTTATTGTGTATTTTTGATGGAAACATCACATTAAGAGAGTTTGACTATCTGTATTTAAAACATTGAACATGCTTTGTTCACTATGTGATTCAACAGATATAGTTCCCAAAGCCTGACAAAGACAATGTAACTATTTATTTAGACAGCTGCTTGAAAGATTATTTTTTGCTTGTTTGTTTGTTGTTGTTTTTTTTTTTTTTGCAAAAAGTCATTTTCTAGAATACAATACAAAGTATTATTATGCTTTGATGAAAGGAAGTACAAAGTTGCTGGTGTTTTTTACTGACTATACAATGAAGCATAAGAACCAGATGTCATAGATCACAGTTTATCAGACTTCTTTTGCATATAATCTGAAGTTATGAAAGGTCAGCTGTCTCCCACATTTGCTATTCACACAGTTCAACAGCTTCATCTCATTATCCATCATGAATTACAGTCATGTATGAGGATATGTTGGACTCTGCATATTTTATTCCAAATCGCAGTGGGAACATCTCACACCTGTCGATGCAGGTGAGTTAAAATCGCTGATCTCCCAAGATAATGAGCACAAAGCTACCAAGCCTTTTCTATTTCAGTGAGCATTTGTGTCTGACGCTGCCCCCACTGTTCGTGATATGACTACAGAGTGTTGGTCTCCATACCTAACTGTTTCAAAGTTAACTTTAGCCAGGTGCTCATGAATATTTAGCACATCGCTGCTGATTGTATGCCATGCAAGCTGCAGCCATCTGTTTGTGCAGGTCAGTCAAATCAAAAGGACCTTCGAATCTGCCCATTTTTAATATTTTTTATAAAACCCCCCCCTTTTTTTTTTTTTTTTTTTTTTTTTTTTTACTTTTTTAGATTTCATCTGGACAAATAATTCAGCTTTTGAAACAAAGATAGCTATTCCCATTTTTCCTTTTCATTTTCACTTTTACACTCCTGTGTTTGTCTGGATGGAATTTCCTGTATATTTATCTTTCCATCTTCTGCTCCAGCATATCAGCAGCAGAAGACACAAGGATAGAGCAGCAGGTAAACCGGCCAAACCAAAGTTCAGCCCCTACACTCCCACCCAGCGACTCCAAAGTCTCCAGGCAGTGAGTAGTATTCTGTTTCAGTGCTGTCATTTCTTCCATCATCACTGTGTTTGCGTACAAGAATATATTCTTAGCAGCCTTTTCTAAGAAGCACAACTCCCTGCACCCAGTGAACCAAAATGTCAGCATTAAAACTGAAGCACAAACTTTTATACCTCTGTATTGCTTTGATGTTTGAAATTAGTCAGGCTGACTAAATGCAGCATGCTCCACAATATTTGGAACCCCTGGCAAAATTTGTTAGGGGCCTTAAAATAAATCAATCTTTGATTGTAGAAGCATCATTTCACACTGAAATGTTATGAAAAATTTAACCTTTGATTTGAGTACATTTATTTATCAGGGAAAAACTCACATTAACTTCACTGTTTCAACAGAGCAGTCTATTTACAAATCTTTATTTAGGAATCTATGACTTCTTGTTCTCCCAGGCTATATATATGATGTAAGACTGATGTCACTGTTCAAAATCTGAAAGACAATAAAATATGCCATTCCAGTGAGGCACATGTATGTTTATCTTAAAATGTCAGAAAACAGCTACATGTGAAAGCATATACCTTGCCACTGGTCACACACAGAAGGATGACAGGGGACTTACTGTTCGAAAACTAAAGCAAAGATTGGGGAGTGCTTAATGGAAGACATTTAAAGTTTTCTACATGCCAGCCAGAGGCATACCAGGAAAAAGTCTCCTCTGTTCTACCATCAAAAACATGAACATGTGAAGTTTGCAAAACAACTATGGCGACTTTAACTGGAACCATGTGGTTGGGTCAGATGAAACTAAGGTTGAGGTTTTTGGCAACAAACTCTCTGGGTGTCCTGTGTTTTGTCAGTGGAGGATTCAAACAGAGACAGGAGGCAGGCAGAATTATTTTAAAGTCAATCTAATAGAGAGCAAAGGAACTTAAATGCAGGATAAAACACATATGCCAACAAGGACCAGCAAGGGGAGATATAGCAGTAGTGACAGGAGATAATGAGAATTTTAAGACAAACAAACAAAAAAAAAAGGAATACAGAGGAGGGGGATTAGTGGAACAGTGAACAGGTGAGTCTCGTTAACTAAATTAGCAACAGCTAGGGCCCAGATATTGGACCATGAATTGAGGTATTGGAGAAGAATGGTTAAAAATAACTGCATGAGGAAAACACATTCAAGTAACTAAAGCAAAAACTAATCAAAAAGAAGAATCTGATACACATAAAAACCAAAACCCAAAGACTGTAACACTGAACACAAGGTAAACATGTAAAAGTTAATTCGAAAAAACGAAACAAAACCAAAGAATCTAGTAAAATACAAAATAAGCCCAAACTGTGTGACATTGGATGAATTCTTTGGAATACCAGAATATTTCAAATAGAAATGTGATGGGAACTGCAAGCAAAATAAAATGTGGTTATAGACAGGTGTTTCAGCAAGATAATGACTCAAAATGCATGGCCAATGGACAACAGAAATGGTTCACCAGACCAAATCTATTAATAGCAGAAATGTCATTCTTTTCAGTGTGAAGTAATGATACTGCAGTAAAAAAGGGTGATTTTAAAGGCACAGTGCCAAAGAGTGTGCTGGGCGCTGTCCATGACACTGTTGACACCAGTATGAAAGTATCTACATCTCTTCTGTCCTGCTACATTTCCACACGAAAATAAAATATCCTGATGATAGATTTGGTGTGATTCTTCCTCAGATAAGACTTACTCTACGAAAGAACCAAGACTTGAGCAAGCCTCTTGCCACCTGTGTCCTTCATCGTCAACTATCTGTTGCCACTGCTGCTCTACCACCGTTGACACCCTACCCCCTCCAGACTGCCACAAACTCAAGCCCCGCCCTGTTTCATGGTCAGCCCCTCCCCCAGGCTCTGCTTCATCCATCCCCTGGACCCATCTGTTCGCCACACACATCACTTCTGTTTTCCCCCTTCTGACCCCTTCAGTATCTGAACTAGTTTTGAGTTGCAAGAAGAAGAGTGACCCTAGATCTTAATCAGATCTGACATAAGACAGCACTCTCTGTTCTCAACAAACCAACGGTGTTTCATGAACCGCACAGAGGAGTGGTTGCAGACACGAGAAAAAAACTGAAAATATGGTATGACTAAAGGAGATATAAAAAAGCAAATCAATAAAATATGAGGTATTTTTAGAGATGCTATGTTGGTTGACTTTGTGCAGGTGCTGATGTAGCTGTCAAAGGTCTGCAGTTCATGGAACAAGATGCATAATGGCAAACTTGTAGGATGACAAAAACTCTAATAGCTGTGTATTTTGCAGCCATACAAATACAGTAGCCTGCAAACCTTTGGGCATCTGAGTCAAAGTCCAGGTCATTAATGTAGAAAAGTCTGTCACATTTTTTCTTTTAACCACTTTTCCATTTAAACTAACAAAACAAAAAGATTGAAGTATTAGCTACCTGCATGGTTATATCTTACACATTGGTAAGCATAACAATTATTAAACACTGGCAGAAAACTAAGTTTTTGTATGTCCTTCATTTGAAGCAAGAAAACGACTTCCAGAAATAGCGAGCTTCAACTGACAGATGCAGTTATGCAAATTAATTGTTCAAATTAAGTGATAGTTCCTAAAAGGGGCTTGTAACTACTTTTTCTAAAAAAAGAAAATCTTCTAAATTTGCCTTCATTGACTATTCTTTAAACTTTAAATCCAAGGAATTTCTAGCATTAATTAAAACCTCTTTTCCACTGGTACCTATTCGGTTCCATTCAACTTCATTCAGTTTTTAGGGTTTTCCATCAGGTACAAGTACTTGGTACCAGCTCCTTTTTTATGAACCTACTCGCATTCCAAGAAAGCCAATTGGAGCTGAAAATGTGAAAATGTCAGAAGACTGCCAGGCACTGATTACCTAAGGATTGGCATCATTGGTTGAGTCACAAGAGAAACTTCATTATAAGAATCAAACTTGCTGTTTGTAAAAAAAAAGTGTCTGGGTTTATTCTGAGCTGAGAAAAAGACTATTCCAAAAAGTTACACCACTGCAGAATGACATGGTGTAGAAAACAGAACCACGTTTGTTATTACCTCAAAAGGTGGAAAACTTGCAGCAGTCTTAAAGCACAAAAAGTCTGCATTACTTCTGGTTCAACTGCAACAAAAAAATCTTCATGATCCTCCAACGTGCTTATAAGCTTGCCTTCTTCTCTGGATTTGACCAAAAACAATATAGTTTGTATCTTGCTAACTGGACTCAAGCTGTATTTTAGCATTAGCCTCTCACTCTAGCATGCTTCTTTAAGGTTTGGCTCTGGTCGTTCTCGGTGAGAGGGACCCAAAAGTGGACTCAAAACAGAGCCTTAGGTTACCCCACATATTAGATTAGTAGAATCTGATATGACATAGTTTATACAGACTCTAAAGCTTCTGTTTGAACTGTAAGATCTGAACAATTCAAAAATAGCTTCAGAGATTCACGCCAAATTATGAAGTCTATTCATTAAGACAGTGTGCCTGACTGTGTCACAGGCAACAAAAAGTTTAACAAAACTAAAACATTAAAGTCCTTTGTATGCTGTAACTATGATGTCACAAGTATATCACTTACTTAAATTAACACATAGTAACACATAGTCACTTAAACTAAAGTGACTATGTGTTACAAAAGTAAGTCAAAGAAAAAAAAAAACATATAAATATATAAATGTTCAACAACATTTATATATTCATTTTTTAGACCACCTTAAAGCCCTGGAAATGTTGAGAGACTTAACTAATGCAGGTATAATATTTGCTGATCATAATGTCTTATTAAGACACACTTCAAAAATCAGAATGATGTTTTAAAATACAGAACTATCCTATAAATGCTGTAACAATATTATTCAGACAAGGAACACTGTTTGTTCTATACCTTAATACAAATCTGTTCATGAATGATAGTTACGGGTAGGATTATTGCACAACATAAAAATCCTTATCATAATAAAAACCCTCAAAGATGAAAAGAAAAAAATCAACTCCTGACATAGTTTTTTAAGTTTGAGGAAACAATTCTTTGCTGCACAAATAACTGCACAATATTATAACATTTTATTAGCTAATTAAAGTTATTTCATCTTTTAAAATTATAAAATCACAAATGGGCTCCAGATGAATATCTGCTTATGATATTTCAAACACTATGAGTATGGGCTTCTCACAACAAACTTATTATCTGTGTTCTTTTTTTCAGTTTTCGGAAGCTGGCAACCATAGAGAGGAGTTTATTACCATTAGGGTGCCAAAATGTTTCCATGGCACTCCTTCTATTCTTCCCAAATATGACTCACCAACTATGATGAAAAATGTATGAAAAGCTGGCTTTTGCAGATTATTTCTTGTTCCTCTTGCATGGAAGGAAGTGTTAACTGTGCGTTCCCAAACCTTTGTATGTCACTGTAAGCACAATGCCACTCAGATCACTGTTTTAAAAAAAAAAAAAAAAAAAAAAAAAAAAAAAAAAAAAAAAAAAAAAAAAAAAAAAAACAGGTGCTGTGGATTGCATTTATGAGTGGTTTCAGATGTTTTCTATTTTACATTACTTTGGGGAAAAAACGTTTTCATTGATTAAAGTGACTTTAGAACATATCAGATGCTCAAATATGCCTCATTAACTGAAAATAACAAAAACAAAATTGTATCAGCATAAATAGTTGCACATCTGCTTGTCATAGGGATATTGGCCTCATTAAGAAAAGCTGCAATAAATGTTGCTCTATTGTTGTTGGTTTTTTTTGTTGTTGTTTTTTGTTTGGTTTTTTTAATCAGCCTATGTGTTCATCTAAAACATTGCCAGAAAAGTTGACAGACTAAGACCCTGTCAGTCATCACCTCCTTCAAAACACATAAATTGTTGCAGTCTGACTCACACTTAAATACAGTTTATCCTCCCTTGTTTTACCATCATACATGAAATCTCCTGTTTTTGGACTGTGTTCAGGTATTTTTCCCAAAATCAAAATACAGGACCTATTCAAGTTCAAGTTTAAAAGCTCCCTCACATGCATGTCCCTAAAGCTACATTTTCTGCAGTAAATCACTAGTGGAATGTTCTGCTTGATGTTAATGGTTGTCTCTGATGAAGCTTACATCACTGTAGCTCTGAGCAATGTTTGTGTGTTTTAAGTAAAAGTTCCTTTTAAACAGTTGGATGAGATTGATGAGTTACTACAAGCTCCGGGGCTTTACAAGCAGGATGTGAGCCCATAGGCCAGAGACAGTTGTGGTGACCCACCCAAATAAGTTTTTTTAGATTGATCATAAAGTACACAACCTCCAGAATCAAGAAATAAACTTAAATAGAACCAGTCTAACCTGTCTGACAACTTAAAGAAGGCTACTGCATCTCAAATAGTAGCATCATGCACTAATCTAAAGAAATACAAGGACGTATTACAAAGTTAGTCACAGCTAAGGGATTGCAACAAACCACAGTTAGAGACATTATCCACAAACGGAAAAAACACAGTGACTGGGTAACCAAAATTATTCCAAGAGCATTTTTAGGACTCATCCAGGAGGTCTCCAAAGAATTAGGAACAACATCTAAAGCACTGCAGTCTCATTTGCCTCAGCAAAGGTCAGTGTTTATGATTCCACAATAAGAAAGAGAGGCTGGAAAAAAATGTTGCCCATAGAAGAGATCCAAAACCAAAACCCTTAATGGCCAAAAAGAAAACAAAGACCAGGCTCACATTTGCTAATAAACACATTGATGACCCACAATTTGGTAGTGGAACCTTTTAGAAGGTATGCTGTGTGATACATCTGTTGTAAAACTAACACAGTATTTCAGAGATACACCGTCATATCTACGGTTAAACATTGTGGTGGTGATGCTTTGGATTTGCTTAGCTGCATCATACTAACAAAAAGATTGTTTTAGTAATTGTTTCAACCAAGGTTTGGATGGTATTTTCCCTTAAGAAAGGAAATCATCACTTGAAAACAGCTTTCTGTTTTTACTTTGGTTATCTTTGTCTAATAACAGAACTAGTTCGATGGTCTGAAACATGTAAGTGTGACACAAAAGCAAAAAAAACAAAAAAGAAAAGAAATCTGGAAGGGGGCAAATATGCATTACAGTAGTTGCACATTGGTTATCCACATGAAATTCAACAAAGTAACATAAATCACTTGACATAGGTCTGAGTCTTTTTGAAAATGTATAAAATACAGCATTTGTGAAATATCCACTCTTAAATAATAATAAAAAAGAAAACAAACATCGGGGGCTCCAAAACACTGCGGCCACTGGTCCTGTAAGCCCTTTCTGAAGTATGGTCACTGACATGAAATGTGAAAGCTGATAGTGTACCTAATCTAAATAATGGTGTGCTATACCTTTTCAGAGGTCAGAGGCTGGGTCAATGCCTCTTACTCAACTTTCCATGACCCCCTCTCTCTCTTCTTGTTTTTGTCTTTCAGCAGCTAACTTTAGCCAAACTGGATTAATGAGCTCCATATTATTTGCTTCTGTGTGCTGCAGACACTCCAAAGTAAACGCCTCTGCCTTGTTATGGTCCACCCAGTCGTTGCGTCCTGATTCTCCCAGCTGTCACAGCGGTCATTGTTGTTATGATAATGAATTATCTTGCTTGATGGTTGTGAACATCTGTGTGTGGGATGTTCAATTCTCCTCAGGCTGCTGGAATTCAGACCTCTGCTGGCCCCTTAACTCCTTGGCTCCGTCACTCCCCAGTCTTCACTTGTTCTTCTCCTGCACCTTTTGTCATCTTTCTCTGGTTAGCTCACAACACATCTATGCTCAACTCTCTACTCTGTCTCTCACCACATCATCAAACTCATGGCGGACGAACATACGCGCATAAACATGTGTCAGCATTACAAAAGCCTAGTCTGGGATCCAGAGAATTTTTCTGCCTCTGCTATACCTGGAGAGACTACAAAGGCAGTGCTGAGCTGCTTTTGCATATGAGAGGGCAACTTTGCTAGCTGTTCACATAAAAAAGGATTGTAATAAGCTCCTAGCCTGAGCACGCAGGGTTTTTGACTTCTCCATGATGTATTTTATTCCAAATCATAAAACAAGCATGGTCATGGGTGAGTTGAGCGACATAGCGAGAATGAGGGGAAAAAAAGAATCTCAATAAACTAAGGGACATAGTGAGTTGAAAATTTCAGCAAAACCTTCATTATGAGGGGCGTCTTCAAATAAATACAGCAAAGTCAGTTAAAAATTAATTAAATTTAAACCAATAATTAGAAAAATCTTGACACTTTGAATTACATTTTGGTGAGTTACACTTTTGGTGAGCAGAATTTTTGTTCCTGATGAGTTCAAAGAGCCTCTCGGGCTAATTATTTGAGCTTTTTTCAGTTTGATTGTGGTTTGAATCAATATTTTTACTGTAGAAGCATTATTCCAGCATGTGTTGTACTTTACTGTATCAATGAAAGGTAACCTTGTGTATGACTGCAGCACAAGCCCACAACATGACTTTTCCTTTACAGTTTCCTAGAGACATTCTGACTTTAAAATCAGCATCTATTTTCAGAGGAAAGGTTTTATTGTTTCTGCTATTCTTGTATTTGTATTGATGAGATTTTTTAAAATTGTTTTTGCATAGGTTGTGGTGTAGATCTTTATGGCAATTGCATCTAAACTTTATGCTTCATCTTCACAAGTTAACAGCTGGCAAATGTACTGGATTTAGATGACTAATGGCAGGTATCTGGATTTCTGCTTTAAGGATGCCGAAAAAGGTTTTCTTATAAAGAATATTTTAAGAAGATATCTGATATAATTTTCAGAATTTGAAAGTCACACATTTTTAAAAGCAGACATTAAAAAAAAAAATATCAAAGCCAATACAATAAAGCAGTTAAACACATTTGGGGAAAAATTTAATCTACATGAAGCACAATCAATAAAATCAGTTGTTGATGTTTATTCAAGCTGAATACCAATAAAAATGGTTTCACTCTGTGAAGGTTTCCAACTTTAAATGCTTTTTTAAATGTTTTGGTCATTCCCCCCCACACACATTAAACAGTTTAGTAAATGTGGCACAATCACTCAGTCTGCTTTCTGCTCTAATTTAAACAGACCTGGGAGCATCTGCCTGGTTGACCTTTTGTTCTATATGAAATATTTTATCTGTTTCTCCTTATAAGGTCTCTTTACCCTCTGCTCACTTACAGTAAAGTCAGACTTTCACCTGTCCTCTCCTAATGTTTGTGTGCCAGTGTAACTTGGCTGTGTTTGAAAAGTAACATGAAAAGAATATATCTGCCTTAGCGCTCCAATAACCAGGCCATTGTTCTGATGCTTTGGCTTAATGATAATTAAAAGAATAAAACATTTAATCACAGTAAGTTTTGATCACCGTATAAACAGGCAAGTCTCTGTTTGTGTTTTTATATTTTGAAAAGACGAGAACAAAAAAACCTAGATTAGAAACTTTCAGAGATGTACAGTTTAAAACATTCATCTGACGGAAACAAAGCTGCACAAAGGTTGGCATTTCACCAGCAGAGGCAACATCTGTGCTGTTGCTTGTGTTTCCCCAGCTGCAAAGGTAAAAAGGTAAAGAAAAGCTTCAAACGTTATCTGCCTAGGCCAGCACATTTCAAAGCACCTAAGGAAGTCAAATTAAAAATTTCAGACACTCCATTTCTTGATAAAGCGGGGGTATTCATTGCCCCTACGACACCAGACGGGATTTGTTAAGACCCTGTGAGGTTTTTTGGCACTGCAGGAGGCCACTGCATTGGGCATGGCATGGAGCAACAGATCAGTAAAAGAGAGGGGGAGAAGTTGGCTGTGAAGTAAATGGCGCAGCGGGGTGTTTAGGAGCAAACTGGAAGGCATAATGACCATGCTGCTACCCACAGAGAGCCAATTGTGTGTCTGGAGCTCAGTGCTGTTGTCACTTGGGCTGAAACGGATGTGATGGCTAATGTAGGCTCCTTCACTTAGATTTGTGACACTGTGTCTTAAAAAGCCCACGTCTTCACAGTAAATCCATAGTAGATGCACATTCAGGGGTAAAGAGATATTTACAGTCTTCCAAGAGAATTTGTAATCCTGCAACGTTTCCACAGTTTGGTGCATTACAGTGACAAACTTCAATGTATTTTATTGGAATTGGATGTAATAGACCAGACCTGGCTCCAGAGGAATTTAGCTGGACTTATTTTATGTGTGTGTAGAGGGGGGGGGGGCTTTTATTTAATATAAATACATTAATAAATGCTTATGTAAAATAAAATAACCATATTGTTAATACAAAATAAACAAACTGATGTAATCAGTGACATGTACGTGTGCATGAGTCACCAGAAAATACTGAGTAATTATGTTCAGATTAGCAAAAACTTGAGCTCATACATTGCAGAAATCTCAGAAACTAATGTCTCCAATCTCTGAAGTCTATGTCTTTAAATGCAAAATCAGACAATGTTGTGTGAGAAATAAACTCACACATCATAAACTCACATCAAGAGAAATAGTATGCTGCATATGCTAGCTATACAGACAAAAGATATTTTAGAGTGCAAATGAGAGTGATTTTGAAAAACCCCTGTCCTGATGTAACTATAACCAGGTACTATCCACATCTGAACATAGATAACAACAACATTAGTGGTTTTGTTAACAAGCTTAACATGATACATTGGCAGGGATTCACTAGTCATCATTTAGCTAACATCTGCATCCAACATAATAATAATAAATAATAATAATAATAATAATAATAATAATAATAATAATAATAATAATGATAATAATAATAATAATAATAATAATAATAAGTAAGGAGGAGGTTTGGTCGCCACATAGTCTTCTGCACTGAAGTTTTCAGTTATTATAAAGGCCATAAAACAAACCATAATCTGATTTACTGGGCTTTTTTCTGCCTCAGAGTTGTGTTTAAGGGCTGATCACACAGTCAGTGTTATGATTCCATTACTATGGACTGTAACAGCACATTTTCCATATTAAAAAAGCAGAACTGTGTATATTAGGCCTCTATGGAGATTAGGCTACAGATTACAGTTAAAACGTTTTTTATGATCAAAAAAAGCGGATTGACAATTTAAATGTACCAGGCCAGGACAGTGGTTTGACCTAAGAAGTCTGAGTGAAGACAGCCAAGTTTTACATATATATATATATATATATATAATAAGCAGAGTTACACTGTAAAAACTGAAGTATAACCATAACATCTGGTGGGTTTTTAATTTTTTTGTGCCCTGATGTCTCCTGCTGCTACAGAGCTCCCTTTATTTCCCCTTTAATGAACTCCTCCTTTCCTGTACCTGTGATAATAAGTTTTTCTCCAGGCAGCTGACATGTGGATGGCAAGGAAGTAGCATGAAATGACTGTGCAATGATGGATTTGTCCATTAAACCAAGCTGAACAAGAACTGGTGGTTCTCTGGCTCTATTTGTTCCTGTCCTTCCTTTTCTTCCTTTACTTGTTCTCTCTAAAGCAGTCTAACAAAAAACACATGGAAAGCTCCACTCTGTATTCCCCCTGCTGTGAGAGAACAGCTGTGACATTTGCAGGCTTTTAGCAAGAATATTACCTTTTAAGTAAACATGAGTGATGTTATTGTTAAAACAGTGCGTCATTACAGGTTTGTATGGGCACTTTGTAACAGAATGCTGTCTTAGTCACCGAGCCCACTCTAAAATCCCGCACCTGTAACTGAAAGCCTACATATGTTAGAATTTTGCTTATTTGGGTCTTAAAGCTTTGCTGCTGCAAATCCTTCAATGACCTATGAGGAAATAGTCCCAGTGAGAACATGCATGCAGGGCATGAAACACAGAGAAAGAACTGTTCATATGCTGCACGCCAGGGTCACAACTGAGACACTCTGCTGAAGTCATTTGTTTTCAATGGGCGGCACTGTAGCTTCGTCAAACTTCTCTCCAACCTTAGTGTACTGCGGCACATCTGCATGTTTGTGTCGGAGGCCAGATGGTGACAGACACCAAAGTGGTTCTTCCAGAGGTAACATCAAAATGTCACTTTTTAACAACAAACTATAATCTTACCTTATATTAGAGATTTCCCTGCTGATTTGCTGATGGCTGGATATTCTTCTTTAGCATTTCATTTTATGCAAGAGAGCAAAATTGATTATGCAGCTCTTCCAGGTCCTGAAGCAGCCAAGCAGCCCGGACCACGACACCACCACCACCAGGTTTGAAAAGCCCACCCATATGTACTGTTTTAATACTGCTAGAGAGTCATGATCTAATCTATACATCTGTCTTTACTATGTGTTTTACTGTGATCAGTTGTAATGAGGGATAGTACAATAGTATTACCTATGTCTTTCATTTTCATTTTATTTTCTGCTTACATTTTTCAATTAATTTGTTATATGAGTTGTATCATCTATAGTCTGCTTTATGCATTATTGTCCTATATGTTTATTTGAAACAGGTCATTCTTGAAAACAAGACCTCATTTCTAAAATAAGTGTAACTGTATAACTAAAGGTGAAAATAAAAAAGGAATACTATTAGTATGAATGTGGAAAAAAATGAGAAAAGCAAAACCATTAAGAGTGTATTAGTTAACCTTTGTAGAATGTGATTGGATAAATGATGACCTATGTCTAAGAAATCCTTTCTTGCATCACAGGACTAACAGAAAAAAAACAAAAACAAACTTGCACTTTACTGCACTTACACTGAATCACCACCACTTGGTATGTGGATGTTTTTCAAAAATGGGAGGAGTAGAAGACCCTGGCTGGCTCAGGGAGAACATGCAAACTCCATGAACCTTCTCGCTGCTCTAACCACATTACACTGGCACACTGCCAACCCCAAATTTAAATGAACAACAATAAATCTCACTGCTGTAAAACAAAATTTAGCATGGACAGTAAAAAAGAAAATATTTGGGTCACACATTCCTATGAAAATTTACTGTAAATTTCAGTTGACAATCTAGCTCTATAAATAGCTGGAACTTGCTTTTTAACCTTTACAGAGTGTTCTATTAGCTTGCTCTATTGTATACATGGTTGTATTAGTTTTTTGGGGGTGAAAAATAGTGTGTTAAACATATGTGAACATATTTAACGTCTTACAAAATCTGACTATGGTTCTTTTTTGTTTATACAAGAAAAACCTTTGCTAAATGTCACAGTGCCATTCAGCTGGTAGTGACACGCTCTTTGCTTATGCAGTAAACTGAATAATATTAGCCGTCAGGACCTGCAGAAAGGGGGCAACTTTTTCTTTGTGCTTTGCCAAAACCAAGTCATGCCATGTTTGACTTTTAAATTCAATGAAATCCCAGACTATTATGCAATATAAGGTAATGAAAAATTTACAGAACATTTAACTGAGCTAAGGCTTGGACAGGAGGTAATTGGGTGCTGATGAACTCAGGGTGCCTTTAAAAGGGAGATCTGTGTAAATGCATTAACACACATTGGTGTTGATTTAGGCTGGCTGTTGAAAACAAGAGGGCAGAAATGTGGACTTTTGAAGAGAGTTTCAAAAGACAAACTAGGGAAATTAAAATGTGCTTTCATCTAATAATTGGCTGTGTAATCTTGGCTTGAATGGGCCTTGAGAGGTTTAGAAAAATCTCAAGGAACAAGACTGAAAATGCTGCCTGTGAATGGGTTCCAAGATTTACACAATTACCTGCTCTATCCACATGCAGCAGAGCACTCTACATTACACTGTGCTCTTATCTACAGCAGTCAATTATAAATATTAATTTTGGTGGAGCTGAATAAGCCTGACCCTTGATGAGTCTCAATCCAATTTACATTTTTTAAGATGTTTACTCATAATCTACAATCTTTAAGTTTATTAGGCCCTCAGTTCCTGGTGGTGCATAATTCCTGTGTGGTTTGTTTGCTTCCAGTTGACAGACAGGTAAGGGTTGGAAAGGGACTGTATGAGGCACCAAGAATTATAATTAGATAGTTGAATTGCAATGTGGTTGTGCACTTTTCAGATTCAGACAAATAAGTAATACTAAGTAAAACAAGGCTATGGAAGCCAATTTCTGTTGTTAAAAAAAAACAAAAACCCCAAAACTGTAAAGCCATAATTATGGGTTTTTAATTGTGTTTTTAATCTTTTAATTATGATGTTGAAGGTCAGGATTATTATTTTAAATATAATCATACCTTTGAATCTCATAATAATGACTTTAAAAGTCTAAATTATGACTGACTCACACAGCTATATATTTGAACATTGGATTTGTGATTTGAAAGTAAAGATATTTTGGAATTTCATGACCATGACTTTCAAAGTCAAAATTATTTCTTTCATCCCATAATTATTTATTTAATTGTATAACAATGACTTTAAAAGTCAAGATTCTGACTTTGAAAATCATCAACTACTTTGAATTTAATAATTTTAACTTAGTATACTTAAAAATGTTGAGTTTTGGCACTCAAAATTATGGTTTTGAAGCTCAAACTTATGACTGAATCTTATAATTGTGATAATCAATATTAAAATTAGGATTTGAACCTCAGAATTAATACTTTAAAATTCATACTTGTGACACATTTATTTGCCAGCTGACTTGTGACCTACCCGGGGTGAATCCCACCCAATGACCGACAGATAGCCAGCGAAAATTTACTGAGAAGTTTTGTGAGGAAAAAACGACTTCCAGACATCACGCATGGGCAAAGATACGGCTTTTATTTTCTTCACAACAGTGACATCTAGCGAACAATCCCTTCACTTGAAAAAAGGAAGTTACGTCAGGAAGACGTTCAACCAATCAGCCGTCGCGGTTCTGAATTCGAACGTCAACCCTTCGAAGACGACGTTAGAAAAATGGATTCTTTTGCTACTCTATTTTCTTAGGTTTTTCCAAGTATTTCGTCGTAGAAAAAGAAGCAAAGGTAACACATCGTGAATTATATATCCTGGTAGGTTTAACATGCCTTTCTTTCACACATAAATATTGTCAGGCCGCATTTTTTAAAGTAGCTGTGTACTTTAGTAAACGGTAACGACTACTGCTACTGACTTTGGTTGTTTAGCTAGCGGCTCTTTTAGTGTCTTGATTTAGTTTTAAGCCTGATATATCATTGTGGTAAACAACTAAGCACCTAAATGAAGGAATATACGTTGATAATTCATATAGATCTTGAGCCATGGTGAAAGAGAGAGTCCAAAAGAAGTCCTTCCAACAGAGTTTGGAGGACATCAAGGAGAGGATGAAGGAGAAGAGGAACAAACGGCTGGCTAATGCTGCAGCTCCAAGCAGGGGGCGGTCAAGAATGATGAACAAAACCACCGGTAAGTGCTTGAGCTTCAATTTTAGATTCCTATATACTGATTCCTATATCCTATATTCCTATATCCTATATCGTATTCCTATATCGTTAGAGCTTGAGGTTGTTTAAAGGGGCAATATTATGTGTTTTCCAGGCACACAGAATCATTTTATAGCACAGTCAAGTAATCAGCTATGTTACCTTCAGTTGTTACAAAAATGCTGTATATATCAAATATGACAAAAGAAATGTGACTTCGTAATTTAACGCCTTGAAATTTGGCTTCTGTCTCTTTAAGAAAGTGCTGCTCTTTCTAAAACTCCGCTCTTAGGAAGTCATCACAACAGCTAGCTCTTTAACAACATTTTTACCAGCGTTGCACTGAGGAGTAGCTCGTATAATGACGTCAGTAGGTGCGCAGTTCCACCAGGTGTTTGCTCATTGCTGCTGGCTAGTCTGGAGGGGCTGAGTGGGGAAGTCGCGGGGGAGGGGTGTTCTGTGTGGCAGAAGCTCGGATGCTTTAAAAACTGCAGCTCTGAGGGGGGGCTAAGTCTCAAAGGCGGCGCTCAGTCCATTTAGGCGCTTTGCACAGCTGAATGTCTGCCACAGGAGACCGAAGGATTTCTCAAACATGCAAGAAAGAATCAAGGCAATCCTCCTGGTATGTTTTTAATGAGAGAATAACATTATAACATGATGCAAAGCTTAAGAAGGTCGATTTTACATAATACTGCCTCGTTAAGAGTTGCGGGATGTACACACAGAAGTGCAGGGCGTTTTGTGTATGATGAGCAGATCTATATCAGCAAAATGTGGGACAAAAACCATGCGAATGCATACAAAAAGATATATTTAAAATATATATAAACACACTTAATGTGCACACTGTAAACTAAGCTTCCAATATTACAAACACTATATTACAATAGTTTTAAAGGCATCATTCTCAGCACTCAATAACTTTAGTTCTTTGTTGCGTTTCTGTAAATCCAACCACCAAAGTTGCAGTATTGATTTCTAAGTGAATCTGATTGAATTGTTTGGAACTTATTACTCAGTCTTTCCAGTTCAAAATGTGTGTGTGTTTTAAATGTTATCCCATAAATAAAAAAAAAGAGAAAACTAAATACACTTATATTGAGGATCCCAAGTGTTGAGTCTACATTCCTGGTTCTTCAAAAGATGCCAGATTTCACTTTATGGTTTTGATGCTCTGTAATCTAGGACTGAGTATATGATCCAGTCTACCATTGATATGGATAAGAATAATAAAACATTTCTAAAAGAAAGCATCTACTAAACCAAACCACGGTTTCCTGTTTGTTTTCTATATCTCTTAAATCAACGTTGTGACCTAAATACTGTTGAGGACCAAAAACCCTACAATCCAATAAGTCATTATTTATTAAATACATCAAATAAATGTTAAAAATCAATAACATGAATGTGTGAATGATTTATTGCATGAACTGTTACTTTTTTTTTTTTTTTTTTACAATGAATTCATTAAGTAAAACCTGAAACATCTAAATGGTCTCGCTCCTTGTACCTCTTTGATTTACTCCAATCTTATTTTCCTTCATGGGCCCTTAAATGAGTCAACCAGCTGCTTATGGTTGTCCTAAAATCTCAGCAGAAACTTGAGCTTTTTATGTTGAGCTTATAAAACTCTTAAAAACACATCTTTTTTTAAAAAAAAATACCTTTTGCCTAATGGGAGTTGACATGCTCTTTTTATTGTCTCTGTTCTATTATATGAGTGTTTTAGTATCTGTTTTATGTCTTGGGTTTATCTTTTGTTTATCACTTTGGGTAAACTTGCTATTTTTTTTTTAAAATGTGCTTTGTAAATAAATTGGATTTGGAAAAATCTTATTTTTCTTGATATTATTTCTGAACTTTCTCTTAGCACCCAGTTCTGCGCACACAATCCTTAAAGGTGTGCAGCAGAACAATAAGGCACTGGCCGTGGCGCTGCAAGCTGAGAAGGAGAAAGTGAGGCAGGCCAATGCGGTGATCCTGCAGCTGAAGAGAGAGCAGCAGGCCCTGTTCCTTCACTTGCTTCTGCTCAAGAGGAAGCTCAAAGAGCAGGAAGCGTTGGCAGCAACTGCTTCACAGGTATACTCTCAGATACTGATGCTTGTTTCCTGTTCAGTTACTGGTTTTTGATCCAAAGTGTTCAATTTCTTAATGTAAGGTGTCCAGATATCACTGCACACCCTTTAAGTTTATATTATTACAATATGTGTTTGCAATTGTTTTTGATCTAGACTAAATCAACAGGGATCCAACCGGAAACTCCAAACCATCAGAATTTAGAGAGGTGACTTTAAAATAAAGCTTCTCAATCACTGGCCGATGGATTGGGGCATAACTGTATGTCATTTATCCTGTGTTCACTGTTGGCATGTGTTTCGTTTTAATTCTCAGGAGGAAGCGAAGCAGCCAGCAGCTCGATCAGCTCATTTTATGTGATGCTTCACCAATTTGTGCTGGTAATTCTTTTTTTTTTTTTTTTTTTTTTTTTTTTTTTTTTTTTTTTTTTTTTTTTTTGTCATAGCTGATATGAATTTGTTTTATAAATTTTGTACGTGAATTATTACAGGTATAAATATTGCTGTCTATATATTTATTTTGATTCTTAGACTAAAGTGAAAATGAAGAAGCATGTGCAAAATTTAGTGCTTATTGTGTAGAATATGCTAACTTTTTTCAATGTTTTTTTTTTTTATAAAGTATAGAAAATTGATATTAGCTGGTAAATTAGTCAGGCTCAGGTCATCAGCCTGCAATCAACTATATTATTAAAGTAGCTCATATTCAATCTATCAAGACTTTTATATTTTAAAACCATTTCTCTGTAGACTCCCCTCTTTCTAAAAAGAATGGACACATTAACTGTGACAAAGAGGTTACTCTGCCATCCACGGTGGGTGTGAGGCGTCGGCATGGTGACAGAAGAAGCAGGAGGCGGTCTGAGCGTGTGCAACAACAAAGGCTGTTAAGCAATGCAGACCCAGCTGCTGATCTCGGGGCTTTATTACCAAGCCCCATTCATGGTGACAGTGGCGATCTGAATCAGAACCTCCAAGGAGCAGAACCAGAGGAGGCAGATGTCAGTGACACTGAGGAGTTGCATCACTCTACTCCTGAGCCAGTCCGTCCTAAGAAAACACAACCGCAGCCTGGAAGGAAACAAACCCAGCAACAGCCTCGCTCCAAACCAGAACCAGCTTCACGGAAACCCGACAGAGGCCGCAAACCCGATCGTGTCCCGTTAAAGAAACCCTGGGAGAATCCCAAACCCAGGGCCCGCTCCAAGAGTCGGGACCGCTCAGCCACACGGGGCAAAGCAGCTCCTCCGCCGCAGAGCAACAAGCTTAACACCTCTCTGGGATTCAATGACACGTTTGACTTTGACTGTGAGGAAACTGTCCACATTACGCCGTTTAAGGCGAAAGCTGAGGAGAATCAGCCAGCGACACCCGTTAATGAAGAGACGCAAGCTGAAGCCTTTACGACTGTTCCCAAACAGAGCGAATCCAGCTCGTCATCACCATCCTCAGAATCTGAGGACAGTCTGTACGTCCCTCAGAAGACGAGCCGGAGACAGTCTTCTTCTGCTAAAACCAAAGTCATCGCCACTCGTAGAGGCCGGCGCTCACAGGTTGTCAGGAAAAAGGAAAACATCCCTCCAGCCCCAGAGATCTCGAGTGAGTTTTTACAGTAGAGATTTAGTGGTTTTCTCCTTGCCTCATTCGTAACATTTTAAGATATTTCTTGTCCAATTTTGTATTTGTTAGTCTTCAGAGATGAAGAGTCAAAGTTGGAGGTGGCATATTCTGGAAAGGGTGAAGATGATCTTCATCAAGACCCTTTTGGGCTGAAACAAGAGAATCGCCAGAGTGAGTAAAAGCCAGATTCATTTATACATCAGTTTTTCACTGATTGTAGCTAGGGTTTCTTATAGTTAGATTGAAATTGATACATAGAAGGCTAAATAAGTATAGAAAAAAATACATTTTTAGTTTGAAAAAATTTTTCTTTCCTGTTTCATTCCCTATTTTAAAAGTTATAACTTTCTATCCACCCTTCCTTTTTTCTTACCTTCTTTCTCCGTCTGCGGTTTTTGCAGCTTCTGTATTTAAGGCTCGATCACTATAAAAATATCTGCCATAGATTATTTGAGCTGCTTTACATTTGTAGTTCAAAACGGGATGGGAAAATATGGAAAACTGAGTTTGGAATTTAGACCCTAAAATGTGTAGGATTTTATGTGTGTGTTTGTTTGTTTTGTTTTAACTCACTGTATCATAAGATTTTCTTTTTGTTAGATCTTTCTGGTTTAATATGTTTTGTGGGGGTAGGTTGTGTGTGTGGATTTATATCAACCTAAAAGTTGTCTCCTTCAGAACCTCAGAGGGACAGAATGGAGGACTGTTTCTCTACTGTCAGCCCTCTGATTGAGGCTGAGATGATGAGAATAGACACCGTCCTATCCAATTTTGGGGAACCGTCTTGTGAAGGTTCTTCTCTTTTATTGAACCAAACACCAAGGCTCAAAACATGCCAGAAACGTAAGTCATAATCAACTCTCCCTCTGTTTTTAAAAAAAAAAAAAAAAAAAAAAATCTTTTTTCCCATCATGTCACCTAATTTGCATTTCTCTATGGGTTTATTGAGCTCTGGGGTTTAATTCTTCACTTTCGTTTGTAAGGACAGCAGGTCTTTTTATTTTTTTCCTCCCTTTCAATCACATCTTTCCTCACATTTCTACAGGTGGGATTGGTGTAAGATCTGCAGGGCGGGGCTTGAGTCTGTGTGATGTGACCAATATGTCCCCTGCAGCCTATCGTAATTTTTCCTGTGGTGGCCCTCGCCGCTCTGATGCTCCCGTTACCGCTCGCAAACGCCGCTGCACCATGGCTGTCGACTATAAGGAGCCTTCATTAAATGCGTAAGTTCATTAATTATTGGACTTATTATTTTACTAAAACAATATTAAACAGTGATGTTTGTAACTTCCTAACAGAAAACTTCGCCGTGGGGACAAGTTTACAGACCTGCAGTTCCTCCGCTCTCCTATTTTCAAACAGAAGTCTGGCAGGAGGTCTGTTCAAAAATCTAGGAAGTCTTGCAGCCAGCAGCCATTTGAGAAGTACAATGAGTCTTTTGTTGGATGTCACTGAAGGCAGCTTTTTTAACATATGTTCCCTTTGAGGATCTTTTTTTTTTTTTTGTCTCTGAAGGTTGTAATCAGTTTTCTTGTTGTAAATTCTATTTTTCTTCTATTTGTCTCTAATGAAATGTAGTTGAGTATTCTCCAAAGGTGGTCAGATTACAATACTTAATGCTTTCTATGAGATGCAACATCTATGTATTAATTCTTTATTGTACTGTATGTGAAAATAAACTTCTAAAAATAATTTTTTGCTACTCAAATGGTTTGATTAGTAAATAATGGCAGAAAACACCAAATTAGCCTCACATTTGTTTTATTTAGTCTACAAAATAGGCTAATTCTAGGTCAATAAAACCAATTGTACAAAGAGCATGAAATATATTTTTTACAGACATATTAAAAAAAGGTTATTTTTCCTAAAGTTTGGAAAGTACAAACACCTTTTTACAAAACAGCAAAACTACATCGTATTGCACAATCTTTTCATTTATCTCCAAAGTATAAAGTTATCAATCTCCATCTGCAGGAAAAGAATAAGATAAATTAAGACCTTGTCTTAAACATAATTCTTCTGAATTAAAGCACATAAATAAGAATAAACTCTAGATAATTAAAGTAGTTCTGAGTTGACAGTGTATTTCATAAGTAGAAGAAAGAAAGGAAGAGAAAATTCATGTTTAATACTTGGGGGGGGTGGGGAGGAAAGTGCATTTTGATAGTCGAACTGCCCTTTGTGGGTTAATGGGGAAAATTTACTTTAGGTATAGATATTTAAAATATACATTGGGCATAAGTGCTTTGAAATGATTCAAATATGTACAAAATTTAAAGGTTATATTCCTCTTTTGGCAGGATGAACTCTTCACAGACAAACATGAACCTCAGTGCTGTACATGCTCGTAACTGCAGAGTCAGACAGGAAAGCTTCAGCCTGTTTAGCTCACAGCAAACACTTTTCTCTTAAAGACCCAATCCATCGAACATTTGGTTCCTTCATATGACAACCTGAGTCAACTGAGAGGAAAAAGGCAGAAACTAAGAGGCTGTGTTAAAAAAAAAACAAAACAGAGGAGATGAAGTTAGATCTGTTTAAAAAAAAAAATCAATCAGCTGTCAACATTTGATCATTTTTTTAAAACAAATAACGGAACCTTTCTCAGTTTTCTAGGATGCACAAAGAAATTCAAAGACGTATTTTTTTTTTTTTTTTTTTTTTTTTTTTTTTTTTTTTTTTACAATCAGAAATAGTCTTTGTTCTTGAGTGTCTACATCCTTCTGGGCAAATCTTTCAAAGGAACTGATTCAGGATGTAGGCCAGCATGCATTAAACATAAGATATGACCTTGAAAACCAACACCAAAATCAATAATCCTTTTTTCTTGTCCTCTGCACTACCTGCTAACTGAACCTGTGCCAGGATTCTTGAAAGAAAAACCTCTCATCTTTAATCTACTTCTCGATAAGGCCTGCCTCTTTGATCTTGGTGTAGAAGAATTTCTCCAGTATGTTGGCACATTTGTAGTACTCGCTCTCCGGAGCGTTGTATTCGCGGCAGTTGGTGAAGATGCGCTGCATGTCGGCCATGAAAAGCTTCCGCGTTGTGTAGTACCTACTCTTCAGGCGTTCACTCATCGTCTTCAGGTCTGTGGGTAAAAGCAAAGTGACACAAGCACGTTGTTGTTTAATCATGAAATAAATGCGATTAATCACATTTTTGGACAGCTGATTTCAGATTAAGTCGCCCCAGGCCTGATTACTCCCTGACCTGTAGACTAAAGTAATCACTTGAACAGAACCTGTATGACAACATAAACTAGGCCAAAATATCTCAAAAGGCAATACACCACGCCCCAATCTAAAGGAATTCAAGAACAGCTCATAAAAACATTGGCATCTAAACAGTTTGGGAAGAGTCACAAATCCATTTCTGAGGCGTTGCGACTCCAGCAAACCACAGTGAGAGCCATTATCCACATATTGAGAAAACATGGAACAGTAGGGAACCTTCCTACCAACCAAAATTTCTTCAAAAGCACATCTATAACTCATTGAGGAGGTCAAAAAAGAATCCAGAACAACATCACATGATTTATTAGGTGGCTGTGGAGAGCTGGAATAGAAGTCATCTGCATTAGCAGTCATCAATCAAAAAGTTATGGCTTTGATTCTACAGGGATAGAAGTACCAGAGCATTGAAACAAATCATGGTCATACACACCCATGGGGAAGCGAATCACTTGGTAGTAACCAGGTGCTTCAGTTTTCTTCACAGGCTCCATGAAAGGCCAGGCGTTCTGATGATTCTAAAACACACACACACACACATATATATATATAGAGCAATAAGTTTTCTTTGTATCTTCTTTGGATTTTCTACTGATCCTTCCTTGATAAAACCTGGATTTTTCTTGTAAATATTTTTGGTGCTCTTCCCAAGTATCTTTTGCTAAGAAGTAATATGTATTGTGTAATATATTAGAGTTACAATACAAGCAGGATCAAATGATTTAGCTTTCCAAAACCCAAGACTCCAAACTCCAAGATTGAGATTAAATTTTCAGTCAGATGAACAGGAAACAACATGGATGGAGTGGTGGAGCAGAACAAAGAGGTGTTTAAACCATCTCCAGCCTTGATCATTAAAGGGAAATGATGGAGAATTTAAGGAATGCGGTTGTTTCACTTACATATTTCTGACTCAGAAAAAGAGGAAGACAAATAGGTGCGCTTATAACATAAATCACTAACAACAATGCCTTTTGGGGAAGTTATATTGTAGAAAGAAATAGTTTGTCTATTTGTCTTTGTTCCAGGGTTTCTGTAAAAGTATGGAAATCTAGTGAATTTGACTAAGGCATTTTCCAGATCTGGAAAGGTATGGAAACAGAGAACAGATTATGGAAAATCTTTATATTTGCTGGCATTATTGCTTATCAATTTTTCTAAAAGATAGATCCATCCATCCATCCAACATTTACTTTTTCATCTCTACTTTAAAATGAACTGAAAAAGGACAGAACCTTGTAAGTTTGAGTCTGAAATTTTGACATTAGAAACGTGGCCTACCTTCACATGCTGGAGGATGATTTTCAGTGTGCTGTAAAGTTGGTCAGGGTCCTTCAATTCCTTCCTACGACAACAAAATAAAAAGAGTGGCTACATGGTTTTATCTTTGATTAGTTAAGTTTTAACCCATTGGTGCAAACTGTAAGTCAAAGACAAGGCCAGACTACGACTTTTGTTTCATGTATTTCTTGTCCTAGTTTAAAGGTCCTGCTTATTTCTAGTGTGTGTAAAATCAGTTTATCAAAACATAAGCTGAAGAACTGAAGCGTGAACTCTTAGACTCTTACCCCTTTCCTGCAGGCTTCCAGCCAGTTTCACCTGTTGATATAACCAAAAAAACGTTCAATGTCATCAAAGCGTTCAAAACAGAACTATAGCGTGTGCTGTGTAGTTCACAGTAACGTACGTATGCCGGGAATGCTTTCGATGGGAATCTGCCGGACCCCGTCCTTAAAACAGGACAGCCCTGGGTAGACCTTTCGGATCTGGGCCTGCTTCCTTTCTATCAGTTTCTTGATGATCTGACGGAGACACAGGAGAGGCTGAGTTTGCGGACAGAGAGGGAGGAATGCAAGACTTTATTAAATATGCACCCAGGTACCTCCTTCTGCTTCTTGATGATAACGGAGAACTCTGTGTAGGGGATGCTAGGGTTGAGTTCACAGCCCATCAGTGTGGCTCCCTCATAGTCCTTGATGTAGCCCACATACTTGGCCTTGGGAACCTTAATGTCCTTTGAGAAACCCTGAGAGGGACAAAAGTAATATGTTCAATTTTAAGGCTAATTTAATGCTATTCACATCTATTCATTAAGATGAACTGTTACCTGTTTCTTGAAGTACCCAATTGCGTACTCGTCAGCATAAGTGAGGAAGTTGAGTATTTCGTGTTTTATGTGATATTCCTTTAGGTGGTTCATTAAATGGGTTCCATAACCCTGCAGCCAACAGCCAAAGATCAGACTGAGATTTAACAACGGTGCTTTGAAAAAGATTTTTTTTCTTTAGGTTTTCTGTTTTGATTACTTTTTGTCACAATTGAATGTTTCAGATCATCCAACAGATGTTAAACTCAGAAACAATAACCTGAGTAAATACAAAAGGCAGTTTTAAAATATTAATTGAATTCTTTTTATGGGAAAAAGCTGTCCAAACCAGCCCTGTGTGATACACTAACTGCCTCTGGTGGTGAACTGGTATTTTACATCACTGTACAGGACATTTGAGCCACTTTTCTATGTGGAGTTGTTTTATTGTAGGGACGTTGGAGGGTTTTCAGCCATAAAAAGCCATTTTAACCTGATGCCACAGCACATTTAATCAGATTTAATTCCAAACTTTGACTAGACTAAAAACTTTACTTTTTTGAGCCTTTCAGGAGTGGACTTGCTGGTGTGCCTCAGATATTGTCCTGCTGTATAACTCAACTGTGCTTGATCTTAAGATCACAAACTGATGGCCAGACAAATCTTTCCGGTTCTGAAGAAACAAACAGTCCAGGATCATCACACTATCACTGTCATGTTTACCTGTCGGAATGATGTTCTTTTTCTAAAATCCTGTAGTAGTTTTACAGGAGATGCTTTCTGGGTTAGTTTGCAGAATGGTTTTTTTGTGGGAAAAGTTTTAACCCTTCCAGCCCGTCAAGGAACATAGTTTCTCATCTATTGTTAAATATGATTATACTGGAGCAGGATGCGTTGCTCTTTCAGATCTCTTATGCCTACTTCATGTTGATATTTTACAGGTCTTGCAAAGTAAATGAAATAATCATTTGAAAACTGCATATAGGCATATTTACTTAGATTATCTTTGTCTGGTGTTCAAATTTGATGATCTGTGACATTTAAGTGAGACCAAAAAGCCACAGCAGAAAAAAAAATCTGCATGGGAGTACATACTTTTACACAATACTATAAATACACAGCAGGCAGTGAAATAACTAAAGGACTGTTCTCACCTTGACTTGCTCATTGGATGTGACGGCACAAAATACAATCTCTGTGAAGCCCTGTGATGGGAACATCCTGAAACAGATCCCTCCAATGACCCGACCATCTTTTATCAAAGACAGCGTTTTATGTTTCCTACCAGAAAAGAGACATGGCTGTCCTCATTGTGCCTTTCCCTCTGACATTTCTAAACAAGAGTAACGATAATAAATCAGTTAGAGATACCCACGGGTCAAAGACCAGTCGGGTTATGTATTCCTTGGGCATCCGGGGAAGCTGGTGGGAGAAGACGTTCTGAAGCCCAACGAGCCACATCAGGATCCTCTTGTTCGGCTTCTGATTGAGTGAGTTCCCGATGACGTGGAATTCGATCACCCCTCTCCGCTCTTCAAGGCGGGCAGCTTCATCACGAGCAGAATGAGCAGACAGCAGACTGGTCTGACCAAGAAAGAGAGGTGTAAAATATCAATGATCATCCTGTTACCATCATGAAAACATAACTCCTCAAATGTCTGAAATTACTGCTCCCTTTGAAGACAAAACACGATTTAACATTGTTATACAGTATGATGCCTTAAACTAATTGAGAAAGGAAGCTTAAACAAACTAAAAATGTGAGTCAAATACAGGATCCCCAAAGTCATCAGTACCCCAGGCAAAGACCAGTGTAAGTAAGAAGTAAAAAAAAAAAAAAAAAAAAAAAAAAAAAGAGAGAGAGAGAGAGAAAATTCAAATAAATTCTAGATAATCTCACAAAAAAAAAAAAAAATCCAGCTTTTAATTTGAAAATTTACTCAGTGAGGTATGGAACTCCTATTTCAAGGAATAATTGTATTTTACAAAACTATACAAGCATATTCAATAAATTAGAATACGCATCCTGGTGAAGCTCAGTTGTCAGCTACTAACAAACAGGACATATACTAACAGGGTCCGAGGAGGGGATTCAGGCCCACAGCATTACAGATCCTCCACCATACTTAATAGTGAGCATGAGGTGCTTTTCCATGCATCCATCCTATGTTTCAGACCAAACCCAAATATTTGGTGCTTGAACAGCTCAGTCCCTGTGTGATCTAATTAAAGCTATTCACATTTACTTTTGTGATAGTAGGACAGGAAAGGCTTTTACTTGACAATCGTCACAGACACCTGGTTGGCAAGTACAGTAGATAGGGTCTAATATTTGTTCAAGATTCAAGATTTGAAAATGCAACTCTTTGCTGCAGTTGTATATCAGCATCAATTCATTCAAATTAAAGATGGGATTTTTCCAAAATTTCAGTTTTAGATGAAGGATTACCATGGCAACAAAAGATAATTGTAAGGTATCTCCAAACAGCAAATGAAAGGAAACAGAAGACTTCAAGCAAACAAACTACTAAATAATAAAAGCTGTATGAAGAAAGGATTCACAGTCAGATTATTATTATTCTTTTTTTGGTCTCTCAGAGAAAAACTATAGTTTCTTCTAGTATGACCCACCCCAAAGAAAAAAAAAAAAGAAATGGCTCAGAACATGTTCCTAAAAAACTGAAATGATCAGATATGGTATCAAATCAAAAGATCAGTATCACAAACTTACATTAGCTGTAAGTCCTTCTCTTCCCTCGGGCATTAGACAGGCCTCTTCACTTTCTGATTTTAAATCCCTTCTTAAGACCCATCTCTTTTCCTTGGCTTTTGACACAATCTGAAATGTTGACTTTGTCATACTGTGTTTTATTTCATTATTTTATTACTACTTTTATATACTACTTTGTTTATTGTTTTATGATTGATCATTTGTATCTTATGATTGTGTACAGCACTTTGGTCCTGTGGGTGTTTAAAGTGCTTCATAAATAAAATTGCTATGGTATGGTATAGTATAGTATTGTATAGAATGGTATGGTATGGTATGGTATGGTATGGTATGGTATTAGTAAAAATAATCCTGAAAGACAGCACAGTGTTCTAGATCACAGCCTTGTGTCATAAAACAGAAATGCCTCGGTTCAGTCTGTTCTTCTTAAAATGTTACCGGGTACAAGAAGAACTGAAAAAGCTGTGAAGGAGGCAGATACATCATCATATTTTAAACACTGAACTGAAGACCCTCCTTAAAAATGAAAATAAATTCAAAATCCTCTGGGTTCATTTAAAGGTTACCTCCGGAATGGTGGCAGGGTCACTAATGGTTGCCATCACTTCATTGATGAGGTCCATGGGGATGTCCCCAACCACCCTGGGTCTCTTGTTCTCTTCATGGTGAAGCGGCTCTGAGGCTTTACGCTTTTCTCCAACTGTCTCAAAACAGCACACACACGGTACAAAGTGCTCCCTGAAATCTTCATGTTTCTTTTGTATTGTTTTCTTCACAGAAAAGACAGACATCAACCAGTATTTAAAGATAACTGACTGCGAGCTCAACTTCAGCAAGGATTTTAGCATTATTTGCTTCGATTGCCCCATGTTTTGGTCTACAACGCAACTTTGTGACCACAAATCGAATACTTAAAGTGAGGCAATTTTCAGTTTATGGGAATCCATTTGTAAATCCGTTGTATTTGATCAGCAATATACTTAATATGGCTTTAAAGTAGGCAGAGGGAGATGTAAAAAATATTGGCTAGAAAATTGATGTTTTATTATTTAAAGTCACAACTTGAGTAATTGCAGGTTTGCCTGTATACCTGGGTTTGACTCCAGAACAGAGGCAGGTTTCCTGGCAGGGCTGACACTTCCACAAGTGGACGGGTCCACTGACACAGGACTGGTGCTGTAGTATATGGGCCTGGCTACAGGGGGAGCACTTATCACTGCACAAAGTTAAGATATTATCAGGGTAAAAACAGATAAATTGTGCTGTATTATGTCACTTTTTGTCCATATATTAATATTATATTAGTAGCAAATGTGTTGTGAAGGTTTGCGCTACCTGTATGGATAGGAATCTGCCCTCCTGTTGCTCCCACCAAGAAGTCTTGACTCCAGATGGGAGAGCTGTGACTGTAAACTTCCTCTTCCAACATAGACAAGAATCTGAGAGAGGAAAACAGTGGTATTTTCAAACGGCATCAGATTAAAGAATGTGTTGCTTTTTTTTTTAAAGGTGGCTTTTCTGATTGCAATTATGTATACTTTTGGATAAAATTTTTGACTGACTTTACTGACCTATTTCAGACAACTTTATACACTTTTGCTTTTTTTTGTTTTGTTTGGTTTATTTTCTTTCCCATAGACGGTACTCTTTGTATATTATTTCTGCGTTATCTCTCTCTATATATACATGTAAAAGAATCTGACTGAGCTGTTGCTGCATCCCTGCTTGTGTGTTTAGCCATGCCTCTTTCCTGAATGGAAACATTGACAGAAATATTGCTGCAGTTGACTTTGCATATGTTCTTAGTTTTTTTTTTTTTTTTTTCCCATAGCATGTACTCCAGACACAGTGGAGTAAGTACTCCAGACACAGAGATGCATTGTGTCTCTTTCCTAGAAAGATCCACTGATATAATTAACTATGTACCATTTTTGTTTTTATTCCCTAAACAAAGCACTCCCCGTTCAATTCTTCCATGTTTAACTGTGTCTCTTTCTTGGAAGAAGTCATTAACAGAGCTATTCCTGGTATTGACTTTGAGTACTCCGTTTTTCTTTCGTCTAAAATCTACTCCTGCCTAGTATTGCAGTAAGAAGCTGTTTCGTTCCTTAACGTAGCCATTGTTCTCTTTAACTTTTTGTTCTCTTTCTTCCCCATTTAAAGTATTCCTAATTCAATGCTACTATGTTTTTTTCCATTTGTCTCTGTCTTGCCCTCTTAACCCCAGATCGGTTGTAGCAGGTGGTTGCTTACAGAACGGCGGGTAAAGCTGGAAGAAACTTGAGGTAGCTTTATGTTATAAATGAGGGGTTTCTTACCACTGACTAGTGAATCATTGCAGTTGATTGGGCTTCCTTACATATACCTTTTTACCATTCAGTACTGGATTTAACTGTACTGTATCCACAGGGTTGGATAGTACTGGCATCAACTGGACTGATTCTATATAATTATATATACAATTAACCTGTTTGTTCTGTAAACTGCCTAGAAATTATGTTTATTGTGAATTTGTGATATTAATAGACTTAAGTGGACTAAACAGAATTAACTTTCATGTAAACGTCTGCAACTGAACTGTGTTTGCAGTTAGGTGCTTTTTTAAAAGCCATTTTCTGTTTCATAAAATATTGTTTCCTGATATATAATGTGTAAAATGTCACCATGTTTCCTGTTTTGGTTGTTCATTTAACGATACTATATTCTTAGACTTCAGGGCCACCATAGGTTGAATACCATTAAATAAGCATAAATCTGTGGTCCATCACTATGACTGTTATTTTTCTGTGTGCACCTTCAGATATTTGTACTTACTTGGGAAAGTGTGTGAGAATGAGAGTACGTTTCTCAGGAGGAAGCTTGTCCTTCTCCTGTCTGGCCTGCTCCAGCAGCTGCTTTCTCATCACAGTGAATACGGAGCGCAGCAATGTCCGGCCAAAGATCTGCGTGGTCTCGTAGCGCGGTAAGCTATCACAGAACTGCGGCACATTGCAGTAGCAGAGCCATCTATAAAGTGTACACAGACAGATTTTAGAATGTGGACAGACAACACATTGCTCTGAGGCACGTTGAATTTATATCTGCTCGGCATAACCTGGTGTAGTTGACTTTGTATCCAACCACATCGTCACTGGGCAACCTTTGGCGTCTCTGAGAGGGCGTTTCCAACTGCCAGTAGTTGATCTGGTTCAGGAACATCTTGGCCAGCTCCATGATAGTTTGTCGTTCCTTTGATGGTAGGTGGCTGAATTTGTACTGGACGAAATTGTTTACTCCCTTTTCAGTAAACAAAGAATGAGAAAATGACATGATGCCACAGTGCGAATAAAATGCAGAGTTCTTTTCCAGTTAGAGACATAATTTACCTGCTCAATGCTGGGCTTTTCAAACGGAGGACTCTCTTGTGCCTCTAACATTGGCTTACCCATCTGTAGGATAGACTTTCTCAACAGCTGTAGGGAAACACAACATGTGTTATTCACTTCTGTACAATGCAAACTTGAAAACTGTGTATTCAAGGTAAGGATGAGGGAGGCAAGAGGTTACTTTGAATAGGGAGAAGTAGACTTGTTTGGTGTCAGCATCCTCCTCTTTGTGAACACAGGTGTAGAGATACTCCACATCCAAAACAATACCTAATAGTCTGTTCATTTCCTCCTCTGAAACATTTTCAAGGTGAGTCACATGATCACCTAGGGGGGTAAAAAAACTATTAGTAATGAAAAAACTAAACTATTTAGTGCTGTGAATGTTTTTTTTAGTACCTAAAGTGTGAGAACAGCTCCGACAAGGTTCCTGCAGGTTTACTGTGTTGGACTGCTGGTCAGTTTGAGGAGGTGTTGGAGGCGGGTTCTGACTTTTCCAGCCATTACACTTACAGGCTCCTTCAGCCTATGGAAAACATGACTGAAATAAGCACAAGCAGGAACAGATACAAGTGCAGGTATCAGGTACATCTGAATAAATTAGAGAAAGCGTTCATAAGTTAATTTTTTTAGTATTTCAATTCAAAGAGTGAAATCTGTATATTACATAGATAGTGAAATAATTTGACCACCAATTTCTATTAAATTTTGATGATCATAGTTAACAGCCTATGAGAATTCAGTTTCTCAAAAAATTGTCATATCAGAATAGCATAGAAATGTAGACATTGTGAAAAGTACATAACTGCATTTACTCTATGCACCCAGTACTTGGTAGAGACCCTTTCTGCATGAATCATTGCATCAGTGCAGCGTTGCATGGCAGCCATCAGCCCTGAAAGCTCTGCTGAGGAGTTAAGAAAGACCAGGCTGCTTTAACAGTGGCTTTCAGATCATCTTCCTCTTAACAATACCCCATAAAGGGGTTTAGGTCAGGTCACTTTGCTGGTCAGTCAAGCACATAAACATGGTCTTGGCACTTCTGGCAGTGTGGAAAAAGTCCTGCTGGAAAATTAAATCCAAAGCATCTCCCTAAACTTGTCAGTAGAGGGAAGAATGAAGTGCTCTGATTTTTCTAGTGCTTTGAACTTGATTCCTCAAATCAACTGCTTGTTGAAACATCACACTGGATCTCTGACAATTCTGGTCCTCTTCCTCCAGACCATGGTTCTGCAACCTTAGCCAGATGTCCCCCTTCATAACTTTGCTCAAAAACCATACAAACCTGAGCAGTGTATTTAAATATAAATGTAATTTTTAGTGCTAGGGTTTAGAAGCATAGATTGTTTTATTGGTTTTGAACTCTGCATGGACTTATCACAATTTTGAGTAACTGAATTTTGAGTTTTTATTAGTTGTATGTCATAATCATCTAACAGCAATAAACGTTTGAAATCCGTCACTGTGTGAGATGAATCTTTAAAAGTGTTTAACTTTTTTAACCTAATTACTGAAACGAACAAAGTTAGTCTAATTTACTGAGACGCCTCTGTAACACCAAGGTAAACAGAAACTTGCTATGGCTGTAACAGGCGGGGTATCTCACCACGGTCAGCTGGGCTGGGCTGTTCTGAGCATGCGCTCTCGAACAACAACAAACTCCGCCCACCCCAGCAGCTGTCACCCTGTCAAAACAAAGACCCCAGTCCCTCTTTGCGGAGCATAGCTGCATAAGCCTCACAAACTCCCGTGTATGCCTTCAGATCTACTCTGACTGACGGCCATGGCTCGGTGAAATGCCCCGGTGAAGTCATGGTGAAACCGCGCACTAACTCACACAGGGACACGGCGCCTCTGCTCACAGCCAGCGACTCCAAAAAAGCAGCGCTGAGCCAGTGTTTACGCTCACCCACCCCCCACCTTGACAGAAACAGGGTAGCGCTGTAAAAACACGGAGCTTGCAGCTACAGGGCCGTTACCGAAGAGCCCGAGTGCAACGTTTAAACTTCTTTTAATAGCATCGTTCGTTTTATCAACTGGTTTGTGCATGCAAATTTAAAAAAAAGAAAGAAAAAAAAAACTGATGTTCGGCAATGGCTTCCTTTGCTGCGCTTGCATTTAACAAACTATTGCAACCAACCCAAACAAGCTCTTTGAGAGGCTTGAACAGTCAAAACTGCAGTGGTTTAAAAGTCTACCGTCTGTAAACTGTGCATACTTTGCAGGATGAATACACCCCGAGTTTTTCCAGTTTCTTCGGCCGAGGTGAGGAGCGGAGTTGCGCCTTCTTCGCGGCTATACGTGCAGATCCTCCAGCGGCGCCGGAGCCCTCTGTCCCCGCGGCTCCGGGAGCGGCCGGAACCAGGCCCGCGGCTCCGACGGCCGGTGATCCTTGTTGAATCCCCACGCTGTCGGCCATGACTGCACACCGAAACCCCGAAGGGACCGCAGGCCCGGGAAAACACGATCGCCCTGCCGTCCGCTCTATTCCACAGGCGGAGGATCAGACATGGCGCTCATCCTTATTTTCAATTTCTCGCTGTAGGCCCATTTTCCTCCGCTAGGGGACTCAGATCGGACGGGCCAGCTTGACTGACTGCAACTCTGAGAGGAGAGGACACAAAACGCAGCTAATCATGGGGAATTTTCAAGGTCAAATCTGGTGGAGGGGGGAAACAAATTTGGAGCCAGATCACAAGTATTCAATGCAGCTGAAAAAAATAAACAGAAAAACCCTCCCAATGCAAATACATGGACCTTTAAACTACTTATTAAATACTTGTGAAATAAAAAGAAAATGATACATGGTTAAAAAATGTTGGATAAATGAAAACCTGAAGACTCCCCCCACCCCCCTCTGCTACCCCGAATGAAACTAATAACCTTCCAAAGTCACCTAATTAGTACATACAGTCCTCATGAACACATCAGTGATCAAACATCATCAAGACCAATAAACACACAAGACAGGTCTGGGATTAAGTTGTTTTAAACAGGTTATAAAACAAAAACATGGGAGTGACAGCATCATAACATTGGAATGCTTTTCTTCAGCCGGAACAGAGTTGATGGAGAGATGGATGAAACCTGGAAGAAGCCCAGTTACAGGCTGCTGAAGACTTAAAATGGGGCAGGGGTTTACCTTCCAGCTGGATGACAACCCTATACATACAGCTGGAGCTACAATGGAATAATTTAGTTCAACACACATTTATGTGAAAGAAAGGCCTAGTCAAAGTCCAGACCTAAATCCAATTAAGAATCCCTTACACTCTATCCAATCTGAATGAGCTTGAGCTATTTTGCAAGGAAAAGGGGGCATTTTAAGTCTCTAGGTGTAAAAGGGTGAAAACCATGTATCATTTTCTTCCCTCCTACCCCCCATTTCCTTCACAATTATGCTCTAATTTGTGTGGGTCTTGTGAGAGTGGCTTGACAAAATTTGAAAAATAAGTAAATAACTAAGCACATGCAGACAGAAACTGCTCAACTACAATGATAAATGATCAAATTTATTTCGGTATGTATTTTGTCATTACATAACAGTACTGTAAAATGCTTGCATTTAAATGTGTTCTGTTGCAAAGAAGTGTTGACAAAAAAAGGAAAACATACAATTTACACCCCCCTTAGGTTACCTGACATCTGTTCTATCATTCTTGCATTACGGTAACAACGCGGCTGAGATGTTGTGGATTGTCAGACAATCTCATTTATCCCGATTTTTGGGAAATTTTCCAACCAGTGCCTCTGGATGTGGAAGTGGAGCTCTACTGGGGACATAAATGAACCATACCAACAAGAAAAACAAACAAAAAAAAAGGCAACAGAACGGTAATTTTAACAAACAGAATCTAATATGCTTGGGTATAACATTTTAGAAGTGTAAATAAATGCAATTTTATTTTTTCCTTTTGTTAATAACACTACATACATTAATATAGACCACCACTGATTATAATTTAACCATTTTTGTGAAAACAGCAAAACTCCTAACCCAAACTTTAGCTGTTTTCCTGTCATCTGTACAGTTTTTTTTTTTTTTTTTTTACCCCTTATGATTATCTAGATAACTCCCTAGCAAGCATTAGTCACTAGAAAAATCAGGAAAAAAGTAGACTACACCGCAACACCATATTTACAGTATATTATTTATATATTTATATTATGTATATATTTATAACACACTGACTGAGATTATGACAACATAAATTCATAAGCATCATTAGTGCAAGGCATGAGTAAGACCAGTAAAAAAGTTATTGACAAGAAATAGTCTAGATAACTAATGTGTGTGTGCAAATGTGTGTATGTAACATGTGGGGACATAGAAAAACACAAATAATGTGCTTAACATTGGTATGGATGAGGTGTAACAGACTGTGTGCCTGTGTGAGCTGATCTGCTGTGTTTGAGTGAACGTGTGTTTCATTGTGCAAGTGTGTGTAACGTGCATGTGACTACAAGTCTACAGTTGAAATCAGTCACCAGCCAGCCAGCCCAGGCAAAGTTCGAATATACTGACACACCAATGTGTCTAAAGCACTTCCTAATCCAAATGTGAAATAATTGGAACTCCACTATAAACAAGAGGAGACCTCACATATTGCAGCATCCCACTTACAACCACCACCTTTGTTTTTTTTGTTTTTTTACCCTGTGCAAACCCTGCAGCGGTCAAGCAACACTGACATAATGGAGAGAGAGAGAGAAAAAAAAAAAAAAAAAAAAAAAAAAAAAAAAAAAAAAAAAAGCTCTTTGCATAAACAAAATCATCCAACCCCAGTTTGAGCAGGAAGGGATGGTCGGCACGGGATTAATGAAAGGATGCAACATACAAGAGGATGAACGGTTGCTGATGTGTACCTTAGGGGCCTCTGTCTTGCTGAAGGGAGGGAGGGGGCTTTTGCAGTGTTGCAATGGTTCTTGCAGACACTCAATGCATTAAGGAATACTGCAAAACATGATACAATGCCACTGTGGACAAAAACAAGCAGGCACAGCCCCTCAGAGGAGACTACAGATAGAAAAATATATAAACACGCTCTAATTCTAAACTAATGAAGGGAAAGCCAGTGGACTGCTGAGGGAATCAAGAGTTTAAAAGTTTCTTTTAAACTTTAAAGAAAAGGTCTTGAAGACAAGAAAGGAACACAGATTCTCAGGGTTCCTCTTTGACTTTCTACCCAACGTCTTTCCTTTTTTTCAGAGCCATGTTGCTTTGTTTGTGCTATTATAGACCAAAAGTGAAACAGTTTTAGAATTTCTTCTTTTTCTTTACCCACATAAATACACAGCACTGTGCATTAACAGCTTAAACAAAATATTCTAAATAATAACAAAAAAAAAAAAAAAAAAAAAAAAAAAGAAATCTACCAAAAATGATCAAAAGCAGAAGAATGGTGTAAATAAGAGCAGTAGTTGGTAGAAAAGGGAAGTGATCCCTTCCTCAACACTGAACTCCTATCAAAGATGTTGGATGAGCTGAGGTTGCTAATATATGTGATCACCAATCCATCAATCAGCTGGAGGGCGTAAAGTAAAACAGAGTGGTTAGGAGGCTTCTTCAGGTACCAGCAGAACCTTAATGGAAGAGGCAGAGCCCCAAGACATCAGTGAAATGGCACTGACTTTGCTACTGTGATAAAAAAAAAAAAAAAAAAAAAAAAAAAAAAAAAAAAAAGAGAGAGAGAGCGTTAGAGAGAGAGAGAGAGAGAGAGAGAGAGAGAGAGAGAGAGAGAGAGAGAGAGAGAGAGAGAAAGAGAGGATACAGGGCATCTTTTTCTGTTTCAAACAAATGGGGACACGCTGCATTAGTAGCTGCAGTGGCATCTAGGGCATCGGCCACATTAGTTACTAGTTTACAGGTCAGGGAGGGAAACTTGTGTTCTTCATTTTAGGTAGAGCAGCACGGAGCCTTGGCTGGCTGAGCAGCTTCTGTCAGGTCCACTCCCCGGGTCCGACCGCTGTTGGCTCCTGGAGCTTGAGGCTCATTTTTTGGCAATTTCTTTGCTGAAGAAGGGAAAACAAGGAAGCAAAAGAAAAAAAATTTTTTAAAAAAAGAGCCATTTTTAGCCACAGAATGCATAAGCAAAATTATTTTTTTCTCAATAAATCATTGTATATTTTGACTAACCTATGAAGCAATGTTAGTTGTAACACTATTAATGCACATATCAATAGGTAGCATGTTTAGAATCACTTACCAATAGCCATAAATATCTCATTCACATTCATAGATGTCTTGGCTGATGTCTCCATGAAAAGTAGGCTGTTGTCATCTGCATATGACTGAGCGTCCTGTCCACACAAAGAACATAACCAGAAAATTCAACACATCTTTAAACACTTCCTCACAAGAAAAGCAGAGAACAAGCCGCTAGACAAGCGGTGTCCAAACTTTTTGCCATGAGGACCAAAATGATCAAATTGAAAGCACTGGTGGTCCACAAATATTTCAGTACCCTGGCTGTGTTGTTGGATATTTGTGGTTCTATTAACAGTAAAATTAAGACGAATGCAAGCATGTGGTAAATAAATGAGTAACAATTTGTGTACACCTAATATTTCTTTTATTTTACAATATTTTATTTGTCCTAACTAAAAGATAAAAAGTGGCCTATCTGCATCAAATGCCTGTCCTTGCAGGCCAGATTTTCATCCTTCTTGAATTTTGGTCTGGGGCTGGACAAAATTTTTCAGAGGCCTGCAAATGGCCCCCAGGTCAGATTCCAGACACCCCTGTGCTAGAAAAATGGAAGGTGTACCCTAGAGAGAAAGTATTTATATGCTTTCACATTTTTGTTCACGTTACAACCACAAACTTTTAGTTAATTCATCATCATGTGATAGCGTGGCCAACACAGAACGAAAGGAATCACTTCCTCTGCTGCCACGGCTAAATGACAGGCAGACTACAATTCTAAAACAGAGTGGAAAATTGACGCCATCGTTCACAGCTTCTCCTTCTGTTGGCTGATTGGTCCGGTTGAAATTTGACCGGAAGAATCCAGCTCAATGGGAGAAAGCCCAGACGGAGCAGTGAAGGGAGATCAGAATCGAGTGGAACTGGGTAGAAACTCCATGGCCAGGCTAGAGGTAAGGTGCTAAAGTCAAAAAGAAATTACAGCCAAGCTGTTTCAATGCCACAGCAGGATATGCAAGTTTTTTTAATAAAATCATGTCAAGAGAGAAATAATGAATTTAACGTTTCATGTTTTCTATTATTGTGTAGCCCTAGTGAAAAACCGACACAAGCCGACGGATAGCCAATGTGGAAAGAAAATAATACATGATTATCAAAATACTTTACAGAGATCTGAAACGTGTAGAGTAAATTTATTCCATGTACAGCCACTATCTATCAACTCTGACCAGTTTTCCTTTCCCCTCTAAAGAAGGGCTTCCTACAGCATTATGTTGCCACACTTCCATAGATTTGTAAAGTATGCAACTAACAGTTAGAATATAAAACCCTTGTTCTCTGTCTATAGGTTTTTTTCTTCTAGCATCGGCCTGTATTTAACTCCACACACCTTCCCATCAACACTGACCAGGTTCTCTGAGCCTGCTGAAGAAATGGTTCGTCTTGTTTTGTTCTATTCTAATACCTTGGTGTGTGGCAGCAAAGTGACAAAAACATGAGAAAGGTTCACGGGTTACAAGTACTTTTGCAGGGCTGTGTACCAATAGAAACAAACAGGTATGAAATGAAGAGTGATTCTATAAAGAACAAAACAAAAACCAGACGACTAAATGCAGCATTGTCAAATGGGCAGCAGTGTGACCTGAAAATCCACAGCTCTCTTGGAGGCCAGGTCGGCTTTATTTCCTGACAGAGCGATGACTATATTAGGACTAGCTTGTCTCTGTAGCTCCTTCACCCAGTTCTTTGCCCGCGCAAAGGACTCCTGCGAAACACAGACCACGTGTCACATGTTAATACTCTTGTTTTACATCATGCTGAAACTTATTACACAAGTGATCTGGTTGCATCTTGCCCTCCTGAATACATGCAAGTATCATCAGTGCAACTTTCAAAAACTGATCAATGCTGGAAAACGGCAACAACAACTTAGTGACTGACAGATGTACCTCGTTTGTGATGTCGTAGACCACGATGGCGGCTTGTGCTCCTCTGTAATACATAGGCGCCAAACTGTGGTACCGCTCCTGACCTGCAGTGTCCCAGATTTCAAACTTCACCGTTGTGTCATCTAGACACACTGTCTGGGTGAGAAAAGCCGCTGAGGGGATAGAATGAGGTGAGAGGCCGAGTCAGCATTGCTTGGTCAACATCCGAACCACACAACGCTCACGCCAAAGTCATACATAAAAAGATTGATCACATTTAAAGAAAAGCCTCCTGAATGCCAAATCTTAGAATAATTCATGAACAATTCATGGATATCAGCACAACCGCTAATTACTTACCTCCTATTGTGCTTTCTTGGAATTCATGGAACTGGCCCTTGACAAAGCGAAGCACTAAGCTGGACTTCCCAACAGCTGATTCCCCCAACAGCACCAGCTTAAACTGACAGATCTTGTTTCCTGCGTTGGGTCCATTGGGTCTTGTAGCTCCTCCTCTGCTGGCCATGGCCTTATCAGATCCTCTGCTATCCTGTTTGCCAAACTTTACGACCTGGGCGTCTGCTGCAGGAAACAGGGAAAAAGATGTTTCTTTGCTGCAGAGGAATGAACATGTTACAACTATCGAACTTATCTTAACATACCTTGTTACCAAAACATTCTTAACATGAACACGTTTCAGAGTTCATTCAAAAGTATAAGTGACAAAACATAGGGGCAGCATTTTAACACGAGCCAACTAAATATCTATATTAATTCTATGTCAAGCATAGCTAAATATGAAAAATCCTTTCAAAAAAAGAAAAATGTGCCTCTTCACTGACTGAACCCAGTTCAGTATTAAAAAAAATAAAAAACAGCTAATGAAAAGCGCAGCATCCTCACAGTAAAGCTGTTCCAAAACCTTTCCCATCAAACTGCGTCAGTAAGTGAAGCTGGAGTGATAACTGAAACTTGTTTGGATTTCACCAAAATAAACTAACGCATTTTTTTTTTTTTTAGATAACTGGTTCTCTAAAAGGACAGCAGGCACACATGATAAAACACTGCATGTCTGACATTCTTCTGACAGTAGAGAATGCTGCATTTCGCTCAATCGCGCTCATTAACCTCTCTGACCACCCTATTAAGATCCCTTAAGAGTTTTTAACACCAAACAGGCACCCAGTGACAAATAGCAGCAACTTGTCTAAAGCTGTATAACAGCAGAATGCATAAAAAAAAGCAGCCATGTTGAAGGAACTCGTCATTTTTTATGCAGACAGAGCAAAGGATCTGACCACTGGTTCAGGCCCACTCTATATTTTGTTGTTTGTACATGTAGCAAAAAGTGGCAGCATTAAAGTAGCATTAGTTATTGACGAATCTTTGAGTCGCCTTTCAATGCAGAATGAGTGTCAGGAAATGAAATATCTAGAGAAAGAAAAGTTATTAAACAAAGTAACAGTTACAGTTACAGACCAAAAATGAAATTGATATACTGTTTTACTGCTTAAATAAAAAATAACAAACAAAAGAATTCACTAAGCTTACACAAAGCCCTATACAAAGCTGGAGCAGTGTCAAACTTTACGTTAAAGTTTATTTTCTGCAAAGTCTGAACTGAATACAAAAATATTTTAAATTACATTGTCGCAAAATTTCACCGACCGGTATCAACAAACCACCTGTCTATAGCGCCGCCGCTCAAACATCTTCCAGAGCAAAGCAAAATAAGAAAAAATAAACACAGACATAGGAGCCTCTCCAGAAAAACTGACAAGCACAAACAAATGTGTCTTAATCCGTGAGTAATAGTGAGTACTTTGGATTAAAGCTGAAGTTTTAGATGAATAACTTTCCTTATATGCCTTTGGGCTATGTCTCTGTTTTATTTAAACATGTTTAACCAGTTCATGAATCATTATTGACTCATACACTAATAAACTGAAATTAAAGTTGAAACAAGAAGCAAAAACTTGCCAACGGTTAACAGTTTAAATCACTATCAGCGAAGTGAGAAAAGCCCATCACAAGCAGATGGACAAGGAGAAAGAAACAGAAATCCTGTCATGAAACACAGCCGTGTTTTATTACAGGACAAAAAGAGGAGGAGATCCGTCCCACCCACAATATTTAAGCCCGTTTTCTCTGTGAGAGCCACTGTTTAGATGCATGCCATGCATTACTGACTAACTTATTTAGGAATAATTGCTAACTGTGGAACACATAGTTGTTGTCAGGAAGTAAATCATGTCTGAGCGACACAGAGCGGTTTATAAACTCCTTTAAATCTGAACTGGACTTTTGGCATGCCCTCCCCTTTAAATTGACATTTCCAGTTAAAAGTCAGCTAAATGCAGGCTGCTCTTGGAGAAGTGCTTACATTGGATCGTTTTGACGTTTTTTGTTTTGTTTGTTTTTTTTTTTTTTATTAATGTAAAAGGTGGAAATATGCTCTGTATTCAACCATTTTAAAAATAAACATTTTCATGTAAGCTTTTTTTGGCCATTTTTAAAATCACTGGGAATGAGCCAAGATTATTTATTATTCAATGACTGATGGGACATTTAGAATTTATTACACTCAAAAATGGTGTTTTTAGATTCAATTGACAACAGAAAAAAAAGGTGTAAAAAATATAGACAAGCACCAGTTTTTTTTTTTTTCTCCCACCAGGTTTTGAGAGAACAAGTGTACTCATGCCTTCAGTAATAATATAATATAGTAATAATTGTTCTTGACACAATTTGTAACAATTTCTTCAAATGTGTCTTTTTCTGTTTCGTTTTGGGTGTTCTACACAGGAAAATTGGGATTGCTGTTTTACCTACCCCAAATATCAGCTACTTTAGTGGTTTATTAAGCAGCCATCACATGAAGTCTGTTTCCAACAACACTCGGTGAGTCAGTGAAGGAAGTGAACTACAGCATATATACTACTACTACTAGTGGTACTAGTACTATGCTATATACTATGTGGCCAATTTTCTATTTTCATTTTTGTAAAGTTTTGACCCACGGATATCGATTTTTGACAATTCCATTTTTCTCTTTAAGAAAGAATAATATAAGAAAATTCCAAGACCAGTATTTAAAGTATGTTTTCAAGAATTTCTTCAGTGAAGCAGTCGCTAAACAGAATTTTACTATTATACGAGACAAAGACAAAATATTTAGTCAACATTTTAAACTGGCTTTATATTAGAAATTTGTGCAAAAACAGCAGTGTCTTTGCATATTCATTAGAGAAGGAAAAGCGTTACCTTGACCCTGAATTTTCAAAAAAGCTGCCAACATTTACAAATCTAGCAGGTTTCATTAGAGGCTGAAAGCTTATAAAGGATAAAACAGAGCCACTTCACTGTATTCTGTTCAGCCTTCCTATTATATGCTTAAAGTCTCACTTTTTCTTACAGCAATGCAGACATTTTGTAGAAAATACAGTTTCCTTTTAAATAGTTTCTCAGATCTCTATGCTTCCTCTGACACCTCACTGATACTGAGAATAGTGAACATTGAGTCTTCTTTACGCTATAACTTCCACATGGAGCGTTGTTTTGTTTGCGCTATCTGGGAGTGCTTAGTATGGTGCGTTCAGAAAATGAAAAATGATTGCGTTTCCATCTGGCCGGTCAACAATTAGGGCCAAACAAGCTGATAATCACCCTGTAATGGTCACTGGTTAATTCTGTTTTGCCACATTTCTATAAAATACAATCCTTTATGTTATTTTTAAAGGAAATATTGAAATTACATAGATTTTATTTTTAGAGAAAACTAAATCCATCTACAATGGGATTTTGAATTGATGATTATAGCAGCTACGTTTTCTAATTAATAAAATTAGAAGAAATTGCCATGTTTTGTCAATTTAATAATACAAGTAGATTGGAGGTCAGACTTAAAAGTCAGAATTGCCAACGAATGGGCAGATGATGCTTCTATATTTTCATAAACAGCCTAGTTATCTGAGAGGATCTGTTCAAAAGAAATGCAAACTTCATTTTCAAACAGCAATCTTAAAAAGGAATGTCAAAAAACACAGGTATGAGATAACATTAGCACACAAACAGCAGCAAGAAGACACTTCTGTTTATCCAAACGAGGACCGTCAACAAACGCTGCACGACTGCTGTGCTCCCAGAGTAGGCGCATTTAACGCTCAATCGTTGACTGTAAACACACTGGTTCATGCTAGCAGCGGCCCTGAGTATGTTTTGTTATTGGATAGCGACGCCTTTCCCAAATGTAGAATGGTTATGTAGCTGGTTAGCTTGCACAGTGCTAACACACTGCCTCTGAATGCTAATTCGACAACAAATTTAGCTTCTGGTAACTGTAAAAATATGCCAAAAAAAAAACAAACAAAAAACAACAAACTGCACAAGAGAAATAAAAAATGATCTAATCGAACAAAACTGTGTAAACTGGACGCTATTTGCTAAGCTTGTTACGGCACTTAAACAGGAGTTGCCAAACCCCTATTACTAGCATGTTAGCACTTGTTAGCATTCCACCCACCCTTTAAGCTGGTGACTAAACGAGTTGTTTTGTAATAAAACTACCTAAACCAGGCTTCTGTAGACGTTCACGAAGGTACCACACCACCGCACACGACAAACAACAATACTCAACTGAATCAAACAAAGCCTATACTATATGATCTGTGGTTATCAAACATCACAGACTTTAGCTGGAGTCAGCTAACGGAGATACAACAGAGCAAACGTTAGCGCTAATCACACTCAACAATCAGCAAACACCGTCATGTCCAATACCTGAGAGCCAGACGATGGGGGGAACTTTTACTCCCACCACTTTGGTGTGTATTACACACGGAATCTGGGGCACTGCGGTGAGATTGGTTTAGGGAGCCGAGAAAACAATTTCAACAATCCCGTCACGTCTCCTCCTTTCTTTCTTCTCGCAACTTCCCCTTAGAACCAAAACACACAACGAGCTCTTCCGCTCTGCGCCACGTCACACAGCACGTCAACCCTGTTCGGCGGCACAGTCAGAACAGCTCAAAGCCAGAGATTTACTGAGAAAAAAATATTGTAAAACTATATTACAAAATAAAAATATTGGCTTGTCACATTTTTTAGACATTTATGCTGCTATTTTTCATATAAAACAGAAATATAATTTATTCTCCCACAGTGGGGAACTTCTGGTGTCACAGCAGCAAATTCAGCATGCATATTCACACAAAAGTAAAAAACAAACATAAGAATAAAAGAGTCTTCAATAGGGACAAATTTACAAGATAAGAAAACAATAATACTGTACAGTTATCAAAAACAGCACACTCAGATTAAACGAAATGTGCAACTGAGCAGGATATTTTAAAGAAAAATGTACAAAACGTACATGTATGAGTGTGCACAAAGAACAACAGGACATTTGTTGTTTTTCTGACAAAATATATATACTTATCTGTTTGTAAGGAAATCAACATCGACATAAATAATTTAAACATAAAATCCGCATAACTGAAAGGATGAGCTAGAGCTGTGCATTTACATAAAAGACTAAACTGAACAACGAACCACATTTAAATTATATGTTAAGACACTTCTAATAAAAACAAAAAAACAAAGTGGCAGTCCTTTAAGTAACAGCACTGTACACACTTACAGTGCCATTCTTGGTAAATAAAAAGAAATAATAATAATAAAATACCTTACAATTTCTACCAATTATCTTTTTCTATTTATATACAATTTAATAATTAGTTTAATGACAATAAATCAGCAATTCTGTAATTCATATGTTTTTTTGTTTTTTGTTTTTTGTTTTTAAATCGCTTCAGGAAATGTAAAAACGCTGTACAAAAAAAAAAGTAAATCCAAATTAAGTAATAATAATAATAATAATAATAATAATAATAATAATAATAATAATAATAATAATAATAGCAAAAATGGCCAATTCGTTAATCATGTTTAAGGGAGATGACTTAAAATGTCAGGGGGCAAAGAAAACATCTGGTTGGGGGAGGCTGAAGGTGCAGTACATGAAATAGCCAGCAGGTTGCGATGTAGTTACAGGTTTTGTTTTTTGACAAGGAGAAGGAGAATTCTGACGCCCATCTTCACCGTAGCTTCCGTAGGACAATTATACCACGTTTTAATCGTTACATGCTCGGTATTTTTAAATCTTTTGACTGTAATGTGATATTTTTCATAAGACCGACATCATATTAAGTCCAGTGGGATTCGTACATTTAATGAAAGCTTACTGAACCAGCTGAACAGCAGCAGCGACAGTCATGGAGGAGGAGACACCAGAGGAGCTACTGATTAAGCAGCACCGTAAAGAGAAAAAGGACCTGCAGGGTATCAACACTCACCTGCTGTTATCCTTCTGTGTCAACGATCTGACGATGCGCTGTCTCTTAGTTTGCATTATCGCTGTTTTATTGTGTTGGCTAGTTAACTGTTGCTGTATAAGAGAAGGCTGCAGTTTTCTTAGTGCAGCGTGTTTTTAATTTGGAGCCAATCTTAAAAATCCCAAATAGCAGAAAAAACAGGACAGAAACTCTTAGCTTTCACCTGACGAGAAGCCTGTTCTGAACAGACTGTGTGTGTGTGTGTGTGTGTTTTTTTTTTTTTTTTAAAACAGTGGCGTTCAAAGGTTTAACACAACTATGTTTGAATGTCAGGTTCCTGAGATGAAAACCGTGATACATTAGTTCCAGTTTTCCCTTCACCTTCAATGTCCTATTCACATTTTCAACAAAGCAATTTCAGAGGGCAGTCTTTCTACATAAAGACTGAAAAACACAAAATGACAAAACATTGTCCCAAACTGACTAAACAGCAACAAACAAACAACCTACAAGGATATGAAAATCACCAGTAAACGGTTGTAAACAGCTACATAGACTGGCATAATTATAAAGAGACTAGACTGTGTTTGATGGGAGTTCACCCTCTTTTCCCCTCCTGCACCACCGAGTTCGTTTCTCTAGTTCCGAGACCCAACCCTTAAAACCAGCAAAGTATTTACCTTGTGAAATAATGACAAATGGTTAAGTATAAAATCAAGATTTAATGCCAAAATGATCAGTGTACAGAGTATACAAATGAACAGATACAGAGTGACATTCACCTTCGGTACCAGGCTCCCCTCAGCCCATCTTAAGGATGAACTGAGAGAAGCAAAGAATGGAGCGTGAGTCCTGCTTTTATCTATGCCTCACTCTTAACCCTCCTAAAGGGAGTCATCCTCTTGTATCAGTTTATCCTTGACTATGTGTTGCGCTTTATGTGATATCAGCAGTTATGTTTGTGTAAGCTGTAGCAGTGAGCGGTGCGGCAGATAAGCAATTAAGTAGGGCAGATATATTTAATTAGAGCAGCAAAGAGATGATTAGAAAAGGCCACAAAATCATACATCCATAACAACTGCAACAAATAACACAAGAGGCAAAAGCTTGTAATTGATTGCAAAATGTCATAAACGTACACAACTCAGCTGATTAGAAGAAGGCATGAAATTGTCTTGGAATAAGGTGAAATATATTCTAATAAATTAGAAAGCATTGAAAGTGACCGTAAACTAATAAACTCACAGAAAGCTACAGCAATCTAAGAGAGATTGCTGAGAACCTAGGGGGCTCAAAACAAAGGGAGACCAAATACATCAAGTTTAATAGACAGTCTAGTTTAATGGTGGGTTTTTTTCACTGCTATCTATGCTCAGGTCTCTCAAATTTTAAATTCCCCTTTTGTCATTAATTACTGGCTTTGTATCATTGCAATCAACATCTGGATTCTTCTTTCTAATTTTTGTTGAACCACTCCTATAAATTATGTTGTTGTACTAGATGTGCAGCTTGGTGCAATTTATGTTGTAATGTGTAATATAAAGTTGACATAATTTATATCTAGTTTTAAACTTTTTAATAACAAAGCTGTGTTAATGTGCTTTATTTTCAGCAAAGATCCAGGGTATGAAAAACACTGTCCCCAAAAATGACAAGAAAAGGAGAAAACAGCTGACAGAGGAAATAGCCAAATTAGAGTCGGCTCTCAGTCAGAAGCACGAGGAGGAACTCAAGCAGCTGAAATCTACAGCTGAAACGAAGGTATCTTCTGTATTCACAACAACTGACTTATCAAAAACTGTTAATGTGCTCTGAATATTGTAATATGTCTTAGATACATCTTTTTATGGTCCATTTCTTATCAAAATAATCATTAAATTCCCTTCACAGTTTGTAAATGTCTGATCTTGACATATTATTTAAACACCATGCAAAAAAAAACAAAGTAATTCAGATAATATTATCACACCAAAATATCAACACACCTGTTGTTTTGAAGGATAAATGCTCTTATAACTTGCATTGTATTTTGTCTCAGAGAAGCGTATAATGAAGTGGACTCATTACCAACCTCTGTAAAATAACTTCTGCTCCCCTTCTTCTCCCTGACCAGGTGGAGGAAGCGGTGAATGGTGTCGAGACCTTGAAGGTGGAAGAACAAGAAGAGGCCAAACAGCCACGAATAACTAAAGCACAGAAGAGAAGGGTGAGAAGCATTTTATAATATTTTCAGGTATTGCTGTGTTTTAACCGACAAAACTGGTATGCAGTGATTTGCACAGTATATATAAATCAGTTTTGCAATGTCCTTAAAGTCCAATTATCTTTTAATTTAAATAAAATAAAGATTTTACTACCTTAAATACTGAAATACTACTTCAATACTTATTTATTTCTTCCATTTGAACTATAGCTGGTATTAAATCCATTGTTTTTGAATGAACAATGGTCTCCAGGACAAGAAGGCTGCACAGGAGAAGGAGAGGGAGAGCAGGATAGCAGAGGCAGAGGTGCAGAACCTGCAGGGGGTGAGGCACCAGGAGGGTTTAAAGTTGGCTCAGAAACTTGCCCAGCAACAGCTTCAGATAAAGGAGATTTCATCTGATGGACACTGCATGTACCGTGCTATTGAAGACCAGCTAGCCCAGCGATTAAAGGTGCTTTATTTCAATGGAGTATTGTAATTATTTGAATGTATAATCAGAGATGCATTAAGCAACTTGTAACTGTTGATGCTCTTTTTATAGTTTCTCCATTTGAAACAGGGGAATTGTTTTAAAAACATTTATACATATTTCAGTACAAAAACGTGTTTGCTGTTTGCACATATTCTTCTGCGTTCTCTCTCAGCCTGGGTTAAAGATGAGTGTGAAGGAGCTCCGGTCACGCACTGCTGAGTACATGAGAAACAATGCTGACGACTTCCTGCCTTTCCTCACGAACCCCAACACTGGGGACATGTTCACAACAGGTAAACCAGACGTTCTTATGGCTCTACATGAAGATACTGACAGAGGTGCAGGTAAACAACTAAATAAATGTTTACTTTTTGTGTCTGTTTCCAGATGAGTTTGAGAAATACTGCAGTGATGTGGAGCACACAGCAGCTTGGGGCGGGCAGCTGGAAGTGAGTTACTCTGCAGCGTTATTTGTCGTTTTTTTTTTAGGTATCCATGTGTTTTTTTTTTTACTGCAGTTCATGTGTTTTCTGCTTTTCAGTCAGTTTTGTATTACTGTTGTTCACAGCTCAGAGCTTTGACTCAGGTGCTACATTTGCCAATAGAAGTGATCCAAGCTGACTCCCCATCAATCAGGATTGGAGAGGAGTATGATGGTGAAGTCATCACTCTTGTGTAAGATCTTTGCTTCATACCTGCAGTTAAAACAGAAGAGAGAAAGTTAAATGAAAGATATCAGTGTGGTCAGAAATGCTTTACATCTGATTTAAACAGTGACTGGATTTGCATCCGTTGTAGGAAGCCATTCATTGCAAGTTTTCTGTCTTTCAATGTCATCTTTTTTTATGCAAAATTAGTCATTGTCATTACTTTGACACACACGAGCGCTGAGACCATTTTTTTTTAGCAGTAGTGATATTTCAATAATGTGCTTTTCCTGTTGCTACTAGATGATTTAACTGCATGTAAATATGAAAAACTGATAAAGAATAGCATAAAGGCCATCTCATAGTGTATAAAGTAGGTGAAGGCAAATAAAGCTATGAGGCTTATCTTTTCAGTCACAGAATATATTTTGTTATTGTTTTACAGATATATGCGTCATGCCTATGGTTTAGGAGAGCACTACAACAGTGTGGAGCGGCTAAAGGATCCAACCAGTGCTAAAGACAACTGAAAAACAGTTCCACCTCTGTGACAGAAATAAATGTCTTTTATTTAAGAGAGAGCCAAACAAATGCTGCTTGCACTAAAGTCTGTTTTATTAAATGTGTATATAGAGGTTGAACTCCACCTCTGAGACAGTTATGAAAACAGGCAGATGCTTTCGTTCCTGGATGGAGACTGTTTTCTTCCAGAGTTAAAAAGGAAGAGAAAGGGGGCAACATATTAAAATCCATTATTTCAGGTATCAGATATTGAATCAATTTGCTCTCAAAATGTTGTTTTATATTAAACACTTTAAGCCACACTGATGATCTCTAGGTTTCACTGGTTTTATTACCAGCATTTTTGTTGTTAAGCAGATCTATGTGAAAACAGTATGAGCAACCTGTTCAGTAGTCCTTTATCCAGTCTCAACCAAAGGTCTGCTTTATCATTATCATAGTTATGATTTGTCAGTAGCTTGCATCTGTGAAATTTTTTTTACAAATCACATTTCAACACATGCATTTCATATAAATTTGATTCATTAACACTCCAGGCATAAGCAGATGTCAGAGTACACATTTATTTTATAATCTGTTGTTTTGTTGTATATCTTTTTCAGAACATCTGATTGCAGTCTGGGCCAATGAACGTTACTCCAATTAAATTAGAGGAATCAAGTTGTTTCTTCTGCCCCACAGCATTTATAAAAAAACACAAAGGGGGACAAGAAGACATACAACAAAATAAATGTACATGATTATAATGTGAAGAATATGTATGAACATGCAGGTGGTGCATTGATGTCAGGATTGCATAGAATGCAACAGATTATGTAAAAACTATGAAATGGTGTGAATTTTTGTTTATAAACGATAGTAAAAGTAAACAAATATGTGACATTTTGAAAAGAAAAAACTTTTCCACATTTTTGCATGCAAACACAGAATTTTTGTAAAAAAATAAAGATTGAGCAGATGAGACATTTAAAATAGAGAGGAGGAGATGTTTCTGACCAACGGTCACGTGATGATTGTGTGTATGCTTATTGCACAGGTTGCATCCTATCACAGTACTATGATGAAATTCACTGAAAACCAGTTGCATTTTGGCCCCATGCAGGTTCACCTCAGTCCCTCTCCTGACTAAAGGGAAGTTGACTTTTCTTCTCCAACAAAGGGTTTAGTGTCCCCAGAGGTCACTCAGATTAGGAGCTAGCACTAATCTCTACTGGCTTTTGGGTGTGCTGATGGTTCCCAGTACAGAACCAGATTATACAAAGGGAAAACAAAACAAAAAAATCTTACAAAAATTGTACACCAAATTAGACGAATGTGGTAAAATGTAAACAAAAACTTTTAGTGCTACCATTGTCTTGACAAGTTGATCAGAACTTCTCACTGACTTGGACTCATTTAGGTGGGGAATTCAGGAATCAGCCAGCTCTGTGCAGGAGCTCTTGTGGAGCAGTATGAGCTATATCCATGCCCTGATTGAACAGGGCATCTGCAGCAGGAAGGAGCATACACAATATTTGGTTTGTCACAATGCTATAGCTTATTGGTGAAAATCTGTTATTTCATGGTTGCAATAAAACCCTTCAGCTGGAACCTGTCTGGGATTTGGTTTGCAGAAATTGCTTTTACAAAAACCTGCCCCCACCACAAAATTGTATCTTTAACAATTTACTGGAGACAAATGGAAGTTTAAAGGTTAGCCCTTCCTTCTGATGTCTGATGCACATGTGTGTTTTCTAAAAATCAAAACTCTCACTGTGGATTTTACAATCCTTTGAGATACACGCAGCTGAACTGGATAGCAAGACCTTACTAAAACAATGTTTTTATTCTCTCATCAGAACTTTGAGCTCTGAAAATTAACATGCATACAGCGTGTTTTGAAAACAATATTCAAATCAAATACCTTGCCAAAATGTACCCCAAGCAGGAGGACTATGGTTTTCCTTTTTTGCTTGATAGAAACCTTGTGCTATAAAACTGCTCTGATACAAACTACGTTTACGTTCCAGTACAAGTTCAGTATGAAAATTTAGTTATTTGGCTGTTCCGTTTGATAACATTATCAGATAAGGTTACAAATTAACAGTTCAGTATTCCATGACTCACGTTTGCTGTGGTATATATTCTGACTGGACTGCACTGCACGCACTTTGAGGTAGCTGTCTCAATTTTAAAAAGTCATTCTTTTTTGCAGAAGTCATCCCTCCACAGGTGAGTGAGTTTAAATACTAATCACATAAAGTATATGTACATTATTTTTGTGTTTGTGAAAAGAATTTAGGATTCATGCTCTTTGTAGGGAAAAGAAAGAAAACATGCTGATCTTTACTTCATTATGTCTTCTCTGGTTGGTGCAGTTCAATGGAGCGGTGAGTCCAAAATCTCACTGTCCAAAATTTTAATACTAATTTATCATGCAGTATTTTGTCACTTTATCATTGTTTATGTTTGAAAGTTCTAATGAAGTTTTCCATCTAATATTGGCTGTCCTGTGTTTGATGTAAATAAGTTGTCTCTTTACAGTTCTTCACCAATCGATAGGGTTGTTTTAATATTACATTACATAATTTCACTGTGGTCATTAATTTCACTGTGGTCATTTGTCATCTGTAGGAATTGTTTGATGACTATTGCTTATCAAGTACAAATATAATTCTTTAATTATTGTTGGTGACTGTAAAAAAAAGATGTAAAAAAAAGATGAACAAGCAACATGACATAACTTGTCTCAAAATGGATTTTTCCCTTTCTTTCTTTTGCAGAAATCTGATGAAATACTATTACAGTTTCATGAAGAATCAATTGATGACATGTACTCGAAGTGCAAAGACAAGATGGCAGAAATGGTCTTTCACCGTTTCTCAGCAGAACTGACAAAGGGATATGAAGTGGAATGGAACAATGAAGCAAACAAGATAAAAAAAGGTGACAAGATTCTGACCCAGCAGGAACTGCAAGCAATACGTGTCTACACAGAAAATAAAAACGGAGTGTATAAAAAGTTTAACACTGCAGTCAGGACAGGTAAAAACATATATGGCATTTCATTTGAGTTCCACATTTTATATTACCTGCTTACATCAGCTGTACAGAAATTAAAAACAGTGGACAAAAATAAGTGTTATACTACTTACAGACGAAACACAATTAAATTTAAACTCTCATCAAAGACGGAAAAGCTAATACGATTTGGGATGTTTGCATCCAGCTCTCTGGCGCATAACAAGATGGATTATGGTGATGAAACCTGCTTTAAAATCAAAACTTGTCATGGTGCTGTAATAGAACAATATTCAGCTTATCCTCAAGAGAGAGAAGTGCTCATACCACCCTATGAGGTATTCAAGACTGAAGAAAGAAAAGATGTTGCAGAACTGAAGGATTGTAAAACTGTCTTTGTCTTGGAGAGTGATGGCATTAAGAGCAATCTGGATTGCAAATTAGTTAAAACCTGATTTATCCTCAATGCTTGGGAATACCTAGGTTTTGACCATATATATGTGATACCACAGTCTAATGATCATTTTAAACTTATTGTAACACATTACTTATAACTTTGGTTTAAATCTTTCCATGCTACCATGATATAATTTACTGAGTACAATTTCATCAACAGTTTTAAAGTTTTGTATGAATTGGTTTCCATTAACTCAATAAATCACTGAAACAATGAAAAACCCTTTTCTTTGTGTGAGTTGTCTCTGCAGTACAAACAACATATGTAAGCCAGGTTGATGTAATAATAACCCCAATAGCAGTTGCAATAATTTATTGACCAATCTTTGCTAATAAAACCTAAAACTGTTATTGCTGAGATTGGTCAGGGGCTACCTTTAAGTGTGGAAGCAGATATTGGGTGTATACAAAACATTTAGCAGACGACTATTGGGATAAACCATCATCAATCTTTATTTAACCAGGATTAAAAACTCCTTAAGAATAGAAATCTCTTTTACAAGAGGGGTACAACTTTAGCTTGGCTCTTCAGCTGACAGGCAACAAAAGCTATAAAATGTAGTTAAAAAGGTTGACATATAGTGTGTAGCGTCTGTGTTACTAAACAATAGGTTAATGAAAAAATCAACATCTACCTAGGTTTGGAGAGCAGTAATTTGAGTAACCCACAGGAGGACGGAAGTGAGTTGAACAGTTGACACTTTATTGCCAACAGCAATATCACCAAAAATAGAGCTCTTTACAGGAAGTAAAATTTGAAAGCGAGACATCAAAATTCTTCTCTGAAAAGAGTTTTTGGTCTTATACTAACTCTGTAAAAGACTGAGTGAGAATTCCTATGTCCTGGGCCATCAGGCCTTAGTGTATCAATTTTCTGTAATATCTTTCTTTCTATCTGGGTAGTGCCTAGGTGTTTGAGTAATGTCTTATCTATGTTCATTAAATGGCAATCACCATATCTGTTGTCTGGAACAGTTTCATGTTTTACACTCTCCCAGCTGCTCAGTCTTCCAGGGCTCGACTTGCCTTCTTGAAAACTTCCGACTTCAATCCAATATCTTAGAACTTGTCTTCATAACAATGTAGAACAGTGAGCTGACTAGGTTCACTTCTGATATGAGATCTCATTTATTCTAGTAACTCAAATAGACCATTACAACCAATGGCTATGGTTTAAAGTAAGTTTGAGAAATTGTTGAAGTATGCAATAATTTTAGCTACAAAACTGGACAGTTGTTTTTTTTTTTTTTTTTTTTTTTTTTTTTATCAAGCAAGTAATTATCTAGTTATTTTAAAAATACTAAACATAAATGACCCTAAAAGTCACAACAGAAACAGCAAACATACCGTGACACGTTAAACACTGATTTTGCCAACGAACAACCCATATGATGCTCTTTTAGTGCTTCACAGTATCCTCCAATGCAACTGTTACTGCATTGTCAGTTTAACTGACAGTCAGTCAGCTGTATATGTATAAAGACATATAAAACACAGTAACAAACAAAAATATGGTAACACCAATAATTTTTAGTTCCCCTTAAAGAACCAATATAAATACTTTTGCTCTTCGATTGTCACTGTGCTGCTGTTACACCTGAATTTCCCCACAGTGGGACAATAAACAGTATTTCTATTCTATTCTATTCTATTCTATTCTATTCTATTCTATTCTGTTTATCCAAGAAGCTACCAGTTAGCAGTTGCTATATGCATGACTTGCCAGAAAGCATTAAAATACAACAGAAATGGTCTGTAGTCCCCACAAAGTCAAACTATAAAGGAATTGTAATTTCTTAAACTAAGTTATAACACATAAAATGGGTTGTATGGAGCACTTTGGGCATAATTTTTTACCAATTATGCTGGCACACTGTCTTTCCCATGGACATAAATATGTAGATAGTTTACGACTAGACTTGGGCAGCTGGTTCTTTTGTCAGCAGGACAATGACCCAAAGCACATGGCCAAGATCTCAAAGGAGTGGATTCAGAACTACTGAATGTCCTGGAGAAGCCAAGCCAGAGTCTAGACTTGAATCTGATTCAACATCTCTGGAAGGATCTGAAAATGGCTGACAGACATCTTCCATCCAACCTGATGGAGCTTGAGAAAGTACTGCAAAGAAAAATGGATATAACTGTCTAAAGATAGGTGAGCTAAGCTTGTGGCACCATATTCAAAAAGACTTGATGCTGTAATTGCTATACACACACACACACACACACACACACACACACACACACACACACATATATATATATATATATATATATATATATATATATATAGCTTATCCTTGCAGCGATGGGGGGCTGGTGCCTGTCTCCAGCGGTCATCGGGCAAGAGGTGGGGTACATATATGTGAGTATATGTATGTATGTATATGTATGTGTGTGTATGTGTGTTATAACATACAGATTTTATTTGTATAGATTTTGACTTCATAAGACTTTCCAGCATTTTAATGATATCATTCCTTAAGTGTTTGAATATATCTTATGTCTTTCACCCGGAAAATCTATTATGTAATTTATGGACATGCCAACATAAGGAGCATAGTTGAGATGTAAAACCTGTTAAAAAAATAGTGACCAGCTTGCTTTATTGATTTTTGACCAATAGAAGTCACACTTGCCCAAAGCAAGAACTAAGATTGTTGACTTTTGTTGCTATGGAAACCCAACAGGAGAAGTTTTATTAATTGTGTGTTCAGGAAAATGGCCTATAGATCTTTAACACTAAGAGGAACCGTGGTTCCTCTTAGTGTTAAAGCTTCAAGTGGAAAAAGAACCTATTTAAATCTGAATTCGAAGAAGCTGAGAATTGTTCCTGAGTTTGTTTCCAGATTTCCAAACCTCTCAATCCTTCTGTTGTGTAACAACTCCATCACTTTCCTCCCAACTCAACTCCAGTCTCTACAACAAGTGAGTTTTCTCTGCTTGCCTTTAATCTGCCTAACAAATCAAAAAGATTGATTAACATACTGTTTTGGTATCATCTTCAAGCTGACAGAGCTGAATTTGGGAAATAATGCCCTGAAGGAGGTTCCTGTAGTTCTCAGCCATCTGGAGTCACTGAGAAAACTCTACCTCTACAAGAACAACATTCATGTGGTGTCACCTGATGCTATTGGTAGGTCTGGACTGTTTGGGGTAAGTAGCATGGACTCATTGACTCAAGAAGCAACTCAGTGACTTTGTCATCATGTTTTGAAGGTCACTTAAGAAACCTTGTTGTCCTCAATCTCAACCACAACAACATTCAAAGGTTACCACCAGAGATCGGAAGGTAAATAAATGTTTCCACATTGTCTAAAATGGCTCTTTGTTTCTTTTCACTTGCAATGTTCTCCACATTTTTTTGATGTTTTAAAAACCTTTCAGTCAGTGTCTTTTCTTGCAGTAGAATCATCTCACAGTAAAAAAAAACATGGAAAAATTCAGCCTTTAATCTGAGTGCAGTTAGTACTTTAGCTCCTCTGCTGTTGTTGCTTTATATAATCCCACTTTTGCCAATGTAGCAGACCTTATGCTTCTTCTGCAACATTTTCAATAGTTTGGAGCACACAGCGAGGGATCTTTGCTGGTTTTGACTCTGGTGAATCACTTCTGAGTTGATTTGGACATATATCTTGGGTATATGAGGAAAGCCCAAAACATGAAAATCTTTGTTTTCTGACTGAGGCTACCAGATTTTTGTTATAAATCTGTTCTTTTTACTCCTTTATCATACTCCTCACTATGCATAATGCAAGATAAACCTGGGTCAGGGTCATCATCCTTGTTTGTCACAGTCCCAGTTGTTCTAAACTTTTTAATTAAGAGTAATTTTCTTTGACTGGGGATATGGTTAAGTTTAGGTGAGTAGCACATCTGTATTACCTAAAGTGCATGTTCTCTTATCTTTCCTATTTTTGAAAGAGCCTACGGGGAATGGGCCTTGCGTCATGCCAACTGAGATTTTTTAAACGCAGATTTTGCTTAACATGGAACTTTTTCCATACTGATTAAAGGTACCCAAATTAAAGGTGGAATTTTTAAATAAATTTCAGTGTGAGATTGTATGATCTGAAACAGGAGAGGAAATTATTTCAAGGAATTAAACACATTTACCAGCATTTGTACAGGGTTATCATATTAATGTTACTTAAATGTGGTTGTTGTCAGATACATTTATTTTGTCATCAGTGTAGTGAGATGAATAAATGAGAAATAATATATTTGTCAGAGATTTATGAAAATCTGTTTATTCATGCAGGTTAAGGAAGCTTCAGTACTTCAGTCTGCTGGATAACAATCTGGAGGAGCTTCCTGGTGAAGTTGGTTATCTTACAGAGTTATCTGAGATCAACCTTACCTTTAACAATCTCTCATGGCTACCTCAGCAGCTGTACCAGTGCAGAAAGCTTACAAAACTGTATGCAGCCAGAAACAGGCTGACAAGCCTGCCAGAGGTGGGTCTGTATCAATTAGTTTGTCAAAACATGCATAATTCATGGCATCTTGTAAGATGTAGCAGCTGGAACCACCAAAATTAACTCTGACTGCTTTTAAAAATACATGGAGACAAAAACTTTACCAATCTGGTTTTTCCTGCAGGGAATATCGGCTCTTGCTAAACTTCGAGTTCTGGATGTGGCTGGGAACATGTTGCCCATGTTTCCTGTGAAGGTACATTGTACAGTCAAATCCACAATAATATGGTATCATTTAAAAAAAAACAAAAATGGTTTCACATATGTGTATATTGGTGATGTTTAGTTCCACCTGCTGCACCTGAAGGAGCTGTACTGTGAAGGGAACGAACTGATTCAGTGTAACCCACTGCCTTTGCTGCAGAACACTGAAATCCTTCCTCTAAAGGTCAAGTTATTTTTCATAGAATCATCATGTTTGTTGCTCAAACTGTTGTTTTGGTATAACTGTGACTCAGCTGTGTCTCTATAGGAGCTGGTTGCCAGGTTTGTTTTGTTAGAAGACAGAAAGCAGTCCTCTCTGATCCACCAGAGTCTTCCACTCTACCCAGACCTGAGCAACCTGTTGGCCAACAGGAGCTGTTGTGAAGTTTGTGGGGTTCCCTTCCTCACAACATGGATGGAGTGTGTGCATTTTATAAGTCTAGAGAAGGTGAGAATGCTACTTTCTGAACACACATTAGATATCTTCCTCTATGTTAGTGGTGAAAACCACTACAGTGGCAGATTATTTTAATCTCTCTGCTTCAACATAAATTTAACTTAAAACATACACATTCTTGCAGGCCAGTAAAAATTAGCAGAGAGGATCAAGCACATTAGGCAAAGATCTGATTTTGAATTTCTGGTTAATTAGTTCCTGAGAAAAAATAATCCAATTGTACATAACCGGGAGCAGAAATCATAAACTTGTGAAACAGGAGCTTGAATGCTAGTCCCACACGTATCTTGGGGGAATTTCAGCCTAAACATCATTGATGACCTGCTTTAGCTCTGAAGTTGTTTGTGGATTTCTGTCTTCGTATTCATCTTCAGTTTTCTGTTAAATAGTTAGGGCTGTGACTCTTCCAAACCAAACAATATAATGTTATGTTATTATGTGAACAAAACATGTGATAAGGTTCTGGTGGATGACTTATTCTTTCCTAGGATCCACTCTCCAGACAAAGGTCTATTATTTTTCTCAGGCTTTTACTTGGCCTATTCAGATTTTCCCAGTAATGTTAGCATATTGTCTTTGCCCAGTTACATTGAAACTAGCTAGAGACATAAACCTGTTTAGTAAACAAAAAAGGGTTCTGTTTTGTGGTCTGAACCTTTACCAGAATATTTTCCCAGCAGTATACTGGTTTGTCCACATTGTCCTTAACAATGCTCTTCATGCAGAACACTATCTTTCTCCTTTCAGTACTGCAAAGCATGCCTTTATTGGATATTGTTCGACTGAAGTTCAGTCTATAAACATTAGTTACTGTATGAGAGGTCTTGTATTTCTTCTAAGTTACTCTGGGCTGTTTGTGAATCTTGAGACTATTGATGGATTTATGTTCATCATTCACCTCCAGGAAGGATAAGCAGATTCCTTAATTTTCTCTTTAATCAATTTTATAACATGTTTTTTTTAGTCTAATGATGTTTTGCTCTAAAAGCTTTAAAAATATTAGCTTGTGTTTGATATAATTTGAGAAATGTATTGTAAAGATTAGACTGAAATTAGAGCTTCACCAATCAGACTTTTCTTGCCCAACTTGCGGTTTTCTTTAACCTGTTGATCCCAATTTTGACCAATCCAAAGAAAAAAAAAAATGTGCAGCAGGTTCTTCGATATAAGTAAAAATAAAGGAACCACAAGAATCTCTCCATTATTGCATTAAAGCATGTGTCTCTAACTTTTATCTGAGTTTTCAAAACACAAAAAAGTACATGAAAAAGCATGCTGCTGGTTGATGTGTTTATGGTAGGAACTCTTAGTTTTGTTGAATTGTATTAACAGAAAAAACAAAGCAAGCTTATTTTCAGTCTATTAGAAATTGATTTCTGATCATAGTTGGATAATGTCAGCCTGTGACTGACTGATTATTAGGTCATCGCCCTTTTGAATTAACATGCTTTATTCTTGTATCATCTTTGAATAAACTGCTAATTACACATCTTCAGAATTTAACACATGATCTGTTTATTTATACAATTAAGGGTAGCGTTGTAAAAATGACTTCCTTTTGATTGTCTTTATCTTTTTTAAAATGTGAGAATCATATTAATCTATAATTTCATGACATCCTTTTCAAGGGTTCAGATACCCTCAAGAACACTGCAAATGTGGAACAACCCTGAAATATTCAACCTTGTCTTCCTCTTTTGTAAAAAACACTGTACGTATACATATTTACAAGAAAGAAAGAACATGTTATCTTTTATTTAGCCTTTTTAAAATATTTATATTTTAAATGACTTTATTAAGAACAAAGCGGAACAGAAGTCAAATTGCTTGTCTGTGTCCACAAACTTGGAAGAAAGCTGATTCTGAAATAGTAAAAACATGCAGCAACTAAGGTACATTTTCTCTGTCGGCTGTCTGTTGTAGGACATGAACATGACGAGTTTGCTCACAGTTCCGGTTCGGGCTTTTCTGTGTTCATCCAACTGCTTCAGCTCAGATGGACGCTCCTACTATGGTGTTGCAACTGAATAAAAATAAGTATTAAAGGGTGCTTGACTTTGTGGCCACTAGATGGCAGCAAAAGATCATTGTATTTTTTAACACTACTCTGACTAGCTTCATAGTTAGATATGAGGTCAAACAAAAAGTTTTTTCTCTGTCTCACCTATAGTTTTCATACAACTCAATGAGATGAACTTAAGGGTTAAACGATGAAGGAGGTTAATAAAATTCCTGTTGGTTGTGAAAAACAGCTTTAAATAGCCTTGCATGTAAGCAGCTCATGTTATGGATAAAGGTTGATTTGTTGAGGTATGTATGTACATAACCTCTTATCTATTTTTGAAGGTCAAGGAATATGTGAAGCTATTTAATAATTTATGTAATGACAACAGAGTAACTTCTCCCTTACCTTGTCTTAGTATAGTTGTCTAATTTCTATCTCCATCTCCTCCTGGTGGCATCTGTTTCAACCTGCCAGATAGGAGAAAGCTAGGGAGAGAGAGAGAGACAGGGAGAGGGATGGAGAGAACTTCATTGCAAGCAAATTAATTTCTCATCCACGCCTCCAGAGCCTAGCAGCTTGTTCACTTGCTGCCGCGGCCGCCACCACTGCTGCTGCTGCTGAGCGTGTGTCTGCTGAGTCGGAGCCTCATACATAATGCATCAGGTTTAATTGCAAACCCAGAAACTAATGACTTTGGACTGGTTAACAGCAGGGGAGCCATACATCTCAAGCAAACTGAATGAAAAATCAGCTCAGAGGAGAGAAAAAAAGGAGCCTAGCCCTTAATTGATGAATAATTGAAGCGGCGAGCTACAGGGCATAATTGTGACATTTTGTTTCAATCAATTTCCAAGTGGTGTGGGCGAAAGTGCACTTAAAGCAAAAAGGCAGTGACAATGAATGTGAAAGAAAGGGAGAGATAGCTAGAAAAAGAGAATGGATGATGATGGAAATGAATGTGTCTTCAGTCACTGAAATGACATTTGGTGGAGCAAAAGATGGGAACAAATGACTTTCCTCCCCGTCTACCTCTTAATTCTGCTCAAACTCATTTTATGCTTACTATTGAGTCACTTTTTTTCCTTCTGCCAATAGATGTATTTTATTTTAATAATAAAAGAAAGCCTCAAAGCTATTAACATTTTAGTTGGTAATTTTCAACATCTTTCTTATGCTTTATATTATCCATTAATTAACACACAGGCTGATTTTAATGGCAAGTGTGTTTTGATGCGGTCCTTTTCATTTATAGCTTCTGCAACACAATGTCTAAGCTGCTTTAAAAAAAAAAAAAAATTAACAGTGAGCATGGCTGATAAATAGGTCATTCCATTCTGCTGGCCACATACTAGCAGGTGAAGGACAAACAGTATGTCCCTTCTTGCAGGTAACATATGTTGGGTCCTGCAGTGCCAGCTTAGTGTTGTCGCTAGTCTGGCGTCAAGTTTTATGCATACATTCAAAGACACACTTCAACACACCGCAGAAGAGTAAACAAACAGTGCTTAAACTTGTGCACATATTGTTACATTTACAACAACTGTTCTTAGGATTTGATGACAAACTTACACAAACTAGTGCATAATGTTGAAGTGGAAGATAAAAGGCAATATATTTTTCTTTTTTCCTCACAAATGAAAAAATCTGAAAAGTGTGGTGTGCATTTGTTTTAAAGTGTTAATACTTTACTAACCAAGAGTCAGCAGTTTACGAACCACTTTCCCCATTATGCCCCTAATGCTTTGTTTTTATCATATTACCTCAGTACTCACATATTGGCCACACCCCTGCGCATATGCACTCACATTTTCTGCTTTCCTGTTAGTTTGTGTGTGTGTGTGTGTGTGTGTGTGTGTGTGTGTGTGTGTGTGTGTGTGTGTGTGTGTGTGTGTGTGTTTGCATGTACAGATTGCTTTCTGAAACCGGACGGGGTGATTGACGTTTATGTAAATAGAAGTTTGCACCCTCAAAGGAGACACCATACGGATGGGAACTCCACACCGACGAAAGACCCCTACAAAAAAGGCGCTTGTAAATTCCTGACATGCCTAACATATGTTAATGAGCCTCTCTCTAGCTCTGATATAATTACTGTGAGAGGCATATTGCCTTTGGTGAAAATGTCTGTCTCGTGTGCCATGGCTACCTTATGGGGGGGGAAGAAAAAGTAAAGAATGATAAAGTGGTGAATACATAAATTCTCATTTACCATGGTTAGAGGTAAAAGAGAGTGAGGTTGGCAAATTCACTCAGCGTGATTATGCGAAGGCAGCTTGGGTTCATTATAATCCTCTTTTGTTCAAGTGCTTTCTGCGGTCTTGTATTGTTTCTGAGGAGGTGTTTAGTTTGCCTTGTCAGTTAAAGCACTTATCCAACAACAAAGCAAGAGGTGCCCATGGCTTCCTGAGCTCAGAATGCATGCTAGGGCTATTCAATGTAATGGTTAGGTTTTATCTCTATACTTTCTAAAAACTGTTTGACTTCTTTAAATTTTATTACCTGTTTTTGTTGAGTCTTTAGTGCGGTGCTGGTAGTTTTATCCTTTGACTATCTTGTACTTTTCTTCTACAGTTTTGGTGTTTTGGTATCCCATAAAAATGATCTATCTATCCCATACTTGACATACATGCAGCGCTGGTTTTTGATATTGGCAGCTTGGGCAGTTGCTCAGGATGCCCTCAAGTGGGCACACATAAGCATCAGATTGAAAGCAGAGGCTTTTTAACTCTCAGTTGCGCAGTCAATAGTGAGTTAGCTCTTCCTTTGTAGAGGGACTGGGCTGCCCAGCAGTTTAATCCAGCACACACCTGGGAGAATTTCTCTGATTTTGATTTCAGGAGGTATGGTGTCAATCAAACAAAAAAAGGTGGAGGTAGCCTGGGGTAACATTTACGCAAGAACTGCAAATGCGTGGGTTAGTCAATTCTCAACCAACTTGCAAATGTTTCATACCTGATTTGAGAACAAAAGATTTAATCTAATATTTTGATAATCTACTCAAAGTTAGTTGCATGCAGATGTGTTCATGGCACTCCAATAAATAATATTTAACAGGAGAAGGGCATTCTGAGTTATTATGGTTTGATCAGAGGTCATAATTTGTCATATTTCTAAAGATTGAAAATGTTCAAACAAGGATCAGATCAATGGGATTAGCATGATATCCTTAGAAAATAATATACTGGTAAATTCAGTTGTGTTTGAGATGCAAACATTTATCATTTATCTCATATATTTACATAATACATTTTTCTTAATAGTTTAAGAAATAAACTGATATGCAATTAAGTACACAAATATACAAAATTTTGTTTACAGTTTCAATGAGGAAGTAGATTGCGTGGAAAGTTTGGGTATCAAATGTGGGTAAAAATTGCCAAAGGGGTAAATTCATCTGGAGATACTCCAATAAACTGGCTCTTAGGTGCACGACAAAAACAATGAAACCACAGAAATGTTTCAAGATTTTTGCAACCTCGAACAGGTTTTCTTCCAGGATTTTCCTGTACTTATAGTTAGAAATCAAAAAGTTATTCAGACCCCTGTTAGATTTAGATTTAAAATAATTTTCATTCCACAAGAAGCTTTATTCTGACATGAAATCAGACAGGCATCTCTCAAAAGATAATACATTTTTTCTAATCTGCTGATGGGTATTGAGTTTTGTGGCAGTTTTTTTTTTTTTTTTTTTTACAAATATTTTCCCATGTTTTTATCTTTTTTTTTTTTTTTTTTTTTTTTTTTTTTTTTTTTTTTTTTTTTTTTTTTTTTTTTTTTTTTTTTTTTTTTTTTTTTACTTTGTTCTACGTCTCAGAACACTCTAAACATGTTGCATTATGGTCACAATTTCAAACAGGATTCACAGGATTCACACTGACTAAGCAACCTCTTCTCTTTGCAGGTCAGTAACAGTGGTTCTGTTAAAATGAGTCCCATCGATTGCTGATGTAGAAGTTTTGTGAATGGGAGAGCAGTCTCATAGCCAGTATCAGTAGAAACTACTGTAGAGGATTGGTGCCCATGTCAGATTCTGGTATGGTGCCACTGGCAAAGCACCACGGTATTGTCTGCCTGACAGCTGCACAATCAATTCTTATCTGTTGTTAATCACGATTGGCACTAGGGGGCAGTGTGATTCTCTGCTGGCTAAGCAGATGAATTGAGATGGACTGATAAATAGCAAACTGATGAATCTAAAAGATAGAGCTGCTAATAAAGGCGAAAATAATGAGATGTTATTAAAATCAAAGCTTAATTGAAATCCAAGCATCAGTTCAAAGCATTTGTAAGACATGTTTGGCTTTTAAATCTAATAAATGAGAGCAAAGATTTCTAGGTTTAGAAAAATGGAAAGTTTTCTTGCAATCATTGTTGCATGTCAATTAAAAATAAGATGGCAACAGCACCAGATGTGCAAGACTGTATGTCAGAGTCAAAACAATGCAACAAAAGAATCTCATCAATAGAAATTAGAAAGTGGAAAGAAATAATCGAGACAAGCTTGACTTAAAAGTGCATCCAGCTATGGCAGGATGCAGCAAAACAAAGCTACCCAGATGCAATAACCTAGCTTTCTCCACAAACCTTTTTGGCTCTTATTCGCATCACCAAGTATAAATAAAAAACAGTCTGAGTCCTTTGAGGTTGCAAGGAAGTGATTCCATTACGGAAACATTCCTCATTAGGGGAGTTCTGAGACAAGAGCCCGGTCGTCAGGCCAGCCCCCCTCTCTCTCTGGCAGTTCTGGGTCACCACCAACCACAATGCAAAAAAAAAAAATACCATTACCAGACAGCATTTGCTGCAGAAATATGACAAAACACTGCAGTAACTTCAAAAGAACAAATACATCTTTCATCTTGGGTGTCTTTGAATCTCTTGGAAAGTTTCCTCGGGTTTGGTTGTAACAGGGACCTTGGAAAGAGGGACGAGGACAAGAGGAGCTGTTTATTTATTTGAGGAGCAGAACTGAAAGGAAAAGAGGCAGAAAGAAATGTAGCAGCTAGTTTTTGATCTTACTTCATACAGTTCACTTAATTTGATATGATGCACAGGTGCACCTCCGTAAATAGGAATCATAGAAATGTTAATTTATTACAGTAATCAAATCTAAACAATGTAACTCATAAAACAAGCAGAGTAATAGATTTCATGTGCTCATTTCTGTTCATTTTAATGATTCTGACTTACAGCAGAAAAACATCCCAAATTGCGTTTAAATATTTTAAATATTATATTAGGGCAATAAAGAAGGATTTAAACACAGTAATTTCCATCTCCTGCAATGTATATCCATGGACTATACAGTATATATGCTTAATACTTGGCAAGTGTCCTGTTGCATGAATTACTGGATCTGTACGTGGTTTTGCTGTGTTGTCAAGGAAGCCTCTTTAATGTACTCCGCTGACTCGCAATGATTCTATGGCAATACATTCTCTATCTTTTGGCAGTGTAAGCAGGAGCAAGTCCTGCTGAGCAATCATATTAGCATCTCTGTAAAGCTTGTCATCTGCTGGACCAACTGCAGCAGAGGACATGACTGCCCAAATCATCACTGACTGTGGAAGCTTCACTCTGAACCTCAAGCAGCTTGAATTTCCGTGCCTCTCCACTGTTTCTCCAGACTCATTGACCATTGTGGCCTGAATGCGTCTGTGTGTGTTGGCTCTTGAAGCAATGACTCCAATTCCAGTTGACGCCTTGTCAATGAGCTGCATCTGACATATTTTCTTTATTAGATTGACAGACGGAGAAATAATCAGATTTGCAGTGAATAGTGTGGATTTGTCTTTATAAAGTCTTCCAGTTTCAGGTCCAAAATACTTTTTCATTTATGACTGACAGCACACCACCCTGTAACCCTGTTTTGAGGTCATGTGATGGCTACTAGTGCATGTCGGCTGTAGCTGTGCGGCAGGCGGGTGGGACACCAGGTAACGGCATCTGGCCTGGGTTTTTCTAGAACACACGCTGCCCGTGGCGCTGCAGAACATCTGTCTGCAGCATGCAGGCCGGCTGGATGAGCAGACCTACAACCCAGCCGGCCAGCAGAGTGAACGTCCTGCACACATGGATGTCCTTCAGGAATATGTGGGTTAATATCTCTGTTATCACAGTCGGACTTTACTCACTCCTTTCTGCGATAGAGTTCTTCTCCAAAGCTACTGTCAGAGTTAAGGAGAATAACAGAAGTTTACTCATTCTTGTACAGATAAAGATGATCAGTTTAGTTTCTTTGTATATTTCTTTGCATGTTTGAAGGTGTTGTGCTTCAAATTACTTAAGGTACTAATCACATCCTTGCAATGATACATGGTGTTATTATGAGGCTCCTATTCTAATAATTGAATATCACCGTTATGTTTTATTAGATTGAAGGATACACTGTGGTTGTTTCTTATTGGTTCAAAAATTATTTAGATGTCTGATAAATTAAAAAGGCAGTATACAGATCTTTGCTGTTGCACTTTAGAAGCATGATTTCAGTATAACACAGGAAATCAGGAGCCTTTTGAGCAACTTCTTCACCCCTCTAACTCTCCAACCCTCCTCACTGTGTAGGGTGTTAAGATAGTCTTATGTCCTCCTCGTGCTTTTTTTTTTTTTTGCCAGTTTCAGTAGTTTGTGGAGATAACAGCAGTTGTCACATGTTCTGAAGTACAGAAGCGAACCTGAATGTAATTTAGATTGTTTTTGTTTAAACGCAGGTGTTGCAGGAAGAACAAATGTATATATGTACATTTGCACATCTACATTTTATAGTTACGTTTTATACTTTGTGCAAATGGATCTATTACAAGTCTGCAGGTTTGGCTACAAAGTACATTTTTTACAGCAATCTGTTGAATACACTATTGACTGACTAACAGTGTCACAGTTTTGGTTATTTTTACAAATATTTCAAAATATCCTTACCGCTAATAAAGTGATCAGAGCTAGTCTTTATTAGATTGACAGTCTGTGCCATATTAATACGCTCAATGTTTAATAGTAAAATTTGGCTGGCTTCAGGGGATATAAGGATAACTTCTCTTTACTTTTTCATTGCCTTTGTTTTTACAACCTTAAGTCCAACAATATCCAACCATTGCGGTTCTCTTACATGCAATGAATGAAGTAGAAAGCTGTTTACATTCTATCAAGCTGGCGACAGAGCCCCCGGATGTAGGAGGTGTGACGTCATGTGGGAACTATCTATTGCCATCTGCAGAAATACACTGGTCGGTCAGAAAGAACCAATCAGAGCCAGGAGGAGGGTCTTTGCATTGTCAATCATGCTCGTGTACATGCTGCCCACACCCATAGACATTATATATGTTTATAATGTCTGCACTCACCCCTCCTTGCTCTCTGTTATGCTACAGCTTCTTTCCGACAGCAGAGCCTGTCATGAATGCTCAGGCTAGTTAGCATGGCCACCAATGACGGCGGATAAACAGCTTTTCGGTAACAATAGTTTGTTTCTCTGCCATTTGCACATTGACCAGCATGAACACAAGCATGATTGACAGTACTGACATTTTTTAATCCTATGTCTGTTACTGTACATAAACAGTTTTTTTTTTTACTAAAACAATAAAAGTAAACTTCCCCATTACCCGTATCTCTACATTAGAATAAGAAGCATAGATACATGAGGATACTTGTAGATTTATTTTGTTTGATTCATCTTATTTTATTATCTTCTATCACATAAAGGAAATTTATCTATGAAGTGTTTATACTAAATGTTTCAAGTCTTTTTGATTAGTTGTCACCCAAATCACACAGGCCCAAGGCAGACAGGACTGTAAGTTATCATAAAAAAGACTTTATATGAGGCAGGTTAGGCAGGCATTAAACATTTCTTTCTTTATCTTTCAATAATGTATTTCCTAGTCTATTTTATACATTCACCAATGCATTCATATGTCTTATTGTAAGAGGACTGACAACTTGTAGGGAACACTTTTTAAAATGAATCTAATTTAGTTCTTTACGGAAATAAACTAACTGATTGCAGAAATGTAATGTAAAAGTTAAAGGTTTGAATTTTCTGTGCTCAAAAACCTGCTCAAGCAGTGACAGCATCATGAACCCAGATAATAGAAGAAGCCTTACACAGCTTATTATGTCAGTGCTATCAGCTTGTGAGAAAAAGCCTAAATGGATCCAAGATCATTGATAAATAATTTTAGTTTGAGGACTGATTTTAATGAATGCAAAACAGGATTTTTCCCATGTTTAATTGTCTCGCTTGTTAGGTTTAATTAATACAATTTAAGAAAACCAGCTTCTTTTGTGTTATAGCGAAAAAGATGCACTTTATTTAATGATTTTCATTATAAAATGTGCACACTTTTGTTATATCTGCAGTTTAACACTGACTGAGAAAGCTAGAATAATAACAGTTGAACAACACAACACCTCACACATCTCAGACCAACAGAAAAGAGCAGCGTGAGGCATTGCGCTCACTTGCCCCCTTCTAATCCAGCCTCACCAGCACCAGATGGCTGCCTCTCCCACAATGCAGCGCCACCACAGATGTCAACAGAAGAGGTGACAAACACTCCGCAGGTGTCTGTCCCCTCTGTGTCCGCCGTGTATGCCTGTGTTTGTGTTTACGTGTGTGTACAATGAGGGTACAAAGAGCATCTTTCTTGCAGGGAGAGGAGTGTGTAATTGATAGCAGAGGACAACCTGCAGGAAGGAAGTGCCATCATATGGTAAATTGATGGGCTGGCACAGTCTGGCACAAACTGTAGGAACAGATGCAGGAAGAGACAAACTTTGCTCATTATGGATAGTGTCGAGAATCCAATTTTCAGAGCTATTAGAAAGGAAGATTTACTTCAAAAGCACAGAGACCTGTGGTGTGCTAAAATTCACATTGTAAATTTATCTCGAATAAAAACATAGAAGACAATAAGAAATTTCTGTTTCTCCATTCCAAGCAGGGCTGCTTTTCAGTCTGCTGCACAATCCATTTCTTTTCCATGTGTGCCAGCTTGGCCAGGTGTGCTTGTTGGCAGGGGCTTCCAAAGCCAGGTGAGCAAGCTGCTGGCCAGGTGCCCTCCAGAGCTCACTCGACTGACCACATACCATATGGCTTTGGAGTCAAGCATGCAGGCAAGTATCCACACATGAGAACAACCACATTTAGTAATAGTACCAGAGTTTCTCACTAAAATTTCCTATGCACACACTCACACAAACAGAGTTATGTGCAATAAAACGAGAACATTAGGAAACATTGCAGCCCCCCAGTGAGTTCCAAAGTGAAATGCTTAATGTGTTTTTACTGTATTTCTCTCCCAGCGGCCAAACACATGCACAGCATAAATATACAACATTCTACACATCAGAGCTCACATAAATGTTTTTCATACACTGAAGCTGGACAGTAACGGATGAATTTCTGAATTTATGGGTCTCCAATTTTCCATTTTTAAATTTAGCTGATCCACACTTGTATTTCTATCCCTTGATCTTCTCCACAAGGAAGGAAAGATGACTCTTTTACATCATGATTTAGGGAAACAGTTCTGGAAAATCAAATATTTTTCCATATATTTACCAAACTTGGAAACCACTAAAATTAAATTCCATTCTTTTCCAGTCTGAGAGGGAATGCTGTGTCTTCCACCAAACTCAGTCACTCCTGGATCCACAGTGATTAGATTCTGCAACTGCAAGTAACAAACATTTCTCACATTTCAAGCGCTTCAAGATCTTCTGAAGTCAAATACTTGCATTCTGCTCCCCTTCAGACAATCTGCTGACCAATTACTCTATCGTCTTCACTTTATCAAAACATATATTACTATTATTCATCTTATTATTATTTTGTTGTATTACTTAATATGACAGTCAGCATCTTTCCTTTGCTTATTTTTTTTAGTTCCAAGTAGTTTCAAGCTTTGGAGTCTCATGATTTAAACCTAAAAACATGATATTAAAATTTATAATATCTGTAAAAAGGTTCATACAGACTGGAAATCTGGAAATTTGACAACTTTTTTTATCTGATTTTTGCATTTTCAATATTATTGATCATTTTTACGATGAGGCTGGGATTTACCCATCAATCTGCTTTCACAGTTTTCATGTAAAGCTCTTATTTTCACTCAAAATAGTAATATAACCATAACAGGGTTCAGGTCAGGTTAAAACTGAATGCCCAGCAGGCTGATGGAGTGCAGAGTTTTAAAACTTTATTTTTTTATTCTTATTCCTTTGTTTTCTTCTTTAGGGCTGTATATCTACTGACTTTTGGTAATGTTTAAAGGTAACAACTTTGCATACTTATCTAACTGAAAGAATGTAAATAAATTCTGAACAAATTCCATTTATCAACTCACATCTTATTGGATCCAGCAAGGCCTAAGGAGTCGTACCACATGAGGTGTATAATATCAAGGTTCCGTAAGGAAACAATGACAGCGATATTTTCTGCGTTAACTGGCGGTTCATAAATCCCTTTCGCAGGCTTGGCATAGACAAGATGGATCGGCCATCTGTAAATATTTATTCAGCATATCTATAATTAAACAGAGCCGATGCCTTGTGTAAGCTGAACATCTCTTGTGGTGATATTGCCTCGCTCACATAGCTGAGTAATACATTGAGGAAAAGCTTAATCAAACATTCGCTGTACAGTGATGTGATGAACCACAGAAAAATCCAACATTGTATGCTGGATTGACAAATGCAAGATCTCAACTAAGCAGCTGAGCTCATAAATACTTACAGAGAAGAGAAAGAAGAAAAAAGTTGGAAGAAAAAGTTTCATGGAAGCCTATTAAAAACTATTTGACCTAATGTTGGCCTGTTCTGATGGAGATCCATCTCTTTGTAAGAGAGATGCAATGGAACCAGGACTGATCTGGATCAAATCTGACATCACTGCCTATTTATTAGAATTTGTAGCAAAGCTGAAGTGGACTGCTGTGATCTTAAAAGATGATAAAACCATGAGAGCAATCCACTTTGAAGAGTGAATCCCCAGCAAGTATGCTTTGGAAGTATATCCTTCAGCAAGATTTTAGTTGTCTCTGAGGATCTGAGTTGTTCTTAGATCTTTAAATTATGCTAAACACAGGTTTTGTCGACCAGGAAAACATACAATAATTTACCCATCAAGATTCTGAATAACAACTTATTTTAAACTAAATACTCAGAGATGCATCTCCTATTAAAGTGTAAAATGATTATATATGTATAAAAAAATTGCAGGTTCCAAAAATTATGAATTTGCAATGACAGATTTGACTGAAATACAAAGTTAATAAAAAGTGCCTGTGTTTCTGCATAGTAAACATCAAGGCCTCAGTGCAATAGGGGTTCACCAGGACAGACAGTAGATGGCCAGAATTACTGCAAACAAGAAGAGCTGAGATAAAGAAGTGAGGTTCAGGGTTATTATTTGTTGGCTGAAATCTATGATTTAAGCCAACTAGATGAGTGACTTTGGATGAATTGAATTCTGGAGCGTTTTCATCCAGACAGAATTTTTTCCCAAAGTGAGTGTTCCAGCTGCAAGGAATTCAGTCTTATGTTTAAGTCATTAATGGCTGTGACTATCCACAAACCATGACATACGCTAACATGGATACAGAGACTAGAACAAGCGGTGATGAGTATAATGAACATCTTCAGGTGATAAAAATATGTTTTTATTGTTAATAAATGTTTGCATGTTGCCTGTTCATAAACACAGCATTCTGCCTCAAATATGTGATATGTCACCACAGCATTCATAATGCAGTAACACAAATATACTGTTAAATATGTTAAACCCTCTACAAAGTCCATAAACAGAACAGAGGAATGAATTTTGGGAGTGGTGCAAAACTGTTGCAGCGTTCTAAAAGTTCCCCCATTCAACTGATACAATTGTTTTCTTTATGTTACAAAACTATGTATAAAGGACCTTCCCTTCAACTTGGTTATGTGTCATGTGCAGGCAGGGTGGGGCCAACTGGTTGGTATGGAATTTATTTCTGACCTTACTGACTATATTTTTTTCTCCCCTTCTCTTGCTCCCCCTTTTTTGTCTAAATACAATGAATAAAGGTAACTAGTATCAGAACTTTTTTTTAAGTGATATTTTCAGAGCTACATCAATAAGCATTTACAACTAATTTGTGAAGCTAACTGAAGAACATTGAATATTTTAGGAATCCTGTTGTGTGATGCAGAAGCTTCATCCAACCCACCTATTACACCAAAAGATAGATTTTTCTGTTTTATTGCATCAACAGTGCTGCTTTCCGGAGTGTATTCCTCCTATAGGTCTCTGTCTGTGTGCAGTTTGTTTATTAGTATGCTGCTTGTGTCTGGATTCAAATCCACCAGGGAGCTGCCATTTCTGTTCTGAGACGTTTCATGCAGATATAGGAGAATGTTGCAACCTTTCCTGGTCCCCTGACAGCAGCCCCAGACAATCTTTCGCCATCTTGCTTCACTCCTGAAATAATCCAACTTGTGCGCCATTGGAGAGAACATGTATATTTCACTGTTCTCCCTCTGCCAATCAGTTTTCCAGTGATTTGAGTAGCATAACATTTAAAATGAAAAAAGAATATACTTTTTTTTTGATCAGGAAGAAATGACATTTGATCAGGTTGTTGACCTGATCTGCATACATATTTTTTTTTAGCATTATTCATAAATTCCATTGGTTGGACTTATTTATATTCTGTTTGCTGAGACAACTCTTTACTCAAATTGAGACACTATGTGCATCGATCCTTTCTGTCCTCACAACTATATAGATTTTATATAGATTTATGAACAGTTTTTTAAGACACCCAGCACAAAAATTAGTAAAATACCTCACTTGAGATTTATTTAACGTCATACAATCATTGTGAGACACTCTGTAAAATTAAACTCGTTGTAGCATCTGAATAAACTTTCAGAGCAGATGGGATTTTGGATCAGGTTTTTTTGCCCTTTAAAGTGTTATTGCACAGTCAAAAACCTACATTAATAGTTTAAAACTGCCGAATACTGAAAGCTAAAGTTCTTTTGGACAAAAGCACTCACACATTTACTTGATAATTCTTTAACGAAAACGTTAGGTTGCGTAAATATTATTTTGCCAATAAAGGAGTTAACCCACCTTGATGTTCCTCTTCAGTAAAATCTTGATTTTGTTTAAGCACATTAGCTGACAAAATTTTCAGTTTATTAAATTAAACACATCTCTGTTATTTTTTCCATTGCTTAACCAGGTGGAGAGGAGTTTAAAGCTCCATGTCTGTCTTTGCTCCATCAATCCTTGAGTTAGAGCAAGGTGAAATGTGGAGGCCTAAGTTACCAATATAGTTCGTAACAAAGCTGAGATGTCTCTGTTGCCATTGTACACATACATGCATTCAGCAGACTCAGTTTGTGCTTTTAGGGAATATACTGCAGCTCTCTTACTGTGAAATATCATTCAAATCACCCTCAAAGGATGACAAGATTAGTCAAGTTCTCTTCACCTTTCCTTTGTAAAAAAAAAACAGCATTATTAGTTCAAAGCTCTCAAAAATGTGAGCTCCTGCATTTATGCATTGCATTGAACATGCTTATACTAAATGAATCTTTATTGAATTTACAAGTTTTAACTTATAAGATATATTATTGGCTTTACAAATGTACATTTGTTGAAAAGATATTTCATCAGAGGTTTGACAGATCACAAATTTTCTTTAGAAATCATTGACAATTTTTATTTTGAAGTATTTTGTGGCTTTTTAATACTTAATTGCTCTGGTTTGGGATTATCTTACTTAAATGGGCAAGACTTTGCCTAAAGGAAACATTGAAAATTTACAGCTAGTTCTATTAAAAAAACAAAACAAAAAAAAAACAAAAAACAAAAAAACAAAAAACAAGATAATGGCAAACTAAACCATTCCATTGTAGCTCTGGCTGTACACTTAGGATATAAGAAGGCAAACTTCTGCCTCTGACTGCTTCTGCAGCCTCTAAAATGTATTCTTACAGGATTATCCTGCAATTGGTTCCATCTTTCCATCATCTCTGGCCACCTTTCCTGTTCCTGCTGAAGAAATGCATCTCCACAGCATGATGCTACCATCTTCAGTTTCCACAGGTGTCATTTTGCATGTGGGCTAAAAGATTGAAATTTGATCTCATCTGACCAGAGCACCTTTATGTTTGCTGTGTCCCCTATACATCTTGTGACATGCAAACTGCAAAAGGGATTTCGTATGGCTTTCTTTTAACAAGAGCTTTTTTCTTGCCTTCCTTCTATAAAAGCCAGATTTGTGACTAGACGTTTTATACTAAGTAAAGATTAATTCATCAGCATACAATTTCTCCAATGCTTGGTTATTATTTGAGTCATGTAGTTTAAGGGCCACTAATAAATATGATCTGACCATCAAACAACGCCAATCTAAATCCCTGTCAGTCAGTTTTGCCTACATCCCTTCTCCTGCTATGTCTTTAGTTAAAATTCCAGGAACCCCAAGCACACACCTTTAGTCCACATGTGCTTGCTCAAAGAGATGGATGGCCTGTGTCAATGTCTCCTTCCCAGGCCAACATCCAGGTGCAAAGCAGCTGGGGAGTCAAGGGGGGGGGGGGGTTGGGGAAGAAAGGGGGTAAGGAGACAAAGGAACAGAGATGACCGGATGGAAGTAGTGCCAGGTGATATAACGGATGGTCAAAAACAAGCCATAAATTTCCTCAGGTGCTCTCTGGGTGCTTATGGCTTCACCTGGTCTGTTCAGATGACAAGTCTAATATATGATATTTTATCATGTATAAATTGTTATAAGCACTGTTCTTTGATGCTCATTGTCTCTATAGATGGCTGAGTTGAAAAGATGAAGGATTTGAAAAAGAAACTATTTGAAAGAGAGACTTTGAAAGGGACATATGGTGCTTTACCAAACCATTCATGCGACTTTTTAACATGTTGCCAGATAATAAACACAAACTTCAGTATATTTTATTGGTATTTTTATTCAACAGAGCAATGCAAAGTTGTATATAATTGTGAAGTTGAAGGAAATTTATAGATAATTCAGGTTATTTGAGAACATCAGAGAACACAAAGCATCATGAGGACCAAGGAACGGGTCAGCTAGGTCAGGGATAAAGTGCTGAATTTTAAAACAGGGTTAGATTGTGAAGCAACATCTTGACCTTTGACATCTCACACACTGTTTAAGTCATTATTTGAGAATGGGAAAAATATGGCATAGGTGCAAACCTACCAAGTCGTCCATCAAAATTGACAAGCTGTTTAAGGAGAGCAGTTATTAGAGAAAGCTGCAAAGAAACCCATGGTACCATTGGAGATGCTGCAGAGATCCACAGCTCAGCAGGGCGAATCAGTCAGCAGGAGAACTTTTACACATGCACTCGACAGATTTGACCTTTATGAAAAGTGACAAGAGAAAAGCCTGTGCTGGAAGAAAGTCTACCAGAGTTTACCAGAGAGGCCATGTAAGACACACACCAACCATATGGGACAAGGTGCTCAGGTCAGATGAGACCACAATATAACTTTTTGGTCAACAAAAAGTGTCATTCTTTGTGTCCATTTCTGTTTATACAACATAAATGGGTAAGTTAGTTAAAGTTGATAGGATAGGATGATGGATGGAGGTACATACTGGGTAGTCCTGGAAGAAAACCTGTCAGAGGCTGCAAAGGACTTGAGACCTAATGATGTTCATAATGACCCTGAACATACAGCCAGAGAAACACTGGGATGGTCTAAATCAAATCTGCACATATGTAGTATGCATACACATACTTAGGGGGGCTAAATACAAATATATGGTACACTTTTTAGATTTATATTTGTTAAAAGTTTGTAAAATCATGTCCCTTTCTAGTCACTTTACCATAACGTCTTAAATTGGAACAAAAAATCCTAATGAAACATCTTGACACTGGTTTTTGTAACTATCACTAAAAAGTTCAAGGTGCATGAATATTTTTGCAAGGCACAGTAAAAATTTATAACTGAAACATTCTAGTTAAAAGTGAGGTCAAAATGAGTACACAAATCATACTCCACTGGACATGTTTAATCTTAATTTTGATCGGTTGGAAGGATTTTTTCCCCCCTTTGTTTAAATCATTACAACAAAGATATTGGTCAGTTAATTAATTAATATAAAAAATTTCATTAACAATCATTTTGTCCCTTTTATTTTCTCAACAAACATCTTTCTCAAGTAATTTTGTTTCCTTGGATACCTCAACCAATTATTCAAGGTTATCATATTCCATTAAGGCTAAGTTATCACTGATCAGATGATCAACCTAGAGGGTAAAGCACAATTTCCCAGCTATCCATATGTTGCAGGGTTTAAACGAGGCTTCATGCTGTGACTATAGGAAAAGTTAGTGGGATATTTGAACGGTGTGGGAGCAATCCAATGTGCAGGAAGACAGTGGGATTCAAGGTGAATGATGGACTGTGATGTCCCACTGTGTGTTATGCTACAGTTTTCTTTGGAAATGATTTGGCTTGATAACAGTATAAAAGTCCTATAGTGATACTTTCAGTTGAATTACACAAGGAAAGATATTCCGCACATACACACTTTAAAAAATATAGTGTGTATGTGTGTGGGCAGTGTTTCTCAGCGCGTCATCCATCATGCTGTAAAGCCACAGTAGGCAGAACACTGCATGTTTGGCCTCGGCTCCTCGCTCAGCCCTCATTAGCCATCAATCACTTCCTCCTTCCTGGCCGCCTGCTTGGGAAGAGACCTACTGACTTCGGATCCGAGCAAGATGTTCACTTTGGCATTTCAAATACCCCCACCTACACACAAATGCACTTTCTCAGATGGAAAGACGTAATAAGAAGTACCTGCTCACCCCATGACGTCAATGTCAAATGCGGAGCTTCAGAGAAATGGATACGGTCTGACAGGTTAGTGGCTGTGCAGAATGAGAATCTGCTGAACGGAGGTCTGCCTGTGCTCAAAGCTAAAAACCGACTCATTTCTCCTGAACAGCTCAATAAGGATTTGGAAATGTCAAAGAGTTCTTAGTCAAAACTCAAAGCATTGCTAAAGGGCAGCAGTTTCCATTTTAAAATGATTTTCAGCTACTTTAGATAAAGAGAACTGTAGAGTGTTATCTGATTTTGTCCACAAAAGTAATTCTTTGCAGTGTGAGATTTGAGAGGAAGTGTGTGCATCTTTCTGCACCTGAAAGTTTCCATATTTAAGTTTTAACTTGAGTGGATGTGCTAAAAGATACTGTTACTGTTAAAGGAGAGAAATGGACTTGACAGTAAAGGAAATGAGGAAGTCTTCTTCTGCTTTGAATTCTTTAGCAGAGTTTTGGCTCACTTTGTGTGGCTTAAAGCAGCTTTATGAGTCTGTGTGTTTCTTATTTTCGATGTTACCTGCTGGGCAGTGAATGGAGGCCATTGCTTGACACTGACAGCTTCACCAGATTTTTTGTGTGACTTGTATGATATGCTACAACTAAGTTTACTTTGTTGCTCTGGAGATAACACCACTTCTTACAGCCAGATGAAACAAATTCACGGAAGCATAGCTACATATTACCACTAATAACTGCCAGGCCAATGGCTGGGCCCTGCAATGCATAGAGTGTTGGTCCTCATGCTGCAAAAACACCCCTGACCCTCAAGGCATGGAGTCCTGTAAGATCACTGTAGCTGTGCTTTGGTACCTGACATAAAAGATCCTTTAAGTCCTGGAAGTTAAGGTGGAGCCTCCTTGGTATAGACTTGTTCATGCAGCACATTTACACAGCTCCTGGATTGGATTGAGATCAGGGGAAATTAAAGGACAGGTAAACATCTTAAACTTCTTGTTATGTGTGCTGTATCACTGAACCATTTTTGTTTTGTGGCAGAGTGCATTATCCTCCTGAGACAGACCAAAGCCATAAGGGAATATGATTTTCTTGAAAGGGTCTGCACAATCTGCAGCAACAGTTAGGTAGGTGTTGTGTATCAAAGTAACATCCATGTATAAAGCAGGACCCAAGGTTTGGCTGCAGAAAACTGAACCAGGAAGTGACTTGAGAATCCAAGTTTAAGTTAAAGGTTTGAGAATCTAATGCCCAAGTAAACCAGATATGAGTTACTTATAATTTCAAAAAAAAAAACAAACAAAAAAAAACAATAGTTTTAAGGCTTGATTACCATAACCAAAAGTCTACAATCTGGCAGCACTGGAGAATCCAACTGGTCTCTGGTTCTCTGTGGGTGGCTGATTTCAACCAGAACAGGAATGGACACCAAGAGAACAGAGGCACATCGAGTCAAGTAATGCATGTCAGTTGATGCCTTTAACACACATTTGACATGTTATGTTGATGTGTGTCAAGTCAGAAGAGATTACTGAAATTCAGCTGTGGATAGTTTTATTAAGAGTGTGGACAGTTCTGAATGGAATAGGGTTGAAAGGAATCACTTGACATCTTGTGTTAAAGCATCAGCCGCTGACAGGATGCTGCCAGTGTGCGTTGTTTAATAGAAAATAAAAGGGGTGTATATTTTGACGCATGTCTGATGTCATTGACGTGAGTGGTCTTTTAGAGATGAGGCAAGGGACTGTTATCCAGGGGTTGCTTGAATTAGAGCTGCATGGAAAAGGTAGATGGATGGATGGATGGATGGATGGATGGATAAAATGAGTGTTTCAGCTTTATTTCCTACTATACTTGACTTCTTTTTTTGCATTGTTTCACTAGTCCTTTCCCTCCCATCTCCCCCTAAAGTTCTTCAGCCTCTGTATCTTTTTTCTACATATATCTTACTCTTCCCTATTTTGCTCTATGTTTCTGAGAAAGAGGAAGGAAGAGACAGAGAGAGAGGGAAAGCCCTGACACATCGGCCCTCTTCCTTAATAATGTCATCTGTTGTGAACGCTATTAGAAGATTACCCCCGGCCCAGGGCAGCCTAACCATGTGCAAGAACTAGATAACCTTGTGTTCTTTAATTTAATATCAACACTTCCCCTCTTTTCTTGTCATGCTTTACAACACACAAATACCCTTCTTGTCCCCTCTGGTTCTATATGTCTTAAAGAGGGAAGGAAGGAAAGAGCAGGCTGTAGGAAGGGTGGGGGAATTATAATCGAGCAATTTCTTGAAGATTTCTTTTTTCTACTAGGAACTGTAGCAAATTTCTCCATGTCAGTGGATGTAAGAAATACATAAACAGGCTTCTTGGTAAAGGGGCAGTATTATGTAAAATCAACTTTTTTGAGCTTTACATTATGTTAAAATCTTATTCCCTCATCAAAAACATACCTGAAATGTTGCTTTGATTCTTTCATGCATGTTTGAGAAATCCTTTAATCTCCCATGGCAACCGTTCAGCTGTGCAAAACACTTGTTGGGACCTAGCTCCACCTTCGAGACGCCACTCCTCCTCAGAGCTACAGTTTCTAAGCTTCCGAGCTTATGCCTTACAGAACACCCATCCCCCACAACATCCCCTCTCAGCTCCTTCAGACTAGCCAGGAGCAATTAGCAAACACCTGGTGGAACTGCACATCTGCTGAGCTCATTATACAAGCTACTTCTCAGTGCAACACAGGTGAAAATGTTGTTAAAGGGTTAATAGAGGAGTGATGTTTTGATTACTTCCTGAAGGCGGAGTGTTGGAAAGAGCAGCACTTTCTTAAAGAGACAGAGGCCCAATTTTAAGGCATTAGATTACAAAGTAAAATTTCTTTTAAGTCATATTTGATAAATACTGCATTTTTATAACAACTGAAGGTAACATAGCTACTTGACTGTGCTATAAAATGATTTGATGTTACTGGAAAACACATAATACTGCCCCTTTTAAGATTTCATCGAATTTAATGCACTAATTTCCCCACAGTGCAATATCAAGGGAAACAACCTGTTATTATTTAAGATGTGGTAATGTCATGCTCCTTCCTCTAGTGGTTTTTTTTGCAGGCTATCACAGACTGCATTCAGCAAAAAGAAAATTTCCTTTCACACAGTTTGATTATGAGCAGATGAGAGAGGCAAGAACAGACTGAAACGGTTTGAGAGAGAGAAAATGATCTTCTACTTGAAGGAGAAAGCAGTTACAAAATCAAATTCTACACTCTAGTCCTCACAAGATGAATCACAATCCTGCATTAGCTGGTGTATCGCACTCCATCCTGCTGCTACAGCTTTTTCCCCTGAACACCGTGAGCCAGGCAGTGGTGACGTGAGGGCCAGTGGCGCAGCCCCTATCACTCACCAGCACCCACTCACATCGCCATTACCACGCCTTTATCTCATCTCCTGCAGCCTGCCGTGGACAGCCGCCTCTGAGTCCTCTAGGCTACTTTACTAATAACCTGGTCCTTATCAGCCACTGTGCACCTCTGCCTGTGATCAAAGAGCCAATTAATGGAGCGGGGAAAGGTGAAGCATTCAAATAATGGAGACAGCTGTTTTTCTCTGTTTGAGAAAATCCATTTTGTATTGTTATCAGCTTCATACAGCTCGCCCACCCTCTCTTCAAACTAACGCTTAATTCAAGTCGGTGTCTGCTTCTGCCTTGCTTGATAAGAAAAAGAGAGAGAGAAAAGAAGGTAGAGCAAAAAGAAGATGAGGGTGAGAGGGAAAAAAAAGCCTTGGTCACAATGAACTTTATGTAGAATAATGTGGCAGGAATATCACAGCAGTCCAACTCATCCCCGAGCTTTATCAGCTCCAAAGTGGTTCAACACAGAGATAAGCATAGGGGAGGGAGGTCATATAAGGGGCTGCGCTTCCAGAGGCGATGAGCTTATTTGTGGCCACACTGTCACTCGTTCTGAAAAGCGAGCTGCTGATTCCAGCTCTTTGAGCTCTATTACAATCTTGTCAGGCAAAAAAAGGTTAGTTAGGAGGTTAATTGTTCTGGTCTTAGAGCAGCACATAACTAGCTCCATCAAAGGCTCATATCTTTACTCCTTGGTTGCCATGTGCCACGTTTTAATTTTAACTGTAGTTTTTGTCAATATATTTAGTAATATATTAATGCATATGCTTAAATTGTTTCTTAGAATGCATTAGTAAGCACAAAATTTCACTTAATTTTCATACTGTACAGTACATGGACTGTACAATATATCCAATTAATACAACGTCACTGCTCCTGTTGCATGAATTACCACATTCAGATGGTTGGGTGACAACCCAAAGGCCCTGGAAAATCCTCCAAGGTACCTAGACAATCAAAAATCATTTTAAAATACAGAAATACCAAGATATAGGTGTATAGGTGTGTATAGCCAAAGAAGGACTAAAACGGTTAATAACCTCACATAATTGAGGGTTGTATAACCCACACTTCTTATCTTTCATCTTGTTGTGTTGTTTTAAAGAGATGACTCTGATATATTTTAATTGTCATTCACCAATGTAGTGAATGCTACTGCAGGTAAGATACTGAATGCTGATGACCCATCCACAGAGCCACACTTTTAAAAATCTGGACAACTATTTTTAACATAAAACATCAACATGTTTAATGTTTTTTCATTGTGTTAATGTTCTCAAAGCAAACATGGTTCATGCCATCAAAGAACACAAAGAAGTCTCAAGTTTATGGGCAAGAATTAACATATTTATTACACTGTAAAGAGAACAACAATACCAGAATTATACTGCAAAGTTTCACAGACTGACAGACCATAGTTTACAGCCCAAAATAAAAAAGAATCAAAATTGAGAAACCAAAAGAGTTAAATCAACAAGAAACCACAGTTCTGACATAGTAGACTGGAAAGCTCTCTAGAAGACACTGACTCTAAGTGGTGCAATAACCACTCTGTGTCAGCCTACCACTAACCTGTGGTTTTTATATCTTAATAAAGTATTGCACAACAACTTCAAATTATTTGAACGTTTTTTCTTTTTACATTTTGCCAACAGACCAGAAAACCCACCCCCCACCCCCCTTGAAGTTCGACTCATTACCTCTGGTTAATGCTACGCAGTTTGCTGTTAGCCCCTGCATTTTCCCATATTTCCTAATAGCTAGGAAATTTAAATAATAGATAAGTCTAAATCAGCGGCCTTAATTTTTAATTTTTATATTTTAGTTTCATTTTTTTTCATTTTTACACAAGATTTGCCTTTTTGTATATATTCCCCAGCTGACAGGTCAACCAGCACATCTGCATGTCTTCACAACAGACAAAAGGAGAAAAGAGGGAGGAAAAAAGAACAAGAGAGATATTTCTCCTCTGTGATCTTACTTTATATCATAAACATAAGAAACAACAATTTTCTTTAAAATTTGCACACACTTTTAGATTTGTTCAAACATTTCAAACTCTTGGTGTACTCAAAGGCTTAAAGAAACATAACAAAAGCTTTTTTCCTTTTTTTTTTCTTATTTCTATTCATTTATGTTTCATTTATTTATGAGGTCTGCATTGTTACCAAGTAGTGATATGGTTTTGCAGCTGTATGAGCTTCAACTTTGGATTTTATTTTTCCTGTTCTCTTGTGTCCATTTGGTTTAGACTAGACCAGTATCAGCGCCACAACTGATGCTCTTATCGTGCTCTAAGAGGTAGAGTGAGACAAACTTGTTTGCCACCTAGAAATTTGTAGCAAAGCACAGCTAGAGAAGGGAATATAGGTAAAACAGAGCTTCTCAAAGAATAGTTGACAGATTTTTTTCTTTGTTTTTTAAACCAGATTCTGCCCTGATAGAAAAACGAACATATTTGTCATTTGTTGTATTGTTTTCCAACAGGTTGGCTGTCTTGTCACATCGACACCTTTTTGGACTATGTGAACCTTTAAATTCAACAGTGCAGGTGTTCAAATGAATTTAATTTGATATGAGGAAAGAAACAAGGAACTCTAGAGGGAGCAAAGTGCCCCAAACATTTGTGGGCCTCCACTTGTTTCTTGAGGTCAGAATTTATTTTTGTAACACACTTCTGTATAGCACCAAGGTGTTTGGGGTGAGGAGCCTTTGAGTATGTCAGGAAAGTGCACTCCTAATGTAAATAAGAGGTTTGTTTTATTTATATTGTAGATTTACAGCAAAGTGTCAACTTTTTAATCCTGTATTTGATATAAACTGCTTGGGGAACAATGCAAATGATATTGGTCTAAAAGTCAAGCTTTAAATTCACATTGTGGAAACTGAAAACAAATTAAAGCTGACATGGACACTAAATCTAGAGATGCACCGAAAAACTCTCTGACAGTTAAATCGATTGGTCCTGAATGGTGAATTTCAGAAATCTGATCTCTTTCTTGATCACTGAATGCACCAAATTTAAGCACTATCAGGTTGTGCAGACAAAAAACTCTCTTCAGTGTAGATGTTACTAAAGAAAGAAGACTCAAAAATACTTATTTCCTACAACTGGTCAAGGCATATTTGCAGTTCATCCAGGCTTCAAAAGAATGAGAGAGCAAGATGTTCAGTAGGTAACAGGAAGGCTCAACAGAATATAGTAAAGTGGCTCTTTTTCATCCTTTTCAGCTTTCAACATCCATCTATCATGGATCATGCTGGATTTGGAAAGCCATTTGGAAATGTTAATTTATGTTTGGTGCTAAACATGCCATGCTAATATAAGTTGCTTTGTTTTACCATTCCTTTCTCACACAGATGTTGTCTCTCCTAATATAAATAATTAATGGCTCGTCATGGCAGGAAGGCTAGAAAAAGTATTTTAAATGTTGCTTATATTGTAGTTCTTAAAGAGAGACTGGAATTGACCAAAATCAGTATTGGTACATAAAAACTTGGCCAAATCAAACATTCTGATCGGTGCATCTTTAACTGAATCTGACATTTGTGACATGAGAAAATGAAAAAAAACAAAACACATCTTGATTCTTCCAAAAAATGTTTACCATGTCACATTCTGTATTATTGCTCCAGGTAAAATGTAATATTTTTTTGTTGTATTTCCACTTTTCCATTTTTTTCTTTCATAATAGGTACAGCTGAGATCCACAAATGCTTAAAAAATGAAATATGTGACACTGAAATAATTTTTGGTCTTGACCGCATAAACAAAATCTGTAAAAAAAGATCAAACATCTAAGTGGACAAACCTCCTTTTAAAACATGTTTACATCAGGATTTTGGTCCTTGGTGTCAGTCTTTGGCTGTTTTTGGTGTTTCATGTTGAACTCGTGTAGTAATACTGTGTATGTGTGAGAGACCTGGTGCTTTGCAGTGTTAAAGCTGTCAATTGAAGTCTACACCTCTGCATTTGGAAATCACTTTGTTAGAGTAGTTTTTTTGTATTTTGTCATTTTTTTTTGGTTGTTTTGCATTTTTTTCTAAAAAACAAATAATTGACAAATCTTCAGAAATGTACATGCACAGCGTGTAGTTATTTAAATAAAAACATTTTGGGTGCTATTCTTAGAATGTTAAGTAGGAAAAAATGATTTTGATGTGTTGATGTTTTAAAACTGCACCAGTTCAAAATAATATAAAAAGAGTGATGATGCTAATACAATTTACAAAATTGCTGATGAATTATGGCTCCAAGATGTTGAAAAGATGCATGCCAAAATAATTTCCATGACAGTGCAAATACATATATGTACAATGCTGTGAGAAGGTGCTTATCCTTTTACAGATTTCTCTTGTTTTTCCTTTTTTGTCTCTTAAATATTTCATATCATCAAATACTAATATCACACAATGATATCCTGAGTAAATACAAAATGAAGTTTTTTTTTTTAGAAATCAGAATTCAATCTCTCTAGCCATGGCCAGGCCTGATTAGTGCCAGACAAAGAATCACTTAAATAGTACTTGTCTGACAACATAAAGAAGGCTAAAAGATCTCAAAAAGCAACCCATTATGATCTTAACATTTAGGTGTAACAAAAACATAAAATAGAAGAAATCTGTAAAAGACAAATACTTTTTCCCAGCATTGTATGTCCCTTGTACAAAACATTTAGCTTAGCATTCCGCGCAACATGCTAGTTCTCAGACGAGATCTGGGTCAAAATTAAGTAGCAGCTCTGAGATATAATATTGTGTCTTTTCTTGGGGTGAGGGGAAAAATTTCATGAAGCTACAAATAATCTACCACCTACACACAATAGAAAAGCAGCTTAAAAAAGGTAACACTTCTTTTTTTTTATTTCTTTTTGCTCTAGCTAGAGATGGAATTATGAAGAGTTTGAACTGTGACTTTTTTCCAGGTACTATGCATTGTCACAAGTGTCCAACACATATTCAATAAATAACCATTAGTGACGCCACAGGACAGAAAGCTTAACAGCATGACATCTACAGAAAATGAATAAAAAGCATGGAGAAAGTTGAGAGAGGAGGAGCATGTCTGCACACTGTTGTTTTCCAGGTCTGAGCTGCCCAGCAGCTGCCATCAAAGATGTCTGACAGTCTCGCAGGCAAGATGATAACCTCATTTTCTGGTTGTTAAAGAGTTTTTGTAACCCAGCGAGCGTGTATGTGAGATGTTTCACAGTACATCCTCTGTGTGTGTGTACGCTGTGGGCAAAGTTTTGGCATTCTATCCAAAAAGTCTTCCTTTTACATCCTTCGGGGAAACTCGGATTCGGATTTCACAGCCCACTGACCTGGATATGACGACAAGTGAGAGGGAAATAATTCTGGCTGAACAGCTGGCTCCACTTGCAATCTGCTGCACATCTGGCCATTTCTTGGCGGCTGGGTCTGTGAGCCAGAGGTTCAGTCCATCCCTTATTTATTCATCAGCCTGTATGAAAATCTAATCTCTTCATTTGCAGTGAGCATTGACCACTTCAGTCATTCTGCTTTGTATGTAAAGTTAACTTAGGTGTAAGGTCTGGAACTGAGAAGAAATAAAGCTTAAATGAAAGATAAAAAATAAAGCATTTGTAAAGGGGAGATCTCAAGTTCCTCTTATCAGTCTTTTAATATTTACACGGGAAAGTAAGATAAGCTACAATGACAACATTGACAACGACAGGTACAACGACAAACGCACAACAAGAGCAGAGAAGTGTAACGATAAAAGGATGTCAGTTTTCAATTCATTCATTCAAAACAAAGAATATCTTTGCATTTCTTTAAAGTCATGGCAAGTCAATATGACCTGATTATGGACCTCGTCTTCCTCCTTCTTCAACCACATTGCAAGTCAGACAGAAGCATTGCCGTCCCTATCCATTAGTCATGTTTTCTTGGAATCTTTGCAAGGCAATATCATAATGTGGATAGTCATGCTGTTTGAGGGTTTTAAGCACTGCTTGAAGAACATGGGAAACTTTCCTAGCGAGGTGTGCTGTCAAGGGCAGAAGAGGATGGGGTGCTGGGGGTGGACGAGCGTGGAGTAGCGGCAGGTGGGGTTGCAGCTGGACTCCCTGTTCCGCTGCTTGGAGTGCAGGCTGAGGAGCTGATGGGAGCAGGAGTCTCTGAGCCCGGGACTCCTCCTTGCTGCTGGCTGGACTGCTGCTGCTGCTGGGCCTGGAGGGTCTGACCGCAGACATGGTGGTGCTTCTCCCAGTCCTTGTGCTGGCAGAAGGAGCCACAATAACGTGCTGTGTTGCAGCCGCTGCACGTCTCGCTGGCCTTACGACCACAGTTCCAGCAGCTCTGATGGACATATAGAGAAGGAAAAAAGCTACTTATTGATGAAACTATAAGTTCACAATCACCCACATATTTATGTATTTGTGCTGAAGAACTTCTGATTACTACAACAAATATCACTAGCTGCTGTTTTGAATATTTTGGCTGGTATTCATTTCTCAATTTAAAAAAACATGGGGTGAAGATTCACTTTCCAGTATGACAGCAACCCTAAGAATATAGCTGGAGACACAAGGAATGTTTTAGATTAAAGCATATTCATTAAAAGCAGAACACTAAGAAACTATGGTTTGTGCAAATATATCTAATCAAACATGCATATGCGCTTATATGTACAAGACACCATAGGTAGAACTAAAATCTTTTTTTTTTTTTTTTTTTTTTTTTTTTTTTTGACACTAAGACCTCCTTGAGAGCATTTCAGGGTTGCTGTACAACCACAGGAAACTGGAGAACAGAGTTATAGACAACCTCTAAAAGTTCTCTCCTGAGACACTTCTCTTTCACAAGCATCACTCCACCAATTAATGTCAGATGTGAGCCATATTTCCCTCTCACTTAACTGATTAAAACCTCAAGGTCTCCAATGGTCATTAGCAAACGAGGGCCGCTTTCCTTACTTCCTCTCAGCTGAATTAGAAATACTGTCCTTTACATTCTGTCAACTGCATGTGAAACAAAGAAGATGGAGGGAATAGAAAGCAGTAGATGCTCAAATGTCTTTGCTGTAGTTTACTCTCCTACTATCTCCTGACTGAAAAGTAAAACATTTAAAGCTGGGCATATTTTACCTTTGCAATGAGGATTCATTAGATCTTCTTAAAAGTATGGCACTAAAGCAATGCAGAAAACCATTTATTTGAATATAAGAAAATCCTATTAGCCATCTCATTTGAAAGTCTCTAGAACAGCAGGAAACAGAAATGCATTGAAATAGAATACAACACCATAACCACAAACACCAGACAGTACTGGAAGGTTTACAGATACCTCACTGGAGTCCTCCTGCTGGTTGATAATAGAGAGTGCGTCCTCAGCTGCCTGACGTTTGGCCTCAGCTACTGTGCGCTCCATCTTTGCCCGCTCGCTGCTGATCATCTCGTGAGCCTTTCGCTCTGCCTCTGACACGGCTTTCTGCAGCTCAGACATGGCCTGTCGCTTGACCTCATTTACCGCCTCTTCTGGAAGGAGTTTGGAAACAGAGAATGTCACCCCTCACACTGTCTTTGGAGTTTTACTTTAAAAATGAATATGTCAGATAAAACAAATTCCAATTTTATAATGTAGCTACATCTTGCTGCAAAACTCTTCTCAATTGAGAAGTCAACCTAGAAGACATAATGCCATCCATGTTTATTGGAAACCCTGGCAAAGATGTGTGCCTTGAAATACAAAATTAAAATTTCAGCATCATCATCTCAAATCTAAAAAATCTAGAAAAAAACAAATTTCTTAAAATTGTATATTTGTAGCATGTTTTAATTTATATTTTCCTTTATATGTTTAATTGGAGTGTCAAAGTATTTCTAGTTAGTAATCCACAACTTCCAGTTTCCCTGGTTTATAAATATGATATGACACTGAGACCTATTTCTTTCAGCCAGTGGCCAAAAGGATGGAGAAGTCCTAAGTTTATCTTATCTCCATGTAAACTCCATGTAAACCATGTAAAATCCAGAACTTAGAAATTCCACAGAACAAGACCTCTATAGTTTTAATTCATCAAGACAACTTCCTTCTTTAAGGCAAACTGAGTTTTATCAACATTTTTTGAATCTAATCTTGTGTTGAAGTTGATGAATTCCTTATTCAGAAAGCTAACTAAATATGCATCTTTTATATCTAGATAAAAAAAAATACATACAAAAGACAAAAGAATAAGCCATTTCATTCCAGATAATAACACAGTGCTTTCAAGCTTTCCCAGTGTGTTATTTTACACTTGTTTAGAGCAAAGAATGACCTTGAGTGTGGATATTAAACGACAGAATCCTGTCAAAGCAAAAGGAGGGCTTTTTGTGTTTGTTCCCGTCATGCCTGTAACTTGACTAATTGTGTATGCAAATCGGCCAATTTACATTTAAATTATGCATTTCCATTGTGATCCCAGAGGCCCACGCGGTGAGGGGAAGTGGGAGAAGCGGTAGGAAACTGTTCAAGGTGCTTGAATATTTATCACCAACTGTAAACATTTTGCCTGTTTGAAACAGATGTATTCACGGCTGCTCGCCATTGTATTAAAAATCCCATTTTGCAATCCTCTCTGGGTCAAATTTATATCAGTTTCTCCCCAGAAAAGGAGTGAATGAAAAATAGCATGCCCTGTTTTCTTTCAAGAGATCCTAAATACAAACAGCTTTATAGGTTATTAATTGGTTGAGTGCCCTTTTTATACACGCTACAGCTGTATTATATGTGCAAATCATCATCAATATGAGACAAGATGTGCGCTTTCCTAAATACATTTTTCTCCATTCTGACTGAGCAAAACATTTAAACCAGGGTGGTTTTGTCTTTAACCTACTGTGCTGATTGAAGTAATAAAAATTTCTCTGGTGGGTTGAGATATAAGACTTGTGCATTGAATTGTGATTACACACCGAATGCCTGAGATGGAAGATCGATCAAAGCTGGAGAGGGAAAGGGAGAGTACTAGAGAGCAGTTGGAGCTCCAATGGTGTTACTCAATTCAATTTAAATGCATATTACTTGTTCTGAGTATCACACACATCATGCATGGTCAAGCAAGAGGGCAATTTCTTTTCTCCAACAACTTTAAAAGGCACATACAATCTATCACTGACACTGAATGCCAAGTAGACTCATTCCAGTTCTTCAGAGCAGCCATATCTGTGAGTGTAAATGCACTCATAAGCTTCGATTAGATACACCTTTATTACTTGTCTTTTCTCCACAAGTTGACATAATTTTATCTATTTATTTAGACCAAGTAATCTCTAGAATATTCATTAGTTAAAATAAAGAAAACTTTCTTGTATCACAGTTCTCCTCATCCTGCATTTAGAGCTAATTTCTTTTGTCCGTTTTATAAGAAATAATGACATCATAAACTCCTCTGGATCTTATGTTCATACAGACTCATCAACTCTGTATTACTATCACCAGTTCAATTGCTTGCTAACAAATAGCAAATCAGCCAATCACCTGCCAGCTACTCACAGCATGTGGGAATCTGGATGTGGTAAAAATGACCTGTTGAAATTCAAACTGAGCATCAGAATGGGGAAAACATGGGTTTAAGTGAATCTGAACAGACAGCCATGGTCTGAGGAATTCAGAAACTGCTGACCTATACTGGGATATTTACTCACTACTGTCTCTTAGGTTTACATAGAATGGTCCAAAAAAGAGGATAAGAATCAAATGGACACAAGTGCTTTGAACAGAGTTCAGAGTTCAAAGGAGAATAAGTGGGCTGTTTCAGGATGATAGAAAGGTAACAGTAGCTCAAATAACCACTTGTTCCCACTGAGGTCTGTCAAATACTTTCTCTGAACAAGGAACATGTTGAACCTTGAAGCAGATGGACTGCAGCACCTGAAAACCACACTAGTCACCACTGCTGTCAACTAACAATGAGAAACTATGATATAATGATGACTCACTGAGACACTTTAGAGACTACATAAGTTGAACAAACAGCCAAAAAGTTGTAGTTTTAGCTGCCTTATATACATACAGAGTCACTGCCTTTGGTATGCCTTAGGTATAATATCAGATTCCCTAACCAAGATACTGAACAATACACAATGCAGTGGTTGAGCCTTTCTGACTGAATGTGCCATTAACAAAGGCTAATATACCCAAAATTAGAAAAAAATGAAACTGTTTTAAACCTTTCAATCAGGAAGAAACCGCCACATCTTAAAGACCAGAGGTCCTGTTATATTGTAAAGAAATTAAATGGAAAGGGTGTTGTACTTATTATGTCCTTCAGCATTTGTATATCTGGCACTGGCCAGTTTAATGCATGACTTACAAAGAAAATTTGCCATAAATTTGAACTCTAAAGTTATTCATTATAAGATCACCAATGATGATTAAAGTGCAATTTCTTTGGATGCTAGAATCTTTGAAGAAACATGCTAAGTAAAAGAAAGGCTGAATCTGTCCCCATGTCTTCCAAACTCACTTGCAAAGAATATATTGTAAAAAGAGGTCATATAGCAAATGTAAGGAATTCTTTTGTGCTTGACCAATGCACATCAAAGATGTCCCCCTTTAAGAATTAAGGAATTTTGCTTAACTTGTACCAAAAGGGTACACATTTCTTTTAAAGTATATCCAGGACTGCCTTGACATTTAAAGCAATACATTTCATTAACCTCTATCCACGGGCCATCAAAGTGGAAAAAAGATAGCTTTTATTTTGTCCAGAGCAAAAGGTCTTGTAAACTGTAAATAGATAGGCATGAGTGATGATCATGATCATGAAAGTGGTGCTCACCAGCTTTTTTCCAGATCTCTTCTGGGACATAACCAGACACAGGCCGGTGCAGCAGCTCCCTGTGAATTTCTGCAGCAGAAACAAAGGAGATGGGTTGAGTTTTTTTAACATCACATACTTGGAAAAAGCTGTTCAACAAACAAGCATAATATGGGAGTTTTGGTTTTTGTTGTGGTACTTCCACGCTTTGATCTTCACCATTTGTTGGTACAGACAACAAGTATATAAGGAAATCCATCAAATAATTAAAGGCTTAAAAAGTAGTAATACAGGAACACACATTTATTGGTACCGCTGGTAAATATATGGAAATAGATACCACTTTACCATCCTTCTAACAGTGCACCATGGCAAGATCAATATTAGGATGGAACCAGTTGGATTTAATATAAAGCAATGGTAAAATTAGCTGTATTCCACAGTGGAACCTAAGGTCATATATTTTAAAGCAAGAAAATCATGCTTCTGATCTAAAAGCACACAAACTAAGTTCCTTCGGTGCCTCTGTTTTCTCAAAGATTTAGAATCCATGAATTTTTTTTACCTGATGTTGCATTTTCCTGTGCTGCAGGGCTCTGCTGTCTCGACTGCCCACTAGAACCCCCCTTCTTTAGCTCTTCAGCATCACTGTAACGCCTAATCCAGTAGTTGAGCTCCTCGCGGTCGGCCTCCTGGCACCTCCGCAGCACAGTCAGCGAGCGCCTCGTTTTCTCCACCATGTCCATGATGCAGTTCAGCAACTGAGTGGGACAAAAGACAAGACAAAGCGCTGGGTTAACACATAGAAACCAAGGTGCAGCTCATTTAAATTTAACTTGGCTGTAAATTTGGAAAGGTACATGTCAGGTCACACAACATCAGCTGTCAACTATTTTTTCACTTCAGCTGGTTCGTGATGTATTTATGTTAACTTTATGCCACCAGCTGATTAAATCATCAATAGATAAATAAAATTACAAAAGCAGAAAGCCTTTAAAGAATTACAATGCGGTTCAAAAGTATTCACACCTCTTGAACTTTTTCACATTTTGCCATGTTACAAACCAAAAAAATCCATATTTCCTCAGGATTTTAATTCAGTTCAATTAAATTCAGTTTGATGTGCACTGCTGATGTTCAACCTCAACCTTTCACACTCCAAATTCTTTTTTCAGCAGTGGCTTTCTTTCTGCTATGCTTCCATAAAGACCAGATTTGTGGAATGCACAACGAATAGTTGTCCCATTGTCAGACTCTCCCACCTGAGCAGGAGATTTCTGCAGCTCCATACCTTGGGCCTTTTCTGCTTCTACCTTGATTAATGCTCTCCTCTTCTGGCCATATCTTGGTAGATTTTCAGGGTGCATCATGAGATGTCCGAAGCTTGAGATAATGTTTTATAATATAATACATAAGGTATAATAAATGGTTAAATTATACATGCTCACCATTTACTACCTGTCTGAATAGTTTGTTAGTCTGTCACATGAAATATGTGATAGTAATGTGACAAAATATGAAAAAGTATAGGAAGTATAACACTACATTAACAACAAGGGTGTCAGCATATTTTCAGTATTTTTATTTTATGCTGGTTGCACTGCAAAAAAATAAACCAACATGATGAAATATAAACAATGCACGATATTTGCAATCTATAAATCTGTACTATGTATCTGAGCACACCTGCAAAATTAATACTTTGCTTTAATGTTAGTAAAAAAATAAATAATAATAAAGAAAAGGAAAGGAAAAAATAATCAAAAGTCTTATAAAGAATATTTAAATGACTCTTTCAGTAAATTGGACATGTATTAACCAAATTTTGTACTTGGTAATATTTTTAAGAATACACCCAAAGAGGTATATTAGACAGCTTAGAAAAAGTATAGCTCTTTAAACTTAAGCCTTGTGGGATAAATGTTTTATGACATGACAAACACTATCAACTGTTGCTTACAGAGAAAGAATAGTAATAAAAATGTTATTACTTTTCTTACATGGTCAAGGTGCTTCCACTCCTCAGCCCATTCTCTATCTGTCAGTCTGTGGTCAATAACCTCCTCCTGCCTGCTTCCTGCATGCATACCTACAGTAAAAAAGGTGGAAAACAAATGGAAACACAGAGAGCAAAAATCAGTACAACAGAGAGCAACAATTGATATACCATTACTTCATCATTGTCTTCTATCATTTCTCTATTTTTCACTTTGTCCCTCTTTTATGCCCCCCCTCTCCATCCATTTTTCCTCTCTGTCCTCTTTTCTTTGCGGTCTCCACATCTTTCTAGCACCCTGAGGGTAAATGACTGAACTTCTCGTCCAGTTAACATCCATCACAGGGTGAGATGTGGTAAATTTCTCTCCTATATTTAGAAAAGAGCCCTTCATCACAACTTGGCATATGCAGAAAAATGTCTCTCATATTAAAACACAATGCTAAAATGTAATGTTTTGTTTTTGTTCTCCAGTAGACAAAACAAAGTTTTTCTGGGAAACAGAAATAACAATCTTTCATCTGAGCAATAGATGTAATTTTAACTCTGAGACTAGTTGTAGCCCTCAGTTAAACAGTAACTTGATATCTCTAGCCACACAACTAAAAGCATATGATTCTTACAAAAGAAGTTTAAATGATGCAAAAATACCAGGGAGCCACAACCAGGACTTAAAGAGGAAGCACAGTCTGAACATCTAAGACATTTTTATATCCACTTTTATGTTGTTGTTATAAATATGTCAAAAAAAACCCTTTAAATAATGTGTATTTTTTTTATACTCATAGATAAAAACATGGGTAACAAAGTGGCTATACTTTATGTATAAAGGCAGTACAAAAAGCTGGTTCCAAGAAATCATTGATAGAATCAGAGCCTTTATTTGCATGAATTACAGTTATAAACATGTCCTTAACACAAAGGGTGTAAATGCTGTTTTGGACATCTACCCGGCTTTGGCTTTTAAACCAGAATTTTCCCAGTTTTAACTCATATGCAGAAAATATATTTATTGTCTTTTTTGTTCATGTTCTAATTCTACAGACCTAAAACAGGGTTCCCAAACCCTCGTCCTCAGAACCTGCATGTTTTTAGATGAGATGCTGAGAAGTAAGCACAATCATTTGACTTTAACAAGGACGCATATAGGACAGTAAACCTCAAGGATCAGGTTTCACAACCACTTACCTAAAATACCTTTTGCAGCCACCTTAAACCTTTTTATCTGTCAGCTTGGATTTGTTCATTCATCAATTCTGTGTTATCCATTCTGACTGGTTTTGTTTCAGTAGAATCATTTAAAGAATTTTGTAATTTATCTATATTTTTGTATTTAGTTATTTATCAAAAAAATCAAAGGCCATTTACAAAGCTCAATAAAAGGCTTTCTAATTAGAAAAGAAAAATATCTCATAAATGGTTTTCAAAGCAACGCAAGATGTGTTGAGTAAGGCTATGGGAAACTTTAAAGCAAAAAAACAAGAGGTAATTTTAAAAACTATTTTTATCAGCATTTAACATTTCTTCATTTTCATGATGTGTTGAGTCTACACATTTTCCAATGTCTAAATCCATTTACAGTTTTTTATTCAACAACACAGCTGGTTGACCAGCGGGTAAGTTGCGTCAACAGGGCACAAGAAGACAAGTGTGCTAGAAGAGACATGCTCCAGGACAGACTTGCTAAGGCCTCAAATATTCATTTTTGTCCTTATACAGTGGATGTTGCTGTATTTCAAGTCTGTCTGTATTCAACAACTGGTAGCAGAAAAAAAAAGTCTGTACAGGAAGTGCATTCCTAATACAGCTTAAACTACACAGCTTGACCTCATAAGTGTTACTTTTAGGCATTTTTTGAAGTCTATGTAACATTTTGTAATAATTATTTCCAATCTGTTTATGTTGAACCATGCCTAAGAATAGGCATGGTTCAACCCTAAAAATGAATATGAAAAATGAATATGAATATGCAGCTCAGCACAAGTTGCGCTCCATGTGGACATTTACAAAAATAGGGAGTCCTGGTGATCATATTTTTTTCACACATTTCATACCAACTGTCCTGGAAAACAGCTCCACAACAAGCTAAATTCTCCAATATACAAGTTTATACACTAAATTTGAATCTCTACGTGATTGTACTAAATATACTGTTCATTACTGTATATACTTTGGATCTGTTTGGATTTGTTCGCAGATGATTTCAGACAACATTTATTGTCCAACAGTGTTGTAAAACATGATCACTTGTAGTGTACCAACATATATATCTATGATATGAAGATTGTATAAACAAAGAAAAACAATTAATTCAGCTAGAAAAAAATTATCCTTACCAATAGGCCTGGGTCGCTCTCGGATTTCTCTGTGATTGGAGGCTGGGTGTCGGTATGTGTCACGGTAATGATGGGCGATGGCCATGTCGTCTAGCCTGTAGTGCTGTGGAGGAAGGGGACCTGGGTGGGGCAGCCCATTGGGTTGGTAGGACAGCCCATTGGATGGACTAAAACGCTGGGCGGGGCTCATAGTGCAAGGCCGTTTACTTGGGTGGACATCTGGATGGATGGCGCCATCTCGCTCAAAGCCGTTCTCTTTGGTTCTAAGTGGAAACACAGAATAATGAACTTTAACTTTTAGGACTTGAAAATACATTTGGAAAATCGTGATTTTGAGATTTGAAGAAAGAACATGAAATTAAATTTGTCTTCATCCTCCTGTGCCAGAAAATAAGAGATGTTGCAAGTCACAATACATCAGGAGAGGTGACATAATGATACAGGCACAAATGATGTCAATATCACACCTCATTTGTAAAAATATGTGGTACAACACCTGCTAGTTAAATTTATTCTATAAAGGAGAGCAACAACTGGTGCGCGCCATAGAGCTGTTGTTCCAGTATAAGTGCAACCTCCAACCAGATGAAGTAATTGCCATGAAAGGTTGTTACCTGTAATCATCAAGGGATTTTATTCTATTGAAGACAAGTTAAATTTATACATAAACAATTAAACCTCACTCACAAAAAGTAACATGCAGACTCACACAAGTAGTTTCAAGGGGATCAGGTGGATTTTTGTTCGCCTGCTTCAGAAGATTAATGTGGCCAGGTGTGTTTATGTGTGTATGCTTGCACATATGTGCCTACAGTATGTTTTTGTGTGTGTTCTCAGTTTTGTCAGTTCACAGTTAAAACCTGCCAACCTCCCCTGCTATCAACGGTCCCCTGGTTTCCTCTCTCTCTCTCCCCCCTCGCTTCTCCTCTTTCCCATCTCTCTCTCTCTCCGATGAACAGATTGAACTTCTTAATGAGCTGTTTTTATGGGCTCCTAATGCTCATCCACAGCTCTCCATATGCTCTTTTCTTCCATCCGTCCATCTCTCTGTCTCCCACAACTCATCCATCCACCTCCTCCCACGCGCATCTCCCCAGCTTTCGTGCTGCAACAATGTTTGTATCTTATAGACACCAGAGAAACACATAGACTTATATTCACATTCATGCACAGTTTGCTCATGCATGGAAATGCATACTTGTTTATAACTAAAAATTAGACATTTTGATTAGAGATGTACATAGAAATCAGCTGGTGACCGGAGTCGGATATTTGACCATCCCTGATCAGGATCTATTTTCTGATTAGTAAGCGCAACTTATAAGTTATAACAAGTCTATATTCTTTGGAGTGAATTTGTTATTGATACAAAAGGACTCAAAATGAGCTGTTCTGTATCAGTGGAGTGTCTAAAATGAAGCCAGAGGATGCACAAAAGGTTTAAGTAAACTATATTTTCTTTGGCAGCATGTTGGCTTTTCATTTGAGCTACTTTTAATCAGAGAGTGAGACGTCAGCAGACACATGTAAGGCTAAAACTTTTTCAGCAGAGATGCTTTGTTTTATCTTCTTCAACAGTCCAATTCTGTCACTGAACATGCTGAATTTGTTAATGATGGAAATCTTTTGGACATTTCACAGTTGAGATAAGGATCTACTTAATGTTCAGCAGAGGTCTCAAATTCTGGAGCTTAGGGGCCCGTGTCCTGCAGCTTTTAGATGCATCCCTGTTCTAATATTATCTAAATCAAATGACTGAATTATTTATTACTGCAGAATTCAGTCACATTCTACATATTGATTTAGGGATGTTAAGGCAAATGCTAATGCTAACTAATATTAATGTGAACTGTGCTAATTATCAGTGCTTGTTTTGACATAACTGAGAGAAATTATTTAACAGCAGAGCTGTGGAACAGCAACTGTTCTCACACACACAGCGAGATTTTGCCTCTGGTACTGATAGAAATAACTAATGATTGTTCGCTAAAGCAAGGATTCTTAATGTTCCCAAATAGTTACAGTGAATGAATGCTTTAACAGTCTAACATAGTGGTGTTTTCCTGCTTCCACAGTTCTGACTTAAATGAATAGGTCCTTAACAGGCTTCTGCAGCACTTCATGGCATGCTGGAGAGGTTATACAATCACTTGAACAGGGTGTTCTGAAGCAGAGACACATCTAAAACATGCAGGACAGCAGCTAGCCCTAAGGACCAGGGTTTGAGGTTGCCTTTTTCTGCACTGTTCTTCTACATTTTGAGGTGTTCAAAAAGGTTAGTGAGGTACAATATGTTTTGCAAGGCAGAAAATAATGTATGCTGTAATCGTTTGAAGTTGGATTTATTTTTCTAGATATAACTAGATATAAGATTTTCAGTTACAGCTCTGTAATTTTGGCAGTTCTTGAGACATACTTTTATTTTATCACACCAACTAACCAAATTTAATTTATTTCATTAAGACAGTTAATCTTAATTTTTCCAGATAATAAAAACTGTATGTTGTTGTTGTCTATATTTCTTACAGAGAAACTGGAATCGGAAGATCAAACCTTTATAAAATCGGCAAGCGGTAGTCAGCTAAAACAACATATCTGATTAGTGCACCTTACATTTTAATACTTAATCTGTTTATGTTTTGTTGGCATAAAACAGTTAACATTTGAATAACGTCACATTATTTAAAAAAAAAAAAAAAATTCAGTTAATGCACATAGACATCAGGTTTCAGTGATTAGTTTCAGATTTGCTCTGTGGTAATCTGATTACATTGACCATCATAAAGTGTCTCTGTAATCTGTCACTAAAAATATGTCAAAAAGATTAATAAAATTCACAGAAGCATGCACATATCTTTCAGGATCAATGAAAGAAGCTTCTTGTAATTATCATTACACAGCATAAAAATAACAAAACACAGCCACACTCCCTTAAGCAAGTATCAGCTTGTAACAGCTTTTTCTAGCAGCTAGAAGTCCCTCAGTTCTCTTTGGAGGGATTTTCACTTGTTCTTCCAGAAAAAGCACAAAAAGCCTTTGAGCCTCCGTAAGATTCTTCTGCCAGCTTGCATGCTCTGCTCTTATGTGGTCTGTCCAAAGATTTCTGATTATGATTAAATTAAAAGCCTTCAAGGGGCATGGTATAAACTTTACCTTACATGATGATGATGTGAAGGTCAAAATCTTGTTGAAAAAGTAATCCTCTTTGTATGCGCAGCCACTTGTTTGTGCCAACAGTGTGATGTGTGCTTCCAAAACCTGTATTTATTAATTTTCCCAACAAGCAGAGACTCTGTCTACCGTGTCATTGGCTTAAAGACTAGCTTAAAGCATGATCTATCCATCCACAATTTTTAACAGTAAGTAGAAGAATAATATTTTGCCATTTTCTCCAAATATAAGTCTCATTCAGTTAAACAAAATATACTCAGCCCACAAGATGTTCCACCATTCTATAATAATTTGCAAACTTGAGATCCGTAATTTTGTGCCACAGATACAGAAGATATTTTCTTCTAAAAGGTTCTCCATAAATGTGGGAAATCTATCGTAAAGTTGCTTTACAGTTAAACAGGGATTTTTGTTTTGTCTTCCCAACAATCAGTTCTCTAGTAAAGTCTTCTTGGAAGTCCAAATGTCAAGTTTAAATGTCAAGTTCAAATCTAACCTTAAGTGTAATTTAATAACTATATTTCATCGTGAAGAAACAGGCCTCTAAAGACATTTTTCAGTACTCTCAGCTTTGAAAAGGTACTTGCCGATTATTGATTTCCTCTGCTGTTGAATCTTAGTCACACTTAGTCACACCTCATTGTTTAAGTAAATCAAATAAATGTTTATTTCAGGCACATACAACCTGAGCAAGTAAAAGAGTTGTTTTTTCCTTTTTTCGATTATGGATTTGTATATTAAAGGAAACAAGCACTAATTCAACCTGGAGAGACTCACACACAGAGAAAGAGACAATTAGAGAGTTTTATTGACTTAAAGTTCTTTGGCGCTTGGACCCTGGCAGAAGACGAGTACGCTGAGAATCACCAAGAGCTTGAATGAATAACATAGGGTGATGATTTAGGGTTATCTTCCCCCAGGGCCTGGACCTGGTGGTGGAGGAAGGGAACCCGAAGGAGCCTGAAAGGACAAGGGTGGAGACAGGGTGGAGGTGGGATAAAGCTTGGCTGGCGAGCAGGTGTGAGTCTTATATCCAGAATCGTGGACGCTAAATGACAGCAGCGGAGGCATGGAACCAGTGATGGATAATGCAGGTAAGCTGGAGAGAGTCTACCAGGTTGAATTTACGGCAAGCCTTCATCAACCCCAAAAACTGATGGCGTGATTGGAAATCTTACTTTTTCTCTTCAAACTATTTTTTCACTGTTTGGTTTGTGAGACCACCTGCATTTATGTTTCAAAATGTAATTTTTGCAGAGATTGATTTCTTCTCAAAATAAAAATAAAAATTCCAAATCCATACTTCCTATCCCTAGACAAGCATAGTCAGTTACTCCAAGATGTTGGTAAAAGTTTGTGTAATGCCATTATCCTAATTCAATGTTCTCAAGTCTCACAACATCACTGCATTTGTTCCCTATTTCTTAAAGACATGACTTTCCTATATTATTCATGTGCTGTAGATAACTGTTTTAGGCCTTTAGGCACTTTGTACTTGATGTCCAGTTTTTAAACTTTAAAGCAGAATATGACACCATAACCATTTTCAAGGATGGGGCAGAAACCTAGAAGAAAACGGGAACCCAAGGACATCCTAAGAATATGTTAGAAGACCTTCAGAAAGTCAAAAGAGCTAATGATCAAGACAACTTAAAAGGATGAAAGTCTTTTTACTTTGGAAGGAAAAGTAAATGAATTAGGGATTATTGGAAGACTTTACACACAACTCTATATTTACAACTGCAAAATCATATTAATGTCAACCACCTAACAAAACAGAACACTATTTAGTTGCAAGAGGTTTACATTAATAGACTGTTAAGCTGTAATAAAATTGTATGTTACAGATTTTGTGTTTCTAAAATAAATTGAGTTTCACTAATTTTATCACTCAATCACTCTTGGCTATTATTGGAATGTTAATTTACAATAGACTTTTTAGTACCTACAACATGTTTTTGTTTTATGCATATATTTTTATGATATTCCTGATCTGATTTCTACATACTGTCACTGTTGGGTAAAAATTTTGTGTGTCTAAAAATGTAAGTTTTCAGGAAAAAAATAAATCTAACTTCTTTCATCAAAATGTAAATTCATAAAGTTTTGTCAAATTCACATGCTGTTTTTGATACTTTTCAATTAATATTTATCAATAAAACCATATACAAATGTGACAGGTAACCAATAAAGCTCATTTTCAAACACAATAAACACACAAAAAAATTAAAAAAGAAAAATGTAGATATAAGGTTTTTGCCTGGCAGCAGCAATATGACTGTATTAATCAGTATGCATCAACAGAGCATTGTTCAAATTCAAGGATTTCCACTGAAATTCCAATATTTTGGGAAGACTTCTGGGAAGGCATAGTAGAGGTAAGCAGAAACTAGAGGTGCTTAGCCAGCCATAATAGTGCTGGTGCCTCATCTATATGTGTTATCAGCCCATCTCCCCAGGCTCTCACACACATGTCTGAACTCTCACTTTCACACTGGATATATATTCTCACACACACACACACACACACACACACACACACATTCACACGTAGACACTGTTTTTTTTCTCACTAAATACAGATGCCGCCTTACTTTTTCACTCCTCTCATATTTTCACCTCTCGCATTTACTAACACACCTTTCTCCTAACCCCATTCCCCTGTGTGCCAGACGGCCTTGCAAATATGCAGGTATTACAGGAAAAAAAAAAAAAAAAAAAAAAAAATCAGACTATACTGGTGTTGAAGGGGGTTGGGGTGGAGTTGGATAGGGAGGTGAGAATTTTTAATAACACATTCAGCAGTTTTGGCCCTCAGCAGATATAATATGCACAGTTTCCTTTTACCTAGCCTGTCTCCATTTTTTTTCAGCCGCTGGGACTTCATTTTAAAGTACAATGCTTACATTGTGCTTGCAGCCCAGACAGAAATGCACAACAAAAACAGTTCTATTCAAACTTACATCCAGAAACTTAAAAAAATGCTTAATAATGATAAATGCAAGAACTTGTGCATGGGGCTGTAGATTTTAATACTTCTCCCTTCTGCTACCAACACATCAACTTCATGAAGCAACTCTTTAAACCTAAAATCACAATTTGCCTTAATGGGTTCAGTACTTTTCTAGTTTTCAATTCGAATACCATATTAATATGTAATGAGTCACTTTCGAAGTCTAATACAGTAAATAGATGATACAATCTGGATGTGATAGGTGGGTTAAATTGATTCTAAAAGAGAAACACACTGCATTTTTACATACATGCATGTACGCATACAAATAATTAGATGCTGCAATATTATAAAGCATGTTATCTCTTGTTAAAGTTAAGTCTGACTGTCAAAGGGATATCCAGCTGCAGTTAGCATGACTTTATCTGGCGTAGTAAGTTTAAAGCAAGGGTGCCCAACTCCAGTCCTTAAGAGGCACCACTGTGTAACTTTTGGATGCATCCCCGCTCCATCACATCTGAATCAAATGGCTGAATTCCCTCAACAGCATCTGTTTCAGTTCTGCAGAGGCTTGGTAAAAAGCCAATCACTTGAGTACGGTGTGTTGGAGAAAGAATGCTTCTAAGAGTTGCAGGATAGTCGCTTTCGAGGACTGGGGTTGGACCCCTTGTTTAAAGTATTCTTATCAGTACTAGGTGTAAAGATGCTTTAAGATTGGGATGCTATATTTCAGTTAGAGACTAATCTTGAAGAAACAAAGGAAGTAGCTATTGAACTGCCCTGCCAACTCTTGTTGGCCTAACCAGCAACACTCAGGTGCAGTGGACTTGAAGGAACCTCCACCACCTATCTTGGGTACTTGGTAACAACAGGAAACGGTGACAGGCAAGTTTTATAGGATTTTTAAGCACTGTCAGAATCTTGTGACTGGCTGTTAACAGCTAACAATACTAAAATTAGCATGTGCTTTATAGCTTTAAGGGTTATTTTACAAATTAATTAGTCTGAACTGAATTTGATTATCTGTAGTTCAACATCTAAAATACTGATCAAACCTAAACTGGATAATTCAACTCTAAGTAGAGCTTTTCCGAGATACAGTTTGACCATTTTCAATGCTTTTTAGCCATTAGAACCACCTTAGAATTAGACAAGCATAAAGACAGACATAAATGGACAAGTAAAACTTGAACTGGATTATCCTTATTTTATTACAGATTCTTCAGTCTGTAATCAGTTTGTGATTTATGGAACACTTATTTCAGAAAACAAAATAATTTCCTAAGAAATAATATTAAAACTCGTCTTGCCCCATGGAATGGTGTATTTTTTTGTCTTCTTTATGGCCTAGAAAAAGTGATTGTCAAGGTATTAAAAACATACATATCTAAAGGATTCTACCGACTTTCTTTGTCTGTTATGGTTATGTAGAAGTGTGTGTCTTGGTAGAGCGAGGTGTACGTTATTGAATTCATCTCTACAGTTCCTGCATATTAAGAGCAGCAGCGAGGAGCTAAGACCTCCAACAGAGCACATCAAGAAATCCAGTAGTACGTTTACAAACCCTTCCCATACATACGTTTACACATCACACTATTGCCTCCTGTTGGCTCATCCTGTGTTTAGGGAGTAATGCAACAGCTCAATGGGATGCAGAAAGCCTCAAAGGAATTTATGCATGAGCTCAAAGAACAGACAGAGGAAAAGAAAGTATTGGCGACCTAAGAGAGGAACTTGACCTTTCAATTCTGAAATCATTTAATTCATCTTCAGAAAAACCCCAAGACCTAATTTTGATATGCCCACCTGTCTGGTGTCCTTCTCTTCCCATTCTCATTGACATCCAGCAGGAGCTCAGAGGAGTCCACTGGGGATGTGGTGCTGGTATCTAGGAGTAGCTGCTCGTGCTGGGCCAGGTATTGAGCCGGGTTCTGCTTGGCAAGCCTGGCACAGTGCAGCAGCTCCCTCTGAAGCAATGGCAGGTTGGCCTAGAGAAAAAAAGATAGTAAAATTATGCAAAAAAAAATTTAAAATAAAATCTACTTTACAGCCTTAATGCAGAAAACATTTTTAGGGATTTTCCACCTAAGTGCGTCCAGTGCCACTGGCAGAACTGCAGCTAGAGCCAGTTCTGTGCTGAACTGGTTCAAACAGAAGTTAAGAAGCAGTTTTGTTTTTCACAGCAGGCATTCACCTTTAAAGTGTAACTAACCTCCCCTGTGAAAGCATAACCCCACCCCTCACACATTTTGAAAAATTCCAGCAAAATGGGGAGAGCCAAGAGATACTGAGATGCATGATGGAGCTTGGGGATGAGAGGAGGAGGTAAACGGGGTTGTGGTCAGGAAGAACGAAGATCTGTTGCTTTCTTACAAACTTTCTCGCTATATTTAGCAAGTTTTTAATCAAAAAAACAAACAAGTGGCAAATCGAGCAACTTTTTCTGTGTTGTTAGAGACTTTTATGGAGACAACGCTTTGCAGCTCAGCTGCAGCCCTGCTGTGTCATGAGTAAGTAGAGAGTTGCGGTGAGCACTTTCCGCTTCCCAAGCACTGCAGTCAGTCTGACAGTCGTCAGTCCTGCATCATACCATCGCCAATAGTCGGAGCAGAGAAGACCCATTCCACTCCCCGTCCACATCATAAATAAATCACATATTTGCTAAGCGGAGTAACGCTATCATCAATGCTCACCGTGGTCACACCCACTGCTATTCCAACTCCTGACTCGCCACCGGGTGGGCGGGCCTGTGTGTCTGAGTGAGATGGTTTTATACTGCAACGCAGGGCTGTGACATAGTGTACTGGCTGTACCACTGCAACCAATAGGAAAATTCAACTGCTTAATTCAACCGAAGGAGGCCAGTACTGAGACACTGCTACTAACGACTATCTTAGTAATTGATTATTCTATCGATTATTCGGATGATTAATTGATTTATTAGATTAAAACAATTGGAACATTCTAGAGATTTTTAATTTAACCTCTTGAGCTTTTTATACAATATTAGATATACATTAAAAGAGGCAAATAAACAAATCATTAAATTCCTTTTTTAAATAGGAAAATAAACATTTTATACATCATACTACAATGCCTAAAATGCAATAATATAGCTTTCCTTTCGTGAATTTGAACCTGGTGATGCTAAAATTGCCACTTGAGGAGTTTTGGGTAGAACATATTTACATACAAAGGTTGTTTTATCTTAAATGCAAAAAGTATATGTATTTTGTACTTTTGACTTAATTACTACTCTGGCCTTTTTTAGAGTCGGTATACTCCAGTTAACGATTAATCGATTACTAAATTAGTTGACAATAGTGACTTTCGATTAATTGATTAATCATGATTAATCACGATTAATTCAATTAATCATGCAGGTCTAAACTTTTTATAATTGCCAAAACTTAGATGATTTTATTTTTCTGTCCTAAATTAAAACAAAAGCGAAATTAACTTTTGAGAGCAAAAGCAAAGTGCTCAGAAAGTTTTATTTACTCATTTTCCTTTATGAGTTCACCTTCTGCTCCAAACAAGAGTATTTATCACTCTGGTCCTGAAAGAGTTGGTGCCAATACATCTTTTTTTGTGTGTTTTTCTTGTATTATGGTGGTAGAAACAGAAAAAGACAAGAGCCTAATAAACATTGCATTATGTAGCATTGTGTCTGGTATTTTTTCCCCACATGATTGTAGTTTAGCTTTTGTATAACATATCTTATTTTAACTTGATGTTTTGATTTTTGATTCTTTTATGTTGTTTTGCTGAAAAGCAATAAGGGATTTTTTTCTTGGAAGGCACTATTTCAATGTGTTCTTACTTGCTAGTCCTACTTCCAGGAAAGAGAACTTTTGTCCCACTCACCATATGTCAAAAACTCAAACTTTAGTCACTCTTGTCATTCTAAGTTGGGCAGGTTCCAGATATTAAAAAAAGCATATAAAAAAATAAAGTGATATATCATGTTATGTATTGTTGGAGCATCCAAACACAGACAGGAGATAGGCAGAATCATGAGAAAAGTGAGGATTTTATACATTGAAGAGTTCAAAACCTACATAAACAAGGAACAAAAGTGATTAAGGAATCCCATTCAATAACTATCATAAGGGCAAGAACCAGGCTGTAACCAACATGAGGAGAACATATATCTACTAAGAGGAGTGACAAGTGGAACAATAAACAGGTGAGTCTAAATTAATGAATGAGCAGCAAATGTGAGGAAAAATGGCTATCAATGATGAATAGACTATGTAAACACTACAAAGGAACACAGGAGAAACAACTACCCCAACAAGATAAGCTCAGGAAAATATAGCATTAGTACAATAATCACAAAACAGGACATGAGTAAATACAGCAATCTACTAAAGTGCAAAATAAACCCAAAATGATATATAATTTATAACCAAAGAGAACTAAAATCCCTTAAATTGTGATATAGTTCAATTTGACAGAAACTTAAAACACAGTTTTAAGAATTAAAGCGCATCATAAGTTTCATCACATTAGAACGTTGAAATACACATAGTAATGGTCATATTTTATTTAAAATATATTACATTTCTAATTTTTATTCCATTAGGATAAACAATAAAATTAAGTTTTCAACAGTTATTAAGTGGAAAACAGAAAGTTGTTCAGAAAAACTCAGAAATCTGAAAGATCAGAAAACTCAATCCAGATCAGATGGAAGACAAAGTTCCTCGTTCTTTGGCTCAAAGCACTGATGATTAAACCCACCTAGCTTTGGAGTACTACTGAACCATCACTGCTCTCTGTGACTCGGAGCACATTAAAACCCAAAAGTTCTCTGTGACGCCTTCATTTTTTATAAGAATAGTACCTCTTTTCAATCTGCCTTTGACACACTGTAACAGAGAGAGTCTGCTTTCTTGTGAAGTTACAGGGACATACAGGTATGTGAGCATCCACTTCAAAGACATCTGATGGCATGTGTTTCAAGGCAAGAAGATGAAAGCGTTGCATCAGGAAGGCTCAGAACAAGAGCGGGTGCTATTTTAGCTGGGATGCATCACGCTTGGTGGGTTAATCTTTGTTTTGTGCTCAGAAATAAAATCTTTCAAAGTCTGCAGATTTTTTTTTTTTTTTTTTTTTTTTTGGGGGGGGGGGGGCTGTAATCTTCTTCTTGTCTAGCTTTACTGCTTTAATGTTTTTTTTTGCTGATCCACTTCCACTTTTCTAACCATTTAATCTCCTTTTATCCCAATCTTAATAGAACCCAGCCATGATTTTTTTTATAGCATTAATGTTTAAATCTATAAAAATCACCTTCATGCAGTAAAAGAAATGCCAGGAGCCGAACTTTGCTTTACCTTCCAGAGCTAATGATCCAGTAATAGTTTATGATCATAATTATCCTCGAATAATAAAGAGGCTAAAATAAATAGCTTTGACCCCGGTGAACTGATCTTTTATTAATTAGAGGTCATTCTAATTGCCAGTGAGATGTGGGAGGCATTAACAAGGAGATTGAGTCAAGAAATGCCGAGCACTAAAGAGGCTGCATAATTTTTTATATGATTAAGTGCAGTGATTTGCTTCTCTATAGCTGCCCGAGAGCTCCACACACAAAAGTACAAGAAATAAAATAAATTGTCAAGGAGTATTCTGCAGCTAAATCTTAAAACATGTTTCAGATTATTACTTTTTCTTTTGTCAAATGACAATGAAGACAATGCTTAAAAACAAAACAAAACTGGATAACGGACACTTAATTGAATTTCCATGTTGGTATAGTTTTCTGGTTCTAAATAAAAACGGACTCATTTGCCTTGCCAAATTTTAACACTCCTTGAATGCCAAATTTGATGTATATTTTTGAGACTTTATCAGACATAAAGTGGTGCATAACTGTGAGGTGGAGCAAAAGAAGTCAAAGTTTTTTCCAATTTATTGAGCCGGTTTTTGTGAATGCTTTGTAGCACCATCTTGCTGAAGAAACAGATGCAAGTCTTTTAGTTTCCTCTAGCAGCTTTGAACATCTAGAGATGGTCTTTTTGCTCATTCTTCTTTGGAAAACAGTTCAACCTCAGTCCGACTGGATGGAGAGAGTCTGTGAAGATCAATTTTCAATTACTGCCAGAATTTTAAATGATTTAGGTATAGGCTCATTTCAAATCATGAATTTGCTTTAGTCTAAACTATTCTACTGTGCCCTAGGGGTTGCACCAACAAGTCGACTTTTACACTAGTTGATTCTTTGTTCTGCAATGACTTTTTATGTGTCACGTTCACAGTCATGTGACAAAACAGATTTTTCTGAGAAGATGAAAGATGAGGAACTGGGTGAGTTTGTTAGATAGTTTGAACTGTATAAAAATATAAAGTAATTTGCCAGCTGTGTACTGCATACTCCGGCAAAGTGTACCGGAATAATGCGTGGCAGTTTTGGTATCTGCAGGAGACATAAATACTTTTTGAGGAACGTTTATCTGACACAGTAAAGAGTTATTTATATAGTTCTTCACTAAATAACTATTATAATAACAAGACTGTCAAATGGCTAAAAACTCCTTGATGGAAATTGCAACTTCATTAGGAGGCTGTCAAGAAAGTGTGGCGCGCTCTCAGTGACCATTTCATAAAAGCAAAATAGAGGATCCAGAGATGGAGTGGGAACCCCGAGGGGTTACATATACTGAGGCAGGAGGGGTTTACCCCAGGTGGTCTGCATAGTTGCATGAAAGGTGTGTGCAAAAACAAACGGTCCACAACCATGTGCCTGCACCTCGGCTGTTCGGATGAAGTATATGGAGCCTTTACGCTCTTATAAAAATTGTGGTCAAGGTAATAATTTGACTCCTATAGATGCAACTATCCAGGATGAGCATACTGATCATCAGTACCAGCTGGTGTTCAGAGAAAAAGTCAAACTCAACTTTGTGCAACTTTTTGGACCACAGTGACAGAAGATCACAGCTCTTCTCTGCTGCTGAAGAAGTCCGGGATAATGTTCTGTTTTTTGTTCTCTTTATTCTACATAATAGACTTCTGTCCGAACTGTCTTTTGTCAGTGTTTACTGTGAATATAGCTAATGAAGCCTGTAAGTTGCTCTGAAACCTTCTTTCCTGTGTTTCTATGACGTCACAGCGACTAGTTGAAGTCGACTCGACTTTCATCATGTTAACCTTTACTTTCAAAAATATGAAGTTGTGCAACTCCCACTGTGCCCCTGGCTGTGTGATTAGCGTTGTTTCTTGCTAGCAAGTGAACCTCCGCTCCAGTCTCAAGTCTGCAGCTAACAAGTTTTCCAATAAACTCCAACATCCTTCCCTGTACTGCTGAAGAAAAGCCTCCTAACAGCATGTTGTTGCCACTAATTTTTCGGTTCTACTCCACTATATGTCGGTCTATCACATAAAATACCAATAAAAAACAATAAAGTATGTGGTTGTTAGAAGAAAAAAACTCTGAACACCTTTGCAAGGTAATGTAACTTTTGCATATCTTTACTATCCCATTTTAATTATTTCCTCTTGCAGTTTGTTCTCACTAGCAAATGTGATTATTCCTCTGTCTTGCACTGAAGGAAAGCTGAACAGTTTGACTGGAACACCACAATATCAACTCGCTAAAATAGAAAAACGCTGTGGCAAATCTGTGGCGGGCACCCAGCTAGCACATCACATCACAGACATTGTGTGGTTTATGACGGTCTCCTTCCAGTAAGGGCTCCAAACCAATTTGTGGTTTTACCATTAAGAAAAGGGGACAAAGAGTTGAGTGGGTTTGAGATGGCGGGTTCAACTTTGTATGGCATTAGTTTAATGAAAAACCACAAGGCCTGACGTGCACTGTTGCACCTATAAAAGCCCTTCCCACACACACACACAAACACACCTCAGATTGCTCCCTGATACCATATGGTAGCTAGTATTAAAGGCCCCGTGGTGGGAAGACACTAAAATTAGATACTGAGGAGACAGAGAGAGAGAGAGAAAGATGGGGAAGGAGAAATGCAGGAAAAAAAGGGGAAAGTTGCATCTTTGAGTCCACAGCCATCCCAGCGATACACTTACCATCTGGCAAGGAGAGGAAAAGGGAATTGGGAGGATGGATGGATGGAGAGAAAACAGCAGCGTAAGGTTGAAAAGAATGGAAGGTGAACATATAAGATAAAAAGGGGAAAATGACAAATATATAAGAATATTGGGTTAAAAGAGTGTAAACGCCGTGCAAACAAAGAGCAGAAGGGTATGACAGAAACAAGTAAGATTTATATTAAATGTTCCGCCTGTCCCTGCTCTCCATCTTTCAGTAACAAACTGATATTGATCACATCACAGAGACCCCAGAACATGCACTGGACTGTGACTGCACAGTGGATCCCTCAGTATAAACCCCAGACCCATTCGTCATGTTTGACTATCATAACAAATCATAACTCCGCCACCACCACAAGCCTTCCCTCCAGCTCTGCAAACTGCAGACCACCAGCATATGCAGCTATGTAACAGTAAATGCACATAAATAACCACAGCTATGCTTGTAGATACAAACACAAGAAATGCCATCACTTTTCATTTTTATGTGGTAAGCTGGGACAGAGATAGGAGGCAAGCTGCATGCTCACAGGGATAGTTTAGGATTTTTGAATTGAGATTCTTTTAAAAGGTTATGAGCATTTAGTATTTAACATTACCTGCAACTGATAACATTACTTGTTTCTTTATTTGGTATAAATCCAGATTAATCCGTCCCAGAGGCTGAAGCTAACAACTTGGACCAAAATGGACCATTTTAAAAAAACTACAATATTGGGATGGTAAGTCCGCTTTGGTCTTGCCTCCACTTGGACCAGCAGTTACCTTCAACCTCTGGCTCTAACTAATCTGGATTTATACTAAGTAAAGTCACCAAGTAAGTAGTCCACTGCAGGTAAAATAGTAACTACTTAGAACCTTTCAAAAGAACCTCTTGAACCCTCGTTTTAAGAAAGAAGCCACTCATGGAGTTAATACAGATCTAATTAATGAAACTGGGAAATATACCTGCTGAACATATACCTGGTGAAAAAAATAAATGAAAAAAACAGCATAAGATGGAAAAAAAGTGTGAAGAGATATTCATTAAATAACCATATGCTTTTCTCCCACCTGAAGACAAAAATACAATCCGATCACGATTGATAGCTTTTAGAAAATCATCCTTCATATTGAATTGACTTGTGCAAAATTGAATTGAGGAAAAATACAATGAGAAAGAAAGAGAGTAAAGTAAGAGGATTTGTGTTAAACAGAAGGAAAAACTCAGGGAGGTAAGAAAGAAACAGAGGAATAAATCTGCTGAAAAATTGAGGATAATATATAGGTTAAAAATGGGAATGAATATCTTGAACTTAAGTGGGCACATCTGGATCTCAAATGCCTAAATGCTTTCCAGATTCTGTTCTGGGAGACGTACAGGCAAGCAACCGCTTTGTAGTCATTGTATATTTGAATATTTACCTTCAGAAAGGGTACGACAAAAGGTCGCAGGGGGAAGTTGGTGGCTTCTTGGAGCTTGGAGTGGAATTCCTCGATGGTTAGTGTGGAATTCTGTGGGAGGAGAAGAGAGAAAGAGAAAGAAAACACATGACTCCATGTGGAAGGCATTAAGTGATAATATTACTTATTGGAAGCTAAGCTGTATCCTGGTCTGGAGTGAATGTTTTGGCTTTTGTAATAGGAAGCATATGTGACAGACCACAGTGAGATGAGCCTCACAAAACAAAGACACAAGCAGAAATCTCAAAATGTTTTTAGACATATGCATTAAAATGTTACGATTTACAAGCACATTTTAATAATGGATTAACTATATTTTTCCTCAAGGTCTAAGACTGTTCATATCATCCTCTGCACTCATTGATTTAATGAGTTAATTTAATTTTCTGCATCTTGTATTTATCTGCACAGTTAGGTGAAATAGTTAATTTAGGCTATTTTCATTTTACCACAAAATAATATGCGTTCTCTATATTTGGATGCCATCTGTGGACCAAGCATGACTTTACCAGTGGGGGACTACACATATTTACATGAAATAGCTACAAAATAAATCATAGTAGCAAAGAGTTTTTAGGAATTTGTCATAAGGGTGTTGCTGTTTTAGCTTTTGACAGATATCCAGATCTTGCCAACACTGGCATTACTTTTATTATCCTGGCTATTGTGCACACAAACACCTCAGATTTGACCTTTCACCTTAAAGAACTACTTATCTTCAGTTACTTTTAAAATATCCTTGCTGGACCATAGGTCTAGTTAAAATAACCTCCTATTACCACTAGTAATGTCCCGAAACATTGCAAAATGGCTGATTTAAAGTTGAGCCTAGCTGGTATTTTATATCCTTCTTAACCAGTGAACACACATTTCATGTCCCTAAACAGCTCCCAATGCTCTAATCAGGGCGCTGCTTCACTGTGCAGCTAAAAAGAACAGACAAAAGGCTATGAGCTCCAGGTTGGTGTTTAGAAACGTTATATAATAAGCACTCCTGATATCATGTAGAGCTTATCCAAGAAGTTAACAATAAAATCAACTGAATCATTAAAATAAGCAAGTGCAAGTGTAGTGAAAAACACCACAGACAAGAAATTGAATAAACCTTAGCATGCATTCATGTGCAAAAAAACCTTTTGGCTATTAGGGTGTTTTAATTTTTTCCCTATCAGTTATTAGAACATTTTCCTTGACATCATTTTCATCACAACACGTTACCAGCATAAACATGTATACAAATACATGTTTCAGTTTAAAGTATGAGTCACAATCACACATAAACAAATTTTCCAGAATACCCCCATATGTGCACAACTACACAAAGAATTACAGTTCCTTTAATTTCTCATATAAGCTGTTAAAAATTACCATCTTTCCAGATTAATGTCTATTCAAAATTTCAAAGTTGCAGTTATCTTTTCCATTCCATTCACCTTTTTCAGTCCTTGAAGCCATTGTTCTAAGGTGGGTGAGTGAGGTTTGAGCCAATTAATAGCAGTCATTTTAAGAGCTTGCAACATCATCCATCCATCTTTTATATTAACTTGTCCTTGTCAATCTCCTGTGGTCAGTGAACGAGAGGTGAGGAATTCAAATAAAGTTTAGAATTTTTATATTCCCATGATTTCCCCTTTAATTTCACCCCAAAAAGGCTTCAAAATTGGGCACTTTTTAAGTACACTTTGGAGGTTTGTATGACTTTAATGCTCTGCACATGCATAATTTCACATACAGCAGACAGGCTCTTTTGCCAGCCAAGGAGGAGAACTGGTGCTCCTGATGTCACGCTGCAAAGTATCTTATACACTGGTCTCAAACTGCACTCCTTGAGGGCCAGAATCCTGCAACTTGTAGATGTGTCCCGTGTCCTACACACTTGAGTTAAATGGAGAAACTGTCTTACTAGCATGCAGCCAAGCTCTACAGAGCTCTGCTAATGAGCTAATATTGGAGCCAGGTGTGCTGAAGGTGAGAGGCATATAAACGTTGCAGGACACCAGCACTTGAGGAATGGAGTTTGAGACCACTGGTCTAATAGGTGATGAAATCTTTTAGCGACTTCTAGAGACTATCAAAACAGCCATAACTTTTTTGTTGGCATCTCTGCTTTTAAAAATAAACAGTATTTTTTGCTGCGGTTTTATTTTTTTAAGTTTATGTTTTGCTCAGTTGTTATAGCCACAAGACCTGCTGGAGCCCCTGTAAGCCTTCCCCTTCAGAGCTGTTGCCGTATGTCTAATAAAGCAAAAGTGCAGCTTTCAGTGAAACTGAGCTTTTTCTATTAGGCATGTCCTTTGGTGTCATGACAGCTGCTGACTTCTTGTTCTTGCTTTTGCTTCCTATTGTTTGAAAGGTCCCAAATTATCTCTTTATATCCATGTTTTCTCTTGTATTGTTATTGTACTGCTACATGTGCTATCATATGTAACTCCCTCCAAGGCAAAATCTTAATAGCTTTCTGCTTAATAGCAAACACAAACACTGATACAAAATCTGTATTATATCTTCTTTTGTTTCCATTTTAATGATTGATGACACAACACTCATTTTTAGCATCAGGTAGACAAAGGAGCTGAACATCCACACTTGAGAGTGCAGAATAGCAGTCAAACAAGGAGAGAGAAAAAAATCAAGCGAGACAGAGAACGTAAAAAAACCAGACGATATTATTTTTCCTCCTCGCATTCTGAATTATTTCCCAGACCTGAGTTTTGTTACATTCAGCCTTACATCTGTTCGCCCAGATTGCGTCGGGGCTGTTCTTGACAGCTAGTGAAACCTCCTGAGCCTCCGTCTCTCCCTCTCCCCTGCACGCAACCAGCTAATTAACAGTGTCACTCTTTTCAATAAAGCAAGAGGAGGGATACAGAGATGGTGATTGCAGAGATGAAACGGGAGAACAGAGGGATATGAGGGAGGTGTGCGAGCCAAAAGGACACAGGAGAGGCATGTGCATATGCAGACGTTGAGAAAAATAAACACAGAAAAGCCAAAAACAGGTTATACTCTGTGTGGCTAATTAAGAAAATACCCCCCCACTCTATCTCGTCTGCCTCCTCCTCTTTTCAGCACAACATTCAATCACTATTTCTGTATCCCCCTGCTCATTAAGCTCAAATTTTCTCTGATCACATCCTTGATATATCCATGTCAGCTAAGCTGGAGAACACATCTGTTTTATCTAATCTCAGTTGGATGAATGTATTTTTATGTTTGCAGGCTTCATTTGTGCAGCACTGGATATGAAGTTGAAATAGCTAGAATACTGTTTAAATAGATTCATTTGTACCAAGCTTTTCATAGAGTTTATACACTTTCAGTAATATATATGGATTTAATTTTGAAAGGGATTTGAAATTAAAATAATATTCTGTGATAAAGACTGTCAAACACACATAACTCCGATGGTAATCTCTGCTAAAGCCAAATGTGGTCCTTAATTTATATAATAAGGTCTATAATTTCATTTTAAAAAAACCCATTTCATTTTATTTTTCCAGATAAACAGAATATGGTGGTTATGAAAAATCAGTTAGGTAACACATCAGGCCAACCTGAAAGCATCGATATACACAAGAGTTATCCTATATAGGTTTGCATTGCAATGTATTATATAGCAGAACTCAGTGATTGGAGATGTTACTGGAGCATTTATTTTAGAAAATTACAAATATGTTAATAATGGAAAGATTTATCAGCAAAATGTGAAATAAAATAGTAAAATGCTAGCGCTAGTTTGATCTTTCTGATATAGCTTATGTGATTTCATTAGATTATTAAAACAGCATTGTTTTATTTGCTGGGGAAGAAGCAAGCAGACAGTAGATGGATCTGATGATCTATCTACTGATGACATAGATTATCAATATCTAATAAAGTTAAAATCTCAACATTTACTTAAAGGAAACTTTGCAAGCATGTTAATACACTGTTTGGTGAGATTTGAATCCAGCTGCATAATGATTTATGTCATGATTTATGTAAAACTAATTTATAACAGTTATCAACTAAAACACAAGACAGAAGACATTTACACATTTTTAGAGTATTTAAATTGTTGCTTTATAATGGCAATTAAAGCACTGCCTACTGTGAATGACAAGTGACTAATGAACAACAGCACTTTCTTATTTACTTTTCTGTTCAGTGAGAAATGGTAAACATGGTATTGTTAAATATCTTCCAAATTATGTTATTCTGGGTGTCCTTTAACCCTTTCACCATTCAGATACATATGGAAGGTGCTTACCACTAGTCCCAGCACTAGTGTGCGAACTCGTTCACCAATTTCAGGTGAGATATCGTTTCCAAACTGCTGAAGAGTTGTGAGGAAACGCTTGAGCTTGCTGAGCTGCCGGGCACCACAAGCTGGCGGCAGCTGCTGGTTGGCCAGTGAAGATGAGGAGGATGAGCTGGGGCCATTGCTGTAGCCATTTGGAGGGGATGGTGCACCATTGAGGGCTGTTGGGGAGTGGCTACTGCCATTTGTCACTGCATAAAACAAGGACATAAAAGTTTTTAGAAATTAGAACTTAATGTTGACATTTTTGAAAGTTTATTTTTCTGCCAAAAATATCTCACATTCCAGCACACAAAAAATAAGATGCGTTTGTTCTCAAAAGAGCAGACGAGGCATCAAAGCTTTTATATTCTCCAATTATGTCAAGGAGATAAGAGCAGTAACAATAAACAATGTAGATAAAAATGTCAGAAAAGAGAGCAATCGAATGAGAAAATGGTATTAATAACTTTTTACACTTTTTATTGTTATTAACACACACTGACAGACAACAGTTCATCCAATTCACCAAGATCTAGCGACTAATTGAAGCAATGTGTGCTCCCCTGAAAACACTCTTCATTCTCCACATTTGTTTGCAATTTCTGTGCTTTTTCCGATCCCTTGAGTCATCCCTAAAGAAAAGCACTTGGAGACATTTTGCCTCCTTCCTCTTCCTCCTCCCTTTTCTACTCCTTTGCAGTCTAAACAAGCAGGGACAGTGGGACCCCCAGTAGTGTAAGACTACAGGAGTCGTGTGTCTTTGTTCATGTTGGGGGAGTTGATGTACAAAGACGTACAAGGCAACATAAAGCTCTCTCTTTAATAAGATTAGTTTCTGACTAGCGACACACTCACTCCCCCTCTGGCCGGCATCCAAGGCCGCCACTGTAAAGAGACGAGAGAGACGAGATACTCAAACTGCATCTGGTGACAATTATGGCGCATGGAAATCAAAGCGTACTGCTTTGTTAAAACCTTTGGCATGGGTAATAAGAGAGCCAGGCCTTTCCTCCCTCATTGCACGGAAGCATCAACGTTAATTGTGGAGTGCAAATGTGTGGAGAAGAAAGAGACAGAAGACTAGAAAGAAGAATGGATAAATTAAGTTCAAGGGGCACAAGGAAAGTCTGAAGCTGGAAAAGCACAAAACAGAGCCTCTGTTGCAGACTAGAAGGAGCACTGCTTAGATAGACTTGAGAGCTTGGAGCGTTCTGAGCCACACGGCTTCAGATTCTTTGATTCTAGTGCTCTTCATGAAAGTGGTTAAGTATCTACTTCTGAGAGAATACAAGGGTATAATTTGCTCATCACCAGCGATGTGCGTATCATGGCACAGCTCCAACAGTTTGTAAGCGTGGGTGTTAATGAACTAGCTGAGGGAGCTCTTTGCCTTTCAGAAAAGACTCAGTGCAACGTGATAAGAAGGTCTTAAGGTGCTGTTAACCCCCTTTTTATTATTTACATACTTTAGTTGTCTTCTCATATATGAGCTTCTGTGGAGCTTCTGTGGTAGTCAGTTCATCTGTAAATTTTCTTTAAAACGAAGGCAAAATTAAAGCCCTGTTCAGGTTAATTGTAGTCTTACCTTAGAGCTGGCTTAGCTGGCTAGTATTTGAGGTTCAGTGTAGTTGCTGCCCCAAAATCCTAAGAAGACTTGCTTTAAAGAACAAAAACTAGGCGATAAGGTGATAAAAAAGTTCAACTGGATAATATGGCATTAACTCTGACAGAAATCTGCTCTGGGTCTGTATCTTCCTTTGCCATTTTGTATCCCTATTTCAAACATAAGTGCTGGCATCACATATTTGCCTGCTTCCATTTTGTACTTGCAAACAAACTATTTTGTACTTATTTACTTAAACTATCATATTTCAGTGTCTGGGCAGTTATGTATTTTCATGAATTCTGGAAATAAAAAGTCATAAAAATGCTAAAATCTTACTTTTAGATAAACTTAATTCTACAGTCATGTTCAAAAAATTAGAATATGCGTTCTGATGAAGCTCATTTGTCAGATTAAAAGTACCTTTTCGAAAATAACCTTTAAACAGGTATCAAACATACTTTTCATTAAGTCCACATTTCTGTATTAAAAATGTTTTTTATTAGTCTAATTTAATATTCTCAGTGTATTGTTTACATCAGCTGTAGTCATCATAATTAACAGAAGAAAAGGCTTAAAAATATCAATCTGTATGTAATTAAGCTATATAATGTGTTTCACTCAGTGAATTGAGTTACTGAAATGAATCAACATTTCAGAAACATTGTAATTATTAAACATGACTGTATCTTATTTTCTGAAGTTATTATTATATCCACTGCTTCCAGTAAATGTGGTTCTGATCCACATCTGAGCCACATCACTCATGAAATATTAGGGATTTTGATCCCCTGATCTTATAAAAAAATGCTAAGCAATATTATCCAGGTAGATATTAAGGTATTGTAGTCATATACCAACTTTTACAGTAAATTTTAAGAAGACTGCACAAAATTACTTTATATCAGTTATGTTTAAAGCAGAAACGAAATGTCTCCTGGCAACTGATTTGCAAACATGAAGCGTCAGGTACAAAATGACCAAAACTTCAAAGGTACAAAATAGCAGGTCAGTCTGTTCATATTCTCTGTATGGTAACAATTTTTGCTACTATTAAAGAGCTTCACTTATCTTCACCTTTTCTTACATCTGTTAACATTGCAAAAAAAATAAAGCAGTGACTTATTTATGTGATAAAGAATTCTACATTACTCACATGTAGTGGGTGTATAGGAACTGTTTCGGGGTGCCCCTTGTGTACTGGGTGGAGGTGGCATGGTAGGGGGTGTCAACCTGGACTGTGTCTTGACATCCGCAGGTGAGTCGGGCATGGTGGAGCGCTTCCCAGTGCGATCTGACGAAAGATAAAAAGCAGAAGTAGAGCTCACGTCACTGCTTGGTTAAGAAAACATATTCTTTGCCAGGTGAGTCCAAAAGTTGAACTGATGACAAAGGCAACAAGGACAGTTAAACAGTGTCAGTTTTGATTTCAACGTGTCCATCCAGCATGTGCATTGTGTGACCTATTTTGATACATGTGCTCTTAGTGTTAAATGTGAAATGCAATGCAAACCTGAGAGAGGAGTTCGACTCCCATTCCAACACCCTTTGTGCTACCCATAACAATCATATTGTACCCTAACACACCCCAACTTTTACAAAACCACCTCTACAGATCCCTACCCTCCATCCCAAGATAATGAGTGCATTGTTCATTACAGTCAAACTAATGTGCACGCTCATTCCCACTTTTTAATTTGTGTATATCCATCTCTAAGTTATATTTACATCTGCTCAGAAAGAAGACATTTCACAGATAAAATTCATTATTACAACCAAAACATTTGCTCTGATATGTCTGTTTTCACTTAATTCAGTTGTGTTCTGCTCAGCCGATAACACAACATATTGAATATATGAGAACAACAAGACCTTATCAGAGTCCTGCAGTGCGCACAAGGGCAGAGCCCTCATTGTGCAAGCAGAGATACTGAACTTCTTTCTGTAAAAAGCTGTAACAAGCCTGTCACTGAGTCAACAGACTGTTATCAAATCATGTCTCTGTGGCACATTTTGGAAAGGAAATTATTTAAAAAAAAAAGGAGAAAAGAGAAAGAAGGCTGAAGGGAGACAAGTAAAGGAGGAGAGGGTAAGCTGCAAAATGAACTAAAAGTACGTTCTGTAACAATGAGAATGTTGATGTAGCCCTGGAGAGAATGTTACATTGAGGACAAGTCCAACACACAGTCCTTCTGGAATCAGGCAATACCTGTTTTACAGCAAGGGGTGAGCCCTGATGAATATTTTCCACTGGACCCTCCACTGTGTTTAGGGATGTGTGTGTTTTTCTGTGCTGAATTTCATTGTTTAAATCCAAAGTGTCATTCTGTCAAGCTAAGGTAAAATGAAATAAACAAGATAGTCTGAGCCTATTAGCTCCAAGCCTTGCCGCAAGCAGCAGAGGTGCACCATGACTAAGAATTTTAGTCACACTAGCTTGGCTTTCAGCAAGCACATAGGCAAGAAATGGAGATGTCTGTGCCACAGCCCTGTTTTCCATTTACCCTTTTGGAGCATATTTGTTTATCCCAAAGTACATATCGACCTGCTGCAAAAACAGCAGAATGAGAATGATGTAACTGTGTGAAAGAGGCAAGATTGTCAAGTAAGGTACATGAGATATGAACTCAAACCAAGAATGAGGTATTATACTTAGTTGAACAATCAGAAAACAATGATGGTAAGTTATATTGTGTTTTTTTTCACTTGACTCAATATTAATCTCTTTGAGAAGTTTTCAAAAAAGCGAGAGTATAAAAAAATCCTATGAACAGAAGGAGGGAAACACATTTTCCCAAACAGCCAGATGAGTAACTGTGATTGTTGTTGGGGACCAGATCATCAGTTGGACTCAATTATTCCAAAAATAAACTTGATATTAAGCTCTTAATATGCTCTCTGTTAGCTGCTGGTAACAGTGGTCATTGCAACTGAAGAATAACAGACAACATGTCCTACAGACAACTGAAACCTCTGTGGGCCATAAAATGAGTGCAGCTGTAACAACACATCAGGTTTATGAGATGAGCCAACACACGATATTGGGTTCATTGGAACAAAACAGGATTTTAGCAATAGTTTTAATAAATCTAATAACCCCCCCTCCTTTTGTTTTCACAGATAAGGGCTTTACTAATCACAAACCTTTTGAAGAATCTCTGTTTAGCTCGAGCTAGCTTGAGGTTTGATCAGTCTGAGTTATTTTGATTTTGAAACAGAGATTATCAAATGCAGTACAGATTAAATAAAAAATAACTGATATTACATGAATAGCATAGCAAGAAAGAACCACAGCCCTTTTCCAGAAGAATCATCCACACTGTCATTCATGGTGGACTGGAGGATTTTTACAGTGATATGAGACACACAGCCAACCTCCAACCAGAACCTGAAATCATTTAGGAAAATGTTTTAACATGCTATTAACACATATTTATGTTAATAGGTTACACTGTCAAAACCTGGTACAACATAACTATGCAAACTACCTGATATGATGCAAAAATGTTGTAAGGTGAAAGAACAGGTGTTGCATGAGTAAATACAAAGTAGTGGTAGTGAAGGAAAATGTGATGAGGGCACAAAACCCTCCTCTATACCTTCCATCCAGGCCAGACATTGAAAGCTTTACCTCTCTAATTTTGACACAATAAACATGTCTTGGGTATTTATTTAACAAATTCAGGAGAAATGCTAAAGGAAACAAAGCTTGCCAATAGCAGCCAACTATCACTGCCTACAACCCGATCTGTGAAAATACAAGGTCATTAAAAAAAATACAGCAGGGAGTCAGGACCCCAAGTAATTCATCATTTCCCTGTCAAACAAGAAAGACCTCACGCTGCATGCTTAACAGGCCAATTAAATCGAATAAAGCCACCATTTCACACATGGTTGTGCTTATTCAGTTTCAGTATACTGTTGAGCTCATGCTGTTAATTGTTCTGTGTATTACTTTTTCTGATTGCATGGTCATTTTGGTCCATTTTTTCTGTTCCTGTCATAAAGAGGAGCAGAAAATCAGGATGAGTACAATTACTTTAATCTTCATTAGAAAATGTAAGTATAACTAAATCTAACCATTTGGGTCTGTCAATGTTTTGGTAACAATACTTTTGCCTTAGAATCAACACAGAAAGTATTAAATATCTAACTATAAATATTTAGATATGCTTTATTTTCCATCTCAAAGTAAATACAGAACACACACACATACATACATACATACATATATATATATATATATATATATATATATATATATATATATATATATATATATAATGTATAATGTATGTATGTATGTATGTATGTATGTTTTATTGCATTTAAAAACATGCACCCAATCTGTGCATTTTTGTTGATGGTAATTTGATGTTTATATCAAAAAACTAGTAACAAAAACCAATTAGCTTTTGTTTTGATACACAACATGTTAAACTGAAATACAAAATGCTTGACTTTTTTGTCGTCAAAATGAGGACAAACTGATTTTCTTTTCAAAATTTAAGATAATGTTTAAAAAAATCACTTGTTGAGAAAAAAAAGTTTTTACTGTATATCCTGACCTCCTCAACTTGCATAAGCAAATTACAAACTTCACCGCATAATGTCATTGCCCATTCATGGTATGGCTGAGTGTTTTCAACATCAAGTGGATAAAAAATGCAGTTTAAGAATACTTCTTATCCAAATTCATCATAATTTTTTATGTCTTTTTATTTTATGTTTTCCTGTTCCTAAATATTTGTTTTGTGGAAAACAAATGTATGACAACATTTTTATACAGAGGAAGTGGTTCCTTCTACATTCACAGTATAGAATGGTCACAGAATTAGTTTTCGTTTCTCAGCTGGTTATGTTATCCTAAAGAAAATATCTAATCAAACTCAAAGAATATTTTTGAGCAGAATGGCTAAACTTTAAAATCCATCTGAACTCTGCATGCCTTGTGTTTGGATGAAAAGATGAGTTTGGTTACAGGCTTAATTGGAAAATAACACCTGGGTCAGCATTATGATAAGAGATATGGTAAGAGAAACACACCCTGCAAGCCTTTGAAACTTATCTGCGGTCCCTCAGGTGACAAAGGTGAAGAATAAGGAATGAGTTAGTGTAAAAACCTGTGCGCACGAGCCTCCAGATAATAACATGTTCTCCCACCATGAACCTTGTGACTTATAAACAGCACCATCTTGCCATCTGATTTGATTGGGTGCACAACACGGCATGTTAGTGGAATAAAATCGATGGCTTCATACTAACCAACAAGGCCTGTGGCATCCACTCACTGTGCAATTGCCATGCTTCTTCAATCAATAGGAATTTTCCATCTACAAAATAATTTGGAAAAAATAAAAATATATCACACAAGTCAAGTCCATGATTGAAAACAACTCACAGTGCTTGCAGCAAATTTTTGCCCATAAATATGGCATGTATATTTTAAGACGTGCAGACAAACAATCAGACAAGCTTTCATTTTATTATAGCCATAGAAGATGCCTGAGCCACATGAAGCACTTGCTTCTGCATGCATAATTTAGAAGCAAAAAGCAACCTTAAACAACCTTGAAATGTGGGGCATCTTGTCCAGTCTAATGCATCTGTTAAACGTTAATGGCTGACTGCACATGTATTGTCCATTTATTAGTCCTGTTACTGTCCCTGCCTGCATAAAATCATAAAGAAAGCAAGCACCAGATCTGTGGCCAATCGATGGCAGTCCAGGACAGACGGGTATTGATGTGCAGAGCCTTAATGGAAAGGGGGAGCGATGAGTGCTTTGACTTTACCTAACTCACATTACGACTTCTCAGAAGTGCTGTTGTCCAGCAGTTAATGGATTGAAGAGGATGTGAACAGTTGTTGAAGAGGCAGCAATTAAATATGAGGGAACAGAACAGTATCTTCTATGTGTTGATTTACTTGGACAGAAGCGGTGCTAAACCTATCGATCACGCCTAGGGATGACAAAGATAAATGTCTCACATTAGCCTCTTCATTCAGGTTTTTTTTTTCTTTATCTATTGCAGCATAAAAGAGCTTTTAGCACAAATATTGGTGGATGAGGTGGTTTGAATAAGATACACTCAAGAGACTATAAGTGCTGTGATGGTGTCTCATTGCATATCATTTCCCGTCTATCATAATAAAGTAGAGTTACTTGGATTTTAATTGAATCACAAGCTCCCAAAGGCTCCCAAAGGTGCTTGTTTTATACCTTTGCAGTTTTAGTCATTTGGTAGTTTTTAGCTAAGAAAAAGGCATCTTGTACAGACTTTATATTAATTTGTCTCAGCCTATTTTGTGGCAGATTTGACAACCAGTGATTTAAAGTATTTCATATCATCTACTTATAGACTTCTGTATGGAATAAGAATGGGCAGTATTGTATAGTTTATCAAATACTGTACAAAAAATCTTATTGTGATAGAAACCAGTCAACCTGTGATCATAATAATAAACTCTAATGAAATAATTTTTGCAAAAAACTAAAAGCTAATGGAGGGATTGAAGGATTTTATCACTTTTGCATTTTGACTCTTGTAACAGTTGATTCATGTATCATTTTTTTTAATTTAACCTTTATTTTACCAGGATAAAATCTCCTTTATTTTACCAGGAGATTAAAAACCTCTTTTTCTACATGTATGACTGAATCCAGTTAAACTGTTTAGCTGAGCAGGTTAACTATGTAATTTAACTAATATAGTACATAGCAATGATGATGGGTAGAGTTTTACTTTAAAAGCATAATTCTGTTTATGAGGATCTTACAAGGGCTGTTTATCGCTTTGTGGAGGCCCTATGCAAGATGCCTGGTTTCCAGAACAACAAAGGAGTTTCCTAAATGAATAAATGATTCATTAACAGGCCAACATCTCTTAAACGTTACAATAAACTCGCATTAAACATCTTCAGGTGAACTACTCAAGTCTGGATTAGAAAATAAAAATCCTCCATTCATCAATAAATAAAAGATATGAAGTGCTTTTAAAAATGTTAAAAGCAAGAAAGCAACTCAACTTTTCTTAAGAAAATTATAAAAAATAAATAGAGTTTTGGAAAACCCTAAGGTCAACAGAAGAGATTAGGCTATTACCTACATATCAAAGTGCAAACAAAAATTAAGAATCTTGTAAGAATGTTAATACTGACATTATTAAGGAACTTTACATCTAATTCTTAAATATCACTACAACTTTGGATCTGTAACTATTTGTTTTGGCCTTTGTATACTATAAACAGAAATCAATACACAGTAGATTGCTGCCTGGAATTACAAATAATTTATTATGCCAAAAAATTGCTATCCACAGCTTATCGTTGCAGTTTGTTTTATTCTTACACCATACATTTGTTTTTTTCATAAATACAGGTAATTTTAATTCTCCACAAATGAGATTGCATATTTAGGTTTGGGGTCCCTTTGTGGCTTGTGGGGCTTTATGTATTTGGATTATCCACATATAGCAAGAAATAGCTCTGAAAGTATGCAGTTATAGCCAAAAAGACTATGACGAATATTTAACACTTCCTCTCATCACTTTTCTCCTCCTTACAACAAATACCAAACCATGGTAATAAAAGTCCCCATCCCTTCTAAGAAAATGTGGTTCTGTGATTCCAAGAAATATTATCTACCAGCAGGTGGTCTTTTAAAGTTATTTTAGTTTAATCAAGGGATCATGATGTGGCCCAGAGAGCGTAACCACAATCAATGATAGGAAGCCTTCAGAAAATTGTGTACAGGTATTTTAAATTACGTCACATTTGAGCAATTTTAGAGGATCTTACATCAAATCTCACCAGAATACTTGAAACTTCTAAATAGAGGAGAATAAAATGGTTTGTTTACAAGATGGAAGAAGTTTGAGACAAAATAGGTATCAAATAGTGGACACAAACTGGTGAAGATGTGACCTGCAATTACTCCCAAAAGAAATTAGTTCATATTTCTTTTGTTCATATGGACTTTACTTACAAGTTCTTAGAGATGGAGGTTATTCTTTTATCTTTAAAGGAGTATTTCCAAAGGTCTTAACTGGGATCTGGTTATGAGATACCAAGTGTTAAGTGTGGGAAAAAAAACTTTGACAGGAATTTAAATAAAAAGATAATTCCGAAAGTGAACTTTGAAGTAATTGTACTGGGTATTACAGGCTTCTGACTCTATGAAAAGTTTGGGAACCTCTGCCCTGCGGGGATTGCCGGCCACCATATTTTGGCCTTTATTTTATTATTACAAGAGAATAAAAAGCTAACCTATCTCCATTCTCCCAACCTTGATTATAAAAGGCTACCTCTTCAGAAAAAATAAAAGTAAAAGTCGACTTGTTCGGATTTTTAACTTCTTTAATCAATCTTAGAAACAAGGCAGAGTCCCAGACAACTACCTGCCACACACAGATATGTCTTCACACTTACATCACCCAGTTTGCGTCGTCCATGATTACGTGATCCTCGATGTTTGCAAAATCTCACCCTCTTTCTTTGCCTTTTTTTTCCTCCCTGTTGCTCGTGCTTCTCTTTCAGCCAAGCTCAAAGAAAGGAGATTTTTATCCCCCTGCTGACTTGAGATTCATACGTTTTTCAATGTTACATCCAAGTTACATCACTTGCCTCAAACAAGGTTGTTGCAATGAATGTTATCTAGGAGAGCATGGTCCCTGAGAAACAGTTCACCGTGTTATAGAGAGGACTTTGCTAACCCACTACTCAGGGCAAAAACACAATGTTATATCAAACTGGTTTATATTTCATCATCACGCTCAAAGCCAGGGGTCATTTTGTATTCAAATCACCTTGTGAAACGCAGACAACATTGACGAACACTTGGTGTTTTGAAAAAGAGTATCATGAAGAGGTATCGTCATGTGTACTGTCATGTATGTGTGTGGTGTGATAAATACTATTAAAGACACAAATAATGATATGATAATTGGAAGGTCAAGAGTACTTAACACAAGCTAACCCAATAAAAAAAAATATAAAGAGGAACTGACATTGGAGCAAGGCATTTGAAATTTTGAGAGTTGATGGCTACAGCATAGACAGTTATACAGTAAGTGTGGGCACATGAATGCATTGGTCAGAAACAAATTAGGATCATTCTGCAGTCCAAAAAATGCATGTGGACTTTTATGACTAGACTGAGGTATCAGCCCTGCTTTATTTCACCCAGGACAGATGTACAAATACAGCAGTTGTACACATACTACAAAAACCATCAAACTTTGAATATTATATTAGTAGAATCCTAATTTAGAGGTGATTTATAGATTTTAGCCACTTTTGTCCAGGTAATAAAACATTTTATGTACACCATAAATGTTTATCAATAGATCAGCAATAACAATAATACTAAATAGAATAATTACCAAGGAAATGCTGATACCTTTATAAAAACTTAACAATGAAAAAGTAGAACTTTTACTTTGAAAAGTTCCTTTGAGATTTTTTTTAAACATCAACAGAAACATTCTTTTAGCACTGGTTTAGGTCCGTAAGTATTGATGAATTGATGGATCCATAACTTGCCACTGAAAGGTTGAGCCATTTATTTTTAAGGAAATATATGAGCTTTATATAGAAGGGATAACTACATGTTTTTATCCTACAAAACCTGCATTTGCATCAGTCTAAACTATGAAATTCTGAGAATTTTATTATAAAGGGTATCTGTAAGAAGAAGAAGAAAAAGAGAAAGTTATTTCATAAATTACTTTTTTCATTAAATAATGATAGGTTGTATTAAAAACAGAATACAAAAAAATATTCTTGGTCCACCTCTGTAGACATGCCATGGACACACAAGCAGTCATGTAATCCTTACTTGTCGGGTGTGCACACACTGATATATAGGTGACAGAGACACCAAAGCTGAAGAAATCCTGCACTAATGTTCACAGCATGCCAATGTTTGTGCAGAATGAACCCTCAGGGTGTGCCATATCAACACACATCCAGTACATGGTAATGTGTGAAGAGACAGAGCAGGTAATGGAAGAGATGAAGTGATAGTGAGATGGTGTGATAGAGCCTTGTGATTATGCTGTGTGCTAGTTGCTTGCAGATGTTGAGAGAAGGAAGGGGGTACACACACAAGAGACAGATAACAATGGAGAGAACGAAAGGATAGGTGTGTTAAAGGAGCGCCGCAGAGGGAAAGGTGCACTGATTGAGATTCAGACTGAGTACGCATAGAACCAGGAGAGATCTATCTGTATGCAAGAAGAGTAACAGACACACACATACTCACTAGTTCACACAAATACCCAGCCAGATGGAGCAGTATGCAGAGCATGTCCCATCAAACTCCACCCGCTTGTCAAGAAGATATATGGATGCAACGCCCTACCACAACCCCACAAAACAACACACAAACACACAGCTGCAAGCACGCGCACTGCTCACCAAATAGAAAAACTTTCTTTCCTCCCCCTCACACACAAATAGATGTAATTGCTATCATATTTTTTATTACCCTTCCCAGCAGGTTCAGGATGCAGAGAAAAACACAAGCCTGAGTGCTCTCCACTTTCTGTACTCCATCTCATATCTTTAATCTGTACCTGTACCTCCTAAATTTGTCAACACAGGCTGATGAACACACATTGTTAAATCTCATCCATGGCTGCCGGGTCATCTCGTCTCCCAGCAACATCATACTGAATGATGCTGGAACATAGGTCCAAAGATAATTTCCATTTACACTTGGAGCAGCAATGAGACGTTTCAATTTTGGTTTTATTAAATATTTGCTTTAGATACTCATTCAAGCCCTCACTAAATGAAACATTATTGTTGGGTTTTTTTTTTTCCTCTAAGATGTTGCTCTTCCACGCACTTTTTTAATGCAAAGAGAAAATACATTGAATAGATTTTTTTCTTACTCTTTCCTGGAAGAGGAGAATTAGATCCCACTGTGATAATAAATAATGGTAAGAAATAAAACAACAATACTGCACACAAGTGCAAAACAAAAATGAACTTAGTGGTGATCATGGTGTGAGATAGAGCACTTGAACATGCTCACATTTTGTCATGTTACAAACCCACACTTTGATGTATTTAATTGGAATTTTATGTGATGGACCAATGAATTGTAGAAAATATCATGGTTCATAATGAGGCCATGTTAACTTTCATCTCTTGCATAGGCCAAGAAAACTCAACTCTGGTTTAATGGGACCAGACTGCCTTCTCTCACATGTTTACCATGTCTCCTACATGACATAGGGAAAACTAAAGAGAGGAATTTTTATGACTTTATTTTGAAAATAGCTTTCTTCCTACCACTTGTCCAAATTTGTGGAAGGTAAGACCAACAGCTGTCCTCCTGTCAATAGTTTCTCCCACCTAAGATGTGCATCTCTGTGATTCTTCCAGAATTACTATAGGCTTCTTGGCTGCTTCTGTAGTTAATGCTCTCCTTGCCTTGCCTGTGGGTAAAGGTGGACACCCATGTTTTTATAGGTTCACAACTGTGCCAAATTGTTTCCATTTTCAGATGATGGATTGAACAGTTGTCCCTGAGACCTTTAAAACTTGGAATGTTGTTTTCTAACCTAATATGGCTTTAAATCGCTCAATAACTTCAACCCTGACTTGTCTGCTGTATTCCTTTGTTTTCACAATGCCATTTGTTCTCTGAAAAACCTCTGAGGCCTTCACAGAACAGCTGGCTTTATACTGAGATTAAATCACATACTGATGGCTTCTTTTTACTTATTAACGGACTTCTGAACCTTACTGATTCAGTGGATTTTATTTAGGGGTATCAGAGTAAAAGAGGATGAATGTAAATGCACTCAACACTTTCGCAGTATTTCTTTTAAATTGAAAACTGTGTACTGTTTTCCCTCTGCTTGATAATTATTTGCTACACTGTGTTAGTCTCTCACATAAAATTCAAATAAAATACACTGAAGTTTGTAGCTGTAATACCAAAACTAAAAAAAAAAAAAAAAAAAAAAAAAAAAAAAAAAAAAAAAAATTCAAAGGTATAATGGTTATTGAAAGGCATTGTATCTACCTGGGATTAATACTACATTTTTGATGTTAGTCTTTCTGCTTATCATATAACTTCTTATATCATAAGTAAAGGTGATCTGAATCACATCCTAATGGTCTATGGTGGGAATAGATCCGCTGTTGATCAGCGCTGACTGTCCTCTGCAACTCCCACCTTATCTGCATTTTTGTTTCAGAAGAACATAAGGAGATTTCTCGACCGTACGCAGAGGTCTGAACACCATCTGTTCAGTCCCACAAACACTGACACACACATGGTTGCACATACACATCCCGCAAAATACGCAACACATTCTTACAAACATGGTGGACAGTGAAACATGTGTGGTGAATAACACTCGAACCCCTTGTTGATGGAAACAAACCGTTAAACAACAGATTTATAGTAATGTCTGTTTTACCCATCTGTTGAAATAAGGTGTTTGTAGCAGAGAGGAAGCAGGCATTTGAGTAACATTAAAAATGATTCACAGGGACCCCTCATGTATCCTCTCAAATCAAACACACATCTTGTTGCAATGCAGACTTGAACTATGGAGTGTTAGAAAAGAAAGGACAGGCAATAGAAATGAAGGACAGAAAATACAGGCATAGAAAGAAGGTAAATGAAAGATAGAGAAGGGTCAGAGGAAGGTAAAGAAAAAAGGATATAAGGTAATGCAAAGAGAAAGGTGAAGAGAATAAAAAATGAAAAATGGTATATAGTGTGGCTTGTTCTGTGTAAAGTTTAAGTTTTTTCAAATGACAGAAAAAACTTTAATAAGCCTGGGAAGTCAAAATCTGAGAAAATGATTAAATTCTCACATACATACAGTTTTTTTTGTATTTTTGTTACCTTTATTAGTGCCCCAGTCATGGGGTGGGGTGAGGGGCTGTATTTTTCAGTACAGCCTGTCCAAGGTAGACAGGTGACTGAGGCTGCAGCCATCATCTGGGAAGCACTGCCTATTAGGCAAGGTGTGTCTTGCCCAAGGACACAGTGATGGAGATGGACAGAGTGGGGCTCAAACCAGCAACCTGCCAATTACGGGAAGAACTCCAACCACTGTTGCCACTATCACCCCAGATGTGAAGGCAGTCCTTTTTGTCGTATCCACAAAAAGTAAAAACTCGTCTCTTAATGTGAAGCATAAATATATTCAAAATCTCTTAAAGATCCACTAAATCTTAAATAGATAATAGTAGTAAATCCCATCATGATGCAGTTGAACACAGTGAATTTCAAACCCTTGATCCTAATACACATATACTATACAAGTCAGAAGCGCATCAAAAGATACACACATAGTTTAAGTAGTCTGTGACATGATAAAACCAAAACATCATTAGAAAGATGAACTACTGTGCTTTCATTCTATGTACACAAAGCTTTTAATAATAAATATTTCTTATAGACTACTATAAATTCCATTGCATTGCAGAGTGTTGCAGTTTTTGTCTGTAGTAACTGGGTCCAACGCTGGTGCCATCTTGTGACATAATGGAGGTAAGCCACAACATAAACAACTATGGCTGACTACACAGAAGCGGAGGAAGTTGTGAGTGATTTCAGTGATTTATCTGCAGTTTTGGAGGATGAAGAAGAGGGAGCTGGTTCTAATGAAGGACTGTAACCTTATTTATTTGAGTCATACAGTTCACGAAGCGACATTGACACTGACATTGACTCCAATGTTTCTGGGGAGGAAGGATCCAACAGTGAAGGGCTGAAGCTGGAAATTGGTCGCCTCCAAATCGCTAAATTGTAACAAACAGATCTATGTATATAATAATTATTCATAATTAATTCTGCTTTAATTCAAACAAACAAGTTCTGCAAGTGTTCCAACATTCGAATGTTCCGATTATGGCATTTAGTAACCAGCCTATTCCTCCTATTTCCAAGTCTTGAGTTCGATTTTTCTACCTCTGATAACTATATAGTTTTTTGTTATAATCTTGTACAGTATAGAGGGATTATCAGTTGAAGTCATGCTGCAGCAGCACCCACTGTACTGTGCATGTAGCCTGCAGAAAGAGAGCAAGAATATATTATTCTAACTATTTAAACTATTTACAGTTAGGCTACTAAAATTATTTACAAATTGAAGCCATCGCAGATCACCTCTCTTTGTCCGGTATCTGCTGCAGAAGTCGAACATTTCATTTTTAATACAGCGTCTCTACAGCTGCGTCTTGTTAATCCGTTTTTCTTGTCATTTATCCACTCACCTGGCTGTAGAAAGGCGGGCTCTTTCTGCAGTCAGGTTACACATGCGTCCACCGTGTTTACAAACAAATAATCCCTCTGCATTTTCATTATTATGGTTAATCTAGCTTTTTAAAAATATTTGTAACACTTTTGGGACTTTAGTGTGACAGTCTGCAGTGAACTGATCTCTACAGAGTACAAAAGATGGAGTGGGAACACATCTGTCCCTTGTTCTCTGTACCTGCTTCGTCCCATTGATCGCGAAGATTTTTATCTTTTGGGAATGAGAACAGGCTTATGTGTTCACTGGGGTAATTAGAACACCCAGTCGCCACACATTTCAGCATTTATCACAGTATACTGCAACAAACGACAACAATGAAGAAAAACAAATTACTTGCTACCATCGGTAGCACACATAATGTTACCTTGTTCACACCACATCCTGTAAAGGGGTCATGCCGCCGGATATCCCATTAGCGCAACACAGAGCTAAGTTTAAAAGCATTTCAAAACATGTTTGCATTTAATTAGCGTTTGACTTCTAAAATGATATGTGAATGATATAGTATAAATTTATACTGACAACTTATGCATAGTACAAATATCTTGTCAGTGACACTTTAAAGACGTGATAGGATTTATTGTGTCACAAAATCAGCTTAATTTCTTTACATTTAGATCTGCGTAACAAACATTTCTCAAAACAGCAGCACACATGGTAGGATAAATATGACAGCAACTAAAAAAATCCCTAAATGAATAATTTTCATTCATTTTGTGTCTTCAGCTATACTCACCCCACTTATTCGAGTAAAACCATTTGTTTAAAAAAAAACTAATCTTTGGTGTCTACAGGGTTAAACATTTTTTTTTTAAAAACACAGTTAAGATTAGGGCAACACAATTTATGGTAAATCTATCATTATCACAATATCATTATATGCAATATGCATTTGAACAACAGCCTGGACTGCACTAAGTGTTAGCTAATTGTTTATTGTTTAGCTAATTGTTTATGTACTATGTATTCATGCTCTCTGTGCCTGTAAAATATCTGGCAACACTTGTTGTTTAATACGGCATAAAAAGTTTTAGAAGGTAAAGAGTTGGTTAGTGATCAATGTCTAAGAGCCTACAACTGAGCTTTTTTTAATATCAAAACAGCAGATGTTGACCAGAGGTAACTTTTTCAATAAAACCTTGGTTTTGAGATCCAGTAGCTGGATAGACATAAACACTTATTCATCTATCACAAGTCATATCGTTATTGCAACATTAACCTATGCTATAGCATGTTTTTGTAATATCATGCAGCTTTGCTAACAATGTTTTGCATATTTCAAACTGAGAGGTCAGAATCACTGTTTGTTGGTTAAGTGAGAATGCAGTTTTTCTTTGTTTTATGTGTGGGAAACCAGACTACGATGAGCCTAAACATCTGAAACAGATATAGGAATAAGTTCAGCAAACAAAAGAAGACTTCAGAAAAAGGGAAGTGAGGATGCTGCAGTGAGGGTTTGAAATTAGGAGATAACATTAAGTATTCACGAGAGACATGTGGAAATCAAATGTGAGTAGCAGATGATGGAAACAAAAAAAACATTTTTAGAATATCACATGACCGCTGCCATGTGTTAAATATTACTGCTAGTTAACTATCTTCCCTCCAAAAAAAAAAAAAAAAAAAAAAAAAAAAAAAAAAAATGCTTTGAAAAAAATATGTCTACAATTTATGAAATGTGTTCCAGGGCCCTGCTAAGTAGAACCAGATTTGCACAACATAAAACCGGACTTAGCCCCTCACCCCTGTTCTCTGAAAAATGTTACTCCCTTCTTTTTACAGGGTTTTTTTTCTCCACCTTCACTCTCCTTCTGCCCTGCAAAGAAGGTGTTTAAAAAAACAACAGGACCCAAGTCACATCTGGTGAGCAGAAAGCTAGAGAGTTATGGTTGGTGAGACCTTGGATCGGGGCATTTCCAGGCTTACAGAATGGGTGTGTGTATGTACCTGTGTGTGCGACATCGTGACAGTAGTTTGCTAATGGCTCTGAGTGGCTGAGAGTGGAGGCCAGCCAGAGGCAAAGGCAGCAGTGGATAGTACAGTCAATACTGCTACGACCCATCGCAGGTCACTGATGTTTCTTTGAGTCATTTTATTTAAAGTCTACACACTTTCTTCTTGGCTCTTTCATTTTTAGCACTTTTTCCTTTTATTGTATCGTCACTCCGTCAATCCACCACATCTGAATCCATTCACAAACAAGGATAAAGGAGATGAGGAGGAAAAAATAAAATGTTTCAATCTACAGCTGTAGTGTGTTGCCACTGTGGAAGTTATGAAAATACAGCCATCTTTATATCTTTAAATATTTAAGTCAGGAAGACTGTTTTTGTTTTTAGCATCAGATGAATTGCTTGCTAAAATATCTGGTGAAAGTGGTAGGTGATTCAAATGTGGACCTGGAAGAATGTCGATGAGTCAAAATTGGAACCACTTAAATGATTCAGTACTAGAGATTTGCTAGGAATCAAGCTTCATCTACATGACTGAGTTTTTTTAAACACACATTTTTTTAAATCCATTTGTGGGGAAAAATTCTGCATTTTAGGTGTCCCTGTGAAAATTGTTCCAGTACCAGTATAACGCCAGAAAAATGGCAATTCTGCTAAAATTAACAATGTCAAAATCAAAAACTACATGATTGTTCTATGTGAGATTTCTTAAAAAATAGTCGGTATCCCCAGTCCACATGGATACAAGCTGAGTTTTCAAAAATCAGTTTTTGAATGGAGGTGCAAAAACCTCAGAAAATCTCTGTTATGCAAAAATATCCGTGATAGCGTGGACAGGATCTTAGTTATGGTGCATTAAATTTGCACTTGGAAGACAGAGTATCCAAGTCCCAAGTCATCAAATATAAAGACCTTTAAAGTCTGACTTAGAAAGTCAAGAGTTTCCTGTCAACTATCAACCCAGAGATCAGAGTCAATATGGCTTCAGTGTATCTAACAGTAAGACCAAAACTATTCAGACTCCTGTGAGATTTATGTTTATATTATTTTTTTAATTTTGGAAATAATGGAAATAATAACAAAAATTAGGTATAAGCCTGACTTGAATCAAATAGAAAATCTGTAAAAGTCTCTAAATTAAGAGCAAAGTTTACCCAAAGTCAGATCCCTTGTTTGTGTGCACAAACTTGGCTAATAAAGGTGATTCTGATTAAAACACATTGTTATCAGAAAAGTGAATCCAGACACTGTTGTGTTCCCCCTTTCTTTTGTTAAGACAGTGAAGACAACGAAGATGACCTTGCGATATTCCCATATGAAATACGCTCTGCACCTCCACTCTGCTGAGCTCCTCCTCTTGTGCCTGTTCTCCACCTCACTCAGTGAAGTAGCAAAGGAGGAGCTTGTGTGTGCATCGCTGTGAAACATACACATACAACAAAAGAAATACAAAAGGCACTATGTCACAGCTGTGACATGGTGCCCATCATTCATGTTATAGAGCTGGTAACACAAATCTAATTAAAATCTTGTTTTGTTCTTGTGAACCCAATCTCGTGTGAGCTGAACCCTAACTGCAAGTGTTAAAGTTAGCTTTATTAAGATTATGCTTATTTTAGAGCTCCTTACTATATGCCATAATGAAAGTTTTTGTTTTACAAGCTGACTAAATTTACCTATTTATACACATGAACTTGACAAATGCACTTAAATACCAGATGAACCAGTAAACACCTGCTGCCAGGGATAAGGGTAGTAGATTTAAGCCTATTTTAATTATTTTTTAGCTGTATGTATCTTTATTAGTATTATTTTGAAGAGGCTCTTACATTAAAAGCTGTAATACTCCTCAAGTATGCTGTTTTGAGAAATTATGAATGGCCATGGGCAGCTTTTCTTGACAGTAGAAATCATGCTCTATAAAATATGTTTTTAAATAATATACTTCATTACATAAAATCTTTGTTCCATAATTTGTAAACATCACTATGACCTTATGTGAATGACAGACGTAAGAAAAAAAACCCTGATGCATTTAATAAATAAGTACAGAAGCTGTATGTCTTTGTTAGACCAATAACATATGTATAATGTGCTGGTAAAATTTGTTCATGCTTCAAGGTTTTTGTCCTGCAGCAAGTGCTTCAGATCATTGTCACCCTCAGATCGACCTCCCCGCTGTCTATCAAACACCAAAAGCTTTTTCAGAAAACACAACTCTGAATGGTGAGACAGCTAATAGCATCATCACAGATCCGCTGTTTTGTTTTCCCATGGCATAAACACAAATACACACCCACAGACTCTCACTCACACACATCCTAATCGCTCTCCAGCTCTACAGATGGATGCCACCACTCTCTCTGGAGCACTGCCAGCGCCAGCTAGTGAACAGCTTGCCTGGCACGGCACTAAGCATGTGTGAGCGTATGAGTGTAGTGCTGTGTGTGCGTGCGTGTGTGTGCGCGCACGTCTACAGAAACAGTAGCAAAATAGCCGAGCACAGATGGGTGGCCAAATTCCCCACTCCCAAAACCCTCAGCTCCCCTCCCTCCCCTCCTGCCTATACACAAGTACACAAACACATGCAAGCTTTGACACTCGTGCACACATATGCTCCGGAATAGAGACACACACTAATATGTGCACATACTTGCACAGTGTCTTAGTTCTGCTTAAGTGTTCCCGACCTGGCACACTCTGCTCCTGGTTGCACAGCTGCTTCCTCAGAAGCTCACACACTTATAGACTTGCTCACACTAAAAAAAAAAAAGAAAAAAAAAATTGCCAGTATACACACAAACACATACATCTGTGGTTAGTTTACACTTCCTGACTATGGCATATGAAATATAAAGTCCACCAAAGCCCACACACAGGCAGGCACATCTATTCCTGTGCATCTGTGCAAGGATGGATGTGTTCCTCATTCCTGGGAGCAGCACAGAATAGTGTGCTTCTGCTTGTTCACTTCACACACACATAAAGCAAAAACATGAAGGTGTTCAGATGGAAAGCCTCTGGTGTTGGTATCTTGCCAGTGGAGGCCTGTAGATCAGCCTGATCATAGCAGTGTGTAGTTATTTGACAATAAAATTAAGACATGAAAGCTCTTGCTGGAACAACAGAATGAACACAATTAATTACAAAGCAGCTGGGTACACCTGAAATCATTTAAAAAGCTGAAGATGTGATGTGAATTTCCATGACTGCATGAGGCATCGTGTATTGTACTGCATCAGTTGATTGATGGTACTGACTGCTATCAAGGTATACTGAGGTTTTATGTCAAAATCGCAACCAAATTCCCATAACACCATTACCCTTGTTTAACATCCTTTTTATAAGATACCAGAGAAAGTGCTGCAATAACTGTTGTAGTATTTGCTTCTATGAAACATACACTGATGCAGAGCTATCACTCTCACACCTGTTGCTGCATGCTGCAGTTCAGCTTGCTGAAGGAAAGCTCTTACACTTTTCACTCACTGGAAATGAAGAAAAAAAGCTGTTGTTTGGAAATATTTTTGGTAATAAAAAGCACAGACAGTCATTCTATGAGAACTAAAGAAATCAAGAACCATCATTTATCTTATAAATAACAGTGTTTTAGGACTATAATTAACAAGCTATGACAGCCTGACCAGTTAACTAGTTTATGGTCCAAGTGTTACTCTATAAAAATCAGAAGAACAAAATGTATAATATTGTGTGCAAAAAGTATTTCCCAATTTTGATGAAGTCTAAGTTAAAATTGGTAAAATTATTAAACATTGCTTTTGCAGCAGTGGGAATAATTATTGCTTTTCTGTTTTTAATAAAAGTAATTACATTATCATAAACATGTAGATTTAAATTTTTTAATTCTTCTGCAAATGTCATGATATTGGAATATCACAAAAGCTCATTGGTACCAGAACCACAAATTACAGCTCAAGAACAATGATTTCTTGAATACAGAAGATGTTTTATTCTCATACAGGGTTAAAGAGAAAGTTTATCAGTGGAATAAATCAGTATCTAGACAGTCAGTCAGTGCTCAGGAGGCTGGCAGCAGGTACTCTCACTCAGTACATAGGGGAAAGCATGGTGGCTGGTAGTGCCAACTGTGCACCGCATAGCTGTGCCAACTCTGCCAGCCTTGCAGTGTCTGTTTGCCAGTGCCATCTGGGTGGAACAGCTCTGCGCACATACAGTACCTCTCCTCAGCACAGAGGGCACAGACACACACACATGCATGGGTGCACACAAGAAAGCAAGGGCAGACGTGCACTCTGAATTCACATAGCATCCACAAATATGAAGGGTATGAACACTACACACACAAACACACACAGACAAACGCACAGCCGGCCGCTGACAGCTCACCATCTGTGCACTGCCTCTGACTTCTCCCTTTGCTTCGTTCTCTGCCCTCGTTTTTGCTCTCATAAACGCTCAGTCCCTTTCCCCCTTTCCTCACGTTCTCCCGTTAGATCACATCTTATTGGAAGGAATTTCTTGTCAGCAGATCCCATCGTTTTGTCATGACCACCTGAGCACTCAGGCTTGACATTTGTCTTTTAAATGACAAAGTGTAAGATTAAAATCCCCTTGATTGTATCCTTATTCAGGCTACCTGGAAGTTAACAGGGCAGAAACCACAGTTCCTCCCAACATGAGTTATGAACATTTTGCCTCATCCCCCTGATTAGTTATAAAGAGGATAAGGATTATTCCTGCTTGATTTCAGTTAAGTGTAATGTTTGATTGTCTGGGACAAACAATAAGACAAGGAAACAGAATAATGAAAAAAATAAAGCCATTTTAAGTGAAGTAGGGGTGTAACGAGATCTTGCGATATTTTATTTTTCTTTACAACTTAAACTTTGTCTTGGAAAGAGCAATCCTGTTGCTGTCAGCTTATGACTTCATCTCATATGGTAAGTGTAAGTTATCATTATGAGACCCTGATCTGAATGGGTTTGCTGTAGGCTTCAGCCCAGTTGAAATGCACTGTTGTGTTGACTTCTAATAAAGACTTTGAGTAGTGTAATATTCTTTCCTAGATGCATGGAGTATATAGTAATGCACTATGGTTCCTTTTCCACTTGTTGTTTCACACTGCTGGTCAGCTGGCAGCAAGAAGGTCCTATAACTTTCCCTTAGTCACAAAAACAACCAGTTTCAGCTGTCTAGAGAGTTATGGAAGTAATATGTGAATGAAGAGTAGCCTACACGCTTGTTTCAGTCTGACTTGGACTCCTTGTCAGATATGTTACCACAGAGATATGTTAAAAGTGTGGAGATGTCACAATCAACAACAGAATTTTAAAAGACTATTATGCTTGTCTCATTTTCATTCTAAAAACACACAACCATCAAATGCTAAACTGAATAGAAAGTATAGTTCTGTTAAACACAAAACTGTTTACACACAAACCAAAAAATCTAAATGATGAAACAGAGAGATAAACTAAAAAAGAAAATAGTAGCCATATTTAAATCAACCTTTAATAGGAATGTTTGTAATATTTAATGCGTATTTTTCTGTATTTTTAAATATACTTGTAATAATACTTTCAAATTATCTTGCAAATATCTTTAAATTCAAAGTTGCTTATAAGAAGTGTTTAATATCAATTTCTTGATTAAGACCTTTTGGCATAAGGGTCTGGAGGCTAAGGATATTAAAATTCAATTTGTTCATATTCCCTTCTTTTCTTGAGGTTCTAATATGTTCGATGGCAACAAATCTTAGGATACTCACTGGTATAATGTGCTGCAACTTGACTATCCAGATCCTGTGAACAATGCAACTTCTATGTTCTGCAGTCCTCCATCAACCTGTTCACTGTCTATATCTGCTTATTCTTACAGCGTGCAGATTTTTTTCAGCTTTTGCAAAACCACATGAACATTTTACTAAATTACATTTTTGGTCAAACAACTAATACTTCTTATTCTCATGACTCACCTATGATTGGATTTGTATATGATGTATATTTATGGGTGAAACTACACTGAGCACATGAACCATATGAATAATTTCCTGTGGAGGATCTAAAAAAAAAATTAGAGATTTTTGTTAGTAAGAACCCAGTCGGATTGCATTTTGTATTCCACTGTAGGGAACTCATCAGCATCCTCTTTAAGTATTGGATGGCAGCTTAAAATATGCCAATGTTTTTTTTTTTTTTTTTTAAATCCTTAACTAGGGCCGAGTCTTCTGGATATTGATCTTAAGGGTTTATATTGTTCAGAGTGAAACTCTCTTTTTTTGTATTACAATACTGAAACTGAAATGTGACTTAATCCAGGTGTAATAGCAGCATGCATCACTGTTGGGTAAGGTAAGACTGTTTTGAAACCACAGTTAGAACTGGTATGTTGCTAAGCTACCTACTGCCGGCTGGCAACCCAAGCATAGTCTAACTAATTACCCAGCTAATATCAGCATGTTGTACTTCTGTTACTCTATAACAATTTAACAGCAGTGATAAAAACTGTTGCTTTATAAAGGAAGTTTAATGCATTTTAGGTTAGAAGATTTTTTTTAAGAATGAAACCTTGGTATTTTTTGCCCAAGGTAAAATATCATACCTAATTGTAACACCACTGTATTGGAAACTAAAGAAGAATCCCCTTAAATTATCACACCTTGCAGCTCTTCTGAACAGACAGAGTAAAAATGAACACAAGTCAAAGCTACTGTAGAGAGAGAATTGGTGATAAAAGAACTTTAACAAGCTGATAGTAAAGGGGATAGGAAAGGAAAATAAGACAGGAGAAAAGAAGCAGGAATGTAGCCCGAGTACAGAATCATAGAGTTCACATCAAAGAGAGGCACAAACAGGTCACTGCCTTTTCAGATTTTCCTTGGGATGAAGGTCTCCATCATGTGTTTCTCATTAAATCGCTCTGACCTAAAAGTAAAGGCTACAGAAAACCACAACTATCCTGCTTTCCCTGTGTTGGAGTAATTTCACATGTGCCTCAAGCAACTAGTTTAAAAGATACAGGTAAAAACTACACACCCCAATAGTTCTTAGGTTTTTTGGAATCTGAAAAAGTGCAATATCTTATATCTAAAACGTCTTTACCTTCAAATCTGTGTAACATCTCTTTCATTTCCTCTCTCTGACCACCTGTACCTGCAAGAACTGATTGTTCCTCCAACTATTCATCCACTCCTAGCCTCTTTCATCCCTCTGGCTACCGCACAATAACATCCGAAAGATCTATGACTGAACAGTTTCCCACTTCCATCCTTCTTATTCTCATCACCCAGGGTCTAACTTGTTTGCCTCCTTCCTCCTGGTGCTCCTGTTGTACTAAAACCATCCAACCATTTTCGCCACTCCTCTATCTCTGTTCACCACTCCGTCTGTCTTTCTTTCTCCATTCAAACACACCACATGCTCTGCAAGAAGGAGCCTCATTACAAACAAGGAAAATCCATTTGGAGCAGCCTTCTGCTGCTTCTGCGACCCCCTCTGAACTCTCTCGAGTGGAAATGGCCCACATACCTCCTCTTCTCTCATCTCCCTCCTGGATTCCACCTCTCTGTAATCATTTCTCTCTACTTCTCGTTTTCTCTGTGTTATACTTCTCTCTCTGAACCACTCGATTTTCTCCCTGTGTATAACCTTCGCATTGACCATCCATGTTTGTACACATCAGGTTAGGGCTCAATATTACAAAACTAAAAAAAAGTTTATGTGTCAATATAAAAAATATCACAGTCGTGTACTTTTATTTTCACAATAAACCTTAACTTTGAACAAATGCCAGTAAAATCAAAAAAGTATTTTTACGAGAAAGACTTAACCAAAACAGTAATCATTGAAACTTAAAATCTGAATACAACAGACAAAAAAATGACAGCACTTAACAATCATTTATGAGGTGCTTTGTGTCATATGGTTTATGTTGGGTTTTTTTTAGATCTGGCTTTGACTTTGACAAAGAAAAGCTGAGTAAATACAAAAAGCAGTTTTCAGATCTTGATTTAATTTATTAATAGAAAAAAAAACTACCCAAATCAACCTGACCCTATGTGAAAAAGAAATTACCCCCTAAACCTTATACCCGATGGTGCCACCTTTTGGCAGTGACAACTGCCATCAAGTGCTTGGCAAATTGCACCTTAATCTGATTTAAGGTTAAATTTTCACTAAACCAGTCTAAAACCATTTTTTTGAAACCACTTAGAGATGGACTTCTTTGTGTGCTTCTGATTATTGACCTGCTACATAACCTAAGTGTGCTTGAGCTTAAGAGAGATAGGTGGGGTCATTGCATTTATGGACAGAGGAGGTGAAAGATGAAATCAATTGTAATCAATGTCTTTGTCCCAATATTCAAACTCATGCAGCCCTAAGCGCTCTGTTGGGGTACGGCCCTAAGAAAAAACTGTTATACTCAAAGAAATCAAGTTTAAACATGGAAATGGACTGATTGATGGTACTGGTTTCTCCAGATATGAAATGAATCTGTTGCACCACTTCCAGCCATTTCCTCAATTCAACTCCTCATATCTCCAATCCACATCCCTCTCCTTCCATGCTTTCTCACGTATCTCTTCTCTCACCCTGCCTGCTAAAATCTTTTCTTTTCACCCTCCATTCCTCCCTCCAGTGCTCTATATCACCCCCCAGCCCCCTCACTCCTTCTGCTCTGCCATCATCACAACATCTGATTAACATATGTCTGAGCTTTCGCTCCCTGTCAGCTCGCAGGCATCTGCACACAGGCGCACACGTTCGCACAATCCCATTTCTCAGGTTCAGGAGCACAGATAGAAAACAAAAAAGGCATTGAAAATTCCCCTGATCCTCCTTTTAACTGCATTTACATCCTTCTTTCTCCGAGTGACTGTGTTCCGACCAAAGTGAGTACTAGAGGGAAAGCATCTTAACATTACTGCAAGACAACACGGCTCCTGTTCCCTGGTGTGCAGCTTAAAATGCCAGTAATGGAGGATGGAGAGGAAGTGGAAGTGAAAGAAATACAATAAGAAAGATGAAGAGAGACTCCATCAGCTCCTCTGAGAATAGCTACTCTAAAATTACTCATGTTCACACAAATGTAGTCTACATTTAAAAGCTTCCATGAGCCGGAATTGATTTCAGTGGACAGTTGGCAGGCTAACTTCATAACCCACTTTTCGGTTATTGTAATCAGATATCTGTTATTGATTGTCTTCAGCAGAGCCAGCAACCCTAGAGTTACCTCGGGATCAGTCCAGCTACATGACCTGTGAATGTGGCTCCTCTCTTTGAACTCTCAGCACATTCATGTCGAAGGAACTTTATAATGCATTGTTCCTCACTGACTTGTTCTCTGATTTCCTGGAATCTCTCCAGCTTTTTCCATCTCATCTAAAGGAACACCTTGCAATACAACTGTAGGTAACCAAACAAATACTTGACAGAGAGGCTTGCCAAAACAAATAATCCCGCCCAACAATGGCAAAAACTTTGCAAAAGAATAACTCCAAATAATGGATGATTGTTTGCATTGGTCGATATTTTGTAATACCTGTAATTTTGCCAGTTGGTTAGACAGGCATTCTCTGCTTTTGAACAATTTTGTAAAAAAAAAAAAAAAAAAAAAAAAAAAAACATAGAATAAAGCACAGGGACAACTACAGCGCAGACAGCAGCGTTGCAAATGCCACATTTGCAACTGTATGGAACATGAGTCGTGCTGAGTTAAAATGACTCTCTCTCTCTCTCTCTCTCACTCAGTGTGTGAACAAGCACCAAGGGGCTTACTTTATTCAAGAAATAAACAAGTCAGCTTTTCAAGAAGCCAGTTTTTGTGAACGCTTCCAACAAATATGCTCAGATTCAAGCAGACAAATAAAAAGAATCTCTTCAAAAAAAAAGACTTAATAACAAGCACACAATGCTAAAGAGGGCAAAATGTTCTTGGTAAGGGGGAATCTCAAGTTCTCTTTGTGGGGAATGCAGCCATCATCTTGTGTGTAGCAGGCTTTATAAGAAAGAATGGGGGGAAGGTTTTGTGGAAGGTTTGTAAACTCAAAGGGGATTAAGAGGGTCAACTCAATGAAGAGTCAATGAGGTGCTCCTGAATAGTATGGGTGATGGAGTGAAACACACACCCACACAGACACCCTGAAGTCCCACATGACGTCCTCTAGTAGCTCCGCATGTGCACTTTAACTGGTACAGAACAGTTTTGTGAGAGAAGAGAGTGAATTAATTTTTATACATAAAAAAAGAGATTCAAGCTAAAAATGATTAGCATTTGACCTTTCATCACAGGGTACCATTTACAGTGCCTTGCAACAACAGCCATTTCCCATTAAATTTTCCACATTTTGTCACCTTCCAGCCTCATGCAATCTCACATGTTTTTGAACATTCTTCTTCACAGAAAACTCAAGCTCAAGACTGGATGAAGAGTGTTTGTGAAAATTTTTATCTCTTGCCACAGATTGTTAGTTGAAATTAGGTCTGGTCTTTGACTGAGCCATTGCAACACATGAATTTTGCTTGACCTGAACTAGCACACTGTAGATCCGGCTGTACGTTTAAGGCTTTTGTCCTGCTGGAAGGTGAACTTCCTCTCTGGTCACAAGTCTTTTGCAGCCTCTAAGAATTTTTTTCAAGGATTGTTCTGTATTTAGCTCCATCCATCTTACCACCAACTCTGACTGGCTTCCCCCTTCCTGTGCAAGAAAATTCCCAAAGTATGATACTGCCACACTGTGTTTCTTCTTGGGTATAGTGTGTATAGGGATATGTGTGATGTTAGTTTTCTGCCACACTCAGTGTTTTGCATATAGTGAACTTTTTGAACTGCATGCTTTGATTTTATTTAGTTTCAATTCAGTGAAGGGGGTTAATAAAATACACACAATGCCATGTGTTCTTTTTCTTGTACTTTAAACTTTTACTCTGTGTTGGATGGTCACAACATTACAGTATAATAAATTGAAGTAGAACAATGTGGAAAATATTGTGAATACTTTTGTAACAAGACACATAAGCTTCCATTTTACTTTTATCTTGCAAACTAAGCTGTGTATGAGTCCTCATATCTGTGTGTGTGTGTGTGTGTGTGTGTGTGTGTGTGTGTGTGTGTGTGTGTGTGTGAGTGCGTGCGTGCGTGCGTGCGTGCGTGCGTGCGTGCACAGCCTACAAAAAACTCAGCCTCACAGAGTTTACGCCCCAGTGGAGACCATTAGTAATTCCCTACCCAGCATGCTGGGAAGGCATAGTTTGGGAGAAATACAGGCAAAAAGGCAAAAGTCTAGAGAAGAGCAGTGGAGGGGAAGGGTGAGGTGAGACATCAAGGGAGGATAGAATCAAGAGAAGACGGATAAGAGAAAGAGACAGTCAGTGACAGACTGGCACACAAACACACACAGATGGAAAGATAAATGAGGAGATATTCTGGCAGTGCTACATAACACTGAGAGAAAGGAAAGGGAACATCAGGGCAAACGTCAGTACTCTTCCTTCCTTTTTTGACTGACCAGAGACAGCCTCGACTTTGGTACGATCTGACGCAACTCACGAAAAACTGTCTCCATGCTGTGAAACACAGTCCTAGTTTAGTCATCCAGCCATTGGAGGGGAACATGTTACAACTATCAAAAATTGAACCTGCTTTTACGTGTAGGATAGATGATATGATCTGTGAATCTTGTGCAGATACAGACTTCTAAGTGGAGTGCTGAAGTACAGTAAATTGATGGGAAAAGCATCAAAGAGGCCCATGATAACTCTGGAGGAGCTGCAAAGATTAACATCTTAGGTAGGAGAATCTGTGGACAGGAAAACAAAGAAGACTGGCAAGGAAAAAGTCATGAGTAGTCTAGTTGGCACATCGCCACAAACCAAGTAGAGGACACAACAAACATGTGAAAGAAGGTGCTCTTGTCAGATGAGACTAAAACTGAACTTTTCAGCCAATGGTGAAACATGGTGTTGGCTGCATATTGCTGTGGGGAAGCTTCTGTGTCTATGTCTTTTCCCTCGGCCGATGGAAAAATGGATGGAGTTAATACAAAATAATCTATTAAGAAAACCTGTTTGACATCTCAGAAGACTTAAGCCTGAGTGGAGGTTAACCCTACACCAGGTAACAGACCCCAAACATACAGTCAGAGCAACAGTGGAGTGGCTTAGATCAAAGCAGGAGGGGTTTAGGAGAGATCCACCTAATAAAAACATTAGGGTGGATATATGAAGTAGAAAGTACAAAGTGAAAAGACTGAAGTGTCTGAAAGAGACAAGAAGTAGGTGATAAGGATGTCTCCTCGAGGGCCTTTGGTAAGCGCTCTGTTGGGGTGCACCCACCTGCACTTTCCCCCCCTAGACACACATTACCTCAGTGAGTACATATGTGCGGCTGCAAGTGAACAACAGCTCTGGAGGAAAGACCGGCTGCACATGGGCTTGGCCTTTTGTGTGTGTTGATGGGAGTGAGAGAAAGGAGACGGAGCTGCAGAAAGACAGCCAAGCAAGAGGGAGTGCAAGTCGAAAAGGTGCAATAAGCAGAGGAAAAAAAGCAAGGCAAGAGACTCCCTGTATGTGCTGCAGGTCCCCAGCCATCTGGACAACTCTCCCTCCCCCCTCGTTCTCCTCTTCCCTCTCCTCCCCTCGGCCGACTGGTGCGCTATTCATGGCGGACCCATTTCACCTTTCAGCGTGTTACACCCTCTTGCCACAATACATGCTAATGAGGTAGAACAAATGAGTTTTCTGCTGTGGGTGCATGCATGTGTGATGGACTTTCAGCTTGTGTGTGTGTGTGTGTGTGTGTGTGTGTGTGTGTGTGTGTGTGCGTGTGTGCGTGCGTGCGTGCGTGTGTGTGTGTGTGTCAGAGAGAGTGGGAGGATTGGCTGTTGAAATGTTTTCTAATCTCTGCTTCCACGGCACGCACTTGAATGTTGTACGAACTGTTAATGTAAGTGCAGAAACTGGTTTTGCTTTCTCAAGTGAAGAGAAAGACGAGCAAGTGTTTACTAGCAGGTGAAATGATGCAGGTTTTGACAGATGCTTGATCTTACCCCCGAACTGCAATTCTGTCATCAGACACATCCACTGATAACAAACAACAAAACATAGTTTCAATCCACTCCAGTTTGGGCAATGTTGACACTCTGATGGCAAAGTGGACAGGACACAGAGTGGAGGAATGAGTGTGCATTTACAGTTATCCGAAACGAAGATGACATGAAATGAATTGGGTGCTTGATTTGTCACAACAATACACAAGACAGCACAACTGACACTGGCAAGAGAAGTGTAGACACAAATAAAAATAGAGGAATCAAAAAGAAGAGGCATTCTGAGGGTGATGAGCAACACAAGCGCCATCGAGACAGTAAAGGGAAGCAGAGAGGAGACGTTTAAGAACAAATGAAAGCAAGGAGGAGATGGGAAAGAGATGTGCAGCAATGTAGACAGATTTTCTCAAAATGAACCCTTCATCTTGGGAGGATGAGCTATTCCTATGTCAGTAGGTGGCGCTAGCGATACATCTGTAGCTCTGCCAGCTCCCTCCTCCCGCTCGTACTCCCCCCCACTCTTCCTCCTTCCATAGTGAATCATTGTGACAGCCTGGCTTGGCAGTCATAATTAACCAAGAGCACCAGCTAGTGTAGCGCTCTGCAGTGAGCCCAGCTCACAGTGGACTGCTCATAGGGAGAGCTGCCACCAGGCACGACAGTCACTCTCGTGCACATCTGATAAGTTGTGTGTTCCTTCAAAACCAGAGACTGTATGTAGTCACTCTGAAACACATGCTGAATCGTGAGATTTCTTCAGTTCCTCATAAAGATAAAATGTGGCAATCAGGCTTTGTTTTAGCTTATTTTTGAAGAATCATTTTCATCCTTAAAGATGGATGCTGATCAGTGATCAATGTTGGGATCTGTTGTTCATGCCTGTTTTAAACAGATTTTAACTGTATAAAGAAGTTTGCTTTAATTTGTTTAAAGGAAACTGGAAATATTATATTGCAACTAGGCAGTGCTGTAGAGTTATACCAAGGTTTAAGAAAGTTACACAATCAAAGCCTGTATCATTTTCTCACATTTCATTCCTATAGATTAAAGGGAAAAATAAAGGCGTGTCATCCATCTCTCCTATTAAAGTATTTCAACGTACAGCTGGCAAACTACCAGCGATGTGCCTGTTAAGCAGCCGACTCTCACACTATGTTTACAAGACTGTTACTTTTCTTTGTGCTGCTTTCCATCAAATCCTGTACTAGAAAAATATTTATAAATGTCTCCATATAAAATGCACATTTCTTCTGCAACAGTTGTAGAACAAATTGTGTTATTAAGTTATTTGCACATCCAAGGCAGCCAATTAAACAGCCCAGTTCCCCATATCATAATCAGTGTTTTTCCAAAATGAAGGAAGTCATTCAAAATCTACAAGAAAAAATCAGTTTCACAGCAGTTACTAATGGAAATGATGCCACAGCTCCTTTAACTAGCACAGCAACAGGAACCAGGTCATTCCTGGCTCCCCTCCCGGCCCCCGGGGCCAAGGGCCCTGCCCAAGTCAGCACACAATGGGCCGGGAGAATGAGAGGAACCACTGGCCATCCAGAGATAGCCCTGCTGGTCAGGAACCAGAAAGGGAACCAGAAGGAACCTGAGAAGGGGGGGTTAAGAGGGAAGGCCAAAGAGGATGGGAACCCAGATGGGTGGGGTTGGATGGCTGGCTGCTCGGGGTCAGGATGTGTGAGAAGGGGACGGTGTTTGTGTCTGTGTTTCAGAGCGGACTGAGCTGTGTAGATAATTGTCTCGTTTCCATGCGGGAACATGTTTCAACTTGTTCACACGGACACACACACACACACACACACACACACACACACACACACACACACACACACACACACACACACACAAATGTTTTTCAACATCTCCTGAGATAGGATGTTTTTTTTGTTTGTTTGTTTTTTGCTTTTAGGCAATAAAAGCTTAAAGTGTTCTTATAGGATTGAAGGCAGATGGAGAATATCTGACACAAGAGGGAAGCAGAACTGAAGTCGGTGGGACCAGTCCCCTTGGACTTCATCCTAATTTTCTCGGCTCCCACCCTGATTAAGTGGACTGCCCTGGGTGACTTTTTCTTTCTCTCTCTTGAGCACCGAACAAAGACTGAACAACAGAGGTGGCACATGAAGTTTTTTTTAAAAAGTGAATTATTCACAAGAGACAAAAGACAAATCTTGTGATCAGTCCTGCTTCTGGATCTGTTTTGAGGGTCTCCAGTAAAAAAACACTAGCATACACATACGGTCTGTTGTTTCCATGACAACAAATGTAGGCCATAGTATTAAAAGACATGTACGTTTCCACATTCTATACATGTCCAACTAATGCACACATGCAGTGCAAAAATACAGGAACCCTGGCGTCCTTTTTTTGTTTTGTTTAAAGAATGACTGGATTTTGTCATTAAGCTGTTAGACTTACATGAGTCCAAAAACAGCTGAGCCTTAGAAATACATTGTTTTTGATTACTATTATTGTTTCCACCATCTTGCACAGAACTAGACTCACTGTAGAAAAAAAAAAAAAAAAACACTTCCTTCTCCTTTTGGCCAGAGACATGAGCTGAATCACATTTTACAAGGTCCCCCTCCTTTTTGCCCTGTTCCCAGGTTTTCATTCATGTCAGATAGTTGGGAGTTTCCCAGACCTTTTGGTGATGGTGGATAGAGGGTGATGTGAAAAGACTTGAAAATAAGGGGTATGAGCTGCTCTTGCAAAATACATATTTTCTCAAAAACAGTGTCTCAGCCACAGTGATGTCTATTTTGATGTACTGAATTTGGTGTAATTGTGAACTAACTATAGCAAACACACACCACAGTATTTATGGTCAAAGTGAATCCTGTCTAAAGAAGCACTATCTAGTTACTGTTGGCTTGTGACTTCATCTAGTGAAGTAAGTGTAACTGTTATTAAGAGCTCTGAAAATGAAGATTTCTGCTATAAGTTTAACACATTGTATCTATGTTTGGGAAGAAAGGAATACATCTTGAGTTGCTCTGTTTCATTAACAAAGTAAACTGATAAAAACTTCTCTTTGGGGTTGGTTGAAAACACTCAATTACAAAAGAAACAGTGACAGAAAAGATCTGAACATGTGGTAAACACTGATCATACCACATCTGGCTAACCGTTTGCCACTAATGACACTAAAGATAGCATCTGCTTCATGGCTTCCTCTGGTTGCTTAAATAGAGAAATATGTCAGTTTTTTATGAGTTTGGACTGAATTTGATCATGTCTACTTCAATATCTACAAATGTACAACAGATCAAACTTGAACTGGATGATTCTACAATGAACACAGAGTTTTTTGTTATGAAACCTAAATTCATATTAAAAAACACAGAAAAACACCCAAATGAATAGCATTATATTTTCCCATCGAAGTCTATCTAAGACCAAATACATTATTGGCAAGTAGAAGTACCATGCAAAGCACTTGAAATATAATATCATAGCAAACATTGCATCAAAGTAGTCCATAGCATTTGCAATATTGCACCCATTAAAACTGTAATAATAATAATTGCAGTTTAATATATTGTACAACACTTCTAACAAACATGAAAAGTAGTATTGTATGCCCACATCTGTTGCAGCCATGAAGACCATGCGCCTGACATATTAACTGGCATATTGTCTGTTAATGTCTGAATGTGGTTGACATTGATCAATGGACTAACCACGCCTGATTTTTAACACTTTTGTTCAGGCTTAGTGTGGACTAAAACTACAGGCAAAAATGGTCAAAAATATGTTTGCAGAGTTTTTAGGGTTGTCTTATACCTAACATGGAATCAGCTACAACAGTTGACAAATTCCCTTCTTAATGGGTGTCTTATTTTGCAGTGTAATAGTTTTTCTGCTCTATTCTTCGATCCAAGGTATCAGAGTAGGCACAGGGGCAAGGCTGTGGAATGGGATTAAGCCTATTACACTGATGGCATTTAACATTAAATAAATTTGTGACATGAGACTATGTTATTCAGTGTTTCACAGCAGGAGTGAAAACAGATTCAGATTCAGATTCAGATGCAGAATATGTAATATTTTTCAACCTTTTGTTCTCGATACTTTAACATGCTTTCCAACCCCCAATCCTCAGATTCATATGTATGAGCTGTGACTAAGACCTACAGTGTAAACTCCTTGTCAGAGACTAGACTGATCTCATATATTTTCCCAAACACCAAAATACTTCGAGACAAAGATGCAGTTTTGCATTATAGTCTGTCCCAAAGCAGAATCCTGAAAAGCAGAAGCTACAGCAGCATCTGAGATCATAATTTTTTTTTAAGTTAACGATGTATATCAGGGATTTCCGTCTGCCTCTTTTTTTGGTGTCTGTCACTACTTTCTTTTCCTTCAGCTGCTTGACTCTGTGGCTTCTGGCATCAGTCCACAGCAGTTTAGAGTCACTCACAAACGTACAAACTTTATTCCCGGTTTCTCCATTTCCAGGGTTGAGTTCTCCAGCTGGCACCAGCAAACAGGCTGACATCAGAGCCGTGCAATCACACAGACCTCGCTCACCCCATGTAATAATGTGGTTTCAAACTGAAACACAACAATTCCACTTTGGATAGCTCCCACTGGCCTGTCTGGGCACTGCTACATAAAGTCTCTCATACAGAAGTTTGCAGTCCACAACAGTTAAGCGCAATGAAAAGCAGAACTGAATTACAGATGAATTCACATACAAGTGTTTAAATCTTTAAAAAAAAAAAAAACAGTGATAGACTTATGATAACAATGGCTTTTGCATATAATCATTTGGAGAGGTATTCATTACTCTTTTTTATACTGGGACATTACAACCACAAACTTCAATGTATTGTGGTGGAATTTTATGTTACAAGGCAGTAATGCATGCTACTAATATTAATGCTTGGAGAAAGGTAAAGTGAGGCATGCACATGTATTTTCCATGCTGAAAGAAAAACATCCCCACACCATGATGCTGCCACCACTATGTTTAAGAATGAAGATAATGTATTCAGGGTTTTTTGCAGGACAAAAGTTACCTTCTTGCAAATGTTTGTACCCTACATGGTTTGTGGTAAAAGGGATTTTTTTTTTTTTTACTGTCTTTCAACAATGTATTTTTTTTTCTATAAAGGCCAAATTTATGGCTTGCATGACTGATAGTTGTTCCATCCACAGATTTTACCACTGGAGAGGTCGATCTTTGCAGCTCTGCCAAAGTTATGATGGGCCTTTTTAGACAAAATATGAAAAACTTCAATAGGTATGAATACTTTTGCAAAGCACTGTAGGCTCCACCTGGTTATCTTATTTTCTCAATCTCCTTTCCACAATTCACCTTCCCACGCTTTGTCACCTTTTCCCCCTCTCCCATCTCTACTTCTGCACCCCACCCCCAGCGTAATCACAATCTAATCCTCTGCAATCAGTTCCCCATGAAGATACCACCCGCTTTCAACAACAACAACATCAACAACACACACATACACACATGTTGAGACAAACAGAGGTCTGCAAAACACCAAAAAACACCATGCAGGGATAATCATTTAAGTGGCTGGATCAGATAATTATCAAACCACTGCTCATTCGATTCAACTTAAACCACCTAAATGAGTTGTGTATTCAAAAGCAGAAAGTTAGTAGGTAATATTTGAGAGTAGGAATTTTCAAAATAACACGACTAAGTATAGCTTTAATCCTTCTTGTAGGATAATGATGAAATAAATGTGGGACTAAAATAAAAAGAGGTATGTTATTGGCTGTAAATGTGTGTATATGTGTGTGTGTGTGTGTGTGTGTGTGTGTGTGTGTGTGGGTGTGTGTGTGTGTGTGTGTGTGTGTGTGTGTGTGTCTTCCAACTTCAATCAGCTGATGACTCAGTTTTGTTGTTGTCCTACAAGGCAAAAGCCTGGGGCGGTGCACGACTAATGCATTAGCCTCTTTAGCAATTAGGGGCATCTGTCATGACTTGGTACATGTTTTTGTGTGACTGCATCTTGTAGCCTTGGGCAAAGAGGCAAATACAAAGACTCTTATTTTAGCCAAATACACCAGACTGTATCCCAGACATTGGTGTATTGAGACTTATTGAGATATTGAGACTTCGGTGCAAATGCTCGTAGTCTCCAGCTGAATTTAGAACAGCTTTTTACAAACTACATTGCTTATGTACTACTATCTGAACTTAATCTGGTTTCATATAAAAAGCTCAAGATTTGCTAATACTATATTACACCTATTTAAAAAAGTGGGGTTTTTTTCACTCTGATGAAGTGGTAAGAAATGCTACGGTTGTTAAAATTCATTTGTCTATTCTGCAGGACTGTATTGTGTTACAACACTGGAACAACACTGATTTAACAGAACATAATTGGCAGTAGCAACGAGCTCAGCATGCTTTTGTTAAGTGACTAAATTACAAAAAAAGTAGGACATGGATATGTGGTGGAGTAGGAGTGTACGTATCCTGCATTCATGCATACAAGAAACAGCAGCAAATGTAGCTGGTGACTCATGGCTGTGTGTGTGTGTGTTTGCGCGTGCATTCGGGTGCACCTTGTTTGTTAATATGGCATTCCATGCAATTCTTAAAATATTGTTCACCTCATCAAACACACAGCATTGTACACCACCTTACACGGTAGCACTCAAAGCACGCTCGGCATGCCTTCATTCTTGATTGACAGCTCTGCCATATGGTGCTGGGCTGCGTAGCTTTGTTTGCACATCCAACTTCTGTTTGTGAGCATGCAAGGAGACCAATTTGGTGAGTGCACAACTGTGTGCGTGTGTGTGTGCATGTGTGTGCGTGCGTGAACATGAGCTGTAAGTCAGTATAATGTGTGAGATGTTTACATTTACAGAAATCAAGTCACAGATCCACCACAATACGCAATCTCTACGCAGCTGTAAATTATTTTGTGGATTAGACACCAGCCTGGTTACACAAATGTTTTTAAAAAATAAAACCTTAATTAATATTGACAGTTAATATTGTTGTTGAGAGATGTCCTGATCAGGTCTGTTTGTCCCCAGTGCTGATCTAACGATACCGAGTCCGATTGCAATAATTCATTCAAATCAATGACATATGCTTGGAAATTCAGTAGCTTTAAAGTGAAGTAAGTAGAACACCATAGTTCATCAGTAGTACATGGTCTACATTAGGATTCCGATTGCATCCAAATAACAATCATTCATTTAATGACGTTCCAGAACCTGCAGTATCAGTTTTTCTAGACAGTAAAGTCTGTTTCCAATATGGGCAATATGGCTCTCTGCCCAGGGCGCCAGTGCGTGGGTGCTACTATTAGCCCTCTGATTAAAAAAAATAAATAAATAAAATAAAATAAAATAAAATTGTTTCCTTCTGATGGAGTTTTCTCCTGCTTGTGTGAATGTTCAGTCAGTGTTGAGCAGAACCTCCCTGTATTTTGCAATGTGTAAGTACTGTAAAAAAATTTAGTTGCACACTTCAGCTGGCTAATGGTGCTGAAGCTAATGCCTGATTCATAGCATTAGTTGTCAATAACTTAAACAGTTAGTTCAGAGGTAACAAATCTAGCCCATCTCTTGCAGTTATTCTCTAAATCCAATTTGGTGTGTGTTTGGGTATGTATGGTGGACTTGTAGAGGACAGGGGTACAGAAGGAACAGCTCATACAGGGTGGATGGCTTGTTGCTTCTAAACTTATACAGTCTCACTCAAGAGAAACAGCAACATTTTTCAACAAACTTTTTTCATACTTTCACTGACAATGTTTTTATGTAAAGAACTGCTGTCCTTCTCCCATCTGTTGCTGTGCATTGCCAGACAGCTGGCTAAAAGAAAGTTATTACACTTTAACTTTACTTATACAAAAAGTACAACTTGGGTTTAGAAACATTTCATGTCACAAAAAAAAACACAAACAATCATCACGTATAAACCAAAGGAATGCCACCTGTTGTCTTACTATGGTAACGTTATTTTAAACTAAAGTTGGCAAGCTATGAGAAAAGTCAGTTAAGCAGCCGGATGCAGGGCGCCTAATTAACCCGCTAGTTAATCTCCCTGTTTTACTCCAATATGGCAGAATAAAAGGTTTAATATTTTGGATCATTTGCTTATTTACTTTTTTAAAGTTTAGCACTAGAAAATATGTCAGGTGTATATTGTATGTTTTTTGCTAAAGTCAGTGTATGAAAAAATAAAAACATGATACAGGTAACCTACTATAACTTTAAGCAATCAATATGTCATAATTTTTTTTTTGCATTTGCAGATAATTGCTCTTCTGTTTTAAATAAATGCAAGTAGATTATGATGTATATTTATTAAACTTTTTACTGTAAAACTGTAGTATTTTTAGAGAATGTTACTGTGTGATGAGAACCTCATAATGTAGATAATCTAATACAACCAGAATGGAAATAGGAGTTTGTGCTGGAAATGCATTTAAATTAGTCTATATTATTTAAAAATACACATTTTCTGTATTGAAATCTAAATGCATTTTTTACTCTTGAATTTGTAGAAGAAAAAGGAATGAAAACAGGGCTAATACAAAAATACTTAGAGAATGGGGGCTTTCCTCTCACTGAAGAATCCTCAAACTAACATCTAGGCAGTAATTTGTTCTCTCGCAGGGGAGGCATAAAAAACAGAACTCCAAACTCTCTGCAGTTATGGAAAAAGTGAAGAATGAAAAAAAAGGCAAAATACTTTATCTCTTTCTAACTGAAAGTTATTACATTTTCTGAATGGTATGACTTCCTAATGGATAGCATATGTGAGTATGTGCACACAGAGAGAGTGCAGTAGTTGAGGTTAAGCTAATAACACAAGCAGAGGAGAAACTGGGAACCCGTGGTTTATAAAGAATACTTGTTTCCCTGCCGCACTGAAAACCAGATGTTGATAAAAAAGACATGGAGGGAGTGGAGGGAGGACAGATGGGCAAAAAATTACAATCTCCCGGGCCAAACATCTTAAAACATCTGCCAAAAAATCTAGAACCTTACAAGAGAAGATGGATTTATGTTCTCCTTCCCCCCCTTTTTTTTTTTTTTTTTTTTGCATGAAATTTCACTGCTCCATGAGAGCCTTTTTCAGTCATCCGCGCCGTGCCTGCTCTCTGTGTTAACAAGCCTCAAAAAGTTACGCCAAAATCTGGAGCTGTTTAGCTCTTGGAAAAAGACAGATTCTTCCACAAATGGCTTCATCGCAGCCGAGAAGACCAAACATGGCTGTGGACTCTAGGAGTCATGATATTCAGACAACGGCTCGATCGAGTCAATACAAACCCACATCATGCCAACAAAGTCAGTACAAAACAGAGTTAATGTCCAAGTAAACAGTGCACTGCAAAAGCATTAATTCCTTTTGTTTTGTTAATGATGCCTCAATACTTTACAAACTGACAAACGGTGTTTAAAAATTTTTGTAAATAAAAATCGGAAAATTGTACTAAGCCCCTTTATTCTGACACCCTATATCAAATCCAATGCAACAAATTTCCTTCAGAAGGCACCTAATTTAAACACACATTCATTGGAGAACATGTGATGTGAAAAACTAACCCCCTAGTTAAAAAACTAACCCCCTAACAATCCCATGGTGAAACACTCTGGTAGCAGCATCATGCTGTGGGGATACTTCTCTTCCAGAGGGACAGAGAAACTGGCCAGAGTTGACAGGAAAATGGATGAAGTTTAAAACAGGGCAGTACTGGAAAAAGACCTGCTATAGTAGGCATCCCCAAACTTTTGCTAACCACGGAATGGACATGCAATCCTTTTTGGACATTCCACTTGCTCACATGTCCATGCTGGCTCACATGCTTATCTTCCTTCTTCCTTTGACTGTGTCTTCATACTTATCACAGTAGTTTCACTTGTTTCAAAACAAATCGGCTCCCATGCTCAGCTCCTCAATACCTTAGAAATTGCTACAGATGTTTATTGTTAACGTTGCCACTCATCGGGGATTCCCCTGTGAGAGGTTGCAAAAGACCTGAAACTAGTGTGGAGGTTGAGCTTCCATCAGGACAATGTTTAGCTCTGTGTCGCATTGTGTTGATCAATTTTATCAAAACCAACATAAAATACATAAAAGTTTGTAGTTCTAACAAAAAATGTGTAACAAAGCAAGAGGTATGGATACTTTGCAAGACACTGTAAGTAGACAATTACATGATTCATGTGAAAATGGAGCTACTGTGAAAGGCATGTCCATATGGTTAAAATTCAGCTGGAAGAAGGAACACATGCTTTGATTAAAGGGTTGCCAATCACAAAACCATAAGAGCAGCTGGGGTTATGAAGATATATAAGATTATGCCGCAGATCCTAACCCAGCAAGATGTAAAGATTTATATTTTTACATGCTACAGATTGAATGACAGACCAGTAAATAGATGGTCTGGGTGTCTGTTCCACATATACGCATTCACACATCAGCTGAGAGGCAGCTCTTGAGATCTATATCGATTCATCAATACAAACCCACAGCTTCCCACCTTATCTCTTGTCCTGCTGAATTGCAACACCTTTTGAGTTTTCAGTGGAAAAATTCAGTCTTTTTCCTCCTTTGAGGTGAAAAATTAAATAAATAAAGCAATAGAAAGAACAGTGATTGTTTCTAAAGGTGAAAATGCCTTCAAATATCAATTTTCTTGAGAATAAAACGGAGTGTAATTTTGCAGCTATTATAGACTGCATTGACTGTGAGCGAACAAATACCTAGTAGGGTGGATGGTAATGATTCAGACTCATAAAGGGTGGATGGGAATAGCAGGGTCCATGTGGGGACAGGATGCACTATAAGTTAAACAAAATGGGGCTGTTACTTGGCCCCATTTTGAGAAAATGGAGCAGCTCTTTTCATATCTTTATTTAACCCCCACTGTCCCCTTTCCCTGCTTTCCCTCTTTATCTTAGAGGCAATTTCCAAAATGGCTCTTCCTTCACATAATTGACAGTCACCATTTATCGTTCAAGGCACCTGCTGTCGGTTTGACAACAAGACAATCAGATGGAGCGGGCGACCATCGTCCTATTGTCCCGGCTCCTGGTTTGTCTGTGACACTAAGTGACAACAGCTGGAAGCCCTCGCTCTTCCGACAACACCCATCATGCAAGTCAAATGCAGGCACAAAAGAAAAGGGCTTCATTATAGTGGCTATAGTGGTGTGATTTTAACCAGCAAGAAGAGGAAACAAGGATTTAATTGTGTCTGCTGAAGGTGGATGAAAGACTCTGTTGTCTGATCTGGATTTGAACATGTTTGTTAAAGCACACGGTAAACTGCACTGCATCTGCAGATGCTGCCGAAGATTTCTGAATGCAAACTCTCTCACATCTCTCCTCTTCTTCTCTCTCGATGTAATTGACTGAACATGTCAATACTTGGAGGGATAAAAACAGAGCCTCCACCGTCTGCATCTATTGATCCACACTTCTCTTTCTTTCTCTCTCTGCCTGTCTGCTGAGCTTAATTACACTTCTTTTTACAAGGCTGGCGAGGGCAGCTGCCCTTTTCATAAAGCTTACCGTTCATCAGTGCCTATACATCAAAATTAATGACAGAAATCTGAGCTGCAAAGACAAAACATTCAATATGAGGTGGCTTTTACTATTTTGAAACGAAGACAAAATGATTCAGAGTCGATGTCTTGACCATCACACATTAGAGATTAGTGTCATTAGCATAACTAGCATTACCAAAATAGCAGTCAGTGTGTCTGCAACCTCGAGAATGTAGTTTAACTTTGAGATTTCCAAAAGGCTGCCAAAATGTCCAAATCTGGTAAGTTCTATAAGAAACAGAGGTTGAGAGTTCAAATGACAAAAACAAGGCAACTGTGCTGTAATATTTACAGATTTCCTGTTATCTGCTGAAAGACTTGCTCTCTTGTGGTCTGAAGTAAATGCAGAGTGTCAACACAGTAAGCAACTTCCACACTGAAGAGTGATGATGTCAGCCCAAACTGGCTGCACTTAGCATGGTGCATTCACTAATTCAAAAGAAGGTCAGACTTCTGAGTTTCTGATGTTTATACTTTAGGATTGATCAAGTTGAAAGGAAGCAAATTCTTACCACCACACACTTTTTTTGTGAATCTTTATTATAGTAAAAAGATCCTCGATGAGTGTGTTCAGTCCTTTTTTTTTTCATTGCTATTTTTTCTCTTTGCCAATTTGTCTGTTTTCTCCTCCTTTGTTTCAACAGCTCTCTGCCTGTGCACACTCCTCCACCTCTCACACAAACCCACAAAAAAAGAACAAAAACAACTTATAAAGTCAGGTTTTATAGAGTGATAGCAAGGCAGCCCTGTCCATTCTACAACAATTGTTCTCCCCTGAACGAGTTAAATAAAAAAGGGTTTCTAATCGCCCAGTTTCACAGCTCACGCCTCCCATCAATCACGGCTGTCTGCGCTTCCTTGGCATTTGTGTGAGCCATCACGTTCCCACCGTCTGAGCTCTTAAACGTCTGCTGAATCAAAAAACAAAAGCCGTTACACACTGGAGTAAGGTAATCTCCTTCCACATGCGCTAGCATCCTTTTCTTTTCCAACAAATCTCTTTCAAAATATGCAAACGGACACCTTTTTCTTTCCCCTACCACCTCTGAATCCCCTTCCCATTTACCCGTGGCTAATCTTTAAATGTAAGTTGTATGACAGGTGAATATTGAGGAGCCTAACGATAACAGGTAACATCTTCACTTGGCCAAATTATCGCCACTTCACATCGCTATGAATTCCCTATTCAATATCATCACCTTTGGCAGAGCATGGGGAGGAACACACTCATGTGTCTCTGAGTCTTTTTGTAATCAAGAGACATATTGCATAGACACCTACTTAAATCACATACAAGCACACACTCACACACACATATGCAATCACATCCAGTGGCTTATCTCCTGAAATAAGAAAAGGGGCTTGTCAGGATGGCACATTGTATAGGCGGGTGTTTGTGTGCAAATGTGTGTGAGTGTGAAAGGCAATGTGCATTAGGGCGATTACAATATCAGCCAACTCCAGATGGAGGCAGGAAAATAAACAGTGGATGAGAGTGCAAGCGAGCTAAGGGACAGACATCGTGCGAGGGAGGCTAAGAGAGAGATTTTGAATGTGTGTATTTGTGTGTGTGTGTATTTGTGTGTGTGTGTGTGTGTGTGTGTGTGTGTGTGTGTGTGTGTGTGTGTGTGTGTGTGTGTGTGTGTGTGTGTGTGTGGAGAGGGTCTGCTTGTGAGTGATACAGTTAAAGAAAGTAAAGTTAATTAGCGCCTCAGTTCCAGTCTATATACAGTGGACTGACTGAGGAGTAAATGTGAGACACCATGGATGTTTATATACTCCTGCACACATCAATCAGAGTGTATTTAGCCCTGAGTGAGGAAGATACAGGTAGCAGTGGAGCTAAAAGCCAGAAGGACCACCAGCCAAAGTTGTTAGCAAACTAAGCAGCTGCTTTAGGGCCACCAAAAACAACAAGGGCCTCCCAAGAGCATTTCTATCTAACACAAGTTAGATAGAAATGTAAATATCTTTGTAGTAATGACAAAAGACTAAGATTCAAAGTTAGGCATAGTTAGAAAGCACAAAGATGTACTTAGAAGGAAATTGCACCTTCTTCAATATGTTGAGGCATGTTGAGGTTTGCAATCTTTCAGGCTGCAAGAGAGTGAGAGACAGCAAAACTTAAAACAGATGGAAATTGACATATTTCAGGAAAGTTTCTCTATTTTGACCTTTTAGGCTTTCAAGATTGGTGACACCTGATATTTAAAACAGTATGTTTTGTATAGAACTCAGATCTGTCAGAAAATAGTAAGTAGCCTAGCTGTCTTTATGCTCTACTTTCTACACTCATCAATCACATAAACTGTAGAAGTGAGGACAAACTACTTGAAACTAAGTAAACATCAGGAAAATGTATTGACTATCACCAAAATACACCAAGTTATTTGTTTAAAAGAATTTATGGAGATTATACATAAATTAAAATTTATAGACCTGTTAGATAACTCAATTCTCTACTTAGATGGTATAAACTTCTAAACTCTAGAAGCAAAAACAGAATTTCTTATAAAACTAAAACAATTTCAATATTTTTACACGTGGACACTTTCAACATATAAATCATATGAATTAAATGTTCGTCAAGCAACAAACATTTGGTTGTTGTGTGACTGATATTCCTTTGCAGTTGTAAACTATAATAGTGGTAATGTAAGTTATAAACTACAATAATGCTAATGTTAGACCTACAATCTATAAATGTTGATAAACAAGCTAGTTGAGCTGTGGGTATTAATAATAGGAAGTCCCCCACAAATAGATTTCTGATTTGGAACATACATAGCCTTGGACCAGCTCTGTCTGGAAAAACTACCTCTTCTAACTCTCTGTCATAGCAAGAGAGAGCAGGACTTTCACTTGATAACAGGAAGGCTAAAACAGTATCAGAGCAAACCTGCTTTTTTGTTTTCTCCTTTTGACCTTTCAACCTCTGTCTGTCATGGGACATGATGGATTTAGAAAGGTTGGCAGCATTTTAGAACTCTCAGAGTTAGGAAATACATTATTTAGGAAAAATGCATGGACACTGATGTTTTTTGTAATGAGTTTTGGTCATGCTAACTCCACTAAATGCTACTCTAAGAGACTAAAGCAAATACTAAACTAATTTTGCCTTTTGTTTTAAAACAGTACAAACTTGTTTATATTATATATATATATATATATATATATATATATATATATATATATATATATATATATATATATATATATATATATATATATATATATATAAATAAACAAGTTTGTACTGTTTGTACTTGTTTATATATATATATATATATATATATATATATATATATATATATATATATATATATATATATATATATATATATATATATATATGTGTGTGTGCACTTAAACTAACCATAATCAGAGTTTGAAAAAAAAAAAAAAAATATTGAGATCATCATGAAATGTTAAAATGTACTTTATTCTGAAAAACCAACACCTGCCTATCTGACTGCAAAGCTGGCTACAGTGTGGTGCGCTGCACTCAGGAGTGAAGAAAAACTGGAAGACAGTCTGAAGTGGAGGGAGAGAAACGGTGAAAGAAAGGTACCTTTGGAAGGTTAAGTTGAATGTATTTTTAGTTCAAGCCCGCGAAAACAACCCCAGTGTTAAAGTATGTTGCATTTGAACGACAGTAACCAGTTAATTAATATAGTTTGGCCATCATGCATAATGTTTCAGATACATTTTGAACAGCACGACATAGCTTAATGTCAGGTAATTTTTCCGTTGAGACTCATTTCTGGTTTCAGATGAGACCAAAATGTCTCATCTGACATGTTTTCAAAATGTTTTCAGAAGAAGAGGAAGAGACCCAAGGAAGGTGTTGAGGTAACATTAGAGATGCTCATTGTTCTTTATTGTGACACAGTTCCTTCAAGTTCTAAGGAATATAGAAATTGATAGTGATCTGTGCCGTGACATGTAATATTTAAATATTCCTAACGTTCCTTGTTATTAAATTGTTATATTAGTGATTAAAATGAATCTAACATTTCCCAGTTATATTAGACAGGTACACAGGCTGAAATAATGGAGGAGGTGAGTGAAGGAAAGAAAAGTGGAGAAGCAGAGCAAGAGGGTGCAGCTTTCTGTACAGATGAGCATGTTCCCATACAACAGGGAGTTAGAGGTCTTTTTCAAAAAACCCAGAAAAATGAAATGCTATCAGCCAAGCTGCAAACTGTGCCACTATTAGTTTACTACAGTACAGCTGTAATTTCAGTTGAATTACAGTGTGAATATACTGAAGAAATGTTTTTCAAACAACATTCAGCTTGAATGGTCATAATTTAATACCACGCTGTTGAAACCCTAGTCAGTGTTGGCAGGTTAAACTTTTACAAAAAACGGATAAGGAAATATAGTTTTCTAATATTTTTTTTGTCTATGCCTCCTCTGACTTCTTCTTTTGCCCCATAAATCTCATGTAATCTGGAGTAAAAACCTGAATGAGGCTAATAAAATCAGCTGGTAGTTCTCGTTGTTGACACTGACAGAAAATAAGACATCATAAAAGGCCAACTTACAGCTACAATAAAACAAAGATTGGAACGTGCTCTCACAAACTTCACAGATACTGCTTTCACATGCACACATACACACACACTCTTACCTGCAACTCCTTTTTTATACCCCTGCTGCTCTTTCACGGGTGATGAAATTCAATAAGCAGAGAGGAGAACTGCCCTCTCACTGATAACCATCAATGAGCTTATTGATCTACAATGGGCTGGGGTGTGTATGGGAGCACGCGCCGTGATTACATCTATAATTCACTCTGGGACTTGGTAACAGACGGCTCTGAATAATAAGAACAGATCTATACATATTGGAGGAGTGCAGAGAACAGTGGTTCAGCAGCTGACATTTGGCCCCCCAATGGCACTCTTACTATTAATGTCTTCAATGCTTCTTCTGCTTCAGATGCTTTCATGCAATTACAGTTTTTCACTTTAATCATAAAGAATTTTAAATTGATCTTGACTTTTGTTGAGACATGCAGATGACATATAGAATGATGCATTATCCAAAAAAAATTCCACCTGGATTTAAGAACACAGATTTGCTCTTGAAATTATGAGCATATCTGAATTTAAGGACATTGTGTTTCTGTATGCTAGAATCTAAAACCAAATCCTAAAACAAAAGATGATCACACAAGCAGAAGGAGAACATGTGATCCAATCCCAGCTGATGGATAAAAGTGCACAGGCTTCAGGATCGACTGAGTCAACATCCCTTATTCATCATGCAGCAAACCTGGACCGCATCCAAATGTCTGTATGTCACTCTTAAAAGAAGCACTTTGTAATTACATCACAGTGCTGAAGCTTCAATGCGACTCTGTGCTGGAGGGAAAAATGTGTGTGTGGGTGTGTGTATGTGTGTGTGTGTGTGTGTGTGTGTGTGTGTGTGTGTTTTCCATTTTGAGATAATAGTAATTCATTGTTTGTTGCTGTGATCTAAAAGTCTTGTTTGGATTCAGTGTAAACCGCTAGAAATCTATTAGCTGTGGTTAACATCAGAAAGCGCCAAACAAATAAGGGAAGGGGGAGGGAATGTAAATAATCAAAGCAAAGTGGGTGTGTGTGGGGGGGGTGTCATCTGCACAGCAGATTGAGTGAGAGTGCAGGCAAGACCAGTCTTTTTCAGCATTGCTTGCTCAAACTGCCAGCCAGGGTTTGTGTTTGCCTTTGAGTGTGCGAAGGCGAGAATAAAATGGCTTCCATCGTTCTTTTTTTGCAAGGCTGTCCATGTGTGTGAGCAGTGGTCTGATGCGTTTGACCCTGTAGCCTCAGAGTTGGAAGAGGAGGAGGGAGAAAGAAGGAGGGAGAACAGGTGTGAGGCAGGCTGGTGGCTGGGCAGATGGCCCCTGGAAGATGCTGCAGAGGCTGGACCACAGAGCAGCATGGCTTTAATGCAAGCCTGTTTCTGGGTGTAAACACACTCGCTTTCACACGTGCAATCACAGCACTTCTCATTTACTCTCCCCATCATCACTAGCTCTGTTTACCTTTCATTTACTGCCTCATTATCTCTGTTTTTTGTGTAGAAGTACACATATTTATTCACATAGTATTTTCTCCACATTCTTTTTTTCATTTTCTTAACTTAATGTGAAAAATGCCCAAATCAAATTTCCACAGTACATGGGGAAAACCTGCTAAGAAAAAGATGTGATTTTCAATGATAAACAAATGTATTTATTTGCACATTTAACTCCAAAATATAGATATAAAATAATTAAACATAACCATCAGAATAACACTTGGATAAATAGATGACTAAATATGTATTATTCGATAAATTTGCTCAAAAATATATGTATGTGAGATGAGTTCAATGCTTTGCTGGAGACTTTTTGTCGCTCATTTAGAATAGAAAAAAATCCCCAGCTGTGTGGTTCTCCAACAGATATTTTCCTCCCTCTTTAATCTGAGCCGTGAGAAACTGTCTGCTGTATCTGCAGCCGGTCCAGAGCCGCCTCACGCCCTGTAAACCCGCATGTCTGCGCTTTTCCCAGCCAGAGCAAAAAGATTCCCACCGGAGGAAAAATATAGAGCGCAGTCTTTAATTTCAAGACTACACCACTTCGTACAAAAAAAAAAAAAAAAAAAAAAAAAAAAAAAAAAAAAAAAAAAAAAAAAAAAAGTGAAACAGAGGGTAAGATAGAGGCGAAAAGAAATAGAAGGAGCGCTTTTCTGCGCTTTTTTTTAATGACAAAGCTACAGAAGGGTGATGATGGAAAAGTTCATATGGCTTATTGGAGAATATGCGCTCCATGGAGAGATGAGGAGAAAAATAAGTTTGCACATGTTAATCTTAAAGCAGACAGTAGAATATTTAATTTGTTTTCTAAGCAAATCCACTAAAACAGAATTATAACTGGAGTGAAATCAATCCAAAATGATAATTAAAAACCAAACCTATATTTTCTGAGACACATTTTAATAAAAATTATTAAGTCCAAATTGAATGTCTAAAAAGCTGCCAACAAACACAGACATGACAGCTCAGAAGAACGTTAACATCACCATTTAAACAATCTGTAATTTATGGAAATCTAATAATCTCCATTATATGAGTTATGTCTTTTGGGTGCAACCTTCTAACCGCAATAATCTTAATTTTCCCAAGTCATAATGAAATTTATCATGTGGCCAGAAACTCTTTGTTCACATGAGCACCAAGTAAACCAGATAATAAAACATCAGTTTGTTTCTATTAGATATAATTGTTGTAATCAGGACCAGAAAAGCCAAGAAATTGGCTCAAAAGATCATTGAACAAAATTAATGAATCAAAACTAAACATTCCCCACATACTTTGTGGCGGTTTTTTTTTTTTTTTTTTTTTTTTTTTTTTCTTCTTCTTTTTTTTTAAGTAATTTGCCATCATCGTAATAAAAAGAGCGCTCACTTACACTGAAAGGAGGCAGAAATTCCCACCATGCGGTACGGCGGTGTGTGCGGGATTAATAATTTCCAGTCCTTTTCACGCGGTGATCCGCCGCCTGTGTCGGGAAAACGCAAACTACAGCGTCCGGCCAGCTCTCGGGGTCTTCTTCGGATTCCCTCCAGCAGGTCAGAAATGGAGTTGAAACTCCCACAGAAGACAAGAAGATAAAAGGCGCTTCTCACGAATAGGAGGGGTAAAGACGACCACTGAAGAGATATTAAGGGTGGGAGAGCCGGGAGTCTTTTGGAGAGGTGAGGAGGAGATGCGAAGGGAAGATGCTGAGGACAGCCGTCGGCTTTCCTTCCGTGTTTTTGTTTTCTTCCCACTTTCTTTCAAATTCCCATAAGCGTCTGTTTCGGAATTCCAACCAAAAAACAGTTGCGTTAAGGATGAGAAATAAACCCTCAGTCTCAGCGCTCGGGTCTGTTGTATTCTGCGTCTCCCTCAGCGTGGGGAAGCGGAGTAGCGGCGCTCTGCCTCCAGTCGGCGGTGCGCAGCAGAGCCAGGTGGCGAGGGGCGGGACTGAAGAGCTGCTGAGAAGGAGGAGGAGGATGAGAGAGGCCAGCAGCTTGCTTCTGTGTGTCCTAAAACAGGTTGGAAAAAAAGCAGGGTCAGAGCAAGTCAAGGTGTTTATCATGTGGACTACCTGAAGCTCTGTTTTCATTTTAGGGGGAGAACATTTTGTAGATTCATGGTAATGTGTCAAATGGTAGTTAATTCAGTACACATTTTTCAATCTATTTTTAAAGCATCCAGCTATATACATGCCAGCTCCAATAAATTTAGGCAATTACTAGTGATATAGCCTATCAGTAATTACAGAGTAAGAAAAGTGTCTGGAATACAGTGCCTTGGGAAAATGTCCAAATTTACTTTTCACATTAGAACCTCAAAATCTCTGCATTTTATGGGAATTTTATGTTACTGACAAACACAAACTGGTGTATCATTGTGAAAAGGAAGGAAAGAGATACATGGATGCCAATTTTTTTGTTATTAAAACTCTGAAAAGTGTGGTGTTCACTTTTGTTCAGCCCCCCTCCCAAGTCAGTACTTTGAAGAACACCGTCAGATATGTCTGTACCAGCGTTGCACATGGAGACTGACTTTGTTTCCCATTCTTCTTTGCAAATAACTCTAGATCAGTCAGATTGTATGGGCAGTTACTGTGAAAACCCTTTTTCATGTAATCTCAATAGGATTTAGGTCAGGAATTTTACTGTTCAATTCAAATATAGAAATGTATGATATCAACCATTCCATACTGAAGTCTTTTGTGGCTTTTAACTAGTTTTCTTAAGATGATTATCCTGTATTTGAGTGACTAGCTTCCCTGTCTCAGCTGAAAAAAAAAAAAAACACTCTCCCACAACATGATGCTGCTACCATCATTCTTCTTAGTTGGGATGGTTTCCTATTGGCAATGGGCAGTGTTAGTTTTTTTGCATTTTGCATGTAGGCCAAAAAAGTTACATTTTGATCCCATCTCATCGAATGTTTCCTATGACCTCTACATGGCTTGTGTCAAACTGCAAATGGAAGTTCTTATGGCTTTATTTCTTTTTCTGTCAGACTGCTGCAGAGCAGCTATGGCTACAGTGTAGCTCACCACCATCAGTGTGTGCATGAATGGATGAATGACTGAAGGTAGTGTGAAGTGCTTTTGGGTCCTCTGGATTTGATAAAACACTATACAAGTACAGGCCACTGACCATTTGTTTCAGCAATAGTGCTATCTTCTTCCCACTCTTCCATAAGGGACAGCTATGTGGAAAGCCTGACTAATAGCTTCCCTACCTGAGCTGTGCAACTCTCAAGCTCATTTAGAGTTACCATGGATCTCTTGGCTGCTTTTCAGCGTTGCATTTTATTCCAGACATTATTCAGAGGTGCTGTTTTTTACTCATATGAATTTCTAGTGATCCTTGGATCCTTCACAGAAGTACTTGCACACATAGCACTGGCGTTATAGACCAGAACATACCAGCCAAATGCCTGAGTTCACTGCCATGTGTGAGCGTGTGGAGAAAAAAAAATAAAAGATGGGACTGCATGATGCATGTTTGCATTTCACACACACACACACACACACACACACACACACACACACACACACACACACACACACACACACACACACACACACACAAATCTTTCCCTGTGCTGAAAAAGGCCCAGGCAGGCTGCCCCGCTGTAACCCAAGGCAAACACTTTCTCCAGACCATCTGGAAGTCATCTCGCCCACAGAGCCAGTGAAAGCGCAGAGCAGAAGCTACGTTTACAACTCGGTGACAACAACCGGTCCTCTTGAACTGCATGGCTGAACAAGTTATGCACCACTGTCTGTTCACAACATGTCATCAAACATTTTATTGTACTCATTTCAGTTGTACTGACTAGTTCATCGCCCGTATATATGTAGTCCTCTAATTCCATCATAAACAAAATTCTCTGAATTATAATGCAACATAAGGTAGATTTTTTTTTCCTACTGTGTACACTATGAAAGAAAAAAAAAGAGTTTTCAGTGCACCACTGATGTGGAGCACACTGTTCCCTCAGTGCAGTCTCTGTGGGGAATAGATGATGCCATTAATGGTAATTGTTTGCAATTGTGTCATGGCGCATTTCTTTCCATTTCGTCTTTCTCCTTTCTTCATCTCTCCTTCGTCGTTTTAAAGAGCTTAGCTTGTAGGTTACATTACAAGGCAGCATTGATCGATGTAGTCTCTAAATCTCGACCTGTACTTACATGTTCATGTCTTGCTCCTTTTGTCAATTCCTAACAAAGGCAGAGCGCCACAGCGCCTTGCAAAAGTATTATCATTATTCCCCCTTCAGATTTTTCACATTTAGCTGCATTACAACCACAAACGTTGGTTTTTTTTTTATGTGATAGACTAACCCAAAGTAGTGCATAACTGTGAAAGAAAAGGAAAAATGAGACATGGATTTAACATTTTTTTGCTTGTATACATTCATTACCAGGATTCATTCGCTTCACTTGAATTATAGTTGCAGATCCTCTAGTGTATATCTCTACCAGCTTTGCACATTTAGAAACTGACCACCTTCTTTTAAGAAAAGCTCTAGCTAAGTCATATCTTAGGGAGAGTGTCTGGGAGCATAGATCTGCCAAAATTTTTTGATGAATTTAGGCGTAGGCTATTTTAAAACATGATCTGAACCATTCTGAACCATTTTGTAACTCAGGCTATTTGTTTAGCGCATTTTTCCTGCTGGATGGTGAACCTCCAAACCATTCTTTCGTCTTCTCCAGTCTTTAATGTGTTTTCTTCCAGTATTTCTGCTTCTATCTTTGCATCAGCTTTGAGCAGTTCCCCTATCTTGCTAAAGAGAAACATCAGCACAGCATGATGCTGCCACCACCATGTTTCACCGTGGGAAAGGTGTGTTCAGGGTGTTTTTGTCTCATCCGACCACACCATCTTTCCCATCTTAGCTGTGCTCCCTTGTGTGAAAAAGGGAATTATTCTGCCTTTCATTCAACAGTTATTGCCACTCTTCCATTGGTTTGGTTGGTATTTAGGGGTAGCCATATTAAAGGGGCTCATGTGTTTTGGATATGTGTTTGTGTAAAATTTTGAAAGCCATACATCTTTTTCCTCCTATTTTACCATAATGTTCTACTTTGTTTTGGCCAAACACAAAAATACCAACAAAATACACTGAAAATTGTGACTTATGTGACAAAATGAGTGACAGGATGAATGAATTCAATTGCAGAGTTAACCAGGAATGGAATGAGAGGGACTACTGAATGACATGACAGGGAAAGTAAATGAGACACAATACAGGAAGAAATGTAGTGATTGGATGTATGAAAAATATGTCACTCCTGTATTGGACACATGGAAGGTTGAAATAGGTGTAGAAACAATGTGGCCCACTCAAAGCGAGCAACCTAACGTGGTCAGAGAAAACACTGTAGCTGTGAGGATGCCGTCACTCCTCACCTATTTGTGTCCTCTGTTTCGCTCCCAAAGAGCAAGTCTCATGACAATCGCAGCGAAACATCTTGACAGCCGGAGGCACAAGGATAGGCGTTGAGGAAACCTGCAACGGGAAAAAAAAGAATAGGGCAATGATCTGTATATATGTGTGTGTGTGTGTGTCCTGTGATAATGGTGTGTGAGAGCAGGAAACACACAGTGCCTGTTTTTGCTGCAGGGGTTCCTGGAAGTCAGCCGCCCAGTGCGACTGGTGGCTCTGACACTCACATATAAACACACACAAACACACACACAACACACACAAACACACACACCCACACAGGATACCTCGCCTCTCAAAGGGAAAAACATGCTGTGTCTGATACATGTGGACACAGACAAGCAGACTTCCTGCATTTTCCCACCTACTGGGCGGCCACCTGTAACACATTCATAGGCACATGTGCACACACACACATATGCACACACAAAAGACAAGTATAAGTTGAGAGTTGACAGTAAACAAGTGCCACTCAAATCCCTGTAATTATCTGTCATTTAATCAGCATTGCTAGAGGCTTAGCAGCCCACCATCAACATCATCAACACTACTGCCAACAAAAGCTGGGGGTTAAAAGGAAGAGAAACAATTAAACCAAACCTTACCTGGAGTTGAGTATCACTGCGCTTTCTGACCTGTGTGGAACATGAGCAGGAATGCTTAAGCTTATTTTCTTGTTGCATGTAAGGGAATTGGCCATTCACACAAAATACAGCCAAATAGATACAAAGAGCAAAAGGGTGCTTGCAAGTGTAGTCATCCAAAATATTAGAGGAAAAGAGAAATTACCAAACTTATGGAATAAAAACATGGATTTATATGACTTAAGACAGACATAAAATATATGAAAGGAGAAAAAAAAATAGACACATACTGTTCATTACTACTACCTTTGTGAATTGGCATGTAGCAACTACTGAAAACTACTGATTAACATCTCATTTGCCATGATACATGGGTGATTGTGTTTTGGTTTTCTTTTGTGTTTGTTTTCTGATATTTTTTTGAGTTTTTTGATTGTTAGCATGGTCTTACCATAGACAGGTAGTTCTCTGTGTTGTTCATTATTGATGTTAGGTTCTCCTCATAAGGTGTAATTCCTCTGTGCTTATTTTCTTACCAATTACGTTCTTTCCTCTGTGCATTTTGGTTTGTTCTTTTAACATGTTAGGCTTTTTCCCTTTTGATTTACAGATTCTTTCGTGTCTAAGTTCATCTCTCTCTGTGTGTCTTAGTTTTTTTATTCCTCAGTTCCCTGATCAGTATTCTCACTCAGCTGTTTAGCATTCACCTGATTAGACTCACCTGGGTTCCATCACACCTCCTCTGTATTTATGCTCCTTTCTTTCCTTGCTGAATTCTGCTGTTACACTTATATCGATTTTAAGTGTTGTCCTCTTGCTGCCATTTCTGTAAGTCTGTGTCCATAAGTAAAGCCATTTTTGCATTCCATTGCTGCTTCTGTTCTGGCTGTATTTGGGTCTCACCAAACAAACATGGCATTATTACGTTACCAAGAAAGGACCTTGAGACGCTTGCCTAAATTTCACAGTGGAGGTTCATCTAACAAATTCAGCTAAACTACAAAGTAACTGTAGGCCAGTTTTCTTACATCTGTATATCCTACATTCCATACTATTGTTGTCCCTGCAGCCATGAAGGACTGAACTACAAGGAACAAAGAGACTGGTATAATGACTGTTATTTATGAATGCACTGCATTAATTCACTTGTGGTTCCAGGAGGCCCCACGACCCTGCAAGGATAGGTAAGTATAGACAATGGATGTATTTTTAACTTGCATAATTTTACTGTTATGTTTTGGTAGTTTATTAGTTTTCATTATTCTTTCATCTTTTACTTAGTGGTTTTGAGTATTACTAGTTTAGTGAGTTTGATAATTAAAGTAATTTAACTGAACGGTTCAATTCTTTTTGTTAAACTCATATATTGGAGAGAAGTTGTTTATGCTTATTTCTGTACATGTGTAGTGCCTTAATGTTCAAAAAGCACCGGTGCTAGACTTAAACCCTTCATATATTGTTAATATCTAAGCCTTATCAGGGAGGTATTCATAAACAATAACTGAGACTGAGAACTACTATACAAGGGTTAAAACGAAGGCAATGGGAGTTTCAGTTTTCCTGAAGATGAAGATTATATTACCAGCTCATCCCTCACCTGTCTGAGGTCTGCAAGCTTTCTGGAAATGGGCTCATACTCCCACACCAATAAGGGTATCATTCCCAAAATGTACTGCAACATACCTGTGTATATTGTCAGTCATCTTGTCAACTCAAACATTAAAAAACTTGAAAAAACAACAGCTCCCAGCTCCAATTTTATCAACTGTGAGCCTCCAGAACTGACAAAGACTCCTGGATAGGTGTCAAAACGTCTTCAGGAAAAACTAAGCTGAAGACCGGTTGTCTTCGATTTAAGCCTGTTGTTAAAAGACATGACCTGGATGACTGACAATATACACAGGCATGAAACTGAGAAATATTTAGCTATTGTTTCCTGATAATCAGATGGTACCCCAACTTGGTAATTTTGATCCAAATTACTGATTTTGTTACTTAATGCCCTCAGTAATTATTTATAGTCATTCATAGCCAAAGCAAACCTATTGTTGCACAACAATATACTGTCCAGACCTCCTCCACTAGTAATAAAATTGGGGATACTTGTTTGTAGAAGAACATGGTTAGGGGTGCATTAGGAACCACAAATAAGTTGTATCTTTGCCAAAGAAAAAACAGATGTAACCAGATGTAATGCGGTTGACATGGAAGTAGGGAATTGCATTTTTTTTTTTTTTTTTTTTTTTTTTTTTTTTTTTTTTTTTTTTTTTTCCCCCCAGGAGCTGTATCAATGACTCATTGAAGCTCTTTGTTTGCAATGAATCCAAAACAAAAAAACATTAACAAATTTTAGTTAGTTTTTCCAACACAGTTTATTGCTACATTCACCAACAGATTAACATCCTGCAGGCCTTTTTATTTTGTCATTATTTGTAGAAATTGGTTTTCACTTTGAAATTAACGTTGTTTTTTTTTTTTAATTTTGTCAAAGCCAAATTTTGTTGCTCATGACTGATTTGTGAAAACAATAAAAAAGGTAAAACACCCAAAGGGCTGAGTAGTTTTCATAGGAAGTTTCTAAAATAAACATTTAGAAGAGCTGTAACATTAAACAAATGGCTGTTTAACTCCACAAAATTGGAACGTATTCTGGGCACAAAAAGACGATGAGGAATGTTGTGCATGAAATAAAGAAAAAATAAATCTTGCAGTGAATAATGCACTGTAGTTCACACAACAAGAATAACTGAAGTACCACATGTTTGGCATTGAAGACTTTTATTTGAGAGAATTCCTGAATGGGTAAATTCCTCAGGACATTGAATTAGTCAGAAAACTCATTATCAACAAAAAAATTGAGGGTACACCATGAAGCAGATTCTTTTTTGAGAGTCACGTCGAAGGTGACATCAGTTTTCTGAGATTTTCCCAAGTGATTTAGAGAGTAAAATCTTCATGAATCTGTAATAGAAAAGAAAGAAAAACAGCATTGATCCAGACAATCAGAGTCATTCTGTCAAGAGAAAAACCCCTGCTTTCATTGAATGCCCTCACAGGGTTAATTAGTTTCATTTAACAGGTCAGGGATTGTGTTAACTCCTTAAAAAAATTGGATCAGATACCTTTGGGATATTTTCCTTGATCTTTCTTGCAAGGAATGTGGTTTTGAACAAAATGTAATGTTTCCAGTTGTAAAATAATTACATATTTATGAATGAAATAAAAAAATATTTCAGCTTACTATAAAAAAAGAAAATCTCAGTTAATGTATAATCAATTTAAAATATGCTCTCTGTCTTTTTCTCTTTCTCCCACAGCATCTTTCTAGATGGAAAGGATTAGTAGAGAGAATATGAGAAAAGCTTGAGATGCATAATGGGATAGCAGCTGCAGTGCAGCATCATATACAGGTACAGGGTCTGGAGAGGTATCTTATTCACAGAGGTATTACGGAATTCAGCCCACACTCTGGCTTGTTGCAAAGGAGAGGTAAGTGGGCGAAAACTGACAGCCTCACCTTATTCGAGGAGAATAAAAATGAGTGTTTCCAACTTGCACAGTCTGCAGCGCAAGCATCTTGACAGCATACAGTAACTTTAAAATCACAATGCAAAAAATAATGCCTCACAATAGCAAGTTATAGTGGACAAGATTCCATGTACAATGTGCAATATATAGCATTTTCACTTAATTTAGACTGAACACGTGTTCTTGTATTTTTTTTTTTTTTTTTTTTGTTTGTTTTTCAGTTCAGCACCTTCTCCCCCCTAATGGGTCATAGGACTGAAAAGCAAAAATTGACATACAGGTGGAAGAAATTAAAAATATTTGTTTGGCTTTTTCTATCATTTAGGCTGACAGAAATTATTTTTTAGTGTGTAAAGTATCTGAAGGCTGAATCCATAATATAAAATTATTCACCAACATTCAAGCATTTTTTAAACTTAAAATTTTCCTAGTATATTGGCCCTTTTAGTACAAATATCAATAGGAGATAAATAAAAAACTGACATAGGCTTTCATTTTTGTCATAACTAACAGAAAAATTAACAGCTCATATAATATTCTGACCTTTTTAGTTGTCATTTTTCAATTTTTTTGTCTTATAATCTTTTTCGTTGTCACATACCAAGTAAATTGTTAAGCTTACTTATAAATGCTAGTGACCGCAAGAACTAGATCTGGTTAATGAACTTCCCTGTCATTGCATTTGTATGTCTGAGCTTTACAATGAAACATTTTGCATTAGCTGTAAATAAAAATAATTTGAATCTAAAAAGCGTTATGTAAATGTTTATGTTGCAGTTTTGTTCCCTCTTTCTTGAAAAAAACTAAATCATGTGTTTGTTTTTTATTTAAGTGCTTTATTTTTTCAGTCAACAATACAGAGTTGCAACTTAAAAAGCAGAAATATCCTCTGAACATTTTCTGTCTCTTTTTCCTATTTACATGAACAAGGTATATAACAACATAGAACAGTTTGGGAGAGAAAGGGAAAAAACAAAAAACTTGTAGCATATACACATATATTAATTAGGACATGGGGGGTGGGGGGAAGCACAAAACAGAACAAAACACACCAAAAAAAAAAACCCAAGCACAGCTAAACTCATTGATACAACACAAAGTCTGGCCACAGAGATTCTACATGTCAAACCCATTTTTCCCATAAACTAATAAAAATACTTTTTGAAAGACGGATGGAAAAGGTAATTGCTTCCATTATATATATATAGATAGATAGATAGATAGAAAATTTACAATATCTAGCCAATCTGAGATTGTAGGGGGCCCTGGAAGCAGCCAGTGTTTTTTAAGTGCTTTTTTTGCAGGCTAAAGTAAAAATTGCAAATAGATACTCATCAGTCTGTCTGGCAAGGAAATCACAGCTCTTAAAAAAACAAAGACAAGAACTTTGTTTTTTGTGTTATTATTTAGGTTTTTATTTTTGGGCATTCCCAAAACTATGCCAGTGGTCTGCCCCCAGAATGCCACATAGCCTCCAACAATTAGTACCACTTGTTTTATAATGTGCTTTTTGCTATGGTGTTATAAAAAACTTCCATGAGTGGAAGTTTGTACATGTCCACTAATTTATTTGTGTTTTTTAATATTGAAAATGTAAATTAAAAACAAGAGCTTGTCATAGTGGAAAGTTTGCTCTGTGACCTAAATGTATGACCACACTGAGAGCCATAAAGACGGTTAAAACAGGTATATGTACAAGTGAACAATATTTTCTCAGAAGCTGATGAAGGTGTGGGTACCACATTGAGGTAAATACTTTATCTGTGCTTCTTTTGACAGGTTTGTTAGTCCCCAGCAGTTGTTTGTTGAGGAAGATGGCTAGGCAGATTAACAATTGCAACAACTGCAACTGGGTGGATTATCTGGTCTGTGGGTAGAATAAGGTGAGTTTCCCTGGTGAGTACATTAGTTGTAGCCTTGACCAAGATGTCAGTAAAGATTCAAAGGGAGACTCAAAGTAAGAACCAGGAAGGTATTATATGCCACAAAAAGCAAGGTAAACCTAAGACAGTTCTCGGAGTTTAACAACAAGGAGAACTACAGCAAGATGTGACTTGATGGTTTGATTGGAAACATGATTTTGCACCACAGTATGTTAAGAAAATCTAAATTTAATAGATAATCTCCAATTAATAGCGGTAAGCCATTTTTACTCTGCTGAACCCAATGAAAGCATCCCACCATCATGACCACCAACACCACCATTGACGTATGTACACACACGAAGCAGGTCGCAGTTCTAACTGCTAAATTTTTATTCTCTCTATTATCTATTCACAAAATTTCTTCTCATTCAGACACACACTGCAAAGCAGCTTAAGTACTGTAAAAAGCTGTGAAATGTTTAAATGTCAACACCATATGAAGATGAGCTTTGGAAACAGGAACTCAGTTTAAGGAGACAGAATACAGATTCTAGTTAAATGACTACAGAGAAAAACAGCTTTTTTTTTTTTTTTTTTTTTTTTTTTTTTCACTTAGCTTAGATCCTCAGTTGGGACAGAATCCACTCTATTCATTTGGATTGGTCTGTCAATATTCCATTCATAAGTTCCCAAAACTGTAATTGTGACTGTTAGCTTGAGACGGCCTCCTCTGTTTTACTATTTTTTTTGTAGCTTCAGTTAAACAGCTCAGAGTCTGAAAGACTTTTCAGTTATACTCAGCCTTCTTTGTCCAAAGATTTCTTTCATCTGCTTAACCTCCTGAGCCAAATTGTACTCAAGTCCATGAGCTGAGTTCATATTTTCTTTTCTTTTGAATGAGAAGTATATGACTGCCTAACAACCTTGTCTCCTAATTCTGATGTCCAACAAGCAATAAGTTGAACAAGAATTGGATACATTTTAAGAATCCAAAGCACAGGTGTGTAAGGGCTTGGAACCTTATTTTTGAAAACTGCTGTTAGACTAAAGAATTATTTTATGAAGATATGAGAATAATTGCCAACATCTGGCTCTGCAGAGAAAATTTACTCCAGGTTGGGCTGCAATCTTTTCATCATGACGGCACATAGAACAATAAACTATTTACAATGTAATGAGCAAAAAAATTGGTTTGGGTTTCAGGTTGGAAGATGAATAAAGAAGCAGATTTACACTCAGATTTAGGAGTTAGGACGTGAGAGCCAGTAATTTGGTAGATAAGTGAACATCAAAAGAAATAAGAGTTGTAGGGCTGGAAAATAATGCCTGCAGGATAGTGGAAAGAAAATGGGCAAATAGTTGAATGAAATTTAGATAATGCACTCATTTTTATTTGTAGAGCCAGGGTTGTGAAGTTGGGTTAGATAAATCAACAACTGAGGCAGATACCCAACATTAAGCATTTAGCAGTATGTGCAAACCTCTGGCTTTCAGTAACTTATACTGTATATACAGTGAACTGCAGACATTGCTGGGATTGGTGGTGATGCCCCTGGTCCCATCCATCACCATCACCCAGCCTGTTATACCTCACTTGCAGGCCTTACTTCCGACTTCCCCCGAATCATCAGCCAGATGGCCCTCACCAATGTTCGCTCGCATTACACACCTGATATGAAGCTATCCGTCATCTGATAATGACCAAGCTGTGGCGGTCCCCCAGCTGGGGCCTCTGTTGAAGCACTGGGCACTGGCGGGTATCAAGGATGGGTGGTGGTGGGGCGGTGCACAGCCTGACTGCCCCTCTGATGGATTAGTGCCAGGTAGTATGGATGGGGAGGGGATGTGAGGGTGCCGGGGGGTGTCCCCTAATAGGATTCACAGTCACCCAGCGGAGCATGGAACAGGTGTGAATTACAGAGATTGGGGAAAGAAAGAGGTGTATGTATCTGCTAAATTCAGCCAAACAAGACAGTCATTTAACTCTTAAAATGTTATCACTTTGTGCCTTATGCTCTGAAATTAATGTAGAACAAAGTAAAAAAAAAAAAAAAAAAAAAAAAAAAAAAAAAAAAAAAAAAAAAAAAAAATTGTTTAAGAGTATGTAAAGTGCCTCACTAAAGTATTTGTATCCCTTGAACTTTTTCATTTTGTGACATAAAGAAAACCTTAAACTTGTTTTAAAAACCTGCACTCAATAGTGCGTAATTTTTAAGTGGAAAGAAGAGGAACCATTGTTTTTCAATTTTTTTAACTTATAAAAACCTTAAAAGTGTACTGTGTCTTTGGATTCAACCCCCTTTATTCTGTTTTTCCTAAAAACTATCTAACGAATCGATTTGCTTTTAGTAATAATTAGTAAAAAGACTTCACCTGTGCTTGATTTATTCTCAGTATAAATGCAGTCAAACTGTGAAGGCCTCAGAGGTTTGTTAGAGAACTAATAGCATCATGAAGCCCAACAAACTTGTAGACAGATCAGTAATAAAGTTTTGGAGATGTTTAAAGCAGAGTTAGGTTATACTCCTTTCCCACAGTCTAACATGGTGGTGGCTGCATCATGCTGTGGAGATGCATTTTCTTCAGCAACGACAGGAAAACTGGTCAGAACTGATGGGAGAATGGAAGCAGCTAAATATAACGTCATCAAGAAAAACAAAAGAATACCCCCCACCAAAAAACAAAAAAACTCTTACAGACTGCAAAACACTTAGGACTGAGAAAGAACATCATGATACAGCAGATAAATGGCCCTAAACATTCACCCAGAGCTGAATGGTTTACCCATTCCTCCTTTGACCCATGAATCTCAAAGGAGATTCATGGGTCAGAATGGCCTTGTCAAAGACCAGACCTAAATCTAGGGCAAAACTTGGAGATTGTTGTTGCCAGTCATTCAGATATAGGTTGACCTATTTTTTGAAGATTAATTGGACAAGAACTTGACTCTAAATGTGCAAAGTTGCTAGAGGCGTACCCCAAAAGACTTGGGGCTTTAATTTCAGAGATAGGTGGCTTTTCAGATATTTGTTAGTAAAAAAGTTTGAAATCTATTTCTCCCTTTCTCCCACCTCATAAGTATTGAAAATTTTGTGTTGGTCTATCAAATATAATTCTACTAAAGTACACTGAAATTGTGATTGTGTTGTGACAAACTTTTTGAAAGTTCAAAGGGTATGAATATTTTTTAATAGTATTTTTTTGTATTAATATCACCTATGCTAAAAACTGCACTGTACAACTATGAATGAAACAAAGAAATTCAATTTCTTTTACCTAATGATTGCCATCTACACTTTTGAATATGCTTAAATGTAAATGTTGACTTATTAAGTAGTTTGATACAATACTTCACTTGTTAACAATATCTTGCTGTCAAGGTGATTGACAACAGAAAAAAGGGATAATGGCTTATGTTGAGCCTTATTTAGCAGTGTTTCTGACTTTTTACATGTCGCTGCACAGCAAGGGAAACTGGCACTGCAAATACGTGACACACAGATGCATGTGCTTGTGTGCACATAGACTATGCAGTAAAACTACGGCTCATACACACAGAAAGACACACACTTACTTATCGGCAGTTCTCATTAGTGAAGTTGGCGTGTTCAAGCTACATGGTGGCCCCTGCAGCAGTCTTTGAGAGTTGGAGGAGCCATTTGTCAGTGGAAAACAATTAGTGGAGAATGATCCGTCCCATTGGTTTTAATGAGTACAGTCGGGTCACTCCACTCACAGCAGCAACACGAATAGGTCATCAATGGCTGAAAACAACACACATCCATGTCACACTCACACAGAAGTGTAGAAACACACACCACTTCCTACACACTTCCTTTTTTTTACTGCTTCAAATGGCCGTTATGTGCACATTAATGCACATATGTCCACAAAAAGTGGTGCAATCACACAGAGGGACACCTGGCCAACTAAAGCCACATGCCATTATTTCTCATCCCTTTCAAATAATTTATCTCCATCTCTTTACATCAGTGAAGACATTGAGAGGTCATCATGGTATGTGATGTATTATGAATGTATGGTTCTGTGCATAATATATGGCCTTGGACAGTAATCATGGTGTAATAGTTGAGTACACTACATTAGCATGAATGTAACCCTCAGCGCTATGGCTACGTTAGCACAAAGAAAGAGCCTTTTAACATGTTTCCTGTCCACAATATGTAATTCGATTGTGAAACTGCTGCTATGAAAACATAATTTGCACATGTTTTTCTGTATTTGTCAAGATGGCTACCTTGGTGTAGAGCTTTGGCCTGCATTCAGTGTTTGCTTTTTTGTGTCACTTACAGCACAATCACAACATGCACACCTACTAAGATGTTTATACATATTTCCTTTAGCTTTTTACTGCTGTTGGCTGTTAGTGTTGTTAAATTGGTTTTGTCACACGTTTATGCAAGAACTGGACAACCACAGACCAAAAAATATCTGTGTGGGTAACAGACATAGGGTGTATGTGGAGATTTTAAAAAGTCAAAATCATTAAAATTTCTATAACATTGCAATTGTTTAAAGGCTTTCTAATCAGATAACCAAATAAAGTGTGCTTCCCTGTCCTTTGTTGCTGGCCACTGTCTTACAGGAAAGATAATGGTTGATGTTTGGAAACTACAGGAGCTTCCCCTATCGCTCATATAAAATTATTGATGGTTTAAAAGTACAGTTAGCACGCTACGAGCAGGAAGTCTGTTAAAAAGCCGACTCCAGTTTCTAACCAGGCAGATTGCATGACTGATCAACAAAGATCAGCTTGTTTTGCTACCAGTGTTACTCTGTAAAGATATTTGTGTAAATACCATGACTCTGTGAAACCTTTTAACTCAAAGGTATTATAATGAGAAACTCTTACATTAATATGCTTGTAATACATACATACATTTGGAAATTAAAACTTACAGGGGCAGGTTTTTTGTTTGTTTTGATTTGTTTTTTGCATTTGGACTATGTCTATGTTACTTTTCATATCAGCTCAACTAAAAATTTTCATTAGTGGGAAAAATAGACTTATGCAAAAATAACAGGACAATAACAAAGGACCTGTAAAGTTTTAATTGGCAAGTGGTAAAATAATTTCTCACCAACTTCAAAATCCAATCAGGTTCCCTTCCATATAGAATAAAACTGCGACTTTTCCAACAAATGAAGTCAAATTTTGATTTCGGAAAATGGAACAGCCCAGCAGATGTAAGGAAAAAAAAACTTCCGCTTTCTGCTTCATGTAAGAAGAAGTTTAAGGTTTCAGCCTGTGGCATTCATTGTTCACATATATTCAAAAGAATAACTATTTAGTTTATTTATTTAATGGTTTTCCAGTTTTCCAGATGGTAAAAACCTTAAAAGGGTTGGATTTTACCCATACAGATCACATGTGTAGTGATTACCAGTTTATTTTGCATTGATTTTCATGACAGACAGAAAATATGCATTCTCTTCATCAATAAGTATCTGACACAATCATGTTAAACAGCAATTCGTCATTTTATTGACACTAATCCCAAATTTTGTTGAGAAGGGCAATATACAAATGTACCCTTATAAATCTTCCATACACACAATACTATACATCAGCATGTTTCTACAGTGTTTGAATGTACAAAATGTAGTGAAAAACATTGCTATTAGCTTGTTTTGTAAACAGGGATTACCTTGGTGACTGACAATAATTGTTGGAAAAGACAGGAAAATAGCATAGATAGGGACCTTTCATCAAATTTACAGTCATCTGTTTTTTTCATACATGGAGTTGTTACATTTTCTTTACTGTATTTCACTTTTGAGAAGTTTCTAATGAAACAAACATTTGCTTAAGCAATTCATTTTTTTGGGTGTTGGTGCGCATGAGCTCTAAATCATAGTTACTTGTTTTTATTGTACTTACAAATAATAAAATAACTGAATTTATTCACAGCACCACAGAAGGGCACCCCAAGTACTACCAGTAAACTTTAGATTTCAGCATCACATGAAATGATTTCTTACCAAATATTAAACACTGACGCCTCTAATTTAATCTCTTCTTTTTCTCAGTTACATTTCTACATGACCTTTGCACCAAGTAAATATGAAAAAAGGTAAAAGATCAGCCCATTATACTGTATACTCCATGTAATTTAAAAATGTCACATTTCTTAATTCTTACTTGTGAATATCTCTATCTTCTCTACTCTCTATGAAATACAGTAACAACGATTTGCTCTCCAGTGGTTCTTCAGATGCTTTCAAAATGCAAAGTGCTGATGTATCAAGTAACAGCACATTTCCTGTCAGTGTCTAATAGTTTTGGTCTGGGAAAAAGAAAATGATGAAGCGAGAGAAAATAGAAAATAGAGACCACCAATGGAAGCATACAAAGGTTCAAACACTGATTTTAAAAAACAGAAAATACAGAAAATCCAAAACCTTCACCATTTCATGTCTTTAATGGGTAAATTAAAGGAGCAACCACTGCAAAGAGCCCACATGGTGTAAATGTGGCCTCCTTGTCCCCTCACCCCATCCCATTCAGACACCATTGAAAAAGAACTCCATAATGATTCGTGAACACACTGACAAGTAAAAATGGGCTGCTGATGGGAGTTAAGCTGTTTAAAATTGAAACAACCAGAAGCTCTATTCTGTTGTTTGTATGAAACCATAAACCAAACTTGAACTCGGGTTTAGTTAAACATTAAGCAGGATAATTTTTATTAACAGGAAAAGCCTCACAAACTATATGAGAATTCATTAATCAAAGTCCCTGTATTAGACTTACTGCAGTATATAGTTTATTCTTTGCAATACAGTGTGGAAAAGCTGACAAACATATTTCAGCCAAGGTAAATCTAATCCTGGATTTGACTATTAGAACATCACTGAGCTTTTAAAATTTATGATGCTTCTTCCTCTACCTTTGGCAGGAAGAAAGTATTGATTCAACTACAGTACAGAGGGATTCCATCTTCGACTTTCTCTCATCAAACTAAACTTCTAAGTTCTCTACAGTGACTGATAATCTTTGAGTGTTACTCTATTTCTGCTATTAGACATTATTTTGAAGAATGACTTATTGTATAAAAAGGGGTTTGGTGATAAATCCCACATCAGAATGCTCTGTTATAACACTTATCTAACTAAGTGAACCCACAGTGGCACCATTATGTGCATGTAACAATAACAGTCACTAATAATCTGTGTTATTTTTGGCTTTAGGTAACAGACAGTTGACTTTATTTATACTGTCATTCAGTGGCAGCAGGTGAAAAAAATTCTTGGTGGGGCTGATGTGCCAATAGATTTCCTTTCCTAGTTCAGTATAAGGAGTCAAATGAACAGTAGGAAAATGATTACAGTTCCACAATAATTTAACATTCTTCATACAGCAAAATAATATAAAAGGTTAAATTACCTAAAAGTAAAAGGTCTGTTCAGTAACTTGCAAAATATAAAGAATTTAATTATCAAATTTGTGTCAACTAACTCTGAATCAGCTAACTCTGAATCAGACTCAAAAGTGTGAAAAATACCAAACTAATGTATGATCGCCTTGAAGTTTAACTCTGAACAAGCAACAGGTTAAATTCTATTAAAACTGAGGAGAATCAACTAATAACTCCAAGAAGCAGAGGCCTTCCTACCTAAAAGAAATAAAACACACTGGTGTATGAAGAGATATTCACAGCTACTAACAATTAACCGAGGAATCCATAAGACTTAACCAGGTTCTCCTGGAACCACACCACCAAGCAATCCCCTGGATTTATCTGTTACTCTAAGATACCCATCACCCCCTCGATTTATAGATCGGAAAATACAGTAGGCTTAGGCTACATAGATTTCTAAGTAGAAATTTGAAAAATTTGACATGCATGTATTTGGCTGCCTTTACTTTGATAACTCTAAATAAACCCCTATGGGATCAATTTCTTTCAGAAGATAGGTAATCACTAAAAAGATTCTATATGTGTTCAAGATAATCCCATCATAAATTCATCTGTTCTGTGAAAGCTTCAGAGGTTTGTTAGAGATTAGTGAACAAACAGCATCATGAAGACCATAGAACACACCTGAGAGCTCGGGAATAAGGTAGAGGAGTTCAAATTAGGGTTAGTTTATAAAACAATATTGATCTCAAAAGTGATTCCAATAGTACCTGTTGTTCACAGCTGCCTAAAACCATGGACAAAGCATCTCTTTCAGATAAGATCTCTATAGCCATCTGAAGACTGCAAAAGCACCAACTCCATTTTACCCTCACAGAATCTAATGCAAACTTCACCAGATTTCAAAACCACAGTCACGCACATGTTGATGCTCTTACTTTTTGTGTTTTCAGCAGCAAATTTACAGCAATAATCTGCTGTGTCTATTCTTTCTCAACATAGATAAAAGCAGACTCATATGTTAAATGTCTGGTCGTTTTCTCTTTTTTCCTGCCAGTGAGAGATACTGTACTGATGACTGAATCAGAAGACTATAAAAAAAGTTATTTAATAGAAACGTTTGACCTGACATTTTGAAAAGCATCACAGAAAATAATAACTGAAGCTCAGAAAAATATGCACGAACTGTTTCCCATGTCTCAGTGTTCTGTTGTTTTGCATGCAATTTTTTTTTGTATTTAGTTTATATGGTACAGATAAAACTTAGTCCTTACAATAAATGTCATTCCTTTGACAAACAACTGTTAGTTAAATGTTAAATTCAGTTATAGTGTTTCTTCAGTGAAAACCAATTGCTGATCTTCTTTATTCTTTTTGCCTTTTCTGCACGTAAAAGCTTGTAATGTATATCTGCAGCTGAAATTATATGTCAGAGCAGTCGGAACCACATAATTAGAATAGTGACAGAGGTACTTTAAGCTGATAATGTGGTACAGTAATTAACAGGAAATATCATGACCTGAGTGCCGACGGCATTTAAAAGAAAGAGTCATTAAAGTAAGAGATTACACAGAAAAAACATGAAATAAATGGAAGAGGCTATAGAAAAAGAAAAGAAAAGAGTCTGTAGGCTGAGGAGGTGAGAAAGGTCATTGATGAGAGGGACAAATTTATATTTTTCAGTGCAAAAGTCTTTGGTCATACTTCATGTATTTCTCATGATTCTGTGATGGTTGTCGGAGTTCTGTTTTCCAGTCTGTCCAGTCTTTTCTGGTATCACTTCCCATTGACAGTTACCTGCAAACTCGGGAATGTTCATGCTAACCGCTGACTAATCAGTTGCAGTATATGAAGGCCAGTGGTGCTCCCATTTTGTGCCAGATTGGTCTTGGTTTTGGTATTCCAGCCTTCATATTTGCAATGCTTTCAGTGAATCCAAGTAAATGACCTGTTCTTTCATTGTGCTGTAAAGTATGCACTTAAAGCTTGGAAAGCTTATAGTCACTGTGGATCAGTAGTAGTTGTCTGGCAATCAGAAGGTTGTTGGTTGGATGTTTTCTTTCTGTCTTTTCTTTGATGTGCTGTAAAGCCCTTAGGATTGCATTGGGTTTGAATGGTTCCATACAACATGTCTTGCCTTGATTCCAGCTTCACCTGTGAGCTTCACATCAGCTTTCATTTGATCACGTCTGTTTTAGCGTAAAACTGTAGGGCTGATTTCAGAAAATAGCTCTTCAGGAATCAAATTTTGGTAAGAAAAACCAGGAGGAAGTGGAATCACTCTGTGGTTCTTTCACAGAGAGGCTATAATTAAAACAATAAATAAATAAAGTTCTTTGTTATGCTCTCTGCCTTTTGTGAATTTGACACAGGTTTTAAGACAATATACTAGTGAAAACTAGTCTGAAAAAAACAACAACAAAAAAACCTGGCTGAGAAGACCACTGAGAAAGCATGAATGTTTTTGGATGTTCTTCCTATAATAGGCAAAAATACGATACAACCGTTGTGCATAGGACCTGCCTGTATCTGGAGACTCGCTGTCTCTTTAACAAAAGGGAGAGGGGAAAAGACTAAGACAAAGAGAAAATAGAAAGGGAAAAATCTTGATAATGACAAGCACTTCACAGTCAGATCCGACCTCCCTCCGCCCACACACCCCGATGAGATAATTCTTTCTCCAAATTGCAATCAAAGCTCAGAAAAACACTTGAGGAGCAGGAGTCCTTTTAGCCATTAACTCGCCAGGTCCTGGGGTGCTGCTTTCTAAATTTTATGTTATACGCTTGTTGGCCTTTTTTTTTTTTTTTTTTTTTTTTTTTTTTTTGTTACTCGCTTAACTATTAATCTTATTTGTCTTTGTCTTCGAAGCACCTTTGTTTTAAGAATTAGTAATATTAAATCTGAGTAGCTTGATAGAAAACAATGTTGGAAGCTTTATCCATTTGTTCGTCATTTTAAAAAAAATCTTTCCATGATCTTGGTTATTTACAGGGTTCCTACACCTTTTGTGTCAAAACTCTTTATTCATTTCAAATCCAAATTTTTGGAATTCAGTTTCCTTTTTGCATTGTTTAAAATACAAATATCAAAACGTCACCATGAATTTTAAACAATTTCTGCATTGGTCATGGATGGATGGATGGACTGATGAACAGATTAATAGAGCTTGATGTTAAAATCTATATCTACCTATATGTTTTCTTACTTATCTAAGTCCAGAAAATACTTGAATCAAATTTCCATTGTTTCCAGACTTTTCCCGCCCTTACCATGAACCCTGGAACTATGTAAAAAAAACTTAAAAACAAATATTAATCAGAGTAGTGCTATAGGTGCAAGAATCTGCAAAAAGTAACTAATAATGTATGCAAATTAGACTTTCAAGATAAAATCCACACACAAACACAAGAGGAAGTTGGCAAGAAAAGACTTAGATGTTCCACAGTTTTTGTCTTTTTTTCTGTATATTAAGGCAAAGACCAAGTCAAAATCTTGCAACCAGCATTCATTAATCAAGATGGTCACACATTTCTGCACAGCATGTGGGTGTAATGATGAGGAACATCATAAAATGGAACAAGCACAATCTGCATCGAGACATAAAACGGGAGGCCGGGGGTGTTTGAATGAAGCTGCTGTGTGGGTAGAGGTAATGGCTGATGTAATGTTTTCATGAAAGGTTTGGTAAAAAATGAGAACAACAGGTCAGAAGCCTTAACTCACTGTATAAATAAACATCATGCCTTGAGAATAATGCGCTGTCCCATTTTGACATTCTGGTCACCCGCCCTATGCAAGGACTTGAAAGACCCTGACTGGCAGAGAAAAAGAAAGCCTAGTCCTCTGCATTTGGTGTCAAGTGGCTCTATTTGTCATAATTATGTGGCTGTAAAGGGAAAGTCTTGAAAAGGTCTAATCAATCTGATTTAATTAAGTGCAGTCAGTCATTTGAAATGAACAGAATAGAATTAATAGGCACATTGTAAATTTGCATTTAAACCCATGTAATTATACCAATTCAGTGGCCTCACAAGAACACTAATTTTCTTTCAGAAGAACAGAAAAAGAGACGGAAACAGACTCTCCTTTTTTGATTCTGAATCAACATGAAATAAGAGAAAGTGCTTTAAATAATCTAGATAGTATGTGTAGTTCGTTGAATAAAACTAGAAACATGTCTACTGTTATACTGTTGCTGAACAGTATAGTGGTAGTTAATTGGACTTGTTACTAAGGATGATTCATTGTAAAGTAATTAATTATATGTTTGTATTTAATTAGTAACAATTCTGTTTAAATATCCTTCAACATTTGTCTATACCCAATTATCCTTGCAGGTTCACAGGGGAGCTGGTACCCATCTCCAGCAGTCATTAGTAGAAAGGCTTAAATAAAGTTTGGAATACAGAATCACAAATTGCCCTCAGATACTTGTAATACTGTATTATTATTACATTTTTAACCTTCAGTTCTTGTCAAATCAAGTCAAATGTATTTGTATGGCACATTTCAGCAGCAAGGCAGTTCAAAGTGCTTTACATTGTAAAACCATCAATCAAGTATACATCAAAATAATCAAAATCATCGAGCGAGTATACATAAAGTATTTTAAGGTCTCTGAGCTACAGGGAACCAGTGTAAGGACTTTAGAATTGGGGTGATGTGCTCTATTTTCCTGGTCTTAGTGAGAACACAAGCAGCAGCGTTCTGGATCAGCTGCAGCTGTCTGATTGACTTTTTAGGCAGACCTGTGAAGACACTGTTGCAGTAGTCAGTTTCTCTAGATTTTGTTGAGTCATTAGTCCTTTAATCCTGGAAATGTTCTTCAGGCGATAGAAGGCTGACCTTGTAACTGTCTTTATGTCTCTGAAGGTTCAGGTCTGAGTCCATCACTAGTCAAGTCTTGTCAAGTCAAGTTGATTTTTATAGCACATTTCAGCAGCAAGGCAGTTCAAAGTGCTTTACATTGTAAAAACATCAATCAAGTATGCATCAAAATCATCAAGCAAGTATTCAGCAAAATCATCAAGAAAATATATATTAAAATATTCAGAATCATCATCATCATCTTACCTCAAGACAAAGTCCAGTTTCTGCTTGCTCTGAGCAGGTATCCAGCTGCATTGTCTTGGAGGAACTGTTAAACATAAATTCCAGCAGGTAGTAAAATTACAAAACTGAACACCTACTGAATGAACTCCAAAATATTACTCTGACTGTTAGTATCCCTCAACACAGACCAGAGTTAGGGTCAAGAAATAAACTCCAAAAATTTAACACGTCCACACTTTTTTATTTTACCACCAGATTTTTCACTCCAGAAATTTGCTTGTGGTTCAAATGTATAGAAAGGCAACAGTACCTCAAATAACCACTCATTACATCCAAGTTGTGCAGAAAATCATTTCTAAACACACAACACACCAAGTCTTGTTGGGCTATAGCACTACCAGTTGCCACTATTGTCAGGTAAGAATAGAAAAATGATGATATAGCTTGCACTGGCTCACCAAAAATCAGAGAATAGTTGAATGGGGAAACATTGCCTGGTTCGATGAACCTTAATTTCGCCTGCAAGGATCAGGGGCCTCATTAATAAAAGATTGTGTAGGATTCATACTAAAAGGGTATGTATGCCAAAAAAAAATTCAGATTTATGAAACCGTTTATAAATCACAGCTGTTCCTCAAAGTTTGTGCACAAGGACCCACCTAACGTTCTGGCCTCTACACGTCCAAATTTAACCATAAATAGTCAATGCAAAGTACCTCATGAATGTCAGTGTTTATTTAAATGAGTCAGCAGATCAATATTGTTTCATGATTAACAGGGAAAAAAAACACAATTTCACTGAGGAAGAAAGTGATGTAAGCAAGTTGAAGAGTTGAAAACATAATTTTTGGTAGCAATGGTGATGTGAGATAAACATCATGTGAGATAAAGTTCATTGCCGCCGTCATTTTGGGAGCCACACACCACAGCTGAACGCTCACAGGTGTGAGTATTATTAAAGTGTGCCTCCTCTGGGTGTCCTCTGGGTAGTCACTGTCCCCTGCAGTTTACAGCAGAATAATGCATTAGTACATGAGGCCCTAACAATTAGAATTCCATAAATTATTTTTAAGGACTTGTATTAACATTGCCATCCAGGACAGCAGGCATTACTGCACTTAGCGCTGGCTGTGATATCCCAGACCTATGGATAACTTTACAGAATTATGTTGTTCCTTAAAGTGGCTTGAGACAGAGAGTTAATTAATTTGTGATTAATTCAAACACACTTTTCTGATAATTCGTACCAGTAGAAGCCAGTTACCAGGAACCCCAGAGTGGTTAACACCTGTAATTGGACAGGGATGGAGGGTTCTGACGGGTTGGTCTCTCCAATACTGGACCCTGTTCAGCACATACATCCATGAGCAATGCTCTAGGCAGGGCAAGTTTATTTATACTGCACCCTTTAGCCAAAGGCAACTCTAAGTGCTTATACATAGAAGTTAACAACAACATACATTAAGATAAACTTCATTAACCTCATTTTAAAAGAGCTCATGGTAGGAGCATTCCTGCAATGTACAGGAAGTGTATTCTAAATATTTGGTTGATAAAAACTGAAGGCTGCTTCAGCATGTATTGTTCTGACTCTTTGAATGGTTATGTTAATGGTTAAAGCGGGCACTGATTTTTAACCTATGTTCTTTTGGTCCAAGAACTAAAACTTCAGTTTTATCTATATTTAGTGGAAGAAAATTTTGACACATCCAGCAATTAATCTGTTCAATACATTTAGTGGGTATTTGAACCTTACTGTAATCCCCTGGTGACTGACTAATGTACAATTATCTGTCACTGGCATAATTGTGATAATCTATCTTGTTGTTGCGTAGATTTTGAATGAGTGGAAGCATGTAAACATTGAAGAGAAGAGGACCTGGAATTGAACCTTGGGGAACTCCTCAGATAATTTTATTCAGCCTAGATTTATAGTTGCCTGTGGACACAAAAAGGTTCTATCGAACAGATGGGATTTAAGCCAGCTGAGCACTATGCCAGAAATACCAACCAGATTTTCTAATCAGGATAATAAAATGTCATGATCAACTATGTCATATGCTGCACTCAAATCAAGTAAATCTAGTACTGAAATGTTATTACAATCAGTCTTCAGTCAGAGGTCATCAAAGACTTTCACTTGAGCAGGTTTAGTAATTTGATGTTCACCAATACCGAACTGACAGACTTCAAATCAGTTGTTCAAAGTTTGAAATCTGTTGAATTGTTGAAAAACATTTTTTAAATAATATTGTAGAAAAAATAGAATTGGCAAATTTGATATTGGTCTTTACTTACTGAAAATTGATGAGTCCAGATTATTCGTTTTAAGAATGGGGTTTGATTACCACAGTCTTTAGGCTCATGGGAAGACTCCAGAGGAGAGTGACTCATTAATTGTTTGTAAAAGGTCAGGGGCCAAAACATCTGAGACTTGTAAAAATAAACTGGTAGGTAGAATATCAAGAGAGCAGGTGGATGATATCATATGATGTAAAGTACAATCAAAATCTGTTTGGGTAACTGGATGAAATTGAATCATCTTAGTTAAACTATGATAAGCTAAAAACAGAGGCAATTGGTTTCCAGCAGCTAAGAGGGAGGAGTTGATTGTCTGCCTTATTTTCTCTAATTTCTGATGAAAAAAGTGACAAATTTGTCGAATACCTTAGGAGATCAGAATTCACAGTTTACTGAAGGGAGAGGATATGTCAACTTCAATTCAAAATTCAATTCAAGTTCAAAAATACTTTATTTATCCAAAAGAGAAATTAAATGTTGATGTAACTCATTTAATTAAGGAGTTGTTATCGATTATGATGGCTGTGGGCAGAAAAGATCTGCTGTAGCAGTCCGTTTTACAACCAGTCTGAAGAAGCCTCTGACTGAAGAGACTCTGTTTTCCAATGACAGTCTCATGAAGAGGATCTTCAGGGTTGTCCATAATTTTCTTGATTTTATGCAAAATCCTTCTTTGCATCATCAACTCCAGAGGTTCCACAGTCATCCCCAGAACAGAACCAGCCTTCTTTATCAGGTTGTTGAGCCTTTTTAGGTCCCTGGCTCTGATGCTGCTGCCCCAACAGATGATGGCAGAGGAGATGACGCTCTCAACAACAGACTTTTAGAAGATCTGCAACAAACTTTGAAAGATCTTAGCTTCCTCAAGAAATACAGTCTGTCAATGGCTTATATATCAATCAACAGACTGACTGATAAGGTGACTGTTTACGAGTTGGGGTTTGCATGGAGTAACTCTTCTGATGGAGAGACGTATTTTCCTCTTGAGACCATCCCTGACTTACCTTTTGACCTGATTACACTGAAACACTCTCTATTGTAAACATTCACACGTTCTTCCTCACAACAGATGGCATTCACCAGTTTAAGTTAACATTAATCTGTTAAAATGTAATGTTGCTAAGTTTTGTGTTGTTGATTTTTTTTTGTGCATATTTTAAAAGCAGTCTCAAGCATCTCAAAAATAATTTCAGCTGTATCAGTGACAAATAACAGCCTTTCGAAGACTTACCTGCCACCAGAACAACTGAAATCAACCACTTTAAATAAAAAACAGAGTAATCCTTTGTTCTATTTATGACAAATTTCATTCATCTTTTATTCAAATAGTTGCCTCTCATGCATGAAAGTTACAAAAGGACAAGAGGAAACACTGTTGAAAAGACAACAAGGCAATGATTTGTTGATTCTTAAACATTTGTGGATCTGGTTAGAAGTTTACATTCACTCATCAGCTGCAAAAATGTCATAAGAATTTTCTGCGTTTAAAGGTTTATTTGTACTTTTCTTTTTTTATGATTGCATAACAATATCATTTTAACAATATAACATACACCTTCAGTGAGTTTTAAAAACAAGAATCGGGTGTAAAAAATTGAATTCACTTTGTTTCCTTCTCTCATGCACACAGTCTTGAAATTATATATTGAGGGTGAAATATGGACATACACCCTCACTTTGAACAGCTGTTTCATAGCATGCTGCAGAGGAAAAAAAAAAAAATAAATAAATAAAACACTTTTTATTCCCATCAACAAGATTCTGACATAACTGTCACTGGATGGTCGAAATAAGTGATTTGGTGATTGTCCTCTTCCTTCATTATTCCACACCCTTTGTACCACTAGAACCATGGCTGTGAAGCAGGCCCTCAGGATGATTCTGCCACAACCATGCTTGACAGTACAGTTTGGCATTCTTAGGCTTGAAAGCCTCACCTTGAACTCACCAAGTATACTTCTTTTCATTGTGGCAAATAGTTTGTTTGACTAAAAAAACCTTTTACCAGACAGCATTTGACTTGTCATTGGGGCAGCTGCAAATTTTAATCAATCTTAAAATGTCAGTTAATCACAGCAGCTTCTTTCTTGCCTGGCATTCTCACTTGGTGGCGATGTAAAACTCACCTAAAGATGCTGAAACATAGTGGCTGCTTTAAGAATTTTGCAATTTAAAATTATCTTGAGCCTTGGTGGGTCAAGAGTTAGTCCTTGTAAATCCTGAACAATTTTATGTTATCTGAGAGTAACAGTTTGGGTCAGATGGATGGATTTGGGTGTTCTGACATGACAGGACAGTGATCCAAACACACATCACAACTGGTTTTTAAATAGATAAAGTAGCCTAACACAATTGTCCTGATTATAAACCTACTGGAAATCCATAGCCTATGCTTAAAAGCCAGATTTGTGCAAGGAATTAAACAAATTTAAATGAGAACTATTACTGATTGGAAGACTGATCAACCATCCATTCAGAACTATATCAGGAGCTTGCTGATGACTACAAGAAGTGTGTGGTTTCTTCTCAGGTTGTAAGGGACATGGTATTCAAATATTAATTTGAGTGTAGGTACATATTTAATGCTGTGTGTATAAGTTTGACTCAACAGATGACAACTTGTAGTGCATCTAATCCTGGGCACCCAGTCCTTGATTTAAAAATTGCTCACTACTATAAAACGTGTATATATATATATATATATATATATATATATATATATATATATATATATATATATATATATATATATATATATATATATATATATATATAAAATTTAAAGCTCAAAATTAATATGACATTCATCCTAATGATGATTGAGTGTAAATTTCATCCTGAAATTATACTTGGTGTTGTGCTTATTTGCTTTCTCCTTGACATCACAATGCGATCTCATCACAAGATTTCCCAGGTGTCTTTGAGTTGTTTCCTGGGAGCTTCCTAAATCTTGCAACCAATCAACATAGCTAATTTGTTTCTCCAATTAGTTTAAAAAAAAAAAAAAAAAAAAAAAAAACTAAAATAAAAATCCTCAAGCTGCAAGACTCAGGGTTTCCACACTACCACAATACATTTCTCCAACTAACTGGCTCTCTTCATTTATCTGATTCACACAGCCAGCTTATTACAAGAGTCCTCTTATCTGGTATATTTCCTTCCAGTAGCACTGTGGTGGTTACAAATGGGACTTAGTCTATCTGACTTGGCGCTGATGAGGGGGGAAATGAAATTATGGCGATTAAATCTGACCCATATGCTGGTGTACTTTGAGTGTGTATTGGTGTTGCATGTGTATAGTTTTGGTGACAGGACTATTTTGTTTGCTTATGTGTCTCCTTAATGTGGTGGATGACAGTGGTGAGCGGCAAGATTAGGGCATAAGGAAGTGTTTGCACCTCTAAAGGGGGAAGGAGTAGATCTCTTTCATTTGTTATTATTAGGTGATGTTTTTCAGCTTTTGAACTAATCTATTTGACTTTTTCATGTTTTTCTTACACACACACACACACACACACACACACACACACACACACACACACACACACACACACACACACACACCTTTGAGCTTTTTTCTTGCTGTATCAGTGATTAATTGAACAGCTAAATCCAGCTTCAGTTCAGGACTATCGTCTAACTGTCAGTCAGGTGACTCATCTGCTCCTGTGGAGAAAAGAAACAGGACCTGACTGATACAAGCGAACCGACAGCATTCCAAACCTTGAATTAACAGGATAACCAGTGGGCTGTTACCTGTAGATATACTATCACAATGTGAGAAGGTTATCAAGTTGTTATTTCTAATAAAATCTTAGATATGAACAATTTAAAGATATTGTACTTTGAGATCTCCAGGGGAGAGACATTTTTTTCTTTAAAAAACAAACCATTCTTGGTCTCAAGCAAGGACACATTTTTGTGGATGAAAAGTGGTGCTTGAATATAGTGCTTCTAGATTCTGGGTTTCAGAGCAGTGACACAAATTTATACCTGTCAAACTGGGTTATCTGTGGCATTTTCCTGTGACGCAAATAAAAAAATGAGAACAAATATTTGTCTTTGCAAAGAAAGATGCTTACAGAATTTCAATTTGTTTTTTGTCTACTTCTTTGTTACATGTAACCAATGCAGCACCCTCCACACCTATTAGAACCACTGATAAAGTAAATTTACACAGCAACAGTATGATCTCATTCTGAAATTGTTTGAAAAATTCAGTGTTTAATTAGACTTCACCTGTTCAGTTGGAAAAAGATCATAAGCAAATAAATAAACGATTCTCCAAAATCACCAACACCACTGTTGTGAGCAACCCTGCTTTTAAAAGCAACCACTTTTTAATAATATGAATGTTCTTTTTCTAATTTCACAGCAGTTCACAAGGTGGGAGCATACAGAGAAGGGATTCTTTCACCATCCCCCTTTGCACATTCTCTCTTGATCATTCAGAGTTATGGGTCCTCTCTCATACTTTTGAACTCACTCACAGGTTTTCTGAAGGATCAACGTTTTAGGGCTGAGGTAGGCATGGAAGCAGTGTTGTTTTTGTCAACGACAATAATGAAATTATTTCGTTGATGCCCCTTTTTTCATGACAATAATGAGATGATGACGAAAATGACATGGCTCTTTGATGACTAAAATATGATAAGACCTTTGAGTTTTTGCTGACGAGACGAAACTAGACGATAATATTAGTGGGTGGTCTGTTAGACATCCAAAATATAAATCTGAAAATCTGGCATTTTAACTATTGATTTTGTGTCTGGTGAACCATTTCTGTTTAGAACTGGCCATAAGTTTTAAATCAGTATCCTGCTGAAAGATCCAATAACTTTTCATTTTTGGTTTTTTGAAAGATACCACCAGATTTTTGCCATGCACTTTGCCATGTATGTTATTGGCTTTACTACATTTACAATGGTCAAAATGCTGTACTACGTTATTGGTAGGTTTTGTATTCTCGGTTGCTACACACACTGTTACAGTTTAAAATTCCAGTAGTGCTGCAATTCTCAGCGAGCCATAGGAATTTTTTTTGCATGGTTGCAATGAAAACTCGGCTCCTCTTCGAATTTTATTCTTCACAATTCCAGTTGTAACCTTCTTTATTAATTCTCACACTGTAGATATGGGAACTTTTAGGATAGTAGCTATTTTCTCATAGCCATTTCCTGACTTTAAAAGATCAGTGCACATATGCCTCACTTTGATGGTATGTTCCCATTCTTTTCCATTACACAGGTATCAAAAGAAATTGGCCTCTGTGTTACGTCATATTTATACCCAACAGAAACAAGAAATTGAAGATTACAGATAAAAAAGTTCCTCGACTTTAAAATCAGCTTAACAAAAGCACAATTTAAATCACAAAAATTCTTCAGTTACATTTATTTTAATGGGTTATTGAATTAATTCACTCAAATTAAAGGTTAGATTTTTGTAAATGTTAGTAAATACTATACAGATACTATTTTATTGCCATAAAACAATCTTAATAATTTATAGCATGGATGAAAATGTAACTACTTTTTAGATGCCATTAAAGATTTTTTTTAATTAATTCTAAGTAACTACACATCAATTCATCAAATTAGAACAGCAAAATAATCAAAACAAAAAGCCAGGAACTGGCTTATTTGCTACATTTATGTTCCTGCAAGTATCTTCTGTGTTTCAGCACTGTTCAGTGCTGCCATGTAGCACATGTTCCATAAGCATTAAATCTTTGGTTGAAGACAGCCAAGGTCACTCAAGTGTTGCTTGTTTTTAAAATAACGGGCTTCGAGACATGGAAGTGGTTGACGGAAAAAACGTTAATATTTTAAGCCATTTTGAGAACCATTAGGCAGGTCCTGTGTCTGTGCCTGTTTTATTCTTGCCTGAAAGAAGCATGCAAGAAGTTAGTGACTGTTAAATGAATAAAGTGCAGTAGGGAGTAATTGTACTTTTTTGTACAATTACTCCCTACTGCATGGATGTCCTGGGAACAAGGTGCTTTCAGGTCCTATTATTTGTCTGGTTGTCTCAGTAGTCTGTTCAGGAGTTTTTACAAACCCAGAAGCTGTCCTGTATAGGTGAATACGCTTTTCTTTTTCAAGTTATGAGTTCATCTAAATTGTGCGAGCTCAATTTCACACTCTGTTGTGGGTTTGAGTGCACGACAAATCTAGTTAGAATTTCTTGGCCTGTACTTAAGCACATCTGCAGCGACAGTCTAACATCTGGATCTCACATATTCCTCCTCTGAAAATATGAGTGCATCGGAGAGGAAATAAGAGAGGGGGCAAAAGAGCAGTAAGCTGCTCTCCAGCAGAGAGATGACATTTGTTTTTTTACAATTTCTTTCTACCGTTCAGCTCTTCTTTTCTACCATTTATCACGCAGATTGTTTTACAATCCAACTGGGACTACATATAATGAACTTCACACTATTTCCTGTTACATGTTAGCTGATGCTTAGTCTCATTTGAGAGTTGTTCCCAAGGAAGGAAACAAGTAATTAATTTTGTGGACAGATTCTGTACTGACATTGTAATAAATAAATGCAAAAGAGCTTAAACACTTAGTTCAGTTTAGGTGACAGGTTCTTAAGTGTTCTGACCAGTCAAAGAGTCAATTATTCAGGGCTCAGTTAGCTTCTTCTGGTAAAACATTTGTAATAACAGCAGATACAACACACACTCACAAACACATTGCAAACACACACCAGTGTAGCTGGTGAGTTAAATCACCTGATTCTCAACTTAACTAGACTTGCATAAACCTAATTTTTTTTGCATTAAATATAAGCCGCTAATTCGTCCCAGCGGATACAAAAATACCACTGTGAACCAAATGTTAGCCATATATAATACAGTTCTTTGCAAATGTACTCATAAAAACTTGAGCTTTTCATGTTTCAACCATAGACTTCAGTATATTTTGCTAGAATTGTATGTAATAAACCAACACTATAAAGTGAACAGAAAATATGTGGTTTTCAATTTTTTGAAAACCACATTAATAAAAATTTTTAAAAAATCAAAAGTGTGTGATATGCATTAGGTATTCAGCCCACCAGCTTTCTTTCCGGACTGTCCTGTATTTAGTGCCATCCTTCTTCCCATCAACTCTGACCAACCTCCCTGTCCCTGTTAAAGAAAAGCATCCTCACATAATGCTGTAATGCTACCATCATCATGTTTCACAGTTGATCCAAGTCTGCTATGCGGTTTGTTCGACTACAAAGCCTGTCAAACAGGTCATGAGTAGAAGACAACAATCACAATCAGATCTTTGTTTTCTCTATTTGAATAAATTGTGTCTCATGGACAACAACCACATAAATATTGCTTTTCTCTCCTGGTAGGGAATTATTTTAATATTGTCCTGTCTTTTTTCTTCTTCTTCCTTTCTTCACAGTGTACAAACCATCACTTTATCACTTCCTTCAAGGCAGCAATGAAAACTTTATCTCTAAGTGGAATGTGGTCGATCAACAACTTGAAAAAAATAGTATGAAAAAGGATGTGTTTTTGCTAGCAAAGTTGAAGTTGTGTTCACCTATATATTTTAGGTTCTAGATTTGTGCTGCTAGCAATTTGATTGTAGACCAAAAAGTTGATGTTGCGTTGATTTGATCTGACCATAGCACCTCCTTTCATAGTTTTGCACTGCTGCCCATATGGCTTGTGTTAAACTGGAAACTTGACTTTTTATGACTTTCTTTCAGCAAAGCTTTGTTTTTGCCAATCTTCGATAAAGGTCAGTTGTGGGCTGTCATCACTTTACTATGACATCACTATGAACTGAAGGCTTCCATTAATTTACTTGCAGCTACTTAAACAGGTGACATGGTAAAGTCCAGTTCAGATTGTGAGACTTATACTTTGCAACCATGGAAAGGTGTGATTGGAGATTTATAAGTTGTTATGTATCGTAACAGTAAAATAAATTATTATGAACTCCTTTATCTCTTTCAGTAAGGCAAATATTAGGATAGACTGAGGTCTTAGAACAGAATTGAATAGAATAGAAATAGCCTTTATTGTCCCACTGTAACAGCAGCAAAGTGACAGGTCATGCTGAAATTAAAGCTTCTCCTGTTATATGGAGGACTGAGAAAAATAAAAGATAAGAATATTATGGAAACAAAAAGTGTAATTACATTGCCCATAGACTTTCTATAGAATTTCATGTTATGGAGGATTGTAGCTTTCCAGTGACACAGGGAGAACGTTGTAAAACTTGATACTGTTTTTGAGTTGTTGTACCTTGTTTGTCAAAATATGTACAGATTTGGAAGGTGACAGATTCCACATGTAACTTAAGATGCTATGAAAATGCTGGCAAAACCCACTGTACAAATAAACAGGTCGTTTCAAATTTGGCAGCTTAAACTGTTTACAATTTAGTCATAGTTTCAGAGACTTTCCCCACAGAACGCGCAACATGAGTGAACAAAAGCACTAATGGTGAAGGCATCACAATACATGAATACTGATTTACCAAAAACACAGACAAAACCTAACATTTGGGTTCTCATCTAAGCAAAGGCTCTGCAAATGTAGGTTAATATATTGTAGTTTCAGTCTTGCACTTGCGAAACATAAGTATTTGACAGTTTTATTTTAGTATAGCTATATAAGGTACATGTCTGACAACCTTAAGACTCATATTTGTTAATGAAATTACAGAGCAAATTCATTCAAGCCTCCAACCCGCTATTGTGCTGAGTTGCACATATCAAAACACTGTTGCACTTTACTAGGCATATAAAGCAAAGTTTCTCTAGTGCATCCAAGGAAGCCCCTTCCCCCCTTAAAACCCCTGAAGTCGCAATCCATTATAGCCTGTGTTTGAATGTGTTCATCAGTGCTCTCCTGCTAAAGGGACCCATTGTTCAAAACCCCCAGTATGGAGTGGGCCTACAGTGTGATGATGTTGGATTTTATCTTCTTGAAGTGGATAACTTTTCTAAAAATGTATTTTTTTACATATTTGTTAAAACTGTCACTATGTCTATCATTATACTATGAAAGTATGAGACAGATAATTTGTTTAAAAAAAATCAAGCTCCACTGGCTCCTCCCAGTGGTCTTACTACCATCTGCAGAAATACATTGGTCTCTGTCAGAAACAAGCCAGATGGAAGGTCTTAGCACTGTCAATCATGCTTGTGTACAAGCTGCTCACACCCTTCCCCTGTTTACCACATACTATTGTTCAAACTCAAGACTGATGGTGTGCTGCAGCTGTGCTACTGGCAGGTGGAGAAACAACCTAACGTTATAGGAAAACTATCAATTTCTCGAGTTCTTGGCAGGCTCCGCTGTGGAGGGAGGGCTGTAGTGCAACAGAGAGCAAGAGGGAGGGACTGTAAGGTGTGCTTTTGGCAAATTTTCAGGCTAATCCACAATCTTTTTTCAGAACTCCCTACTGCAGCTATGAACGTGATTCTAGATTCGACATAATTCCACAACAACAGGACTTGGGAGACAAAATAGACTTAACAGCCACTGATAACAGTTGTTTTTTTGTTTTTTTTTAAAGTAGGTGTCAAACATCCATTCAAGCTGAAATGATTGAGCATTATGTTGTATGCTGTTAGTTACAGTTCTTGGAAAGAGAAATAAAAAAAATGGTAAGCAAAATCAACAGTGAAAAAGAAAAACTGGAGTCGACCTTAAAAATAGCTGTTGGTGAATTGGTCATTAAGACATTTTATAATAATGTTATCATTTAAGAATGCTAAACTTAACTTTAGATATGTGTAAAAGGTATCAAGGGAAAAATATTCTTTCTAGGACTATATAGAACTCCACAGGCCTTCTCTTCAATATTTTGTCTTACATGTCCTTTCACCCTCTCACTTTCCAGTGTTCTTCTCCTTCTACCATGTATTAGGTGAATGGTGACCAACTCAGACTCTGCATCAAGGCCTATCTGTCTTTGCCTTGCAGTCATGTATGGCTATGCATGACCACTAAAGTCCCCTTTGGGGGGATCTGGGTCTATGGCAGCCTCAAGACAGATAGATGAAGCATTAAACAGCTTCTTGCTGATTGTTTTATTATTATTATTATTATTATTATTATTATTATTATTATTATTATTATTATCATGCTGCTGATAACAGATAAGGGCTGTATGGTGAATAAGCTGCTGGCCCTACAGCATGAAGAATTATTTTTATAAAATTAGATTTTAATAATTTACAAAAAGCAACAGATCTAAAATCCACCTGTGGTTAAGATTGTGCATATAATTTCCAAAATGTAAAGAGCCCCCTTTAATATTTGGTTAAATGTTCTTTAGCAAATTGCAGCCCAACGCACTTAGATGTGTGTTTCAGATCATTATCCTGCTCAAGCATCTAGTGGTTTTCAAGTTTAATAATCTGAACCAAACTGTCACCCTCAGATGGAAGAAAATTGATCATACTATTCTTGTAACCTTGTAAGACCTTGAACTATAAAACTGCTATGACACTGAAATGGTGATGACCAACAAAAGTAGCACCTTTTCAGAAATCAGCACCTTTAACGTGATTGAAATTTGTAGCTCCCCAGATACCTTGTAGTCAGATACCTTTAAAAAGAAGGAATGTTTTATAGGAAGCCTAGCTAAAGATTTATGTGATGAAGGACAAGAAGAATTTTTGGAGGAGTCAAGGTAAAGTTTTTAACCTTAGAAGACAAAGTACAAAAAACAGTTGGAACGATGAAGACAAAAAGACTACCTCCAAATTCAACTTCAACTTTACCTTAACATCTAGATGGTAAAAACTTGGACATTGCAGGATCTTCTAACAGGACAATGACTCCAAAAAACAAATAAAAACTGGTTTTGTAATGTGTAAAACATGCTAAGATTAGCTTTCTCCAATAGCTTTAACCTCAACCCTGTTGATGATTTATAAACTATGCTTAAAAAGGGGTTGACTTATTAGCCTGGCCATTGCCTTCCTACACAGCTTCCATATCACTTCAGTGCTCTATCTGAAATCCTCAGATCCATTGAGATGGATTTCTCCGGTAGTGTTTCAACTGGGCCAGTCAGTGAACAGATGGAGAAGTTGTGAACGATAACATTGATTTTCTGCACCGTTTTAGAATTGTAGTCTGCCTGTAGTTGGGCAATGGCAGTGGAAGAAGTGAACAAAGCCATTCAGTCCGTGTTGGCCACGCTTCCAAATACGGAATTAACATCAGCAGTCATCTCATTCAGCTCAGCATTTCGCTCTTCTGAGTGGGGGATGGTTGTTTACAGTGCAGGCAATTTCTGGTAAGCTTCATAGCATCCAACTGGCGCATTACATATGTCACTGCTAAACATCCACAGCCATGAGTGGGGTGATGGTGGAAGAAGTTTGTCCCGAGATCGTCTTAATCGTCCTATGATGGTGCATAGAAGCCCCGCCTCTGTCAGACAACCTCAGGGCAGCTGTGGCTACAATCCATTAGCTTGCCATCATCAGAGTGTGAGTGTGTGCGTGAATGGGTGAATGACTAGATGCAGTGTGAAGTATTTTGGGGTCCTCTGAACTTGATAAAGTTCTGTACAAGTACAGGCCATTTACCATTGGGTAAAATTTAAAATTTCATTCAATTCTGGAAGTAAAACTGCTCAAATACTGAGGCAGAATGATACCAGCAGCTTGTTGATGGAAACAAGAAGTGTATGACTTCTGTGCAGCTTGCAAAGAGACATTAATTCAAAACTTAATTAGGGGCATATATGCATAGTTGAGCCTATATTAAAAAAATACTCTTCATTGATCAGAAATAGATCAAATTATTGATTTAAAAGGCCATTAAGATAGTTTGATCGTTCCACCTTTACCCCTGCCCCCCACCCACCCAAAACGAAAACCCCTAATTGATTTAAATTTCCTGCTGATGATGAACATAATCTTCAGATTAAAGCCATATTTGACCAGATAGCTGTCAGTTTAAAATTTTCTTTAATAGAATTAATCACCTTCTATGGAAACCAGATTCTGGACTCTCTCTTGTTGCTCCTGTTATTTGCTATATGGTATTTACCTATTATTGTCACATTCAAATCATACCTCTGACTCTGACTTATTCACTGTTAACCTTATACTATGCACAGCATAAACTCATGACCTCTGTCAGCATAGGGGAAGAAAAGCCAAAACAAGACAGATGACTGCTTTTGAGAAAATGACACAGAGCAGTTACCTTCTCCTTATATTTCCTTTTAAGGTTCTGGTGGCTATGAGTGATGTGGGTAAGTATAAATTCATTCCATTCTTGGTCCCATTCTCAGGCCTGGGATCCTGGCAACATGTTTAATGGTGACAAGAACATTTCTGGCCTGCAAAGGGGTGGATTGAGGAAGACAAATTGGTTATGTTTGCATCAGGAATAAGTGAGCAAAGGAAAAAATCTGTAATATATATATATATATATATATATATATATATATATATATATATATATATATATATACCACAAACTTATAGTATCAGTTTCTGAGCAATAAGGAATAAATTCTTACTTCATGTCGAAACACACCAGTACAAAGTAGTGGATAATTCTGAAGTGCAAGCAACAGCTTTGATGGCTGCCATAGGCCTCTTGGCTGCTTCTCTGATGAATCCTGTCCTTGCTTGCCCTGGCATCATAGATGGATATCCATGCCTTGGTAGGTCCGCAGTAGTGCCATACTCTTTCAATTTTTAGATATTGGAATAATTTTAAAAAATGGTTGCTATTTCACTGGCGGTATGAGAGTAAAGGGGCTGAATAAAAAAAAAAAATGGATGGCACCATTTTATTTTTATTTGTAAAATGATTATGCATTACTTTATGTTGGTCTGTTCCAGAAAATCCAAACAAAACATGCTAAAGGTTATGGTTGTAAAGTGAAAAATATTTTGTTTAAAAAGCAGTAACAGTACTTTCACAAGGCACCATAAGAACAAGGCATAAATTCCTCTTTCCCTGACTTTGCTCAGATTCATAAGTGCAAAAGATCTTCTATCAAAGTGCAGACAGTTCTGCAGCACATCGTCTTGATACAGTGGCTAAATCAGACACAGTGACCTTTCAAGTTGCCTAAGCCATTGCGGTTTCTCAAAGATGTGGGAATTACTTGTCAAATCAGACAGGTAGAAAGGATGCTGACAAGCAGCAAGGTAAAGACGCAGGGGAGCCAAGACCAGCAATTAGTACAGATTGATTTAGGTTGAGGAGCCACCCACATTCATCTTGGCAGGAGCAAAGTCGAGGTCGGGTGCTGTGAGGAGTACCAGGTTAATTGGCAGTGTGCAAATCCACTGAAGTGTGTGCGCCGCGTACTAATATATCTCTCCTCTTCTTTTATTGACTACATATGAACAGATGTGGGCTAAATCACATACATTACTCATGCCACCCACATTTGTCCTCAAATACTAGTGACCCAAAATCATTATAAAACATATTAGGAAATATTATGGCTCAAAAAATTAACATCACTGACAAACAACTGGCACCTTAATTTTCTGCCACTGAGATATTTCCCTTTGCATAGGTTTCTTTCAGTGAATTAGTATATATTTCAATAATTTATTTGAAACTGATATAAAGAATCCAGTATACACACTGATATAATTTAAGCATCTGTCCTAAGTAATTTAAATTAATATGTCTTACTGCTCATCCAACCCAAACTTCAGGTTGTTATAAAATTACATTACACATATAGAAATCCCATGTTGAGGCCATGTTATGGCCTACATAACCATGGGGAAGACTGCTGACTTGATAGTTCTCCAACAGATAGTTTTCCACAGGAAGGGTAAGACACAAAAGTTCATTACCACAGAAGTTGACTGTTCACAGACTGCTGTTACCATGCATGGTATTAGAAAGTTGAGTGGAAGGAAAATACGTGCTAGAAAAGGTAGTTATGATTTGGTAGAATACATAGGGTATATTAAATAAATTGAATTACACACTTAATACTTGATCAATGCTCCTATTGCATAAATTATTACCTCAGTATATCATAGAACAAAGGTGAAATAAATCTCCGTGTGAAAACAATCTATAGCTACTGAATTTTCATTTTTTTGAATAGAATTAAATTATTAAGATGCACCTGTATATACAGGTGCACACACAACAACCCTATAAACACAGTACTATACAAAACTGTGTCAGTTCATTACTCTGGCTCTTTTTCTCTCTGCTGTGCTCGGCTTCTCATCCTTTGCAATTACAAGGTACCAACTGTGGTTTCAATTAATCAGAATGTCTGCATGGCACTCACCAATTCATAACTGTCAAATGCAATTGGAAGAAAGCAATAGGTCACCAATTATACACAGGAGAGCCTTGTAAGGTCTGGGAGACAGGGACCTTAAATAGAGAACACATTGAGTCACATCTGAGCTCAAGCACATGCATGGCTAAATATGCTTAAAAGCACCAAGCCGTGTATTCATACACAGAAAGAAATAACATGAGAAAACCCATTTAAAACACACTACACCACACTATGTGACTCCAACCTTCAATTTTCTTTTTCTGTAAGTGGTTTGATAGAACCTGAGGTGAGGAAAAGGAGGGTCAAGGGACAGGGCAGCAAGAGGGACAGCTTGGGGGACAAAACAGCAAGTGTTCTACATTCTTTAACAACAGAATGACTAAAATGAAATAAGATATTTTCCCTTTAAAGAACTAAGCACTATTTCTGCAAAGCAGTTGTGGCAATAAAGAGAATAATAAAAGAAGCTAAACATTTGGCATTTTACTGAAATCCAGTTGTTACTCTGTTTAATGACTAACGCTGACTGACACATAGATGACCAATAAAATGAACTCTGACATCCTCCGTCAAATAAACCTTAATATGTTTTCATCTCATCTTTCAGAGTAAGACACAAAATTTAGGTTTTGATTCAAACTTTCGTACAAACGTGCATGATTTAATTTTCATAAATTCATGCATTATGCACTAAGGCTTGTGGAACACACGGACCCAACAGAGGTTCTAACACGACTTAGATTCGGTATTTGGAAAAGACAGCCAAGTGATATAATTGCCACCAGCTGTATCGAGCCTGTTGAGCTGCAAGTTCAGGTTTCAAAATAAACAGGCTTTTATGACTCATAGCGTCATTGCAGTGATGGAGTTTCAGTTTCCTCTGTTCAAACATAAATAAATAATCAAGAATACCCCCTCAATGTTCTACCATTACTGCTTTGTTCTTGGCGAGCTGTCATGGGTGAGAGTATGGTTCAAATTAGTCTGGACTGAGAAAGTGAGTTCTCCATCCCTTTTATTTTTAGCCTAAACTTGGAAATGTAGTAAAACAAAATAAGAGCACATGACACAATCCAACAGGCATTAGTGGGTAGCACATTGACCATAATACCAAAGGGTTTCCAATTTTTATTCTTTTTTTTACATGAACAATGTGAAAAGAGTGGAAAATCAGTGCCTGCATGACTGACTGATGAGGTGGTGGGTCGAGTGAGAATGCATGGTATATATATATATATATATATATATATATATATATATATATATATATATATATATATATATATATATATATATATATATATATATATATATATATATATATATATATATATAAGTTGCGTCTGGAGACATAGGCACAATGACAAAGCTGTTAGCCAAACATTGTTTAAAGCTGACCTTCAAAAAACAACTACACCTGGTGATGGTTAATCCATGAATGCCAACTTAGATAAACCCATTCTTAGGTGTCTAATCACTTTAGATTTATTTTAACGTGTCCTGTCCTGCAGTGTGGCACTCAGAATTGTCATCTGAATGTCAATGTAAGGCCCAACAGATTTGCTTTCACAAGCAGAGCATTACAGCTTTCACCATGATGTTCCCCTTGGTATATATATGAAACTTTATTCAAAATTGCTTTGGGTTTGTTTCAAATGTAATGGACACAAAGATGAAAAGAATAAAAAGGGGGAAAGAAAGAGAGAAAGATGGAGGAAAGGTTTAAAGAGAAAAAAGGTGATAAAAATAGAAGAGAGAAAAAAGCATAGAGATAGTCAACACCCTTGAAGTCTGCCTCGAGACCTGCAGAAAGAGAAAACAAAACAAAAGAGAAAATCCACAACAACATACAACATGGATATATAATAATAACAGTTATAACTTTAATGGAAAGTAATTGTAGAAATATTGCTTTTAAAAACTTCTGAGTACTGGAGCATATTGCTCTTGAACATGTGAATGGGTAGATGATCAGTCAAAGAAGGATCAACATTGTAAGTTCAAAGCTCTCTCTAAAAATGGATTTTACCTTCAAACAATGTGAATATGTTTATTCTATACAGGAATAACTAGCTCATGCAACCATCTTTCTTGTGCTTTTACCAATAATTGCTTGCATTTTTGTTTATATACAAAAAACATACCATCTCTAGAGTACAAAGTGTATATTCATGTAAAATAACACAACTAGTTTTATTGGTTTATAGCTACAACATTCATGCAGTTAAGCAAACACAAACCCCTCCATCGTACCCACCCCTCTCTTCACATGTACAATTATCGACTCAGGACTCTGAGGCCAGTGTCAAACCTCTGTTGAATGAAGTGCCTCACATTGGCCTGTGTGCATTTTCAGCCAATCCTTTTGGAGTCCAGGATGAATGCTGGGGAGCTTTCTCCTCATTTCAGCAGGTAGAAATTTGAGAAACTGATGGCTAAATTATAGCGATTCTGCACAAAGCAGACAGGTTAATAGCTTGAGTAGAAGACAGGAGATTGAGTGCGTTGTGAAAGTACATGCAGAGAGATCAGTGTGTGCATGAAAAAGTAAAGAAATATCAGCTGTATGTTGCAGAAGAAAGTGAATAAATCATAACATCACAGTTTTAGAGCTTAATGCTATAAACTCATTATTTTCTTCATAAACGAGCACTGTCTTTTTATTCTAATCATGAAATATTAGTTGTATATTAAAATGCTGAGGTATGTTAGAGGGAGAATTGAGTATCAAAGCACCATAATGAACGGACAACTTATAATAAGTATTGATAGAGTCGTGAGATACAGTTGTTTTTGCCTAAGAACTCAGTGATCCATCAATTACTAATCATGTTCTATGTAATCCAGGTTTTGCAAAACAATAGTGAGTTAATCTTAACCATACTGAAAACTATGTGGTGCAAATCTTTTTCATTATATTTATTATTATTATTATTATTATTATTATTATTATTTTATTTTATTTTTTTTAATTTTTTTTTTTTGTATATTTACTTTGAGAAAGGTTTACCTGAGTTAGAAGTAACTGTTTAGGGTTTTGGGGTTTTTTTTGTTTTGCTTGTCTTTTGTGGGCGGAGCCTATGGCTATAAAAGAGGGCTCTGCTCCACAGGGAGGCAGTCGGAGTTTAGACTCGCAACAGGTCACACTGGAGGTGAAGTACTTTTTGAGCTGCGATGAAGGTACTGCTGTTTTGTCTGTTTTTACCCTACCTGGATGTCCAATGTAAATATCCTGCTCCACTTTTGTTTCACCGGAAGATGAGCACAATAAACTCCATCTAAGCGAACTATGGCATTGGTCTTTTTTTTTTTCCATGTCATAACAGAGCCCCGCCACATCAATTCTTTCCATAGATTTTCAGTTGTTTACATGTAAAATGATTGTCTTAGGCATTCTAGCAGTTTTACTTTCAGCTGATATTGATTTGCAGATAGCAGCAGGAGTGCTTTCTAAATACTAACATATTTCAGCTGGTTTTTTTGGCTTTCTATGCCTTGTTGCAATTTATTTGTATGTGTGGATTACTTGTGTTGTTGTTGGAATCTGTTGTGAATTTTGTATCAGAGGCTCCATTAAATTGGGAGAAATGATGACTGGTTCAGTATTTTTGTGTGCTGTAAATAACAGTCTAATGGAAAAGTGACAATGGTGTCAATCCCTATAAAATCTTGTTCACATGAATTGCAATGAACTTTTTGTAATTGTAGCTGTTTTAGAAACTCTTAACCAGTAGAGCATTTTTCAGATGCACAGATTTTTGGAGCTGGTTTCCAGTCTCTAGTTTTTGTAAAGCTTTGAACTGTAAATAACTGTAGTTATTTTTAAGAAATAACTACAATATAAAGGGATATAAGAATAGCAGTCGGCATATTATTTCTAGCTTTCCTGCCGAAAGTGATTAATATTTATATAAATTAGAAACAAAATGATTCTGAAGTCTACATTTTAAACAGTCTTTACAAACGTATTTTAGCATTAGACGGAGGTAGCTATCTGGCTAGATATTATTTAACAGGAGTTTCTCTGTATATATTGCAGAGAACCTGAGATTTCGAAAAAGGGTTTCAGCAGTTCCAATATCAGTATGCTCTATAACAATAACAGAAGCTGAAAAGAATAAAACAGAAAAACTTTTCTGAAATATGTTTTTCTTTCTGTTACAAGCTTTAAATCTTGCTTTCTTACAACCTGAATGAACTGCAGACATGTCTCAGCATCTCATAGAAAATACAGCTTTATTTTCAAGAAACTTTTACCTATCTGCGCCACCTTCTGCCTAAAACTAAAGACCCCAATGATATTAAAAATAGCTACTTTTGGGTTTTCGTCACCCAGCAACAACTTCCACACCAAAGAGTGTTGTTAAAGCACAACATGGTAGCTTAAGCATGACACTGATTTCCCTGTGCCTCTCTACAACAGAAGCAGTTTTTGATTTAGATGATGTAGCTCATACGGGCGAGACATTGTATGCCCTCAACAGTCCGTCACAGGGCAACACAGAGATGGAAAAAGACAGACAACCATGGACACATATAGTCGCCCCTAAGGACAATTTACACTGATCAATTAGCCTGACATACATGTTTTTGGGCTGTGGGAGGAAACTGGAGTACAAAGGAAAAGCACACATGGGTGGAACATGCAAACTCCATGCACATGACAATTTTTACTGCAAGGCAACAACGTGAACAACGGTTGCCTTGCAGCAACAATAACAACACAGTATGTTTCTCCAAACACAGATGACATTGTGTCCACATAACCCCACTTCAAAGTATCCGAACTATCCCATTAATGCTTAGGTAAGTGCTTTTCACGTCAGTAAGATGTAGCACCTATGTAGAAGCATGTCAGTTATTTCTCTACTCAAGTAGTATGCATAAATCAGGGGCACTTATTGAGTATTTACGAATTTTTAAAAGCAGTTAAGTATTTAAATAAACTAAAAAACTTTGAAAAAAAACCTAATAAAAATACATAGTTACAAATTTCCCTTAATTTAGGTTGTTTTATTCTTCTCTAAATGTTAATAGGAGCACAACAACATAAAGATGACAAATACTGACATGCCACACAACAGGCTGGAAGCAAAATGATTTTCTTTTTCTAAGAATGAATTATTTCAGTGATACTTGATTGTAATCTTTTCAGGTATTGACAGACTGCAAAACACCTTTAAAGTACTTAAGATTCATATTTGCTTTCTATGCATGGAGTTGAATGCAGCAGCTTTTTTATGCATAGAGAACAGCCAAAAGGCAAACTGTACTGGTGTTGTCCTTGCATAGTATTCAAAGAAACTATTTTTTTTCACCAGCGTTTAATAGAAATAGACAAGATTCTGGCTGGTGCTGAAAATAAGCAACAGCAACTTGAAAGGCAAACTGTTGTGGATGCAGGAACACATAGAGCATAATTTATATGTTTGGATTTGTTGGTGTGACCTATAAAATAAAGTGCTCATGTAGACCTATGACCAGCTGGAGATGCTGCCTTATACTATTGTGTTTGCGCTCACAGATTTGCTTTCTGAAGTTGCTGCACCGCTCTTTTCTCCTTCAAGTCTACTCAGGTTTGTAAATTGCTTCATTTTAGCCTTTTGACTATAAAATGAAGCGTCTCAAATAAATTGCCTCTTCACAAGGGAAGCTTGGTTTTTGATTCTGACACATGCAATCACAGTAAGAGCACACTATACTATCCACTCATTCAGTCCATATTCAAGCTTATCAATTTGACCAATTTCAAAGGCCCTCTGATTTCAGCCTCAGCAGAATTTCCCCCTTTAAACTGCCTCCTGCAGTACCCATCAGGCAAACCTAAAAAGTGGTTAAAAACACACAGAAAAGTATTCACGGAAATCACAGTTCTCTGCTTCTAAAAGGAGCCAGACACATAAACGTGTTAAAAACTGAACAAGGACATAATGTTAAAAATAGTGATAGAACCCAGTTTTGGTCAGGTTTCTTGTATCTTTTGACCTGTGTGCTTTCTAAAGCATCCACTTTTCTGGGAAGTTAGATAACAAGCACTTGCTGACAGCAACAGTAGTTCTTACTTATTAAAAAAACCTGAATGGAAAAGACTTTTTTAAAATATAAAAACTGTTATTTATAACTTTAAATCTGGTCTCACTGGAAACAGGTCACATAAGGGCTCTTTTTAAAGATCCTGTTGTAAGATTTTTGGACTATGAAAGATCTTGTGCTATTTATTTTTCATATGCTAGGGTGATGTAAGAACCTTTATTTATATGTTAATATGGGTTCTTTTCCTCACTGTCATCTGCCTTTTGCACTATAGTATTTGAGGTATGTTTTCATCAGCCTTACAAGATTTTTTTTTCCATTCGTCTTTGCCTAATAGCTCAAGCTCAGTCAGATAGAGAGCATCTTCGAACATAAATTCTTTATTACCAGAGATTCTCACTCAGATTTTGGTCTAGACATTGACTGGGCCATTTTAGCACATAACTTTACCTTGATCTACACCATTCCATCATACAGCTGACTGAATGTTAATTGCTATTATCCCACAGGAAGGTGAACATCTGGCAAGTCTCAAGTCTTTAGCAACCTCTGGTAGGTTTTCTTCCTGTATTTAGCTTCATTTACTTCCCATCAACTATGACCTGCTTCCTTGTCTCTGCTGAAGAATATCTTCATCACAGCATGAGCCTTCCACAATAGTAGACACTGCAGTCATCCGTAGCAGACCGCTGATGCTAATAAACAGTTAATATTGTTATCTACGGTGTTTTGAACTTCAACAAATTGTTTAAACAGCAATCATTACATTATTTTAGTCTGTCTAAGATGCCAGTTTGTGAGTGGCAACATCCTTTTGGTTCTCCACTTTGGTTTCCAAATTAATAAATTATCAATCACTACAATAATTATTAGAACAAGAATCGACTATCCAAAAAGGTTACTGATTTCCAATTCAGTCAAAACTAATAAAGCATTACTTCCTCAAAATAAAGTTCTGTCTTTTGCATTGTGAAATGGTGTTTGAAGTACATACCAAGTTTGTCAATTTGTCTAAATTATTCTTAAATTAATTTAGAGCTAACTGGCCTCACCCAATAAACTCTTCAATACAATCATTGGTCTTTAAGCATGCACATTCATACTGGACTGTGACATAATTTCATCAATTTATTGGTCCTATCATTCTCCTTCTTCCTCTCCTGTCATTTTATATCCTTCTGCCCAAAACACAAATAATGAAATAGCTAAAAGTTGAATGCCTTGTCCAGGTTTGGTGATCCACAAACCTTTTCTCTGATATTCTGAGGTCATCCGTTTTTTCTCTCTCAGTTTAATAGAAAGCGTATCACACACTGACAGATGTTTCTAAAGTTCTACTCTCAATCATTCTCTCTGTTTGACTCTGTTTCCTCATTGCTTTCCATTTTATTAGTAAAATATTATGCAATAGCCACTGACACAGATGTTCGGAGTTGTTCACTGGGTCCAATTCTCTCTCATCCATGTACTCACCCTAACTCTGTCTCAGTCTGCACCTGTGCAGATTCAGTGCCAAGATCCTTAATGGGAGGTCCAAACATTCCCAGAGCTTAGCTCATGAAGGCAATCTCCTGTTATTTGCTGTGTTATTGGCTGGGGTGACCCTGTTTAGAGAGTCAACAGCAAGCAAATGATGCAAGAAGACATGAATGCAAAAACGGCTAAGTACAAATTTACTGCCTTGTATAAAAACAAACAGAGGCACAAACACGACAGACTGTAAAGTCTGGATTAATCAGCAATTAATGTAATGATAGCCCTGAGAAGAAACTGTTTCACAACAAATGTACTATGACAGTGTAAAGACGTATCAAATGATATAATTGTTTTTATTTTGAAAAACTAAAATGTAAGTATTACTACAAATATTGATTTCAAACTGGGAACCGCTACAGATGTTTTGAAGATGAAAGTGAAATTATAATTCAATCTTTAGTATCAAAATCTAATTTAAAGTCAGGATCAGGTAAAACAACGGCTGAATTTACTAGTACTTTAATATATGTTTTTTGGTGCTGAATATTGTCTTTTCTAACATTCTGCAGTTTATAAACAACTATTTATAGCTGAATGTTTGCTCAGTTTTATTTCGACACAATATCTCGCTTGGTTGTATGGCTGTAAGAGGCTGTTTAATTTACCAGCATATGAGCTGCATCATTCCCATGAAAAGAGTAACAAGAACAGAAAGACCAGTCCTACATTTCCCAAAAACATCTTGGTGAAAATATTCTGTGAAGCTGAATTTTTTTGGAAGGTATGTATCCTGTTGCATCTTTCCTTAAATTAATACAGCCATTCAGAAAATTAACATCATCCCTACAGTCACAGATGGTGGTGGTAGTGTATTGGTTTGGCACAGGTTTGGTGCTTTAGGATGTGAATATCTTGAGAGAATAAAGAAGCTCATCAGTTTAAAGACTTAAACTCAATCACACTTGTGTTATGCAACACGACAATGATCTGCGGCACACCAGCAAATGTACCTCTGAATCATTTAAGTTCAGACGTTATTTTCAGTCAATTTAATTTAAAACCCACCCTATGTGGCTGAATAAAAATAATTCTGCAAAGACAAGAGGGACAGAATTTCTCAACAGTGATGTAAAGGATTGCCAGTTATGGCAAATGCTTGATGGCAGTTGCTGCCTTCAAGTGTGGGATAGCAAATTATTAGGTTTAGCAAATCATTAGGTTTAGGAGACGCAAATGTTTTTGCGTAGAGCCAGATTGGTTTTAGCACCTTTTCCCCTAATTAATGAATCATTATTTGGAAAAGTAGAAGGAAGAGTGACAGCTGCTCATGTTTTTTTTGCAAGACTGAGGAAAGGTTTGATTTGCAAAAGCAGATGGACATAGGGTGGGACTACTCTGTCATCTCTACAGCAGGAGAAAAGTAACATAAACTGAGTTTAAACCGTAGAAACGCTTTTGATGGAAAATTTCAGTGGTTTAGAAAACCATTGAATTTTAAAAGAATGTTTTACCTTAAACCCACGGAAACTTCTCGATACCAGATAGGTGAACGTTTTTGTTTCCTGGCATCTTACTGAGGTTTATAAAATATTTAATATCTACAAGTAGAACTGAGAAAAGTTGCAAGGTTATGTGAATGTTGTGGGATTTTGACTTAGGTTGTTTTCTTAATCTTAGGGTTATGAGCTATGTTTTCAGAAATGGGAATTTCTGAGTTCCAAGTCAGAGCTCCAGTGTAGAGGAGATGCAAGAAAAAAATTATTTGTTTGCACTTCTCACACTTTGTGACACATCCACCCAGAAGGACAAATATTACTCTAACTTTTATTTTGAATACATTTCTTAAGTGTTTGAGTACATAAAACTAAAAAAAAAACATTGTTTTTTGCTAGTATTGTTAACAGTAGTCAGCACTACAGATCTTACTGACAGTTTTCTGAATTGGAACTAGAACATTCAACTGGAGCTTGATGTCAGTCCCAAATTTGACTTCCAATGAGCAGATCAGTGAAAATGCAACAGGTAAGCAATTGAATATATGCAGAACTGTACAAGTGTAACTATACTTTTAGAGAAATGTAGGTAAGGTCAGGAAATAATCTAACACTAGATATGCTGTGCTTGACTCATGATTGATGATAATTGTTTCATGTGTTCGGCTTCATAACGGGTAGAGGAAGAAAAGAAAGTTAACAATAGAAGAAAGCCAAACGAAGTGGTACAAACATGAGCCAGCAGGAACAGGTAAGGTGAAAGAGAGTTGGAGGAAAAGATGGAAAGAAGTGAGAGTTGAAAATGAGTGTGAAACAGATCACTGCCTGTGTGCAAAAGCAGCAGATGGTTAGGAGGGTAGCAGAGCAAGACAGAGGAGCACTACCTTTGTTCACAGAGATATCTGGGTGCCTTCTTTTTTTCCTGTGTTTCTCCCTTCTCTTTACCTAGCTGTTGTTTCAGAAATAGTACATTGCTTTTGCATTGTTCTTCTGTTTAAACTAACTTATAGTTAATTTCTTTTCCATCTTTTTTATCACTTCTTGCACATCCTTTGTTGTTTTTTAAATTTTCTGGCTAAGAGAGTAAAATATTATCATAACATGCTTCCTCATCTCTATTCCTGCTTTTGTAATTTTATTCCTATCTTTTCTAAATATCTTTTTGTACACATCCTCCATCGTCCTCCTATAGCTGCACAGCACTTACAGCCCCCAGAGAACTTGTAGACCAGCTTTTGTTTCTGGATTCTCTTTTCAATGTTTTTTTTTTTTTTTCTTCACTCATAGTCCAGATGCCACCGCACATGCCAGTACACGACACACCATTACTCCTAATAACTCACTGGGGGAAGACTACGCACATGGCAGAGCTCATCTGTGTCAAACTGTAACACAAATGCACACACAGAGGAGAATAAAGATGTAATCTTGCTAAACATCTTTATATTTTCTGTTTAATTTATCAGATTTATAAAGAAAGCGTTTTGTTTTAGAGAATATTAATAAAAAATGTGGTCAGTAATTCAGGTCTTGATTGAAACAACATATTTTGCTGAATACTTCAATCACTCCTCAATATTTTGTGTTTCTGCTCTTGAATTTCCGTATTTCTTCATCCTCCATAGATCGCCTCAGCTCTCCTCTCAGCAGGCTACTGCAGCCTCATGCTGTGAACAAAGGATTAGGAAAAGAACGTGTGTGTGTGTGAGTGTGTATGTGTTTGTGCATGTGACAGCACATAACCCCATATCCTCAGGGCCGACTGCTGCCGAACCCCCATTCTCTCCACATCCATCTTTGCTGCCCAGCATGCACGTGAGCATGTGTGCATGCGTGCACACCGATCCTATCATCATATTAACATAGATGACAATCTGGCGTGAAGGTGCTGATCAAAGATAAATTTCCCTCCCCGGCTCGCCTCCTGTTAATTACGCCATCTGTGTAGGAACGTGGAGTCCTGAACGTGGGGGAGGCCGATCCGTCAAATTGCTCTTGCTTTGTGGTACTGACAGGAATTCACCTGAGACTGATAGCCTCCAACTCTCCAACCCTACATGTCTGGTGCTTGGTGCGTCCACGAAATCTGCCTCATTCAAACTTCTCTTATCAAAAGACCAGATCGGTACTTCAGCAAACATTATTAAATGTATATACTTAAAACCATTTGTTCCTCTGTCAGCAATCACAAACCTTTCAGCAACTTTTAAACAGCATTTGCATCCAGGTGAAAAGTTTCTTAGACGATCAGCTTTAAAAAAAATTATTCCTTAAAGGGACTATTAATATTCCATTGAAATCAATTTCTGTTAGGAGGTTATATTCAGTCTACTTAAGAAGACAGATTACAATGATGTAGAAAAGTATTTGAGCTCTTACAGATTTCTTGTTTTTGCTTTTTTGTAATTCTAAAATGGTGTGCATCATTGAACAGATTTTACATCAGACAAATATAAACTGAGGAAATTCAAAATGATCATTTCATTCCAAATCAGCCTGGCCCATCCTGTTAAACCATAAATTAACAGTTCTAAACATCCATGAGAGAGTCCCCAGGCAATTACCACTGCTGACCAAAAAGAACTTAAAGACCCATCTCATTTTTACCCAAACCCATTTTTATGATCCCCAAGACTGTTGGGAAAAAAATGAATGGACTTATGAGATAAATGTGGACTTAAGCATCACATGACAGCTGGCATAAAACACAACATTAAGAAAAGGGGAACATCACACTGGTATCAAACCTAGTGGTGGTAGTGTGATGATTTGTTTTGCTGACTCAGGAAAGCAGCCCCTCTTTCTCTCCTCTATGATATTCTCCACCCTATTCCGGGAGATCCTAAGATGTTCCCAGGTTGGACTGGATATATAGTCCTTCCACTCACTTCTGGGTCTTCCCCAGGGTCTGCTTCCAGTGGGATATTCTCAGAAAACCTCAAAATGGAGTTTTTCAGGGCTTACTGATCAGATGTCTAAACCACCTCAATTGATTCCTTTCAAAGCAGAGAAGCAGCAGGTCTTCTTCGAACTCCCCCGTATGACCAAGCTCCTTACTCTTGAATGTGACCTCAATAAATATCCACCAGCAGGAGGTCACACATTGTTATTTGGCTTTGATAAAGGGTTGTAATCTACTAAATTTTTTAAAAGTCAACTGGACCAGAAACAAATCAGGAGCAGGTTCAATTCAGATCTTGCAGAACATTAAGCTTTAAAAAAAAAAAATTAATAAACAGCTCTAAAACATTATAATTAAATTATGTTTTACTAACTGTAAATTATGTTACATGCTTAAAACTTCTTAATACAAACTCATTTAAAAAAAATTCAATGTCTTTCATTTTAATCTCAACTACCTGGGGTCTATCATGAAAATAATAACACACCTACAGCAATGTCAGCATACCTATAAGGTGACAATATGGTTAGATGAAAAACATTTTGATATGTTTAGATTGTAAGAATTTAGGTTATGTTTATGTTCTCACCTACTGTATGATCCATGAAAGAGAACATATTTGTTTTCTGCATCGATGGTAAAGAAAAAACAAAGTGTTGATTTAAAAAAAAAAAAATTATTATTGAATTACATTTATGGAACTAGATTTTTTCTATTTCTGAACCCATTTTCTTTTTACAAATACTGCATTGAAAAGAGTAATTACTTATTTACTAACTTAATGTCTGTTTTTGTATTCTCAGCATGAATATTTAATCGATGTTTTCCTTAATACCAAATGTTGTTTCGATGTAAGAGTAAATTTAGCCAGTTATCTGTTTCTTATGAAAACCTCATTCATGTAAAATCACTTAATTACTGTACAACCATAATATGACATTCTGTTAAGAAGATATATTGCTGATTGAGGAAAATGAGAAAAGTAGACAAGGGAACATAAACTACATTGTTTTAAAGTTAGGATCAAAAAGCTGAAGCAGGAATTTCCAAACTTTGGAGCTGCACACAGGCTCCAACTTGTAATGTCTACTGCCACACAAGAGCTGCCAAAAACACATTAAACAAAGGTATAATTACAATTAAAAAATGTGTCAAAAATCTCCCATCTTCAAAAATGACTCCAGTTTTTATGTTGTGTGACAACAGTTTTGGATAGGATGGATTTCACTTTAGCTTGTTTTCAACCTTAACATGCAGTAACTTTCCACTGAACTCTCAGTTTAAATCCCTTATGTTTTTCGAAAAATCTAATATTTCAATGATAAATTTTTGCCTAATTTACATTTTCAAATAGTCTTTTTGTGTATTTATCATGTTTATTACAGCTTCAGAAAACACTTTCAGAACAGATTTAACCAAAGCATTTCACCAATGTAAATTAGTCATAGAACCCTAGTGATGGAGTAATGCAAGTTCATTCAAATGAAACCAAGTAAAAGCATATTACACAAATCTTTGGTAGACAAACATAAAAATCTTTTTATTGGAAACTTCCTACCAAACACTATGTATGAGTGCATCTAGGGGCCTTAATTGAAGGATTTTTATTTAACACTAGAACAGTCTCAGAGGTGTACAAACAGAGCACTACCACAGTGCCTTTCCAAACCTGTTTAACTTCTTTTCTATATTTTGGCATAATACAACTAAATACCTAAATGTATTTTATTGTGTTTATTATATGATAGACAAACACTAAACTGTACATATTTTTAAGTGGAAGGAGAATTAAACATGGTTTTTAACTTTATTTCAGAAATAAACATCAGAAAAGTATGGCATATGTTTATTCTGCATCTATAATGCAGTGAATTATGATTCACTGCAGTTATAGCTGCAAGTCTTTGAGGATATTACTCTACCATATCTCATCAGTCTGTCCATCCAAAACATTTACCCATTCTTCTTTGCAAAGTTAAACCTCACTTAGATGAGAGAAAGAGTGTCTGTGAACATCAATTTTCAAGTCTTGCCACACTTTCACAATTAGATTAAGGTCTGGACTTTGACTGGGCCAACTTTGACCTTGAATATGCTTTGATCTAAACCATTTTATTATATCTCTGGCTGTATGTTTACTGCCCTGCATCTTATCAATCCTCACCAGATTTCCTGCCTCTGATGAAAAAAGTGTCTCCACAGCATAATGGTACAATCATGTTATATGACGTACAATGTTTAAGCTGGTTTTCTTTTGGCTTCCTTTCAATAATAAAAGTGATTTTTTTTTTTTAAGGTTATTTTGATGTTTTCTGAAGACACCTTAGAAATACAGCACCATTTAGGGGCTCCATTCCTCCAAAGAAGGAGTAAAGAGAGAAAGATATTTGTGACCCACGCTAGTGCCAGATGTGTGGGGTGTTCTTTATGGGGGACCACTCGGCAAAGTGCCACACAACGGAGAAGCACATGCCATTAATCTTTTTCCTCTGAGACGCCTGGATGCCACTTTGCGATAGGACTCTTCCATCCCCCCTCTCCTGCACATTTCTGTCCTTATTGCCGTCTCTCTCCTATCATTCCATCAAACCTCCCATCTGTTACGCTGTAAACCAGAGATTTGTCTATTCCTTCACACATTTGTAAAATGAACTCTAAAGCTTTCAAGCATGTAGACATTTACTTCATCACTCCTCCCTCTATTCAGCAGGCACTCATCCATATATACATATATACATTTCTGCATAATCTATTTTCAATGAGGTCTCTATAGTATTTTATGTATTTCTGCTCTTCCACCAGTCAAATAAGGCTGTCACAGCTGCACAGCCATTTCATGGGGGGCTGCACTGATCACACCATTACGATTACTGACTGTGTTAAAGAAAAAGTGGAGAGGGAAGTAATATGGGTTGGGGTCAGACTGTATCATCTTGTCTGATTGTATATACCCTGAGAGAGGGCAGTGAAGATGATGGAGAAGATTAAAAATTTAAAACAAAAAAACAAACAGACAGAAGTATGTTTTTTATATATTTGATGATGGTTTGACGCAAAAGTGAAGTGAATCCAAACAGCTGTAGCTCTTTAGGCAACCAGTTTGACTTCTAAAAAATACTGATGTCTTCACTGAGTAATTAATCACTGCATTTACCAAGTAAGAGTGTCCTTGGAGAGACCAAACGTTTGGTCTAAACCCAGGGAGAGGGCCTTTAACCATCAGCAAGAAAAATTGATGTACCCTCTGCATGTTGCTGAAACATTTGATCTGCATCAGAATCAAGGTCATCGTTAAAATTTCAAAGACTTCAAAGCAGCTTAGTGATAAACACTGCTTGAATTGACCATTAAGAGAAAGGATAGTTTTAATAATTCTCTTTTAACATTTGAATCATTTTCCTGTGCTAAACCTATCAAGGCAAGGCTTTCTGAGGAGAAAGCTGTGAAATAAATACAAAGAGAGGGCTCAAGGTATCTGATGTATGCCAACAATGTAAAGTTTGTTCTGTGATGTATTTATTGACAGAATTAACTATTTAGCAATGCAGTATTTTATACATCTTTAGGTTCTGAAAATAATTAGTATGAGTTTTTAAAGTATTCTGAGGATGATGCATTCATGTGTCTGTGCTTATTGATGCTTGCAGCATTATGATGCAATCATAGGTCTCAAGCTCCTCTGATGAGCACCAGGCTCTCCCAGGATCTTCCTGGAGCTTTCCCAGATGGCTTGCAGAATTCCCAGCCAGCTCCAGACTGGCATTGCTGCCAGGCTGATGCTCGCTTGCAGGGGACACAGACTGGGAATTTGGCACATCACCTTCTCTTAGGACAAAGGAGCAACTTTTAGAGGTCATCTTGGTGTTCTTGGACCAACTGTAACTTGACCAAGCTGGGAATTTTGACATCAGTTGCAACAAGCTGGCAAAACAAAGGTAAAACCTACTTCCAATATCATAATAAAAATCATATATATATATATATATATATATATATATATATATATATATATATATATATATATATATATATATATATATATATATATTGGATCAGTTAAAACAGATTCTGTTTAAAAATGTAACAATAAAGTGTTCTATAAATTACAATTTTCTACATAACAAAAACTCTAACTTATAATTTATTATAAATTGTTATTAGATAATTTTTAGGAATACAATATATTTTTTTATTTGATTTATTATTCCTAAATGTGCTGTTGTTTTATTTTGGCACATTTAAAGTTGCTGCCTGTGCAATGTTTTGGACCAATGTGCAACATCTAGATGCCGCTTTCAGGAGTGCTAACATTTTTTTAACGATAGACCAAGATAACGAAAAATAATGATTTCCTATGCATCATGATGATCTTCTTTAGGATGTGTTTTACTTATCTTGTTTGCCAATCAGTTATGGTTGCACAAATCTATTTTAAAACATTCTAAATTTAATTAGAGCCTAAATACAGGCAAGTTTAATGTAACAAATTTAGTGTAAAAGTCCTTCTGGGGGCTTGGTTTAATCCCTGTCTTTCAGCAGCTGTCCCACCAGAGCCAGCACACAATTTGATTTGAGGCCCCATTTTCAATTAAACCCATCATCAAATATTGTTTCTTTTATCATATGTATTTTAAAATGTCAATGTTTTCTTGTTTGTGTATTATGCATCTAGTGCATCTATGTTTCATCATTTGCTCCTATGACACAGAAGAAACCTTTGGAATATAATAGAAATGTGACAAATGCACAATATTTAAAGCTTATGAAATCATTTTACTTGTGTTTGATCTTGGAAATGGGTTATGGTTAAAATACTTAAAACTGTGCCAACAGCAGAAACAAATTACCTTACCCAAAATTTCTCAAATGTTCATGTGTTTATTTCTAAAGATAAACAGTACCAGTTTAGATTCCTAATCCACAGCGATATAGGATTAGATGTGCACAAGATGCTGTGGACCTGATGAAAAAAAATGTTTATTTTTGTCATTAGTGACTGGAGACTTGAGAATTGGGGCAAAAGACTTGACTTGGACTTGGAAAAATGACTTGTGAACATCTCTGGTGCTAATGCAGCAAAAATTTTGACACGTACAAAAAATTGGAGGCAGCCTGGCTTTTTTGACTATAAGCCTGTGTATGTGTGAATGTCAGATGTGTAGGCAATCCTGGAGCATTATTTTATGTCTTCCTTCCTGCCATTGCAACAAAAGGCTGACGTTCAATAGTGTGACAGGGGTATACAATTTTAATGTTATTATACTCTTAAGGGTAAAATGGGCAGAAGTAAATCAAGATAACAGAATCCAATTACATGGATGTTGGAACAGTTATAAACAACTCAATGAGGGTGACGGGGCATGTAAAACTGGAAAGGACCGAAGATTCTACCAGATACATTTCAAAAAGTGCTATAATAAAACATCAGCAGCATGCCAAAAATTAAAAGATTTGATGTTTGGAAATATGTTTTTTACATACACAATCTCATACCATCAAAGGTCATTTATGGGCTCATCATTTGGATTTTCTCTTCCATGGTTTAACACAGACAACCAAGAAATATTTGATCCATCTGAAATAATCAAAGTATCACTGCTGTATTTCTTTTCTGTTTTGGGAAAATAACTGGAAACAGGGACATTTTCCAACCATATCATGTAATTACTTTTCCACTATCACATTTACCAACAAATTTTATAACTGGTCAATAATTTACCTCACATGTGTGTTGTTGTTTTGTTTTTCTTTTTTGTTGTTGTTGTAGTTACATACTTTGAATTTTTCTGACCACTTTTTTCCACTTCACACCATATTTAACAAAGAAAGACTGAAGTCATTGGAAGGGAACCATAGGATAAATTGGTAATTATCAAGGTGAAACTATTAACTGATTTCCTAGTTTGTTTGTTTTTCTTTGTTTAGTGTAGTTTTTTGTTGTTGTTTTTTTTTTTGTTTGTTTTTTGTTTTTGTTTTTTTTTGTTTTTTTTTTTTTGGGGGGGTGCCATAATAATATAAATTGCTTTATTGAAAGTTAATTTGATGTAGGTTTTCATGCCTGAAACAAACTAATAAATTTCCCATCACATTTCATTAGCCTTCCTTTTAATGATGTTTTAATCATTTTGAGTCAACCTATGACAGCATTTTTTAAAAATAATACTCAATATGTTAACTGAATGTAAGGATTGTGAAAAAGCTCCTGGCCATTTATATTCTCATCTTCATAATGGATTAAACAGACGTTTCTAGAGAACTGATAAGTACAACTAGCTACATTTCTTTTGTATGATTCCACCTTAAAAAACATCAATGTTTAAGAAAAGGTTCCATTGCATCAGGCCTTTATACGTTTCTGTTTATAGCAGCTTTTGATCAAAGAATCTGAATAATGAACTGTTTACCTGTTTAGAGTTTAAAAAGAAATTTGAAACTAAACTTTAATCTAAAGTTGGATTTTGAATTTTAACATGTGTTTATTCTTTTATGCAATACTGTTATGTTAATGCTTTATTATTCTCTCTCTCTCTCTCTCTTTTTTTTTTTTTTTTTTTTTTTTTTTTTGCTATGATGTCCTGTAAGTCACTTTTTATTGTCTTGTGAATGAAAGGCACAACATCAGTAAATTTACCTTGCCTGCCCATGCCCTCCTTAAGAGAATCTGTTAGGAAATGATGATATCAAACACATTCTTCCTTCTAATGATTAACCCTTGGTAGGTGTTTCTTTTACCCCTAACCTCCTCAAATGAAATCTAAACAACTAATTCACAATACTTCACTTTAAACCCTTGTGTAGAACTTTCAAAATGATATCACTAACATAGATACTAAGATCTATAGAGTGAAACAAATTTTGTACTCGGTAAGTTGAATTTACTTCTCACCCTTCTGATTTGATTTAGAAGCAAAATCCCAACATTTTGAATTTGAAAAATCTTTCCCATCTGGGTGGTAAAGAGTATTCCAGCATGACCTCATCCAAAATCAAATACCCTGCTTTGTGTCCTGGTGAGCATTTTGTAAGGGAGTGGCACAGTGCTTTTGGTTCAGTCACAAACCTTTAACCTGCTGCTTTTGTTATCAAGGTCAACGTTCTCTGATGCTGGGGGAAATATACTGTTTTATGGATGAAAAGAATTGTTTGTCACATGACAAGCTTTTCTGAATCAAAACACTTACTATGAAACTGGGTTAGGACTTATTTTATCTTGTCAGTCAGAATGAAACAGGGTCAGGTGAATTCAAGAGTTAACTTCCAGAGCTTCTTCCTTAGCCAGAAACACAACAGGAAAAAAAACCCCGAAAACATAACTCTGCATAAAAATCTCTAACCTCTGTCTGGTCACTTATCTCTTCATCACAACATCTTCCCAACTTATTTACATAAGAGTAACACCTTTGCTAGACCAACATCCCTGAAGATGTTTGGCTGCTCATTTGCAGCAACTTCTCGTTATGGAACTCATTATGGAAAGCGCCCAATGCACCAGGGTGTAATGACACAGGCAACGATTGCTGTAAAACAGTGGCATATGGCTAAACTACACAACATTAAACATTTTGGAGACTGTGCTTCCCTGGTGTCTAAATAGCACAGCGCTTTGGCAAATAAACCATTATGCAGTGTGAATGACTTATGGACATGTGTGCCAAGTGAGGCTCTCTAATTCTGTTTCACTGAGACAAATCAAACAGAAAAGAGAGCAATCTGCACTATAGATTTATGTGAAAATACACACGAATAAAACATGAAAAGAATGAAAAATGCCTAAAATACACATTTACTTTCACATTCAATATCAATTCAGTTCAATTCAATTCAAAAATACTTCATTGATCCAAAAGGGAAATTAAATGTTGTAACTCATATTATTCAAGGTTCAGAGTTTTGGAGAATCTAAGCTTCCTCAAGAAATACAGTCTGCTCTGTCCCTTCCTATAGACAGCTTCACTGTTGATTGTCCAGTCGAGTCGGTGGTCCAGATGAATACCAATTTATTTATAGTCCCCAACCACCTCCACTTCTTCCTCCATGATGGAAATAGGGTTTGATCTGACCTTGTTTCTCTTAAAATCTACACTTATCTCCTTTGTTTTGTTCGCATTCAACATAAGATGATTGTTTCCACACCATGATACAAAGCAGTCCAACAGTTCTGATACATCCAACCACTGCAGAGTCATCTGAGTATTTCTGTAGTTGACAGGAGTCGGATTTGTGCTGGAAGTCTGAAGTGTACAGAGTGAAAAGGAATGGTGAGAGTACAGTCCCCTGTGGTGCTCCTGTGCTGCTGACCACCTCACTCGACACACAGTCCTTCAGTCTCACTAACTGTGGTCTGTTTGGCAGGTAGTTACTGATCCAGGCAATTGTTGAGGCCTCCACCTGAGTCTTCTGGACTCTCTGATAAAGCAGATCAGGCTGAATTGTATTAAATTCACTAGAGAAATCGAAGAGCATGATCCTCACAGTGCTGGCTGCTTTGTCCAGGTGAGAGTGGGTTTGTTGGAGCAGGAGTATAATTGCATCTTCAGCAAAAAAAAAAAAAGAAAAAGAAAAAGAAAAATCTCCTTATGCAGCCTTAAAATTACAACACCTTACCATGTGATCTCATTCATATAAATAGGTTTTTATAACATGTAGCAAGTATATCTGTCCCCTTCTTGGCATCAGCCACCAGAGTACAACTCTACAATCCTGGATTGAAATGTTCATGTTTCAAAAGCTCTGTTACCTTCAGAAAATAAAAATAGAAATAGAAATTAGGATTCAGACCTAATTTATGTTGAGAGATTAAAGCAGTTATAAAAGAGTAAAAGCTTCTACAAATAGTAAATCCATCATTCTGTTTTAAAAAGATGCAACTCTTTCATTTATTTTCCAGGGTCAAAAGTTCCTCCTTTTTTGAAACAAAGAATAAGAGGCAAGTAACTTGAAAGAGCAAGTGCACCTCAAGCTGTAATAGGGTTAGGGTGGTGTGCTGACATCACAGGTCTGATACTGCAAGCATAACAGACTTTTTCATGTCGCAGTTCTCCTCCAAGCTTCTCCTTGATGTCTAAACCTCCTGTAATCTGTTGCCTGAGGATGAGCCCTCATGCTGACCCTGCAAAAGTGCTTGTCATCAAACATCCTTTTGGTAATTACCTTTAAGGTTCCTGTATTCCTTTGATCACTGCCCTGTGAAGCCAGAAGTTACGCATTCAGCCTCTGCATTTTCTATACCGTGTCAGCCTCAGAAAACAAGCATATAATTCCATCTTCATGCTCTTAATGGCACTATCTTATGCTCACTCACGTTTTACTCTTCTGCAATGAGATTCATTACTGAGGCTTCAGATTCTGTTTAAAAAACCACTGCCTAGAAGTTAAAAAGACTAAGATTCAGAGTTTTGTTTGTTTGTTTTACAGAATATGTTGGCACTAGTGGCCTTTATTGAACAATGATTTGTCAGGAAAGAAAGTGGAGAGAGAAGGAGATGACATGCAGCAAATGGCCTGAGACTGGGAAATGAACCCAGGACAGTGGGTCAAGGACTTCAACCTCTGCACAAAGTTCCTGTGCTCTACCAACTAAGTCACCAAACACCCAGAGCCTCACTTCTTTAAAAGGGAAATGTTAGGGCCTGAAGGTACGAGCAGTATGTTTCATGCATGACAGTGTACCTGTTTAACAGCCTCTAAAATTATACATTTACATGTGTGGTAACACAGATTTAAAGATATTAGGCAAGAAAAATGTTGAGAGGGTTCAAGGTGAGCCTTTTAACCCTAAGAACCTTGTATGTACAGTCGAAAATGGTGCTGACAGCATACTGAGGGTCTGTTTCGCTACCAGTGGCATTGCACAAAATGAAGGAAGGGTGGAGGTGGAGCTGGTTTAGGGGGGACAAAGAAGACAGAAGACTACCTCCTCCAGGTCCTTCATATTATATCTATATGTTGCAAAACTTTTTTGGCTTTTTGGCAATAAATGAAAAGAAAGAATACTTGAATGAGTAAAGAGGAGACTTTCAAGCTTTAAAACATTTTTCTATCTTTTAGTATGATAGTGCCATGATGGTGTTAAGGGTCTGTTTGCTACCAGTTGTATTGGTGAGGGTGGATTCTTTAACATAGATCTATATCTTACATATCTTTTTTAAGACTCTCTAGTCAGCTGTAGTGATACCTTCAGCTGTTTATTTAGCATGAAGATACCAATAGAGGGATTATTTGTTTGTAAACACAGTAAATACACACACAACCTGGCTGCAGACTTCCTTTAAACTGTCACCGGTTGCCATGGTTACCCACCATTATCTTGCTGTTTTAACATTAGCTATAATGTTGTCTTTGTACTACAACTGTTTATCACTGAATGATAAAATAAGTTATGCTACCATAGGGGACATTAGTGATTGACCCATACGTGTTACATGCAGGTGAGTGGATAAATGACAAGAAAAAATAAACCAAACTTCAGTGGCCGGACATTACTTGTAATATTAAAGCAATTTTGCTCACTGTAAGACCATTAGCTCTCAATGAGATGCGTCGAGTCCCTCTAAATACGATAAACATATCCATGGTGAGCGAGGGTGCTGGAATTGGGTTATCCTAAAATGGTGTAAATTTGAATAAAAAACGACATACATATTTAGCGTGCAAAGGGAGAATAAAATATTATCATTTCTACCTATTTTGGTCACAATTAGCAGTCGATTTGACAGCAGGGAATTTTGCATTGTTCTAGATCAGTTTTTTCACCTGGGCAAAATAAATATAGATGCTGGTTTTCAAAGAGTATTGCAATGTTTGGTCACCTTTACAGAAAAATCCTATGAATTTCACATATGAAAATCACATGTAAAAACCATGTAGCTACCGCATGATAAATGAACATGTGGTTACAGCCATCAAGGCAGGTGGTAAACTAAGCTATCAGAAATCAAAAGTGCAGCAAACTGAAGGGCAGGCAGTGCAAGGTACAGAGATGCTGCACTCAAAATAAAACCTCTGAAATCTACAGCAAATGCTGCAAAGCTGTGTGCAGGAGTTGCGCCTGGCGAAAAGAGATGATCTGTGCTGGCTGCGAGTTGGAAATAATTTTATTAACCTAACTGTAAATAGTGAATAATATATTCTTGCTTTCTTTCTGCAGTCAACATGCACAATATAGTGGGTGCTGATGCAGTATGAAGTCGACTGATTATCCCTCTATATGATAAGAACTATGTTATGACACAAGACTGATGCAGTCATTCATCAGCATTATAATGTCATGGTTTGTTATAAGCACAAGTAGCTATACAGCTCCTGAATCTCTTTGCCAGGTATGTAAACCCCTTCAACCATGCAGTTCCAGCCGTTTTTGTATGATTGATGTGAGTGCTTAGTGGGGCGACAGAGGTCACACAGCTTGGGAAATTGTTTTAGCCCTACCTGCTCCTCTTTCCTACTTTTATTTCTTTTCTCTCCCTCTCTCACTGTATTTCTGCGCCTCTCCCCACCTGGAGTGTCATGAACCCTCTCCACACTCCAGCACCTAATTATATCCTGGACGTGTAAATGTATTCATATTCATGAAGGCACAGATGCTAAATTAACTGTGGCAGGGACACATTGCACTGTGCCGACTGCACAATCTGCTTCTTCCACTTACAGAAAGAAGTGAAAGGAAGCAGAAGGGTCGGTGAACACTGGGGGAAAACAGAGTAAAACAAAGAAGCAAAGACGAAAAGGAAAATTGTAATGAAAAAGAGATTGTGGAGACTGACAAACACATAGGGAGTGAATCTTTAATGGAAGATTTTGTATCTTTAAGAGCTGGTAGCAACTGCTTGGACTAAAGAATGTGTCCCAAGTAACCTGAACAGGTATAATGTGCCACTAGGCTCTTCCTGGACTCTCTGCTATATAATGTTCAGACTGGCCTAGCTAGTGATGAGTGACAAATCAAAAAGCCGGTGAGCATAAAAGCGGGTGGCAGCAAACGGCGCACGGGGAACTCAGGGCCAGATGGAGGGAGGTGCAGTGGTGCGCAGCGAACAGATGGCCGCTTCGAACTTGATATATGAAATTAATAACGTTTCTCAAATAGAATTCAGAAACCAGAATACATTACCTGAATTTTAATAACAGATTTTTTCTTATTTTGGAGGAGCAGGGGCAAAGAGGGACATTTGCATGCCAATATGTTTGGGTAAACAAATAAGCAGTAGCCCCCACACTAATAGTAGGTTTTCTTCTGCTGCTACTGAAAAACAGACAAAGGCAGGCAAACAATGGAAAATATGTTGGTTAGGGAAGTTACCACAGTCAATTCTTACTGAAGGGGCTCAAAGAAGAGGTTTATGGTCATCATTAGCATGAATGTCAAACTAATTTTGAGCTCATGATGATAAACTCATCTTTTTCAAGGGTGGACAACAGTGTTGGGTTTAAGGCCATTCCATAAGGCTAATTTGATGTATATTTGAGATCATTGTACTATTGGAAGGCAAATTTGAGTCCAAATTTAGACATGATAAACTGCCTCCATGTCGCAGTATTACTGCAAAATCGTCTTTTTGTCACATCTTTCATTTTGATATAATGTGAATTACATCCCAATTCCTTCAACAATAAGATGTTTTCTTTCAATTTGTGCATTTATGGGAAAAGCATGTTACAAGCACTTTAAGTGAAAGTAACCAATCAGGTTTAATCTTGTCATGGTCTAGAACAGGGGTACTCAACTAAATTGCTTAGGGGGCACAATTACTGAAACCCACAGGCCAGGAATCCAGCAATGTAAGTGATGTGTAAAAAAAACAAAAAAACAACACCAAGTATTAAGTTGTGAGTATTAAAATGATCTGTTTCATTTATTGTTTGTTTAATCTACTGCATTAAAACAGAAATGCAATAAACAGAAGCCAAATGTGTAATTCAAACTAATTAAATTTTAAAAATTCCATTCCTTGAAGTAAAAGTATTGATTTTCTATTGTGAAACAATATCAAAAAAATGGCACATAATCCCTATGACATCTCTGACTTGCCAAATCTTTCCAATATTTATTTTTATTCATCTTGTTACAATGCTTCTGGAGAGGAATGCAGTGGTGGCCTGCCTAAATTCAGTGACAAAGTTGTTAAACGTGAACTTGAAGACTCGCATGTGTATATTGACCCAGACATATTTATCACATTACTAGCCAGTTCTTTCATGTTTGAGAATTTCTCAGCATTAGTCCACATAGTAAAAAACTTCATGAAACCTTAGTCATGAGTATGCTTCAGAGCATGATGATGTCTGCATGTCATCAGTGATCTCAAGTTGTCGACAAAGGGGGCCCAAAAAAACTGTATTAACTCCTTGGGCATGTCCAAATCACTAAATCTTGCAGCAAAGTTGTCCCTCAGCTTATACAAAAATCTGACATCACTTGTGTAATTGAAACTCATGTGGATGATTTTATCAGGTTGCACAGTGTGGGAAAATGGAGGAGTTTGTAAGATCAAGCAAGAAAAGACTGTTTTGTTTTTTTTTAAATGCTGTGAGTTTTTCCACAAGATCAATAAGTTTTATTTCATCCTTGAAGGCACAGATTATGTTCATTCAAATGATGGAAGATGCCACTTAACAAGCACATCTCTGCCATGAACACATCATCCAGTATTTGAGACAGAAATATGGCTGCTTTGTTGTGTTTACTCTCAGATAAAAACGTAACAATTTCCTCCCTAAGCTCATGCATTTCCCTTACTTACCCAACCAACATCATTATGTAAAAGCAAGCCCTGATGCTCAGTGGACATGTCTGCAACCAGCCTACGAAACAGGCTGTGTTGGAAGTTGATCGGATAAAGTTAATAATAAACACAACTGGTGTTAGCACGGTGTTTTTTTTAACTCACCGCTGAGTCGGGCACACAGAACACTCTGGTGGATGAGGCAGCGAAGGGATTTCATCCGCAGTGCCACAGATGATAGCCGAGCCGAAAGTCTGTTCACATTTCCCGCTGTTGATGGTACACAAGAATGTTAATGTGGTCCAAATCCAAACGACTGTCTTTAAAAAAAAAAAAAAATCACAATTTTCTGAAAACTTATTGCAGCAGTGGTATATCCTCCCACTGGTATCAGGTCCAACAGGTCCTCTGAAGCAGGCACCATCAAAAACAGAACAAATAAACAAAGTTGAGCCAGGTCGGAACTATTGGTGGAGTCATCAACAGCCAGACATCACGTTAGCTTTCCTCAGCCAGGTCAAAAGAATTTCAAAAACTTCTGAGGCCAGAATATCCATTGTTCTTTCAGTAGATGTGTCCAACATAGGTATGGACTTTATGCTTTCTAGCACTTGCTCCTTTACATGACAGTCAGTAGGCACTTTATCTAATACAGCAATGAGGCACTGTTTTACTGTCTCAGAAATGGTAATGGGCTGCTTCTTTTTGCCGAGGATCCACGCCACATGGACAGAAGCGGCAGTTGCTCTCTGTTGTCTTGAGCAGGACCTGGTGAAAACAATGCAGCTACGTATGTCCCAACCAGGTGGAAAAGTCTGGTGGAAGCCACAGTGCTTGGTTAAAAAAATGCCTTTGCAGGTTGTAATCCTTTGCAACAGCACTGCACTCGTTGCAAAGCAGGCACATTTGCCTTCAGCAGTTTCTGTGAAAACTTATCAGTCCAATCATTGTTGAATTTAGCAACTTTCTTTTTTTCAGTTCTGACATTGGCATAGTGTTGCTGCATTTTTCATCTACTCCTATTAGCAAATGCTACAAGCACAAATGCTACAATCACATCACTAATGCTGAGCATCCTTGGATGTCAGGAATACTAAATGATGATTGGATAATACAACTGACCACCCAGGATAGATCAGGTATATGACAGGATAAGCTCTTTGAAAGAAATGTTCTTTTATTTCAGATTTTTCAGTTATTCTGTTATTAATGTTTCTTTTTGGATTCTAAATTAAAATAAAATAGAAATAAAATAAAAATATAGAATCCATCATTTTTTTCCCATTTGAAATCTTGAAGAATTTTAAGAAATTCTCTCATTGACTTGTTTTCCTGTTTTGTTTTTTTTTCTCCTGAACTCAGCAGTGGGCTGGACTGAAGACACCCGCAGGCCAGAAGTGGGCCACCAGTTGAATACCCCTGGACTAGAAGATGACAGAACACGAAGGTTACCCTCGACAGTTAGGCAAGTTTAAAACATTGGTACGAACTAAGAGATTGAAAAAAGCCCTTGCTCCAAACTTAAGACTTTAAAGCATGGCTGAAATTTGTAGATTTCCACTAAATACATCTTGTACTATCTTGTACTGCATACTTTCCATTGAAGTTATAACTGTTATTATTGTATAAGCATATGCTGTTTGTTGTTGTGGATTCTCTGTTTTGTTTTTTGTTCTCTCTCCGCAGGTCTCGAGGTGGACTTCAAGGGTGTTGACTTGTTTTATCTCTGTGCTTTTTTTCTCTCCTCTACTTCTATCTCCTTTTTTCTCTTTAAACCTTTCCTCTGTCTTTTTCTCCTTCCCTTCCCCTTTTTTTTCATTTTCGTCTTTGTGTCAGTTACATCTGAAATAAACCCAAAGCAATTTTTTTATAAAGTTTCATATATTTATACCAAGGGGAACATCATGGTGAAAGCCATAATGCTCCGCTTGTGAAAACAAATCTGTTGGGCCTTACCTCGACATTCAGATGACAATTCTGAGTGCCACACTGCCGGACAGCAAACATGAAAAAAAAAAAAAAAAAAAAAAAAAAAAAGACCCTGACTTGAACTCTTTCGAAATTTATGAACTATGCTTAAAAGTTATGACTGTGACAGAAACCACCCGATTTAAAATAATTGCATCATTGCAGATAGGAACTATAATTAAATATCCAGTCACTATTATGTCTGGACCCTAATGAATGCTAGAAGCATACTGCTTGTCTACAACTGGCTGACAGAAAGCTGCATGTTGTAAAATCCATCCAACATTGGAAAAAAATTGTTTAAAATAATCAATAAATGCCACAAATTTACGTGATGTGCATACTCACGAGGCAGAGATGTTAATCATCTGACTATAACCATTGAACTTTCAGCACTCAGCTAGATTCTCTTTTTTTTTTTGGCCATCAAAAGCATTACTTTCATGGTTTTTATCATTATTACAATTGCTTACAAGGACTTGACCAGTTCAGAAGTTGCTTTTTTTCCTCCACTGCTTGATTGCAGGCAATAAAGAAAAATTTAAACAGGATTGACTTTCATGGGTCTACTTGAAATCTCCAGAGAAGTCAGGCTTCCTATCAAATTGATTTATTCTAAATGAATGGTTCCAGTCGCATCAGATACAGCCATGAAAACTCAAAGGTCTACAATAATATAAAGCACAATCCTCTGACACAGTCCTTTTTTAAAGGCAGACTATTCAGTTACATATAATAGCATTTTTGCCTTTAAACTGCCTTTAAAATTTGAGGTAAGAAAGAATGTGGTGAAAGAAAAAAATCCAAAAGAAATTACAGTGTTCAAAAAAAAATAATTGATGAAATCTTTTTGTAGAAGAGTTTAAGTTAAAGAAGTGTGAAAAAGTATTTGGCTCCTTAAAAATTTCTTCTCTTTTATGGCATATGCAAATTTTTCAGATCGTTCACCAAATTTTATTATCAGAGAAAGATAAGCTGTGTAAATATAAGTCTTCAAGTGATGATTTCATTTACTAAGCCACCCTGGCCCTATGTATAAAAGTAAATTCCCCCCTAAACCAAATGGCTAGATGTGCCATCCTTGGTGGCAACAGCTGCTCTCAAGCACAATTGGGAGGAATTTTGGCCCACTCTTTGCAAAACTGGCCAAAATCTTAATTCAGTCACATTCAAGGGTCTCCAAGCATGAACAACCTGCTTAAAGCCATGCAATAGCTAATAGCCATTTACATTATACTGTATATATGGGTATTTTAAATTCTAGTCTTTTTATATATGTAATCATTGACACCTGATGAGGTTTTGATCTTTTAAAAAAGGATCCTATTCACATTGAATAGATGCCTTTTGAATCAAGTGCCAAGGAATAGTTCTTTGGTAGGCTGGCCACTCCTGGGAAGGTTCAGCACTGTTTGATGTTTTCTTCATTTGTGGATGATGGTTCTCACTGTGGTGTACTGGAACCCTTTAGAGTCCATTAGAGTTGGCTTTGTAACTCTTTCTAGACTGATCAATGTCAGGGACCAGTATGTTCTTGAATTTCTTTAGATCAGGTCATGATGTGCTGGTTTCTGAAATTGTTTAGCCTACTTAATGTTGCTGAACAGGTTCAGTTTAAGTGATTTCTCTATACTATAGTCACAGTTATCAGACCCATGTGTTGGTAAAGAAACTGAATTCTACATCCGAAAAGATTTGTTTAAATGTGGTTAATTCGTGGTTTAACAAGAGTGTTAATATATCTTGCACAAGGCCAGGTTGGTTTGGAAAGCTTTTATTCTCCTAGAATATATTTAATATTATCTTTGTCTGATAATTAAATTTGTTTCCTGAACTGAAACATTTAAGTATGACAACAACAAAAAAACATTGATGGAAGAAAACTGTAAAGGACCAAATATTTTTGCTCAGAGTTGGTCTGGTTTGATAAGGAATCAAAATCTTACATACTTGAAGATTCAACTGGCACAACTGTCCTTAAATATAATAAAATTATGGGAATTTAACAATACCCTTAATATCATATATTTTTCAGTTCATTCTTTGCAGACCAGATCTGTAGAAACTATTAGCACTGCTATTTAGAATAAATTCCCACACCAACCACTTTGAAAATGTGATTTTACAAGCTTTTTATTTCGAGTTTGATCATATTAAAATTTTTTTTCATCTAAGCAGTAAAAGTAAAAGTGGGACCACTTTTCTGGTGTCTGGCAATTACCCTAATCCCTCATAATGAAGATTCAAATAAAGGTTTAATGGTTTAGAATCTAGGTAATAAAATATCTATATGCACTGAAGCAGGACAATAAAGTCATGGCTTTAATAGTTAAAATTTTACACCATCACCACAAATCAGAGTGAGAATACCAACTAAAATGATGCCAGATTTTATTGGTCTGAATTATTAATTTTCAGACAGCTCCTATAATAGAGTTTTAAGCTTAGCAAATTAAAGATGTTTAAACTGTTTTACAGTGAGCCAGTGATAATAATGCAGGTAGAGCAAATTTAGATCAGAATCACAGAAAATAATTAAAAGAAAAATGACTTTCTGAATCATTCTTTGTAAAATGCATCAACATGTGTCCATCCACCTAAACTGACATACCCAGCAAGAACAATCATCAGAGAAGCATCCATGGTAACTCTGGAGTAGCTACAAAGATCTACAGCCTATTGTTGAAAGAAAGCATGAAGAAATCCCTTTTTACGTTTGCCACAAGCCAAGTAGTGGACCCAGCAAATATGTGAAGGTCCCCTAGTCAGATAAAACATAGATTAAACTTTTTGGCCAGCATGTAAAACACTGCATTTGGCAGAAAACTAAACAGCACTTCAACCTGATCACACCATCCCTTCAATAGCAGTATTATACTATGTGAATACTTTTTTCTGTTACAGGGACCAGAAAGCTGCTCAGCAATAATGCTAAGGTGGTTGCAACAAAAGGCAGGGCCATGCTGGGAGAAATTTGAGACTGTGGTAGTGTTTCAAATTCCAGCAGGACAATGGTCCTAAATGCACAACAAGACGTACAATGAAACAGGCTGATCAAAGAATATTCATGTGTTAGAATGGCCTAGTCAAAGATGAGACCTAGATCTAATAGACCAACTATGACAAGATTTGCAAAAATGTTTACAGACACTCTCCATCCAAACTGGATGAACTTGATCTATTTTGCAAAGAAGAAAGAGCAAATAAAACATTCGCTACATGCACAAAGCTATTGGAGACTTACAGCTATAATCGAAGCAAAACATGGTTTTACAAAGTACTGACTCAGGTGGCTGTACAAATGTGTGTCACACTTTTCATATTTGTAAATATATTTTTTAAAACCATGTATCATTTTCTTTTGCAATCCAAATAAAATTCATTGAAGATCTGTACAGAGAAAATATCCAGGTGATGCAGGAGCAGATTTTGGAACAAAAACACTCCTTCTTTTAATCACAGTAAATAACCATATTTCAAGCAGGAAAATACGTCTCAAAGTTAAAAAATGAACAGCATATGGAGCTCTGTCAGCTCCACTGTACTAGTGAGCTGCATTAATGAACTGAGCTGTTCTCCTAATATGTTACAGTGGACAAAATTTAAACAAAAAGTGAAAAATGGTCCTGTAATATGAAGATCCATGTGGTAAATTTATAAAGCAGACATGCTGTTATGGTCATTAGTTAGCTTTACCAAACTCTGTGCATAGTTGTGATACCAGTGTATCATTAATCAACTATATTTTCAGAAAAAAAAAAACATGATATTTGACTTGTTTAAAGAACTGTGTTAAATGAGATTGTGTTTTGGTGTTATTTAAGAGTAAAACTCATAAATAATGTAAAAACTGATGAAACAGATGAAAATCTTGTAGAGAGCTCATGGTGTTATACCCCTGCAATATGTGGTGGGAGTGGTAGTGTGAGAAACTTGGAACTTGTTCAGGTTCACAGTCTGTTCACCTTCACAGGTAGTGACAGATGGCCAACAGTAGCTTTCAGCAGCAGAGTGAAGTAGTATGTTATGAAGAAGTTTGCATGAGTGGGATTTCTGACAAGCTCTCATCGACTGTGATATGTGCTTGGATTTAAATTCACACCTGGGCACACATTCTTAAACTGAATGAAAATAGTATTATTTTTTTTCTCCTGAAACAAACTGCTAATACTAATTCATTTACCATTGAGGTGTTAATAACAGTGGTGTTTGGGCACTTTAGAAGCATCAAGGTACTTCTCAATCCATGGGGGTACGCTTGTGCTGCAAAAACAGAAGGTAGAAGTTGGCGAGGCATTGTGCACATGGAGAGTGTTACTTACTGGTTATTGTGGTGGTCATACTGTGTCCCGTATGGCAGTGTATAAACGAACAGCATGCAAACACCTTCTGTCCAAACATCTGCGATAGGCACATTTTCAGGCAGTCTTCCAAAAGCTAATAAAAGATGGAGGCAGAAAAAGAGATGGAAAGGAAGGATAAAAATCTGTAGCTGCTTGGTAAAGCCATCCCACTTTTCTTTTCTTGATTTGCTGTTTTCACTTTTTAGTTTGCTGGTTTTGTTTTTCTTGTCATTTAAGTGTCAGGTTTTTGTCTTGCTAAAGGTAGTGTTGATAAAACTCTTATTTAAATAATTTTGTCTTTGCTTTACCTCAATAACTTAAATTTCTTTTTTTGTACATACATAACCCCTCATAATTTTGGCACCCCTTTTAAAGATCATTGTGGTGTCATAATCCCACACTGAAAAACCGAGAAACATCCAACCAATAATTTGAGTACATTCATTCAGCAGGGAAAAATAACCTCCAATAAGAAAAAATAATTTAAAGAATAATAAATTTATCTTTTAAATTAGTAACCAAATCTTACCAGACTTTTAGCCTAAAAAAGTAGAAAAAAAATCAACTCTTAATTTGAGTGTATTTATTCAATGGAAAAAAAATCCAACCAAATTCATGGATAAATACAACTCATATCAGTAACTCAACCAAATTTCACCAAAAATATGACTTCATAATTTATCTACATTTATTCACTGGAGAAATATTTTTTTTGACAAAATCACTGGGGTCACAACTATTGGCATGAACAACTTTTGTAAAATTATTTAATTTAGGAATTAATTTGTAATTTATGACTTTGTGTTTCCTTGAAGTTAAAATATGATTAAGTTAAAACATAATCTGACACAGAGGCTTATTTCTGTTAAATATCTCTTCAAAATGGGTAAGACAGGAGACCATGCCATTAGGATAAGGCAGTTGTGTGTTGATTTTCATGTCACTACTACTCACCTAAACTTGTCCATATGTACTTTCACAGCAATAGTTAAATAGTTTAAAACAACTGAAACTGTGACAAGCAACGCTAGACAAGGACCATGTTTATCTTGCTGCTACACACAGTGAGGTGGATGGTAGTGAAGATAAAATAAAACTGCAGAGCTCTCTGTCAGAGGACTACTGCAAGGACAGGTATCTTGGGTTTACCAAATCTCCAAAACAACAGTTTTCCTTATTGCTTATGTATACACACAGCACCTTCAGAAAGTATTCACAGCCCTTTCCCTTTTCACATTTTGTTACATTACAGATTTACTTGAAAATATTTATATCCCAGGCTTAATATTCTGTAGCAATCACAGCCTCAAGACTTTCTGGGCTTGTCTCCTGAACAACTGTGTTGAGGTGTTTTTTTTTTCCACCATTTTCTGTGTAAATGTTCTCAAGCTCTGTCCAGTTAGATAGGCAGGATTGTCAGACAGCCATTTTTACTTCTTTCCAGAGATTCTTAGTTGAATTTATGTCCAGGTACTGGCAGTGCCACTGACCAGCAACAGCTGATAAATCTTCAGTGGCACAAGAACCATCAGCACCTGCGCCCCCCAGGGGTGTGTTCTCTCCCCACTCTTCTCTTTTTACACAAATGATTGCACTCTAGCGGACCTGTCTGTGAAACTTCTAAAGTTTGCAGATGGCACCACTGTTATTGACAATATTGAATATTGATCGATGATGAGTCTGCATACAGACAGTAGGTGTATTGGCTGACCGTGTATTGGCTGGTCCACTGGTCAAGACTTTGGAGATTATGGTGGACATCAGAACACCCCCCACACCAAGAATCACCCTTTCACAGGACCTGAGATAGTCCTCACACATATGTCTTGTTTTCAAATAAGGCCCAGGTCATCTTCAACACTGTTATTATTCAGTCTGTCCTGTTCACACTCATTACTGTGTGGTTTGGGTCAGCCACAAAACAGGCAAGGTTCAAGCTGCAACAAAAAAATTAAGTCTACAGAGAAGATCAGGACTGACCTTTTCTCCATCTAGGAATTGTATAGGTCTAAGGTCAGGAAAAGGACAACTAATACCTCTGCAGACCCAACACATCCTGCACACAAATTGTTTAAACTTTTACCTTCAGGTCGGTGCTACAGAGCACTTTTTGCAAAAACACATACAGTTTCTTCCCCCAGGCTGTCTCTCTGATGAACACCTTAGAGCCTTAGTAGTCAGCTTCTCCTCTGTGAAATAAAATAAGCATATTGCACAATTATAACCTATCTTGTTTTCTTTTTGTTTTCAGAAAAATAAGCATGTGTATGGCTGTACTTACACAAACATGTATATACTGTTCCCTTTTTCCTTTTTTTTTAATTTCCTCTAAAGTTTATAGGTTTATATTTAATCTCTGTATGCTCTGAAATCAAAATCAAACTCCTTTTTTGTGTACAATTTTGGCCAATAAAGCTGATTCTGATTCAGGGACATTCATAGACTGATTCTGAAGCCAGTTCTTTGTAATCTTGGCTGTGTGCTTTGGGTCTTTGTTGTGCTGAAAGATAAATAATTGCCTTAGTCTGAGATCCAAAGCAATCTGGATGAGGTTATCCTAAAGAATATTGCTACGTTTGACTACTCTCATCTTACCCTCCATGTGGAGTTGTCACCCAAAACCGGCTACAGAAAACATCATGAAGAAAACAGCATGAAGCTGGCACCGCCATGCTTCACAGTAGGGATGTTGTTAGCAGGGTGATGAGTAGTGCCTGTTTTACTCCAGACATTATGTTTGGAGTCCTGGCAAAAAAAACTATATTTATATCAATATTTTCATTTTATCTGACCAGAAAATTTCATGATCTGAAAATCTCTTAGGTGTATTTTGGAAAAATTTAACTGGGTTTGTGTCTTTTAGTGATTTATTCCTTTTCATCTGGTCACTCTAACATAAAGACTTCAGTGGTGGACAATGTTAGCAATGGTTCACTTTTTGGTTGGCTTTCATTTACTGTTAATTGGGGTCTTAGCACTGTGTTTTCCCTTTAACATTGAGCAAGAGCATAAATATGTTGATAGAAAAGCTTGTTCTGTTTATTTGTTCAGTTTCCCTTTCAGTAGCCTATGTATCTTAAAAATTCAACCAGGCCTAATTAATTTCCCTTGCCTCAAAAGATAAACAAAAACTCTTCAATACAATCTCTTGAATTTGGGGTTTAGGAGTAGTTTGGAGTGACTGAGGGTACAGAAGTTTTGGTTAACCAAAAACTAATTCTGAGAAAACAATCTTAGGTGGGGAAGGAAGGGCCTCCCCTACAGAGTTTATAGTGAGGATGAAGTTCAGCTATGATACGGTCTGGCAGCAAAAAGAATACTTTGAGAATTTTTTCAACCCTCATGGTTTTTTGCAAATGATGGAAAAGGAGCAAATGATTTTAGGGGGACTCGTCTATCATCTGAAATGAGATCACAAAGGAAAAACATCTCCACAGAAGCACCTTGTGGGTAGATGAAATTTAGTTTCTGCAGTTTCTGAAGACTCTGGATGCTGCTGGTCTCTGTTGAATGATATACTTGCACAAAATTGGACAGTATTTCTAGATTGGCCAACTGAGGTGGCAATCTCTCATTTTAATAGAAAGTCCAGGAGTCTTCAATTATAGGTGATAAAACCTCTTAGCCTCACATGTTATATAGCTTGGAGAATCATTGCTGATGGTCAGCGTCAGTTTCACAACCTTAAGATTTATAGCTGGTATTTTTCAGGCTTGATGCAATACTCCAAAAAAGTCATTTCCTTACATGTGGATAGAAATATGTAATGTGGAGGTTGTATAGGAATGCTTTGGTTGGAAACTCCTTTTGTGTCTAGCCTTTACCAAGCACTTTCCTTATCTAAACCTGGTCCAGGAGTAAGTGGCAGAAAATGGCCAGCTTTATTGCTAATTAATGGTATGTGACATGCAATGGTGTTCATTTTGTTGCTCCTCTTCTAGCAACATTTTTTTATCTGGTCTTTTAGACTTTAGATCAAATCCAGAAAAAGTATTTTCATCTCCAGGTTACCAAGTTAGCAATTGCTGTGCACACAAGAGCTTGGCACCACCTTACATAGCTAGGCAAGGAGGCGCCTGTTGTAAAAATACACAAGTAGAACCTCGTCTGAGGAGACTCCTTCTCAAGGGAATGCGTCACTGATTCTTTCTGTTCGCACTGATTTTTCCAGGGAGTTTAGCTGCCACAGCTCTGCCCCCTGAACATGACTTATAAAAGACATCCAGTGTCAGCCAATTATTTTGGACTCTGATGGTCATAAATCAAGGCTGACCAATAAAAATGAAGACAGCCAAGTATAATGTTCGTGTGTGACTCCAACTGGATGGTAAATGAAGCCAGATGGGCTGGGGGGAGTGCCACTGAACAGAGCTGGATCCCATCACTAAATGGCTGTGTGTGTGTGTTTTCCCCTCGTGCACAAATTACGACATCACCTCATTCGGCGGCATAAATCAAAGCCCAAGCTGTGATATGTACAGGGCATCTCTCCATCTCATTACTATGACAAATTCACTGGCAGCCTTGGATGTGTGAGGCCTGTTTAAATGGTTGATATTTTCACAATCTGTACTTCAGTAGCTGCTGTTATTTTGGAGGAACTGTTGAGCCATTTATGTCATTTTATGACATGTTTGGAGATGAAGCAGATAGTGGGAGTGTTACCTCATAGTAACCCACTGGACACTTATGGAGGAGGAACAGCATATTGAAAATATCAGATTGGAGATACAATGAAAAGCAGAAGAAAGGGGAGAAAGCAATGAAACTGAAGAGGAATAGATTTGAAGACGAGTAGGGAAAATGGATGAAATTGACACATATAGTCAAAGTATGTTGTAAAACAAGCAGTGCCTTGCTCAGATATTAGTATTATACACTACCTGAACTTTTCAGCATTTTGTCACATTACAACCACACATTTTGTTATTTTCTACTGGAATTTTGTAACAGATCAACACAACGTAAAGTTTAATTCTGAAGTGCAAGGGAAAGGATTCAACATTTCATTTATTTTTTACAAATGTGGCATGTATTCAGAATCAGGGTGCAGCAGTAGAGCACGCGACCCATGTACAGAGGCCTTAGTCCTCGACAAGGCTGTCATGGGTTCGAGTCCCAGTCGTTGATCTTTGCCGCATTTCTTCCCCCTCTCTCACAACCCATCTTTCTGTCGTTTCACTATCAAATAAAGGCAACTAGAGCTGAACAGTGAAACTTGCTAGAAGCTTGGCTTCTCCAGGCTTCAAGCAGGTTTTCTTCCAGGACTGCTGTTTATTTAGTTTCATCCATCTTTGAATCTGCACTGACCAGCTTTCCTGCACCCTGCAGAGGAAAGCCAGCCCCACAGCATGATGCTGTCATCCTAATGTTTAAGAGAAGGGATGGTGTATTCAGGATGATATCTAGTGTTAGTTTAATTCTGGTCTCATCTGACCAGAGCATCTTCTTCTACAAGCCTATGTAGTTTGTGACAAACTGCGAAGTGCTTGCTATTGGCTTTCTTTAAAATTTATTTGTGAAACACTGCCACTGCTTTTGTGTCACTTTTTCATGTCTTGTCATACTCCTTATTTATTTATTCAGAAATAAAGATGGCAGGGCTATCCCAGAGCAGGAACGTGAAACAGTCCAAATAGAGTCTGTTGTGGGATGCAAAACACACTTTACGTGGTTTTGTTTTGAAATATAAACACTCGACAAGCTCCTTAAGTTTCACCTTGGTAGCGCTCGTTCAGCCATGCTGCATGGTGGAGCTGCGTTGACTTCTCAACCAGAAATGACTTCTGTGCTACGAAGGTGAGGATAATATGACAGAAAAACGGAGGGCATTACACAGAAAAATTGTCACACGGTGGAAAAAGACGTGATGGCAAAAAGCACGGTTGATTTTGAGGGCTGTTGTGAGTTAATGTTTTTCTTGAAGCCAAATATTAACATTCCTTCAAGAGCAACCATAACCACCTGTTTAGAAGATAAACAAGGCAACAAGACAAGAAGGTAGCTGATTTAGAGGCATAACTAACAGCACAGTGTCACTTTCACCTCTTATTGTAGACTGCCCTGACAGCAAAGAGCTATATCACAGTTTCTGTCCACTTCTTTGACACAGAGTACCAAGTAAAGTCTCTTCACTGACAGTAACCTATTTCTGAATAAACAGATCTCTGTTCATGGGGGATTGTTTCAAATGTTTATTCTTTTCATCCTTTATTTTTTTAGGCACCTAAGTGATTCCTGTTTTGTTATATTGAATAAATATGTGTAAGTTAAATAGTATGAGAAAACCACAATTTTCTATTTATTTAGTCAGTATTTAATACAGCTGATGCAAAAAAAAAAAAAAAAAAAGTTAAAATATACTGATTTGATTCTTATTTAAAATTATGCATATTAAATATTTAGCTTTTTTGTTATGGAAAGATGGCCTTGATACAAAACAAAAGTCAGATGTTTAAGAAAATGGCCGCTTATCAATTAATCATTAGTCGATCGATAAGATCAGTCAACTTTACATTAACTCATTAATCGATAACTTGCATCCCCTAATTATTTTCCTTCTACCCCACAATTATACTATATTGTGTTCATCTATAACAAACAAATTCTACATTGAAATTTGTTTTTTTTAATGTTAGACAAAGTGAAAATGTTTGAGGGGTATTAATGCTGTTGTAAAGAACAATTCTTTATGTAACTCTACAGTAATGGACTTACTTGAAAGCACATTCAAGCAGACTTACTGAGCTCTTTATTTTCCAGACCCAAGTCATGACCTTCATTCTTCTAACTTAACTTCCATTTCAAAACTCAGAAACAGACCTCTCTGAGAATCTGGATTCCTCGTTGAGTATAAAGACTGTTTCTCAGTTTTAACAGTGAATGGTTTCTCAGAAACGGTCTTCCTATTATGGAAAAAATTTACAAGGGTGTGTTATAATATTTTTGGTCTTCTATGCTCAAAGCTCAAAGGGAATGTGACAAAAATAACAGTTCTGGGTGTTTTTAATGTATAAAAAACTCTTTAAAATACTGCTTTCATGAGTTTGTGAGGTGAAGGAGGTATGGCCAAGCTAAATAAAATGTTCCTCTTTACAGGGCTAGACTACTTCATCAGCCAGTGAGAAAACACAAGGGTTGATGTAGTCACTTCTGAGGAAAACATTTCTTGGGAGCAGTGAACTGTCTAACCTCTTATGTTTTCTGCATTATGCTCTCTGAACATAGTGCTATGGGACAGTCACTTGATGTCGCTTGATGGAAATAAGTTTTTGGAGAATATGGAGCTTCAATCTAAAGATTTTTTGCTAAATGGTTGTGGGGGAGAAGTACGTTCTCACAAAATAGATGATGAGCTGTCAGTGAAGGCATGTAACACCAGATCAATAAGATATAAAGGTTCTAAGAGTAGCATTGAAGCCTGCATACTACTTTACTTAGAAGTACTGTCTGTCCTTTGGGAATAAGGTTGTAAGTAGTGGCCTGATTAGTTGGAGGCTAAACTTTCCACTTGTGAACAGCAAATAAACTGCATGGCTAAAATTAAACTTATTCAATGAAGCTAAAGTATTAGTTAAGAATGGCCAATAAGGTTATGACAGACCTCTGGATCTACATATCTTCTAATAGTTTTAGGACTTTCAGCTTCTACAGTTGTGAGTTCTCCTTCAATCTAGGTAACCTCACAGATATAATTATTCAGAGCCAAAATAATTCTAGCATTGTGAAGTACTGAAATATAACTTGACGCAATAAAAAAATGCATTATTAACCCCTTTTATGAAGCATTTGTTGCTCTACATGCAGATTACAGTAACCTCTTTATGATTCTCATAAGTAAAATTTACCCCAATAAATGACCTTGGTACTTTTAGTAAAACCCTGAACAATTTCTTTTAGAGGGTCTTAATGGCTCAAGCTGCATGTGTGTATATGACACATTTTAGAAGGATTTAAATTTAGTTCCAGATTGTTACTCCTGTAAAGTTGGTTGTAGAACATGGGGTTGTTATCCAGATCAGAGCACAGTGACCTTTTATTCGTCCTTCCCCTGGTAAAAATGCAGTGAAGTTCCACTTCTGAGTGGATTTTGGAGTGACAGTATATATAAATTGAGGCCATTGTGACAGCAATATTATCAGTTGTAGGTTTATTGTTGAAAATCATCACTTATAAATTTAGTTTGTTTCTTTCACCCCCCCTTAAAAACACTATATCAAACCATATAGGAATCGGGTCAAGTAAACCTGCAGCTCCAGAACCCAGCTCCAGAACCATATGTAGATCTTTATACCCTCCACAATGGCTCTTAATAGCTTGGATCAAAAATTATAGTAAACTGAGCCAATGTTTTTAAATATAAAAGCAAGTTGCAATATATGAAAAGGACTCAGTTGGCCTCATTTCACTGAAAAAAGTAGAACTCTTTTTCCTAGATAAGTTTAATGTATTTCATTGTTCATAAATTTAAAACAGATTTATAAGCAACAGCTCTTTAATTTCACTATGAAACTTTTTTATATGGCCAATATTTACAAAATATATTTTTTTCCTAAGGCTTAAGTATGTTTTTATCGCTTTGAATTGTTAAGGTTGTTGACCTCTGGTGCAGGAAGAGGGTGGCCCATCAACCACAGAAAGGTAGAATACAAAAAGCATCAGAAAGAGTTTGAGATTCAGGGCAATTAAGCTTCAGGGGATAAAAGTTCAGGATAGCATAATGTAAAGTCATCTCTTCTGTGACTGCATGGAGGAACTGAGGGCTATCGTAGTTCATTGGACTGAGTAGGACTTTATACAGTGAAAAGTAATTGTTTTGTCACACATAGTTGTTTCTAATCATCAAAGTAATTTTGATATCACATAAAATAACCTGAGTAAATACAAAGCTATCCAGACCTATCTCGCCCTACGTGGAAAGTAATTGCCCCATAAACCTAATAACTTGTTGTGCCATCCTTCACAATAACAACCATCAAGCGTTTGTGATAACTGTGGAGTAATTCTGACCCGCTCTTTTTCAACGTTTTGTCATTGGAAGCGTTTCAAGCAGGAACACCCACTGGATATCAGGATTAAAGTGCATTCTTTCATCCAGGTCCTGAAGAACAAAGCAGCCCCAGGTCTTCACACTACCACCACCATGTTTAACTGTAGGTGAAATGTTCCTTTTTTGAAATGCAGTGTCAGTTTCAAACCAATGTATTCCACACCTTCCAGAAAGAAGCCCCATTTGTCTTGTCAGTTAACAGAGTATTTTTCTAAAAAGGGGTGGGGATCGGAATATTTTTATCAAATGCAAAACAGACCTTTTCTGTTTGTTTTCGTCAGCAGAAAACTTACCTTAACAGAGGTGAGTGAGGCCTGCAGTGCTTTTGATGTTGAGTTGAGCTATTTTGTGATCTCCTGGATAAGTCATCAATGGGGTCTTGGAGCTTTGGAGTTCCAACACCTTAGAAAAGCTTTGTAACCCTTTCTCGACTGATTGATGTCAGTGGCTTTGTTTTTCATCTGTTGTTGAATTCCTTTGGCCAGGGGATGATATGGTTTTAGTTTACTTGACATTGTTGGAAAGATTGTTGCAGTGATCCGGTCTGTGTGCTGTTAGTGGCAGTGAATAAAAAAAACTCCTTTTAATCAGTTGACTTATCATTCAACAAATGAGATTACTTTGAACACCTTTAAAACTGCATTTTGTATTTACTCTGGTTTTCTACATCTAATATTATCATTGGTTTGATGACGTGAAACATTTAAGGGGGATAAAAAAGGAAAACATAAGAAATCTGTAAGGGGACAAACCTGTTTTCACAGCAGCAACAGCTCTCTACACTGGCCTAAAACCAAAACATAACTCCAACAAATAAAGAAATAGAGGTTTCTTCTGGTATGAAGTAAGTATCTAAAACTTTGTTTTACACTTCAGTTACATCAGGGAAAAAGCAGGTTCCCATGCATTTTCTACAGTGTAAGTTATCAAAATGGTTTGCACTAGCTAGGCTAAAAATCTTCAGTTTTTGCCCTTTCTGAACACTGTGTTTGGAATTTCCTCAATCTCTAATTGTTGATCCCTTTTAACATGTTTTCATTGACCATATTGGGTATGTTCTTTGCCACAATACACACATCATTTGTCACACACCAAGTTTTCGTGGTAGGCAACACCAGGCGTCACCTTGCAGACAAGTTGTAAATCTTCTGTGTTGCACTTACAGAAAGAGGTAGATATCTGCATTTTTTAACTTCATTTGAATTTATCTGAAAGTGCACCTCTTGTGTGTCTGCTAACAGTCATCTCTATGTTTCAAAGTAGAAAGCATTGGTTCACATGGAAAAACAAGGACACAAAGAGGAGAGAACCTGGATCTTATCACTCAGGGTTTAAACACTACCCAGACCACCTCTCACCAACTCCAAACAGCAAATTAGGAGCTGGGAGCTGCCGACTGCACTTGTGACAAAGACGTGAAGGAGAGCAGACAGGCTGTACTGTGTCACAGGTCACATCGGCCCTGATACGAGAGGAATGCTGACCATGTACAGCCAGAATAAGCAGGGAAAGAGAGATGTCCATACATTTGTCTTAGTTCAAGCAGGCCTTCATAATCCATTCTTATTAATCTAATAAATTCACTTGTATCCATTTGTAATGCCATCCATCCATTTAACTTATCAAATGATTCCATGTGGGAGGTTCAAAAAATCCCAGCAGTCAACAGGTGAGAGACAAAGCTGATCATGGACCAATCCATCACAGGACCAAAACAAAGACACAATTCTGCAACGTCACCATGCAATCAATGTCTAAATAAAGGTTCCAGCTAAAATTGAAAATCACATCCCTCCTGCTGTGAGGCAACTACCACATAACTGCGAACCTCTTAAGAGCTGACGTTTTCTTTTCTTTGCTAAAATGAATCTGAACAGTGATTTGCTCTTTCTGTTAGTGCTCAAATATGCCAGCACAGCCATCAGTGCCTCTGGTTCTATTTATAATGAAAACGTTTTTCGCATTATTCCTTCTGAAAGCATAGGTCAAATAATTTAAAAGATACCAACAGATATCACTTAGAGAACCCTAAAACAAAAAATTCAACATGTGCAAGTACAGCTGAATGATTTTTCTTCAGTGCTGTTTGCACTAACTTGAAGGTTGGATTTTTGACGAAACCACTGTAACCAGATGTTTGTTTACTTATTCACCAGTTCAGTGGAGTTATCAAACATATATAAATGTGCACTCAGTAGCCACTTCTTTAGATATACCTTTCTAGTACAAGGAAGGATTTAGTTTTACCTTCAGAATTTCCTCAGATCTTAGTGGCATAGTTTAAAAATGTGTCTGAAACTTTCCTCTAAGATTTTGATCCCTATTGACATAATAGCATTACACAGTTGCTGCTGATTTGTTGGCTGCATATACATTTTTGCACCATTTGCTGATCTATTGAATCAAGATCTCATGACCTATTTTTGTTTATATTTCCTGGTAGTGCATGCACTACCAACAACATACAGCCAGTGACACACATTTAGGAGGCTTTCCTTAATGTCTTTCCTTAAATTAGGATAGACATTAAACGGAGGATGAAATGTGGAAAAGTACATCATGCCCACTGTTAGGTATGGAGAAGGTTCTGTGATGCTGTTGGCCTATTTCTCTTCCAGATGCTTTGGAAACCTTAGAGGTGATGCAGTCATGAACTCTACAAAGGCATTTTCAGTAAAATCTTTGAGGGTGGCCTCTGCCAAAAAAACTGAAAATGGTTCGTTACTGGGTCTTTCAGCAGGATACCAGTCCAAAAAACATGACCAAATCAAAACAGATGTAAATCTGCAATAACCCATGGGGAGAACTGAAGAAAGAAGAGCAAAATACAAAACCCAGGACTCTGGATGATTGATGGAGACTGTGCAAAAAAGAATGGTCAAAGATCCCTCTCTTTGTATTATCCAACCTTGAGAAATGATATAGGAGAAGGCTAAGTGCTGCCTTACTGGCATAATGATGCTGCACAAAGTATTTACAGACCTGGCACCAACACTACAACAACAACAGTTTAAAACATAAATATTACTTAATGATTTTCCCCTCTGAATAAATGTACTCTAATTAAAGGCTGGCTTTTCCTGAATAGTTGAGTATGATGCTACTGGGAAGAAAGGCATTCTGCACATCTTTACCAAAGGTCCAAACTGTGGAGAGCATTCCAAGTATTGCATCCAATCTAATAAAAACTGTGAACCAAAAGTATTGGTTTCTTATGTTAATTAATAAACTAAATGCTTTTCTCAATTTCCCCTTCAGACATGTTCTGCTCATCTTTAATCTGACTGGAAAGAGTAATCTGGGATATTTTTTAAATAATTTGCAACAAGTCATCTACTTGCAGGGCACAAGATACTGAAAATTGATCAGATTTCACAATTTAAGAAATTATACAGTGAAATTACCATAAGGGTTATATTTTAAAGCCTATACTCATGCAGAAAATCTTAAATGCCACAGCATACATATGATTAAACTTCAGTAAAAGGACTAATTTTAGGCTCATTTATTCCTTTCTATTTGCTTTCTCTTCATAGCAACATAAACATAAACACCGTCATGATAGTAATAACACTGAACTCCGTTCATTACATAGTTAATCCCATGTCTCCATACAAAGAGCAAATCTTAAATCTTGTATAACATTAAATATTTTATAATGTATAGCCCTAATTTATTATTCAATTTGTACATTTGTTTTTTAAAGTAGTACTTTATTTGGACAAGTTTTAGGACAAAATGTCCACGGAAGATAAATCTCATGATTTGGGATTTAAATTTTGGTCTATTAAAGCTACTAGGAGGTCCTAAGATCCTATGAGGTCTCTTAGAGATGAATGTAAATCAGTGTTACACCCTCTGAAGTCATGGAAACATGACTGCGTGAGTGTGCGTGTAAGTGTATGCAAGTGTGTATTTACTTAGTTAAACAGGCTAAAACCCAGCCGCCCCTTGTATGATCTTCTGTCTCCATTCCTTATCAACAGCACTTTGTCGTCCCTGCCTCGCTGTCAGTGCTGTGTGTCTGAACCACCTCTCTGTCTGATAGCCAACAGCCGCCTAAATACACCTGCACTCTGTCAAACTGCAGCTGCTTCCCCCCTCCTAACACTGACTCATCAGACACATTCACAGTCATGTATGCCTTGGTTATAGCTACATATATTTTCTGTTTCTTAGGCAGATATAATGTATTAAATTAAATATCAGAAACACAAATATACTTTGCATTCTATTGAAATGGTTGTCACCATTGTTGCCTCTCTGTTGTATTCAGAATTAAACATATTCATAACATCATCTGTTCACAGAAATTGTAAATCCAATTCATCTGAAACCTGCAAACTTTTTCAGATAACATGTAACTTTATTCAACTGCATCAACACACAAACAGAGTCAGTCATTTATTAAGTGTGTTTCCACAAATGTCAGCATACTGCAGAAACAAATTGGACAATTAAGCATAGCTGCATGTCTCTCTGTTGTAGCTGAAACTTGATTGTGACGAGGAAAACAGAAAAACGATTATGCTGAATTTACATGCAATGCTTTAAGAGCTCCAGCTGTTTTTCTTCATTTGGAGTTCAAACAAGAAAAAAGATAAAAACAATGTTTGACAGCTGCCATTAGTAAATTGTTGGGCTGACTGTAACGATGTCTTTCAATTGCTAAAATAAACCATGGATTTTTTTTTTCCCGTTTTCTTTTCTTTGCTGTTTAAGATGTCCTGCTGTCATAATTTTCTAAAAAAAAAAAATGTGTCACTCCATTTGTCTACCTTTACACCAAATGTTTATCACAAAAATTCTCATATTTCTTTCATTAATGCCCAGTGCTCTAATCTACTGTAATGTATATATTTTCTCTCCATTCCTTTATCCCTCCAGTTCTTTGCTTTTTAGCCTTTCACTGTCTGCTTTTCATCATGTGAGCCCCCCTGGCACCATATTGACACCCACCAGACATACAACAACTTAGAAGCCTGATAACATGCCCTGAAGCTGCCCTTTTCTTGAACTGAAGATACACCCTTCACTTTAACTCCACAAGAGATGAACAAACATAAAAGAAAACATTTTTTAAGGAACTTAAGTTGTTATCTAATTTTTCTGGGTTACAATACACAGTAATATGACCCCTGTTGTTGCAAAAGAGTCAATCTCAACACTGTGCCAGTGAATACATGGTCTTAACCTGAAACAGTGTAACAGTGCGCATTAATGCCTATTAAAATAACTTGAATCTGTATCAGGTAAACTTGATTGTGAGTGTTCAATAATCTGTAGTCTCATTTTGCTTTGCATTAAATTGCAGTCATTTACATACTAGATCATAACTATGTGAGTTCATGAAATTTAATAGAGAAAAGTGCAGGAACACTGAGAGAAAGTATAATAGTATAATAACCTAGAATGCAGCAGAGTTCCTGTCTTGTGAAACTCTAAACTGACTAAAATGTAGCAAAAAAAAAAAAAAAAAAAAAAAAAAAAAAAAAAAAAAAAAATCATAGGTCCAACATCAATAAAAATAAAGTGCTCTTTGTTTTCCTTTTGGGTTACAATTGGTCAGATGTCAAATAAGAAAGACAAATAAGGTAAAGTCAGCTGATACAAAGCAAGTTTATTAGGAAATAGATCAAATGGAATAACAGCTAATTATAAGCATTACATAAAAATAAACAGGAAAAAAATGCTAATTTAAAAAAAAAATTGTTAAAAGCTGATAGAATGAACAGATAAAATGAGCTTTTGCCTTTATTGGAAAGTTGTGGTATCTAATGTTTTACAGGCCTGGCCCTTTTAAACATTGTTAGAAAATTAAAAGATATAAAGCATATGATGAGTCCATATAAAATACTATGCAGTCATTTTTGACTCTTGTTTACATCAAATATTTCATTGCTTTGGTCTTACATTTTCATGTTTATGATACTGCTCAAAACACCAGAGAGACACATCAGCCTTTTAATACCAATAATTTTCTGTGATTGTGGATTATAAAAGATGATAGGTCATTCACAGACCAAATTGGAAATGAAATCTATTAAAATCCAGTGAGAAATTTGTGTATTGTGGAACATCCCTGTGCTTTCTGTGTCCCTAGACTGGAAATACTAAACTGACTGCAATATGCTCGTGATTGACAAGTAACCAAGTAGTTACTAGTTACTTTTCTGGTTAGCAAGGAATTAAAAGAAAAGACGACTCACTCCTTTGGTTGGAATCATTCCAGTGAGTATTTTTGAGTTGAAAAAACATCTAAACAGTGTCTAAATAAATCATAGATGTCAAAGCAAAAATGTGCATATATTTGATTTAAAAATGAAGGTTTTGTCAACATCTAGAACTGGTTTTAGTTGTTGATAAGAAGTCCAAATGTAGACCTGAGGCCTTAATTACTAGTTCCATGCTTTTTTAACTGAGCTATCATGAGGTTTACCTACTTTAGTGCAAATAACACAAGTCAAGGACCTTTTAACATGTATTCTTTAGGCTTTTATAATTGTTATGATTAAATTGTTTTTTAAATACAAACTCAACACCCCTCTGCATTTGCTTCAGCAATATTTTGTCAGCACTGGGCCAACTCCACGTTATGAACAACTCTGTCATAATGGTGCTGTGTGAAGTTCTGCTTGGAAATTACAGGTCTTGCTGCAAAACTGACATCTTTCTTATGGCAAGAAATGGAACATCTCTGATGATATTGTTAAGTTATAAAAACTTTGCATAATTTTGTTTAAGTAAGGAAGATGCAAGCCAGCCGATTCTTCTCTGAAGGCGATTGAATAAAATAGATGAGGACTTGGGGACAGGGTCACACAAGGGTTTAGTTCATTAGAGATTGGGGACTCAATTCACAGTCAAAATCAGTTTTATGCAATACAATGACAAAGCAACAAGATCACCACAGTTGGTTAGTCCATAAGATGACATTACTGGTTTCTGTTCCAACAAGATACTTTATTGACTCATCACACTATCATCTAAGACTGTCTGGACACTGTTTTAAGAAATGCACAGAGAATTATAGTCTCTGTGTGTCTAAGTGTGCATCAATAACAATTGTTTAAGCTTCAACTGTGCATAGTATCAGCAAAATGAACTTACTGTCTTCATTGCCATCTCACAATGCAGTCAGCTCCACTGTGAGATAGCACTCAAGCTGACTTGGTCATTCTGTCTTGACCTATAGAGTGTCCTAGATAAAAATATCCACACCCCTCTTACAGGTATCTGGGACTCCTCATCTAAATGACAATATTTCTACCTCAACAATGTCAAGGAAATGTCCTTCTGTCAGTGCACATCCTGTACAGCTTGATTGTTTGATGACACTATAGATGAAAAACCATGTTTCTGTCCATCAGTATCGTGCGAATATGCAAATATTTGATCAAATGTTCATTATTTTCTCAATTTTTGAGCACAAGTACAAAATACTGTGCATTTTCTGCACCAGATGTTCTTACTACAGTAGCACAAATGAACAGGTATGAAATTAGTTTATAATACTTGAATACTTGAATGAAGTGAAGCTTTGCCTTTCAGTTTATTGTTTCTGTGATTTTTCTTTTGTTTACAGACAAACTTTTTTTGCAGACCTAACAAATTTTCAATTTTACAAATTAGTTTAGACCACCTAAGAGCAGATAGAAGAAATACATTGGCTGAAGTCATAACTATGAATAGACGTATCACTGACTCATGCCTAAGTGTGGTCTATGTATAGTTTCTGTCTTGCAATCCCTTCTATTGCTCACTGGGATGACGTAAAATAAAGTGTGCAATTTCATTGCTGTTTGTGCTACTTTGTTATAAGTTATAGGTCAAAAGCCTTTCTTTTTAGCTGTCATAATTTAGGTTTCTCAGCCCAAGATAAGATATACAAAATTCTTTGAGGGAATTAGATGAAAAGCAATTCCTGCTGAATGTTACATAAACAAAATCACCACCAACAATTAATGTCATTTATTTGCAAATGTTGATTTTGTTTGGCTCTTTAGATATGTTTTTTCCCTTGTCATTATCTGCAAAAAAAAAAAAAAAAAAAAAAAAAAGATTCATAAACTCCCAAGAAGCAATTCATAACCCATTTTCAGTCTGAACCACCACTGACAACATAACCCTTTCCACAGCTAAGCATCTCTTTAAAATCAATCATGTACCTTAAATCACTCTCTTATGCTTTCCCCATCATCCTTGGGGCCAACTGTTTGTCATTCTCTCATGCAAAGCTCCTGCACTATATAACACTGCAGACAGACCTGAATAGAGGACAGGAAGAGCACACAGGAGTTGTGTGAGTACTTTAACAGTGCTTGTGGAACAATGGCGTGCTGTCCAGGATGCAGCTCACTGCTCTCTGCACTTTCATCAGCAAAAAGAAAATGCATTGCATTGCTTTAAGAGGTTTAAGATATATTTGGTTAGATGTGAGAAGAGCATGCAAGTGTGTGTGGCTTAAGAAGAAAGATAATCTATTTTATTTTACCGAGAGAACTGAATGTGAACATTTTCTTCCTTTCTACCCTTGTGCATATGTACATGCTTTTAAGGGCCCACACTTGTTTGCTTGCATGCATGTATGTCTTTGCATTTGTGAAAGTAAGAGCTCGCCCTACATTGTAACGGCCCAGAGCCAGCTGTGAGCTCCATGTGGAGGAGGATGCATCATGGGTCAGGAGCTGGCAGCTGGCAGAGGGAGAGCATCCAGCACTGGGTGCAGCAGCTCCAGCCATTGGAAGCTGCTTTTGCACACATTCAGACCTGTACATGTTGTGCTGAAAGGGAATTTAAGACAGAAAATATATAAAGAGGAAACATCAGTATGGAAGGTTTGTGTCCATAAAATCAGATAAGCACTTTAACACATTAGCAGTTCAAAAAACACATGGCCCAACCTCAGAGGAGTTCACTCCCCACCGTCAGCGCACACGCTCTGCAGCCTCACTCTGTTCTGAGTTTGTGGCTGAGCAGTCATTAACACCTTCACTGGGTGTCTGGTTTTCCTCTGACAAAGTTGATGGTTTTGACCTCAGGAGTGGAGAGGTCATATAGAAAGTCATATGTGTTGTTTCCAGGGACCACATAACAACTTCACAGCATGTCTCACAGAGGAGACAGGAACCTCCAGAATATCTCGAATTCAGATTATCCTGATTCATCCCATAACACAGTTCCCTGAACACAGAGCACAGCTGTGAAAATATGCACCTAGACCATGAGAAAAAGACAGAGAAAGAGAAAGAGAGAGAGAAATGTGAAGAAATTAAATCAGGCAAAATCAGTCAAATGCATGTTATAAATTAGCTAAGACTGTAATACATTGTATTTCTGAGCTCATGAATAAAATTTACCAACTGTAAATAACCAGAAGCAATAACCAGAAACAGGACAGTTAATCTGAAAATGATATTTAAAGGTCTGGATATTATTCTGAGTATGCATGAGCTTCTATAGCATTCTAACAGTATGATAACCTTAGAATGAGAAAAAAAATACATAAGTTTCATGGCATCTATACAAACATTTAAACCAAAAACATATTATGATATATGCTATAATCTAAAAGAGAATAATTTTCCACTCCTTATTTTCTGCTGCTAAGATAACATTTTGGTTAGTACAGTCATAGTAATTGCTGCGCAACAATAGGTTTGGCTTGTATATGAATAACAATTAATAAATGCCAAAGGCAATTTTTAACAAATTAGTTATTTCAATCAAAATTACCAAGTTGGGCCATCACCTGATTATCAGGAAATAATACCCAAATAGTTTTCAGTCTCAGGTATTGCTTATGAATAAATGCCAGATAAGGTATTAGATATTAAACAACAATAGCTCAAGAAATAAATTCAGCACTGACATTCTTGAACTGCATAGCTTTACATAAACATATGGAGTAAAACTTCACCCCAAAACATAAGGAATTATTGACAAAAATATTTCAACTTTCCAGTTAAAATACTTTGATCAACAAACTCACACTGTGTTTTCCGTGATGTTTGGGTCAGTGCGAAGATATTTAAGTACATGTTACAATGTGTGTGCATTCAATAAAGCTAATTAGAGATTGATAGTTTTTATCATTAGTTTCTCTCTTTTTCAGGAGGGTAGGAGGGGATGTGAGGACTGCATTATGAGCAGCATATGGGGTGGAGATTTAGACAGACCTGCACAATAATAAGCCAGAGTGACCAATAGTGGCAAATTTACCATCCTATCATGAATAATATATTGTGCTCGGATACAGATCCAGCCAATCATAGCTATTTCTTGTAAAGGGATGACATGGTGTTGTGTAGCAGTTTCTGACACAGAGAAACACAAACGCTGCAGCCTGTAAACAGTTGCTAATTACCAGGAGTTGACAGTTGTTTTGTTCTGTGTGTTAAATTAATTCATCCCTCTAAATTGCCCTCAGGTGTGACTGTGTACATGCATAGTAGTCTGTTTTTGTGTCTCTATGTTGACCTGTCAAGGGTTTACCCCAACTCTCGCCCAGTGACAGTTGGAGACAGACACCTGCCCCTTGTGACGCTACAAGGATAAGCAAGTATTGACTATGGACGGATTAATTGATGTTCTGTCATTATTCTAGTCTCTTCTTTATAGAAATTATAGTAAAATCAATCAATTTTGCTATGTTGTCAAAAATGGTGTGAAAAAGTGCTTTCAGGAGGAGAAGTCTGCGGTAATAGGCACAACAAGTGGAAAGAAATGAAGAGTTGATTTCTGCGGTACTTCTTGCTGACCTGGAATAATCGAGAGAAGTCTTTCAGATCCTACCTTACAGATCAAAGATCAAATCCTTTATTGACTCAAAAAGAGGAGTTTTTTCTTGAGCAGTAGACCCTGTGATAAAAATGGAGGCATATGTGATACATATTATATTCAAATCGTACCAAAGATAGCTACAGTAATATTATGTTTTGTACAGTGATGATAACATACAATTCAGTAAACTGTTAGCACCAGTTAAAAAGTTTCTCACCTGGGATCATTGTATAGTTATACAAGATGCATAATACATCTGATACATATTACTGATCCAAGTAGGGCTCCATGAAACCACTATTAGAGCAACAATTGGCACATATGATCAAACTGTTAACTAATGCAAGCATTAGCTTCCATAGATATGTCAGTACACATAGCATTAGTTTGCTTTAAGATGGCAACTTGAGTGACAGAGACCATGAGTGTACGCTATCAAGGAGCTTCTCTGTGACTGTTAGAAACATTCATTGGTTGGTTGCTAGAAGTGCTCTGAATAAATATCAGCATAAACCTTAAGTGTTATGCAATATTTTGTAACAAACCAAAGGATATTCCAATCAAAGCACCTTTAATCATGACTGTCAGTCACTCCCTGAGGTGGAATGTATGTGTCTTGCTCTGTTATAAAATATGCCACAACATCTGCGAAGCTACTTGGGGTCCTAACATTTCAGCACACTCCCAGCTAAAGCAAACAATTGGGAAGCATATTGGGAAGGAATTAGGCACAGATTCGAGACAGGCTTTATTGTTAAGCCTCCACTGGTGACATGTCTGTTTCAGTCTACAGATGGCCTTATCTGGCAAGCACTGGCTGGACCTGGCAGACCCTGCCAAGATCTGAAAAGCATTGACTGTGCAGGATCTGGTAGTTTGAAAAGTCCATCTATCAGGGAATGGTTTCAAGGTAACTTGTCAGGATGAAATTTAGGTAGGTGTTTATCAAGAGAATATGGCACAATTCAAAAAGAGAAGGAAAACAGATGAAGTTGCAGGTACTTTTCTTCATAGCTTTCTTTATAAACTTCTCAGACTCAATGCCACATCCAAACAGGACCATCCTCTCACTTACAAAAACAAAAACTCCAATGCAGAAGTATACATACACACAGAAAAACCAGCAAACAGACCGACACCTGCTCATTTGCTCATTTTCAAGCAAAAAAAACCTAACAGACGCCGGCATCTCCTTCCGGCACAGTGCCGGCCTTGGTGGCAGCAGCAGAGGTTGGCAGCGGCACACTCGTCATTCCACAAAACCCCGGACAGATGTCCCAGAGCCTGGGAGGCAGGTGGGCCGGGCTACCCCCCACCCCCACGCTGCTCCACCACAGTGATGCTGGCAACTCTTCAGACCTGCTGGGTATAACCTTTAATTCACATGCTTTTCCTGGCACAGTGGGCCAAGGGGCTGCCATCTGCCTGGCCTGTTACAGAGAGAGAGTGGAATGAGTGAGAGAGGCTAAGAACAAAATCAGAAGGGGAAAAGTGTGTCTGCCCAGGGAGACACACCACAGAATGTTGTGGTGGCTGTCCATCGGTCCATGGTTCATGTGTTAAGCTTGCATGAAACCAAAAAATACACATCAGTTCTATGATGTTATCGTTACTTAAAACTCTGCCTATAGTTTGATCAGGAATACACATTAAACTTTACACGTGTAAAGATTTTTGAAAAGCGTTAAAATAAATTAATCATACATAGAAGAGCATAATCTCAAATGAAAACTTTGCTGCTTCTGAGAATCTGTTTGACCTCCTTTACCATTCTCCTCACTGTGTGAGGTGATAAGACAAACTTGGGTGCTCATTCACACTCAAAAAAATGAACCAGGGCAGTTGTCCACGTAATGTAATGTCAAGTTAACACATAAAAAAAATGTGTTGGGTTAAATTAATTTATTCTAACAAAAGTAACAGATTTCCATATAATTTTTGCTTTCAGCTAATGCAATAAAATTATGTGTTAAAATGAAAAAAAGTCAATGATTCATTTTTTTTTTGACTGCAGACTCATTTGTTAAAATTTTAGTTCTAAACTTTAGAATTATTGCTATGACTGTACTTTTATACACTAACCAGCCAGTTTATTAGATGCAACTTACCAGTACCACCTTGAAATCCCTTTCACCTTCAGAACTGCCTCAATTCATCATGCCATATATTCAACAAGGTGTTAGAAACATCACTCAGAGGTTTGGTCCATATTGTCATGAGAGTATCATACACTTGCAGCCAATTTGTTGACTTCACATCCATGATGCAAAGTCCTTACTGCAGCAAGTGCCAAAGGTGCTGTGTTGGATTGAGATCTGGTGACTGTGGAGGAAACTGGAGTGCAGTGGACTCATTGTTATGTTCCAGAAACCACTTTAAGATTATTTAAATTTTGTGACATGGAGCATTATCCTGCTGATAGTAGCCATTAGAAAATATGATTACTGTAGTTGGCTGTTGTATTTAAAAGATACTCAAATGGTACTAAGGGGCTCAAACTGTCCAGTACACCACCAAAAGCAGCCTGAACCACAGAGCAGGATGGGTACATGCTTTCAAGTTGTTTACCATAAAACTTAAATCTTGCAGCTGAAATAAAGACACAATAGACCAGCCAAAACTTTCTCAGTCTTAATTTCCATTTTTTTTTAGTTTGTAACTGGACTGAACTAATAAAGCCCTTTACTAATCATGCCACACATTCATACACTGATACATGCCTTGCCCAAGGGCACATCAACATGTAGCACCTTGAGTAAGATGAAATCAGTCCACAACTTTCCAACTGCAAGAGGTCTTTGTTGATTTGGACGTATGCTTGGACTCACAGTCAGTAAAAAAAAGAAATGCCTTTTTATTTTCAATTTCCTTCAAGACAACTGAAAGCTTTGGGGAAAAGTGACTAATATTCATGATGCTGGCCCCACCATGTTTCATTGTTTTGATATATATATATATATATATATATATATATATATATATATATATATATATATATATATATATATATATATATATATATATCCTGCAACAGATTTAGTTGCTCTTTGGCTTTATCAAAACATTGCAATAGTTTTATTACTGATTTTACAGCAAAAAATTATTTGCCATTTATCAATAGTGTTGTCTGTATCTAAGTCTGAACTTTCTCTATTTGAACTAAATCTTGCCTTAAGCTTAAGAAGACATAAGAGAGTTTTCAAAAAAAGCCATCTCTGGAGAAGTGAGGAAAACCGGGAAGACATAAAATAGAGTATCTACTAGATTTATTTTTTTTTTAATTAAATGAAGAGACAGAATGATAAAGGCAAAAAGGAAGCAGGCGAGTCTAACAGAGGATATAAATGAGTGACATGCAACGCATGTAAAATATAATGAATCAAAAGACAATGTCAGAAACAGAGAAAAACAAGGGAGATGCATAGAAAATAGAGAAAGGAGTGAGAAAGGAAAAGAGGGGTGCTGCAGAGATGCAGCCACAGGCCCACTGTGTGGTGCATGGCAGAGACTCATCATTCAGCTAATTATGATCAGGCTTTTCCCTGCAGGCACAGCAGCGCTGCAAATGGAAAGTCTTTGTTCTTACACAGCCCCGTGGAAGTGATGGGGCATGGCGCCATGCAGATGAGACATGTGTGCAAACACATAAACACGTATACAGATACACACACACAGAAACAGAAAAACACAAGCTAGCATAGAGCCTCATTAACACTACGCGCACACTCTACATTCACTCCGACACAAACACACAGAGTCCCCATTCACACCAAACTTCTCTCCTAATGCTCCTTGCCAGTTATTTGTGCGTTCTGTCATACGCAAACTCACACCTCTCCCTCTCACCCTCGCTCATAATCGCTACACAAACACTGAAGAAAAGCAACACACAAACATTATCATCAGATTCAGCTTTGGAACATTACGACTATGCTATCAATTAAGTTTGCACCTACTGAGCCAAGTTATTCATCTTTATTAAAGAAGATGGGACTCTTTTAGAAAGACCAGCAGGGTATTCAATTAGAAAAGTGAAGAAAACAAAAGATTTATATCCAACAAGGAATTAAAGATGCTGTAAAATAGTAAATTCTTGCTTTAAATTAATTAGGCTGCCTTTTGTGCCAACTTTGAACAAAACTTGTGGGGTCAAACATAAAGCAAAGCTTCCCTTTATTTAAGAAAAACTGTTTACTCACTGGAAAAATTGAAATTCATGGACATTTCAAACATTTCAATAAAAAACATTATAGCTGTACTGGGTCTGATACATAATTATCCTTGTTTCAAATAACTGTAATTGTCGTAACCAACTGAGGGTTGAGAACACAGAGAAAGAAAAGGAATGCTGAGTCAAAAGGTACTTTCTACTGGAATGAAAAAGAAAGAGTTCCCTGCACTTATGGCAGCAATAGCTGTTAGTGCCTTTGTCCAGGAATGGTAGCAATACCTTTAATACTTCCTATATAAAGAAAAAAGGGCAGCATATATAGCTAATGGCACCAGTGTACCCATTAATGGACCAGGAAAGAAAAACACCTAAACAAAGAAGCACTTAGCAAAGATTTTTTTTTTCCATGGGACAGAAAAACAAACAAGGTACATGAAGTTAATGACAGCTTTAGCTCCATCAGAGACTTTGTCCATTCGTAAATCAGTAGAAACATTCCCATGAATTGTAGCTGTACTAGAGAACCATATTCTGTTTGCCATGTAATGTTCTGCAGAACCTTTGGTCAAACTATTTATGAGCCCTTTACTAGCATACAGTCCTAGTCAAAACGTCTATTGTGTGAGTCCTGTTCTTTGACATCAGTGGCTTCTTGAATCAGGACAGTGCATCTCAGTACAACTGTCAAAACAGTTTGAGGAATATAATTAAAATTCTTGGATGCAGATAGTTTTTCAATACAATTCCCACATCCCAGTTCAACCAGGCATTTATAGGATGCACAAACAATGGCAAATTCCATTGTTACTTTTGTAACTCTGTTGGATGTGTGATTAAGTGTGGTGGTGTTGGGTCCCATAAGTAACATTTGAGCTCCTATTCTAAATTTACAATTATCTTAATTTAATCCTAATTAAGATGGCTGCTGGTCTAACTCCTGTCCATATAGGTCACACTGGGATGAATGCTCTGGTGAAGAGAAGTGTCAGAAATTTCAAAGTAAACTGGATGTGAGAAACATTAACATAGTATAAGCCAAGAAGGACACAATACAGTTCATCACTCTAACATTTAAAATGTTCAGTGCACAGTTAATCTTAAATTAACACAAGTTTGGTGTACAGCTGTATGCTTCTGAGGGAAAAAAAAAATCATTACTTTTTAAATATTAGTGTATTGTGTTTTTATGTATGACATTCTTCCTGGGCACATTTTGGTGTGAAGTCTAGAATTGCAGCCCCTTGGCAGGCACAAAAGATCTCTTGGCATGGCTTGGTACTGCTCTTCGTCTCTCCTCTCTTGTTTACAGCATAAACACATCTGCCTTTCACGCACAAGTGGCTCCTCAGAGTTGTACAACAGTAAATGATACCCCCCTTTTCCCCTCTTCAGCTCCCAGATAGAGCTGTGGATCCCAGAATAATGTCCCCAAAGCTGAGAGGAACTGGCAGAAACACACAGGTTGTTTTAATGAGCTGCACATCATTGCTTGGGTGCATCGTACTTGCTGTATGTGTGTTTGTGTAGCCAACTATGCACACAGAGAAAAAGATACAAATGCAACTGAAATCTTTATTGTTAATAGAATTTATTTTACCTGATTTGAGTGAGAAGCATCATTTTGTTCAGTAGTGGTGATGCATCTGTTATTTAAGTTACATTTTAATGCTAAAAGAACTTCAGAAATGTTGCACTAATGACTAAAACACAGTAAATTAATGATGGTTATAACAGAAATGTTTTTAATAAAGCCAATATGAACAGTGATTTAAGAGTAAGAACTCATTTAAACTTGTCATTCAGTTAACACCATACAACCTTGAACCTTTTGTGCTCATTATAAATTTACTCCAACCTTCTTTTCCATTACATGACCTCCAAACAGCTAAATGTGACAGACATGGGGCTATGAAACATATCCTGATTTTTTTCACATTTTTAATTTACATGAAATGATTCTTTTTTTTAAGATTTAATTTCCATTTCGAGTTGTGGAAACTTAACAGATTGGTGAAGGGTAGTTTGTTTGATCAACTTGTAAAGGTAACACAGAACAAGAGTGTGTACCACAACTGTGAGAGTTGTAAGACTCTCAGAACATTTCAGTCATGTTGATTTTTGAGGTTTCACCAGATCACTGAACACCTTAATTTCCTTTTTAGCCATTTTGCTTAAGATTTACTGGAGTGTTTAAGATCACTTACCTCTGTTGACCTAGTCAGAGACACATTTTACTTTAAAATATTTTCCTATACTAATAACAATCTTAACAATGACAGTTCCTAAGCCTGCAAAATGAACCATAATCCTCTTCCTCTTCTCATCAGGGTTTCTCCAGCAATTAGTCTTTGCAACCATTTTGTCCAGTTCAGCATTGTAGGAGACTGCAATAAAACCTGGACAGAATGTGAGCGTTTGAAAGATATATATTGGATTTGGGTCAAATCTAAAACATATGGAACTGCAAGTTAACACAGCAGGTCTTGCTGGTCTATTTTAAAATCCTGGTTAATGAGATACCAATGAGATAATCATTTTTCTGTGAATGTGGTAAAAAGCCCAATAGCCTCATTTAACCACTTGATGTCTAGTTGTTGATGAGCAGATGATTAAACTTTAGGAGCAGTTCCTGTTATAATGCTGAACCTGCTGTGAG